>OX387349.1:11532500-12732500 GCA_947563465.1 Archips xylosteana
GGGCTCCCATACAACAAAAGTGACTTTTTTTGCTCGTTTTTGCTCGATATTGATAACGGCAACAGGTAGACGCTTGAAATATTCACAGAATATTTAGTTATATATTCACTTTAAAAACAAATACTTAAATTAAAATAAAACAAATGTTTTAGGGGGGCTCCCATACCAAAAGCGTGATTTTTTTTGCCGTTTTTATAGATAATGGTACGAAAGCCTTCGTGCGTGATTCCGACTCGCACTTCGCCGATTTTTTATAACTACATGTAATAAACGAGTAATGTAACTTCAAATACAATACAATAGGTACAATACAAAATATTCTTTATTGATCACCAAAAACAGAACAGTGACATTACAAAAATAAAAATTCAGGTAGACAATAGGCGGTCTTATCGCTAAAAAGCGATCTCTTCCAGACAACCAGTAACTTAATCTGTATAGTCCAGTGAAATGCTTTAATAAATCACAAAAGAACCTATAATTCGCTCTGTGCACTGAACTGTGATCAAAGCCGCCGACTAACTTCAGAGACAACATGAAAACACAATTAATGTTAGTTCTGCTCGCATCTACTTGCTACAGTAAAATAGTGAACAACTTTATCAAAACATTTGATAAAAGACCTTTGAAACCACTTTGATAATATTCATATTTAATAGAAAGATAATAGAAAGATCATCACTCATCATTTTAATTTTGTCTAAAATATCGCGTGGAATTAGTAATTTGGGCAGCTTATTTTTTTATCCAATTTGCTTTTTCATCAATTATGGCTCTCCTTAGTTCCTCGATATAAAAAAAAATCCGCATCCTTCTAGGTTAAGCCGTTTCTGAGATTAGCGCGCACAAACGCACAGACAAACAGATAAACAGACAAACATACAATAATTCTAAAAATCATTGTTTTGGGTTCTATTACGCTAATAAATAGCCCTAGTGACAGTTTTTCTCAAATATCTTCAATGTACAGACACCGACTAGTTACAGGTTTATTATATGTATAGATAGATAGATATAAAAACAGGGACTAAGTATAAAATTAACATAACTACAACTAACTTAAAATAGCTAAACAAAAATTAAAAACTAAAAATTATTATCTAAATTTGGACCCTTAGGTAGGGTGCCCATCACTCAGGCAGCATTCCCACGATGAATTGCTATAGCAAGTCTTTGTGCGAGAAAGCTGCCTGTTATGATTATTATTATTATTTTAATTTGGTCAAGTAATTTTTAATAATCTAGCAGTATTTTTTGATAGCGTACTTGCTGTTAAATATTATTAATAATAATTAATTAATTTGAACATCCACGGTACCGTTTGAAAAAAAGAAAAAATTAGAAGACACTAGCATAAAACTTGCAATTACGGACACTGACTTATTCAGACAAAAAGAGCATTCAGGGATATTCAGCGGTAATTTATGCGGCCCGTTGAACAATTCCATGAGGCGAGCAAAAACAAATAAAATGGTCGCATTCTGCGCATATGCCGGCGACAAAAACTATTCGCTCCACTCTGTTGCTCCTTGTCGACTCTATTTTGCTGCTTGCTGCTTTAATTTTACAAGAACTTTTTGAATCATGCATTGTTGTTTATTTAAATGCTATTTTTTGTTTCAGGGATCGAGTATTTAAATTGAACATGTCTGATATTAGTCAATCCCACTGTGAAGTAAGTTGATTTTTTCTTGTTATTTAAGAATCATAGAATATAAGGCCATTCTAGATTTAACACAGCAGTAAATATAACAATATTTATTCAATATTTCTTAATTTATAAAATTAAATATTACCTATTCTTGGATATGAAGAATGCAAGTAAACTTGACAGTGGTAATGCAGAAGTAAAGAAACCACTTCCCGGGCACTGCACTCGACTCGCGTCGCACGCATCGTAACCTCACACAGGCATTTTCCACATTCGCCACAAGTGCCATCGCTTTATGAAAAGCGGAGCCCTTTTAAAGCGCTTCTATTTTTATAATTACATTAACACTTTAGCTGTAAAGCATGTTACGTATTCACATACCGAAGAAGCACTTTATTAAATGGCGCTTTACTTAGTTAATGAGCGTTTATAGCGCTTAATTGCTTTTTGTAGACGCGAGAAAAGTAATTAAGGGTGCGTTGTAAAAGGTTAACTCATAATAGTGACGAAAAAGTTATTAATGATGTGGTCATAGTTTACTTGGTTCCATTGAATAGAAGTAGATAAGAGGTGTTCGTTATTTACTAATTACTAATGCAATTGAAATGAAAAGGTAATAAAAGCCAATACCACTCAAGCCAAGGGTCAACCAAAGCTTAATTTATACTAATACTCGTCGCAAATTTTGCCGTAATTTTTTTTCAGGATTTTTGTAATGTCATCTTAAAGAGTGCAGTAAGTTAGGTTGCTTTTTATTACAATTCTGAAATACTCTATACTGTTTCAGAAATATATCACTTTATGACGTGTGAAAATCAAGGAATAAAATTCGGGCATGCATACAGAATTAATGAAAAAATATATTGAGTAAATTATACAACACGTAGAGTTGTCAGATTGCGTAAAATCTAACTAGGTATTACTCCAAAAACTACAGAGAACTGACATGTTTGTGTGTTTAGATTCTGATTATTGGACTATTTTCAGCGAGACGCGTTGATCTTGGAAGCTAGCAATGTGGCGCGGTGCGTGAGCAAAGGCAAGTCGGAGCCGTTCGAGTGCCGGAATCATGTGAGGGTGCTGCAACCGCTGGGAGACGATGAGCGGCTCTACGTGTGCGGGACTAACGCACATAGCCCTAAAGACTGGGTAGTCTATGTAAGCGATATTTTTACAACTTAACTTTAATAAACCCATAACCTGTATTAAATTGAGACAGATGGAAATGGAGACTCTACGCTCAAACTTGTTGACGACTATATTATTATCTACCTAGGCCATATAGTCCAATCAGGTAAGTGCAATTCGAGAAAGAGTCAATCGACGAATCCGACTCGGCTGGGTAAGTATGGCACTGAGACGTGCCATATGGTAATGATGTGATGATTAAAATTGGACCAATACTTGTAATAATATTTATTTTATACTATGACACCCTTCCGAAAACCTAATAATATTGTCAAAAATCTCAATCTGATTATACAGCACGAAGCGCTAAAGAGCATAGAATAGATCAAAAGGACAGCCCTCAAATAAATTTAAAATTAAGTGAATGCAGTTTTAACAGAAACATACTGATAAATACTGTTTATATATGGATCGCCATGATTCATTTTAATTAAAATATTGCAGCGAAACTAAAGTAATATTTTTATTTCAGTTAAATTTAACGCATCTACCGCGGCATGAGTATGTGCCCGGGGTGGGTTTTGGGGTCGCCAAGTGCCCCTACGACCCGGCTGACAACAGCACAGCGGTGTGGGTCACAGAAGGGAACCCCGGGGGTCTGTCTGCTCTCTACGCGGGCACTAACGCCGAGTTCACTAAAGCGGACCCTGTCATATTCCGCAATGACCTCTTCGACTTCAGGACGGGTCAAAAGAAGTATAACTTTAAGAGAACATTGAAGTATGACTCCAAATGGTTGGACAGTAAGTATCGTATGCAATAAAAAAGGTTAGAAAGTAAAAGTTCACTAAAACTATCCGAATTTTGTGTTATACCTGAAGAATATTACTATAAGGTAAATATCCTAGTGTTTGACTTGCTAATGCCCAAATAGGTGACACCGTCACCGTTATTGCTAACTATATAAAATTGAAGATGGTTACTACTGAGCCAGTGACCAGCACTCGGACGTCTACCTTATTCTTCTTATGATCTTTTTCCTTTATTTTCTGTAAACTGTGTTAACTTTTATTTTTTAGAAACCAATTTTGTGGGATCGTTTGACGTCGGAGAATACGTGCTATTTTTCTTCAGAGAAACAGCTGTGGAGTTTATGAACTGCGGCAAAGCCGTGTATTCACGCGTGGCCAGGGTGTGCAAACAAGACACCGGGGGCAAGCATATACTCAATCAAAACTGGGTCACTTATTTAAAGGCCCGACTCAACTGTAGTATTCCTGGAGAGTTCCCATTTTATTTTGATGAAATACGTAAGTGTTGAGTCATTTTTATTAACGTTAAACATTGCGGAAATATTTGACGTCCTTTGAATATACAAGTACGTAATATAGCGTAGGTATACATAAACATAAATATTATGAAAATGTAATCCATGACCATTGCTCGCGTTTGCGAAACTTGGAATTAAGATAAAACGTGCAAATCAGCTGTTCTCATGTCGTGTGCACATCGTACATGCACATGTTCGGCGACGCGGTAAACTGTTAGCATGTGATGACTGATGATTCTTTTTCAGAGTTATTTTAAATCTTGATGGTAACATGCGTGTCTTTGACTATGGTTCCTTTGTTTGTGCGCCCCTCTTCGAATAAAGTTATAGTAAGGCTATATGTTTTTGGTGGTAAAATACGGCACCGGCGTTATTCTGTTCAAATAAATAGACTGGCGGAGTAGCGTGGAAACTTCATCTTTCTCCTCCGCAGAGTAACTTTTACGTGAATATACTCAAAATCACGATACAATTTTGTTTATTCAATCGCCACGTGACGCGATAGCACTGATACAGCTCGGTCACAAAAAAATGCGCCACGGAAATTACGTCATGCTTTTTTTTAATATGCGACATTGCGGCGCGATACCGAATAACGTCCTAAAGTCCTTCAGCAGGGACATAGGGTTCACAGTAGAGACTTTCACGCTTCACGGTCCTGTCGTGTCTTCAAGGTCCCGTGAGTTGAAACCTATTAAGGAGATCTCGATCACGACCGACAGAAGCTTGCCATTTCAGTACTTGCCTATCCAATAGCTATAGTAAAACAAATAAAAGTCAGCAAAATATGACAATAATAACAGCGTGTTGTGTACAGAAAGTGTATACCAGATGCCCGGCACGCCGCACCGGTTCCACGCGGTGTTTACGACGGGCGCCAGCGACGGGCTGGTCGGCTCTGCCATTTGCACTTACACCATGGATGATATACAGGAAGCTTTTGATGGCCGGTTCAAGGAACAGGTGAGTTAAGTTACTTTATATGATCCTCGTACTTTTGTGACTCGACGCCCCTAGCCATATTTTAAAATTTTAAGTAGACCTCCGCTTACTTAATATTGATTTATCGCAAAGTAAGTAATCGACTTTAAATGTGGGATTTTTCGCGCATACGTAGACCCCTCGTAGGTTTTCGTCAACCCCTGGGGGTCAATATAGACCACTTTGGGTATCGCTTTAAAGTTTAAACCATCCATTTATTTTAGAAATCTATTTAAACTTGCTAATATTGCCACCAAGCACCAAGCAGCTGCAGTTCTTGTACTGGAGAGCAAGGCAGTCGGTGAAATATCCGACACACGATGTATCTTAGCCCTCTAGTCTTACAACTACAGGTTGCGCTTGGCCGTGAGTGGTGGTGCTCACCTATCATCATTTTTAACCCACTTGTTCATTCGCCATCCCATGTCATAAAAAAGGGTTTGATGGCCTGGCGGTTAAAGGATTAAATGAATATTTAAACCAATTTTATCAAGCAATTTACTAAAAGCATTGAATGTATAAATGTAACCAACCAAACTAAATTAGGGTGTGGTGTGTGATATAGAGTAGGAACCACCATAAGGTCTCATAAACGTTTGACAAGCTTCTTTATCTATTAACTTAAAATTCGTTTGTCTTAATATGTCATTATTACATTTACCTTTGCCAGATACAGCCAAAATCTACATTTTATAATTCATAAACACACAAACATACACACAGTTAGTGACTGCTATGGGGAATTCTCAGCTTTGCGCCTTTTTATCAATCATCCGAGGTTTCCTATGTACTTCTATTTACGAGAATTTTAGTAATACCTGCAAGTACATCACGTTTATTGAATCAGAAAGAAATTATAAGTTAATCAACGACTACTGACAGCTAATTGAGTACACTACTTAACCTTTGTAGGCAGTTTTGCTGAGTCATACAGAAACTCTCGAAACTAACGGGGAGCTCCGTGATTGTTGAGATATCTCAACTAAGGATTAATGCTCGGAGAAATAATTGTACTGAAGCGAAAGCGAATATTCAAGCTAAATCTACTTGAGGACTTGTGTCAAAGTTAGAGTTAGGAACACTCGGTATGCCCTACTTGGCAGGGGGTTTCACTCCGCAGTTTAGGTATGTTCGGCCGGCGCTCCTCCCGGGGAGGAGTATGGCAGTAGGTTGTCGGTATTATTAAGCTTCTTTTTTTCTGTGATTTTTGCAACAAACAATGACTTCTAAACGATCTTATAAATAACTTACTTACTTAATAAAGGTAGTTTACTGAATTAATACACACTGTTATCTTTCTTGATTTACATACCTACCAAATATCGGCGAGTGGAAACCCTGTGCCCTTGCTTTCGGATCAGCGGTGCCCAACGGAATATGAACGCTCGTATCACACGATAAGTTTCAATTTCGCGTGCAAGCAGTAAGAGTACGCAAGTTTTTATACCTCAAGTTGACTTTTGTTCGAGAGTGATCCTTCTGTAAGTTAGTACTAAATATTACTTATTCTGTGTACATGGTGCTCCGTTTGAAAAACCAACTCGAATGTTTTAACTGCCTATATTAAAACAATAAAAATTCAGGCAAATATAATATGTGCAAGCAAGATCTGAACAAGCGCACCAATAATTTTAACGTTGTTTAAAAAACTAAACATAGACCAACTAGGCTTTTTCGAGAGAAACGTGCAATAGTAATTGGTACATGTAGCCACAATTGTTCCAATCTAGTTAATACATTTTTTATGCAATAGTACCTATATTTCAACATAGGTAGTAGGTACATATTTATTTTCAAGAACTGTTTGGATTCCGATCTCAGAAAATTCATAGCGTACCTACAAGTTACATGACCTTGAGTATTTTTGTAGTGTTTTTAGTAATTATAATCATTATGTACGTCCCACTCGAGGGGGGCATTTTGCGGGCACCCAGTTGGTTAGATTTACAAATTACACATTATGTAGACGATTTAAGATTGATACATGAAAACCACCAACGCAATTAAGTCTAAGATCCCTTCCGCAGCTAAGAAAAGAGCTGATAACTTTGAAACGGCTAGACCAATTTTGATGAAACATGTTTAAAAACCATCGCCAAGAAACTTGATTTCAAATAAAAAAACCACATCCAAATCGGTTCACCCGATTAAAAGTTATGATGCCACAGACAGACAGACAGACAGACAGACACACACACACACACACACATACACACCCACACATCTTACTCTCATATACACTCCACGCGGTGTCTTTGAAAGATTTTTCCTCCTCAAACAAAGACAAAAAAAAAAACCCACACACACTCACACACATAGCGGCAAAACTTATAACACCCCTCTTTTTGTGTTGGGGGTCAAAAATCATCTATATCTTACAAACTCGCCGTTTGATTAGAATCGGATATATCGTCCTCTAGGCCGCTAAATGTCATATATAACAATAACAAGGAATCGCATTCTAGTTACGACAGATAGCGGGGAAGGGGATGATATATGGCCTAATGTTTCCCACTAAGGTGAGCTGAGCTAAGGTGAGGTATTGTTCCTATTGTGACAGGCTACGTCGAGTTCTGCCTGGCTGCCGGTGCTGCGCGCGCGCGTGCCCGAGCCGCGGCCCGGCACCTGCGTCAACGACACCGAAGCGTTGCCGGACAATGTGCTCAACTTCATCAGGTAACATAGAGTCAAAAGTGGCAACCTTACATTCCGGCGCACCACCATTGCATTTATGACTAACGTTGATTATGGAGAATGATACAGTATGGTATATTAAATTATGAGAAACCATAGAGACCCTTCCATCCAATTCAATATGTCTGTCGCAGCGTCAGGTGGTCGGGAGGCGCTCTCAGGAGGCGGATCACATTCCTCAGACCGATCCATAACGGGTGCTCGACTGAAGTTACTTTACCGCGAAAATAATAACACCGTCTTATCACTCACTTACTGATTTAATGAATTTAAAGCTCAAACAATGAAAAGGAATAACGATTACTTAAATATAAACGGATTTAGAGCCAATGGGTTTATAGGCATGCACCACGTGCGGCGACCTGTCAACGAATGACGTGCCAACCGCCATCGCAAAAACACCTACAACTCCATTCGGTGTTACCCGCTCTAAAAAATAATAAAGTTCAAACTACCTTCAATTAACAACCTAAATAAACTGTTAAGTCAACAATTCGCAATTAATAATCAACCGTAATTATAATGCGCGCCGTTATTTCTATGTATTTTGCACTATCGCGGAATGGACACGAAATAATTAAAACTAGGAACTAAATTAATTACTTAAAGTACCTGGGCGACCGAGCTCTGCTCGGACAGAAACTCGGTACCAAGCGTTTTCCCAGAGATAAGACCAAGCTAGATCAATTTTTCATCCCCGAAAACCCCCAAATACCAAATTTCATCGAAATCGTTGGAGCCGTTTCCGAGATCAAAACACCGGAGGGGTGTGGGGGAGGGTGAGAGGGGGGGAGGGGATGCGGGGGAGGGAGCGTGGGGGAATTAAAGGGGGGATGAAAATTTCATTGATTTTGCCGTAGGATGCACCGTTTTCAAGATATTTGACAAAAACACCGGAGGTTGGGTGAGTCACGTTAAACTATCGTCCGTAAACCGCCTTTACAGACAACCGGCTTTTCCTGTTCTGTGCTCCCAATAGGGAACGTGCACATAGACGGTGCTGCCAACTGGTGCCATAAGGGTGCCAGAAACTCGGTACCAAGCGTTTTCCCAGAGATAAGACCAAGCTAGATCAGTTTTTCATCCCCGAAAACCCCCACATACCAAATTTCATCGAAATCGTTGGAGCCGTTTCCGAGATCCTGATTATATATATATATACAAGAATTGCTCGTTTAAAGGTATTAGATAAATAAATCTGAGACATCTCATACAACTTATTGGAGTCGGGGGTGGAGCCGATTGAGCACCGTCGGCGACCATGTAGCCTATCACGCCGTTGCTGCATTGCACTTGTAGATTATTGTCATGATGTCATGACTATACTTCGTTTTTTTGAGAATTAAATAAATAGTTTTCAAATTAATTAACAAATACTACAGAACTCTATGCTATTATTACTAGTTTTGAACTGAAATTTATTCATATTCAATTCAACAGGTTATTTTATCAATATCAAAATAAATTTAAAGTGCTACATTAATATCATTAGACGATTTTAAGTGCCGTAAAACTTGCAATTCATTAAATTTTAATCACACCGACGTTTATGTGCAAGGGTAGGTAAACAACTGACACCAGTTTGTAGGTAAATAAATATAAAGCTTCAATTAGTGAGGTTGATTTAGACCGCGAAAGTATTTGTGTAATGCGAATGTTAAGTGAGCGTCCATGCAAAATTAATGGCTATTGTGCGGTGGTATGAAACCCTTCGCGTACTAGTTCAAAACACAATTGGCTCGTTTTATAATCCTTTGGAATGAAAGTAGCAAACGCAGGAGTTGCATTTCCGATCCTTATTCTTGTACGTGTTTATTTAGAATCACACCGAACATATACCTACTCCAAATCAATAGCCACCGTATTAGCCACGCACCATCTTCGGCAACCGGCTTCATCTGTCTCCCGGGAGTAATCCCAAGCCTTTACCCCGCATTAGTTTCGCGAGGCGCGTGTTCTAATTGGGTCACGTGCTTTAATTGATGGCGTGGTGTGAAATCGCATTGATTCAGTGTTGCCAACTCGCGGTTTTGGGCTAGATTCGCCGTTTTTTTAATGAGGATTATAGAGTATTAGTATAAATAATAGAGTAGAGTGTATGTAATTGCAGTAGTTAAATAAGGTGACTGATTTTAATATAATACGTAATTTAGCTACACTGAAGAAATAGGTATAGTAATTAAAATCAAGGAGGGGAGGGAAGGAACTACTACTCTAGTTTATCCTGGCTGGACCGGTAATGTTACTGTATAAGGATAGGTAAGTATATAGTTTTGGCGCGAACGTGTTTTGGAGGGTCGCAAATATTGCGATGAGGCCTGGTTCGAGGCACTTGCTGAAGAGACAGAAGCGACATCAAGGCAACCAACCAACCAACTCTGCACCAACCTCCGCAAACTTCTCTTGTCAGGCCTGTCGACGAACATGTCGCTCTCGCATCGGGCTAATCAGCCACGAAAAGCGTTGAGCAAAGGCAATACGCCATAATACGTCTGAAACGAATAATAATGACGCATAGGTCGAAATGAATGTGAGAAATGAGATAAGAGGCCCGATTTCAAGCTAGGCGCTAAATTAACAGAGCAGGGTGAGTGTACAATCTAACTCCTAAGGTAAGTTGGCAACACTGCACTGATTCCCTCACACCACTTGCCTCGGCTATTATAGTCTAGCCTGGGATTGACTTTCGAGTGTTATTCTACCAACCGAGGCGGTATGTGTGTTGAAACTAGGTTACGTTAGAATTCAGTTCCTAGCTTATTCATCATGAGTTCTTGTCGGATTAGGGTTGTTTGTGATTGATGGAATTGAATTCCTGAGCGCTATTGCGAAACTCCGGAAAAAGGTAGAGATAAAGAAAAGCTGAACAAGAAAATATCCGCGAGTGTAAATGTGGTAGCAAATTGGGAACAAACGTTTTCTTTTCAGGGAACATAGTTCTTTGAGATTGCAATTAAACAATCTGCAATTATAGATGTTTTCACGCGTTTTTTTTCCTATTCGGCAATTTCAAATGGTGCACTTATGTGACAAAGTATTGTCGCGGAAGTACCTACGCATCGGCTAACTTCATTGTATTGCGCCAAGAGAAGCTTTTTTGCTTTTCGACTGTATTGTCACTCAAAGATTAATTGTCTTCATTCAGACTGGGTGTCAGCTACAACCTGTATGTATGTATGACTTTTTTGGTTCTATTAGCGACTCTTGTACAGGTCGCATCCCTTGATGGACTCAGCGGTAAGGCACGAAGGAGACGCCCCAGCGTTCTACAAGCGTGATCTGGTTCTCACCACGCTAGTGGTCGACAGCCAGTTCGTGGACATGCTGGGAGATGACATCACCTACACCATCTTCTACGCTGGAACCAGTAAGTATACTAATACACTCTGCTCTTTACCATAGGCTCTGACGTTACTTTAATTGGGATTTAGTAAAAGAAAAAAATAGTTTCTTGTAATATGTGCGCTATACATAAGCTTCAGTTAATAAACAGCCTGCACTCGTAAGAATACTGGAAGTGAATCATATTCACTATCGTGATTTGATACGGCCAACTTATGCACGAAGAAACATTGCAAGTGAAACAAAAACTTGTAACTACTATAAAATTATTTAAACATTATGTAGATTTATTTACCAAGCATTGTTTTATAAACAGCCAATGAGGCTTGGGGCAAAAATGTCCAATGCAGTGCCACGTAATGGAAACTGCGGTTGGTTCATTTGCATATAGCCAGGTTCATTTAAAAAGTGGATTTCATATTACCCTGAATTATGAGTCATCTCATCTGAACTGTTCATAGCGTAATAATGTTTAAGTTTAAATACTGTTGTAAATTATAGTATGCATTTAAAATTTTGCTTCATGCAAATTAATTTGAACTGAAGTTTTAAATTGAATCCCCATACAAGAAACTTATTTTTCTTCTTCATTGCAATTCTACTTCGATTAAAAAATGATGTATTTCTCGTAAAGGCCAAAAAGACCACTTTGATTTTATTTTTTTCAACCTCTAGAAACTTTTGAAAACTTTTCCGTCTACCCACAACACTCCTGGCTCTCTCCTTGATTGTTTTCACAAAAATCAATACACTGCGCGATATTTGTTTTGCTGATAAAGTTTGTTTAACCAGGCGAAGGTTCCGTGTACAAGATAGTGCAGTGGGCGGGTGGCGGTTCGCGCGTAGCTGATGTGTGGCGTGCAGCCGGCGACGAGCCCGTGCGAGCGCTCGCGCTGTCGTCAAGAGTTCATGCGCTGTACCTCGCCACAGACAACAGGCTGCGACAGCTGCCGCTGAGGGCGTGTGCGCATCGGTGAGTGACATACACTTTGAGAGACCGTACGAGCGCTCACACTGCCCTCGCCAGTACACGAGCTATACTTCGCCACAGAAAACTGGCTACGACAGCTGCTGCTGAGCGCGTTTGCGCATCGGTGAGTTACAAACATAATCAGAGGGACCTCGCGGGTGCACGCAATGTACCTAGCCACAGACAATAAGCAGCGGCAGCTGCCGATGAAAGCGTGTGCGTATCGGTGAGTGACATTATTGGAGAAACCGTACGAGCGCTCACAAGTTTTTGCAATAATACTTTTCTTTTGGTAAGAAATCTAAGCATAAAGCAGTTTCAACTGAATGTAGGTATGCAATAAATAAACAAGTTTAGTAAAAAGTTCATATATACTTGTCAAGCATTAAGTGCCTTCTCGTTGGTTATACATATAGAGACCTTTAGTAGACTAAGAATCGGTGTTAACTGCAGCACTAGCATAAAACTTTTTTTTTCCACGTAGCTACGACAGTTGCGTGCGATGCGTCCTCGATCCTTACTGCGGCTGGGACAAGGAAGTCGGCGCGTGTCGTCCATACACGCCTGGTCTCCTCCATGACGCCACTAACTCCACACCTTCCATATGTGAGGCTAGTGCACCGCTAAAGACAGTCAGAGCTGGCTACGGGCAAAGCGTCCATCTGGCTGCCTTCGCCAAGACGCCAGAGGCTTTGAGAGACCAGTATGTGGTGTGGTATCACCATTCAAGAGAGAAAGGGAGATACAGGATTAGTTTTAAGTGAGTACATTATTTATAGCTATTTAGATTTATTAGGATTTAACCTTATGATAGGCATCAAAACGTAGAAAGTTCTTACTAGGCGATGAACAGCTGGATGATCTCCACAAGCAAACAAGATCAGACTCGACACCGTATTCGTCATATTTTATACTTAATTTAAAACCAAACCCGTATTTGTCAACCCTAAGTAGGGACGTCCTCTTGTTATTATTATAATGGGTTAGTACCACGGGATTTAATTAGAAACCCGTCTATGGAGCTGCTCATTTAAGTTGCAGATTGTCAATGTCGCGTGGTATCCAAAAAGTTATTGATCTACAGTTATTTTTTTAGTAGCAACTTATATATTTAGTGGCTAGAGTAGTCTCGACTTAATAACAGCTCGTCTAATTTACCACTTCTAACTAGTTTTTCATTCGAGGACGTAAACCAGGCAACAATATCATAACTACCTACAATTCCACCTATGTACAGTCATAAAAGCAGTGGTGGCCTAGTAGTTTAACTTATGGCCTCTCAAGCAGAGGGTCGCAAGTTTGAGCCCAGGCTTGCACCTCTGAGTTTTTCGGAATTTATGTGCAAAATTACATTTGAAATTTATCATAAGCTTTACGGTGAAGGAAAACGTTTTGAGGAAGCCTGCACACACCTGAGTAAAGTTCCCGATCCGCACAGGGCCCGCGTGGGAACTACAGTATCCTTAGAGGAGACCTGTGCCCTGCTATGGGCCGTACAAAGGCTAGGAAATAATGATGAATCATAAAAATGTTGATCACTAGTTTATGTTAAAACATGTATAATAAAATATAGTTGGGAGCGAGTGCTGCAGACTTCAGAGCGCGGCCTAGTGCTGCTGTCTGTGACGGAGACAGACCGCGGTCGGTACGAGTGTTACTACGGGCCCACGCTCGTCGCCTCATACAACCTGGACATAGATATACACAGGTATGAAGGAAATAATATAATCTGAACTTTCTTCTGAACCTTCAGTCAAGCTGCCCTCTTAGACTACAAAATAAATCAGAAACAATTGCCTTCAACCCCTTACCCTTAGGTACCCTTGTATATACCTGCACGGAAAGAACATGTCAAGTCATCTTTTGAAAAATGAGATTTTAATCTCAAAATGTAGAGCTCGCAAAGTAGGTACTATAAATTATCTTTGGATTAAATATGAATATCGGAATAGTACATTACTGCAGCGGCCGCGAAATAGAGGATTGCCGGCCGAGTAGTTATAGATGGCCGAGTGTTAACGAGGCCATCTAGAGATACGAGGCCGGCAATCCCTGTTCGTGGCCAAGGCTTGTATAGATTTTTTCTCAAACATGCATCATCATCATCATCATCATCATCATCATCATCATCATCGTCATCGTCATCGATCCATCGATCCATCGATCCATCGATCCATCGATCCATCGATCAATCCATCAATCGATCGATCTATCCATCCATCCATCCATCCATCCATCCATCCATCGATCGATCCATCGATCCAGCGATCCATCGATCCATCGATCAATCGATCGATCCATCCATCCATCCATCGATCGATCCATCGATCCAGCGATCCATCGATCCATGGATCCATCCATCCATCGATCGATCCATCGATCCATCAATCGATCGATCGATCCATCGATCCATCCATCCATCGATCCATCGATCCATCGATCCATCCATCCATCCATCCATCCATCCATCGATCCATCCATCCATTGATCCATCGATCCATCGATCCATCCATCCATCCATCCATCCATCCATCGATCGATCCATCGATCCATCGATTCATCCATCCATCGATCCATCGATCCATCGATCCATCCATCTATCCATCCATCGATCCATCGATCCATCGTTCCATCGATCCATCGATCCATCCATCCATCCATCGATCCATCGATGCATCGATCCATCGATCCATCGATCCATCGATCCATCGATCCATCGTTCCATCGATCCATCGATCCATCCATCCATCCATCCATCTATCCATCGATCCATCGATCCATCCGTCCGTCCGTCCGTCGGTCCGTCCGTCCACCATCCATCTATCCATCCACGTCGACCACGTCGACCTATTAAACGTCATGGTGCTGTGTCACATAAAACAATAGACGATCACTTTGCTAATCTTGGCCAGCAATGTTGTATGAAATTCCATTATTGACCTCTCGTCTAGGCTCACCTGCAACGTGACAGTTCGTGGCGTATTATAATGGCGTATTATAAGGAACATAACGTCAATATTACATAGCATGTTTGAGAAAAATAATATATATATTTATTTTTCACTTTTTTTTTACATAAAACTGACCCGTGTTTGACCACTAGTTTTAGTTTTTTTTTCACCTGATGAAAAGTGAAGATGAGGCCAAAGGTGTATCTCACTGGTTCAGTAACAGCCTATTCACTTTAGCCTTGGTAGCCTAGGTTGTATTTATCTGGAAGTACAGATTAAAGTAATGGTTACCATAGTAATTGTTCGTAATGAACTTTCAAATAGCTATACTTAACCCAAAAAGTTGCTTAGGTGACTAGACATGTTCTTGCCGTGTACCCTTCAATTTATAATGTCCGCGTAGCTCTACTATGACAAGTCTGTCCAGAATCAAAGCAAAAAAACCGCGGGAAATACCTACTCTATTCCTACATTTCGCTTCCGTGTACTCGTGATTTCAGTCGTTGAAAGTTGCAACACCGCTGAAACCTTAAAGATGTGGACATTTTATGACGTATTTTGAAATGGGAATGCATTTATCCTTTGAAGGACGGATTGTCAAACCACGATATTATTCTTTCTGAGAGTAATAAATAACTAAATAGCAGACGCGTAAACCGGTATCTGTTTTATTCTATACTAGCTATTGTCCGCGACTTCATTTGCGATGAATTCATTTATCGTTATACAATTTTCCGAGCTAAAAGTATCCTAAGTTCTTCCCAAGGTTTCAAACTATCACGTTTAAGCGTAGAGAAGTAACAGACAGACAGAGTTACTTTTGCTTTTATAATATTAGTAAGGAAGTAAGGATAAGGTTTCTAAGTGTCGCCCTTCCTTAGTTAAAGTGCTGCATGATGTGAGGGAAGATTTTGCTTGACTGGGAGGGCTAAAATTCGGGATGCTAACCCCGGATTGTATACGTATTGTATACATAGATGACAACCTTTGTTATACTTCGATCTCAATGCAGTTAGGTATAAAATGCCTTCAATAAAAATAGCATAATTCCAGTATGTAAATATGTAGACAGACCTAAATAGACAAACTTGCTGGAATTGATCTAATTGTTGCGTTTTCAACAATTCAGCTAAAGCAAGCAACCCCATAGCACCTAAGTACCCTGCTTTAAGTCAAGCCTGTTTCTTAATAACGGTGCTAGGATTAGTATACTTTTTGTGAGTGGTATAATAACACTCTAACCTGTAATTGTGAAACAAATGTCGTCTAGTAAATTACGGATCATTTTCGTATGACATGACGTGCTAACTATAGGTATTATCATTTCCAAGGCTGAATACCTAATGACAGAAGAAACTATGTAAAAATAAACCAAGTCATGAACTTCTTTTGTTAGCTACCTTTCGGTCATTTTATCTTTTCTTGTCTAAAAATATGTAAGTAGACTAATTAAGTCAGATTTATAAGAAAAATAACATTGAAGCAATTCCGTGCGTGCTATATGGTGACGGAAAAGGATTTATGTGTTAAATCGTATTAAGAACTAAGACTTCAAAGAATTTGGTACATTTTCGCAACAAATTAGAACCTGACTTCTTTCATAATCATAATCATTTATTTGCATAAAAACACGGCATTAGATTGTTGATATAAAGTTAATACATACTTTCTTTTCTAATACTTTGGCAGGTTTTGGCATGTCACTTCTCTATGGTATTTATTGTGAAAAGTACATGTTTTAACATTTAAATAGTTTTGATGTATTTAGTGTTCATGCCTGGACTTCGTTCTAGGTGTACCCAGCCGAGCAAGTCGCAGGAGTATAAGCAGGTGTACTCGGATTGGTGTCACGAGTTTGAAAAATATAAAAGCGCGATGAAGGCCTGGGAGACACGGCAAATGGTAAGTGGCTCAACTGTTTTTCTCTAATAATGGCTTGAAATTACAAAATAACGTGGACTATATGTGGTTTTAGCTCATAATAATATATATAAATATAAGTATATAAGTTAGTTTAAAAAAATATGGCTCTGTCCATTAGAGGACAAGTTTACCAGTTTCAAGTAGAAGTCAGTTTTAAAAAATTTCGGCCATTGTTCGATTAAATAATTCTATACACCCCCTCCCGTGTCGGGTTATTACCCGTCGGACAATGCGTATCCATAATTGGCCCAGGGTACTCCTGCCCAATCACTGCTCTTCCTCCCAGACGAATCCAGATCCAGAACGGGGTACACACGAGGAGATTTCCCCATAACATTAACTAAAATGTATCTGCTTAAAATTGCACCTATCAAAACAGCTTTGATAATTTAGTGCCTTAAATTAACAACTTAATAAATGTGCTCTACAGTAACAAAGCGCCACACCAAACAAGAAATGTAAAATCTGTTTTATTTCCAGCAATGTTCCAAAAACGTGAACGCTTCATCGAGCCAGAACAGCCTGGGCAACGAGATCGTGGCGTCGCTGCGGTGATAGAGCACAGATGATTAATGAGCGATTACACCGCCTTGCTGCATAAACTATCTGATATCCCGCCGACAACTCGCAGTCACAGCCGACCCTAACTATTTTGACAAGCTGCCATTGATTTAGCTTCAGTGACATAACTTTTCATGAAGCTTAACTATAACCAAGCAAAAAAGTTGTCTTTTATAAGTGCTATTGTCTTGGTTAAAGGCTCTTAAAGGTTAAGATCTCTGAATGGGTCAATCTTTTGTATCGATTGCGGAGAGCAGTTTAAATAGAGGCAACCATAAAGATCATTAAACTTTTGTTAAGAGGGGATAATTTATTCTATCTACATATTTTTGCCTCTTCTGGCTTGCTCTCAATGGATGACTGACTTGTTCTGTATAGCAAAGAAATAGTTTGTTTTTCCTTTCTTTGTTCGTAAAGTTAACTCTGTGGTAAACAATCAAAAAGTTTATATGTAAAGAGAGAATGTGGTACATTATTGTCGAAAGCGACTGAATAGTTTAACTGTATGTGTATTTGAACGAAATGAATATGACTTGTAAACCGTTAACGGTACGCTGTGTCGGAGTACCATTTATCTTTGAATTTTAATAGTAGAAAACGCAACATTGTAGTATTGTATTTCCCTAGACTAAAAAGGCAGAATAATAATTTTGAAAGTAGTAATAAATAATAGTTATTGTTACAGAGTGATTTATTTGATTATACAGCAAAGCTCTGTAAAGATGTTCGCTACACTACAGAATTGAATCGTAATGGTTGGATGTTTTAATAATCAAAAATCAACTTGTTATCTTACGTTCTGATGTTTCACGAAAGTTATGAATTGGTGGTATTTGATGAGTGTTATTCATTTCGTTCAGTGCCGTATCAAGAACTGTAACAGCATAAGCGTGAAATCGTACAAAACGTGAATGATCAGTCGACTGAAATTGACTACAATCGATCTTTTAATCTATTTTTTGTGTAAATTTATCAAGCTGAGAACATCAGACTTTGCTGAGCTAAGTCAGTAAACTTTAACTGGCTAACTAGGTCAGTGCAATATTGAAGAACCAATTCCATACGTACAGTCAGCATCAAAAGTAGTAGTGAGCTTTTTTACTCCATCGTATTAACACATTTTAGTCAGTCTTGTTGAGCGTTACGTGCGTGGCAGTGACAAGATACAAAAGTGAGCAACTATTTTTGATGCTGACTACTAGCTATTTGTACTTTTAATTGAGTATGTAGTTGTTTCATTATAGTCGACTGAAATATACTCGTAGAACTAGAGTGTAAGTCAAATATTGTTAAACACATAAATGAGGGTGTGATTCCACCAATACAAAATGCTGTGATATCAGTTCTTTATGATTATGCGGTCGTCAGTTGTAAGAGTTTATAACTGCTTTTCTTTTCCCGATGAACAGTTGAACCGTTATTGGGTGGTCCCGAAACTTGATGCTACTGAGATAGTCATCGCTCTCCATTCATTTATCTTGACATCCGTCTCGCCTCCTCCAGCCACATGCCGTTGTCTATTTTATAGCTATTTAATGACGAGGAAGTCAGTTTTAAAGATTTAGATAAGAAACAATTACTGTACGTCCATCGGCTATCAGACAAAGCAAGCAGCCTTTCAACTTTATTGCTTCGCACCTAATTTGTCAGTCGTGCGCTGAAGAATTACTTACCTATAAAGGATGCAAGGTAAAATAATACATTTTGACTTATTTTATTACACAAAGTACTTCTTCAATATTAATCCAATGCATTTAAAAGACGAAGTTAATTTTAGTCTTATGATTTTCTTATAATACTTATTGATTTTATTTGAAATAACGTTACTTTTTATATAACTTTAAGAGAATAAACTACGTTACAGCAAGTTTGATAAAGTAATAAGCAATATGAACGCCAACATAGCTCTAAGCATGTAGATATAAATTAAAAGCTTATGAAATCCGATGTTAATGCGTAGAATTGTTAAAGTAACTAAATTTGATATTTTTGTTATATGTCGATTATGGAGTTGCGTGTTAGACCCGTCAAGTATATGTTACAGTACGCACGGACAATTTGTTCAGTAAACACAATGTATGTAGGTACCTTGCCGTCCGGCGATTCGGAATGATTTGTTGTGTTGACGGATTTAAACCTTTATTTTTGGGCTCGAACTTGGAGGTTGAATCGAATTTAATAGAAATGTTTTTGTTAATTCAATTCGGTTTTAGGATAATCTCGCTAGAATAGTGCCTTGTGAAGCATGCTTACCTACAGAATAAAACTTTAAGTAATAAAAACTATTTATTAATATTTTTGCGTAGGTATTATGAAAATTTGAATGAATAGATTTTATAAACAATTATTGTTCCAGTTAGGTAGTTCGTTCGTTCTCAAACAAAGCAATAACGTTGTATGAATATAAGATTTGCCAGTATTAAATTACTATATTATTTGCAAAGTTGTTGTAAGTATTGATTGTACTTAAAATAAAAAGGGTAATTGTATATTTAAGAGAATGAGCACGAGTAGGTAATAGAGTTTCAATTCAGATTTTTGCCGTAAATGCTCCTACGAAATCAGTGGCGACTTCTCTTAACAGATGACAGATGGAGATGATGTATGTATCTACATTGTATATAAATTGTGAAATTTGGTAGAAAATTGCTGTATTGCCGTACGGTTATTGTAAAAATATATGTAACTAAGGTACAATGATAAGCGATTGTTTTATAAAAGGAACACAAATAAATTATTTTAGAGCTAACTGTTTTCTTATTTCCTTCATTTTTGAGTTCCATTCACCCCCTGTTACGGTCGCAACTAAATGGAAGAACCGAAAATTATATGGAAGTTTTGGCCACTGTTTTTCTGCTAGTTGGATCGTAAAAGCTCGAGACTCTGAGCAGAAATCACATGAAATTTTCCAACTAAAGAAGTCAAAACATAAACAAAATAAAAATTGGCCCTAAGACGTCTTTAATTCGTCCGTATTTTTGTCAGTCTATACTACCTTCAACAGGTTAGGTATGTACCTACTATAAGTTGAAAATACAGCGTAGACAGCGGTGTATAGCGTAAAGGTACTGGGGTTAGTATCTTCTTTTTCTAATATATAAAAATCTCGTTTCACAGTTTTTGTTATCGAATTCCTCTGAAACGGTTTGACCGATTTTTATGAATTTTTTTGTGTAGAGATAAAATACGATAACATGGCCCGCCCCTCCAAATTACTATTTCAATGTGTTATGTCTCATCCTTACGAAAGAGTGTGTATGTAGTAGTCTGCTTTTATTTGATTGCTGTCTCAGCACGCACAGATTACTAACGAGATACCTACATTTTGATAACAAGTAACAATTATCTAACTATCCGCTTGTATAGGGCTGGGTAGCTGTGGTAGCTGGTTGAAGTAATAGAAAAAGAACTATGATTTTAAAAGTACCTACCTACACACGAGTATCCAATCTAAAAGTACCTGACGCATCTTAATATTATTTAAGTACCTCATTTTAACAGCGAGCATAAATAATAAAACCCTGTATTTAATTAGTAGGGTTAATTTTCCCTCACGGATTAATTTTTACGCAATTTTAATTGCATTTTTAAATTAACCTTTTTTATGTGTTAAAAGAGCAATGAAACTGTTAGAAGATATCGTAAACGGCGCCTGTCTTGGATTGGCGAACATCAGGGAATTTAATTACAGGGGGAGCAGAATAATTGGCGACTCGTGGTAATGGCCACACTTTACGGGTAAATTAATAGATTCATGCCGCAACCCCGATGAACCCCACGGAACCCGCTTTGATATTAATTGGCTCAAATCAAACCATTACTGAGTTCTTTTGCTTTGATTGCTGAAAAATTAGACAAAGCACTAATTTTGATGGGTAAACTGTATTGGATTCGTCTGCGCGAACAGACTCGCGCGTCCAACTCGAGCTAGTGCAAAAGCATAAGAATAAATAATAACAGAGTTATTATTATAGTGTGTAATTATTTATTCGGCAAAACTTAAAATACGGCTTCATTACTTTTTGGTAATTATACATCACAAATGTTTTTACTACTGGCAAAGTTGATATTATCTCGAAATGGAATAGTTTAACAGCAAAGGAGTCAGATTAATTAAAATTTATGATTTCAAAATTAGAATCATGGATCAAAATCACTAGATCAAAAATAAAAACCGGCCAAGAGCGTGTTAAAAAATCCTTGCATTATCTTATTAATATTAATTATAATTCCGTATTAAACAAGCAATATTTTATAGCTCAGGCTGCTGTTTACTCTTAAACTACTAATAATTCTAAAGTAAACTTAGCTTTTATATAGTTTCTTCTTGTTAATTTGACATGTTTCCTCCCATCCTGATTTTTTCAAAAATTTTATACTACAGTAAAGCTTTTAGATGGGGGAGGGGGAAGCTCGATTTTAACAAAAAATTGCACTTTGAAGTTGAATATTTGGCAAAAGAATCACTAGGTATATTGAAAAATCGTCTTCACAACCTACGAATAAAGACGTATCTAATGATATCCCACACTATAAGGTTAGACGTGGAAAAAAAATCATCCCCACTTTACGTCTGTGGGAGGTAGGTAACCTAAAATTTATTTTTTCTACATTTTATTTTTTTGCTTTGTCCGGATAATTGCTACGCATGCCCATGCAAAATTACAGCTTTCTAGCCCTAATAGTCTCTAAAAGCCGCGGATGGACGGACGGACAGACAGACGGACAGACAGACATGGCGAAACTATAAGGGTTCCGTTTTTGCCATTGTGACTCCGGAACCCTAAAAAGCGTACGTACTAGGCGAGATGACAAGTAGTAATTGTATCTACGCACTGAATTATTTGCAAAGAGTTTTAAGAGTTTGTCGATTTATTTAATCACCTGTTATACCTACTTCTGGTAAAGAACTTTCATTTTGTAGTATAGTCGGGGTAAGAAAAGGTTCGTCACTTTTCGACTCTATGTCAACGAGTTAAGGTCGAAAAGTGACGAACCTTTTCTTACCCCGACTATACATACCTCCATATTTATGATTTGGCCAACTCCAGAACACTTGGATAAAACTATAGCCTTTGATACTATTGTTTTGTAGGTAAGTACAACTATCATCTAATTTTTTTTTATTGGGTTCTTAGCGCTATACGTAGACCTCAGTGGCGCTATAAGGAAACTAGGTGTTGCCCGCGACTCCGTCCGCGTAGAATAGGGGTATAACTTAGATTATTTATGCACAATCTAAGGGGTATAAAAAATAGCCTACGACCTATTCTCAGACCTACCGAATATAGACAAAATTTTTCATAAAAATTGGTCAAACACCGTGACACGAGATTTTTTTTTTATATTAGAGATAACAAAGAGGTTAGTTAGACGACAAAGAGAACGTAGCCAGCATCTTCGGAACCTTGCCTGAGGGGACTCGTTTTCATGATGTTTTTTTTAGGGTTCCGTACCCAAAGGGTAAAAATGGAAACCCTATTACTGAGGCTCCGCTGTCCGTCCGTCCGTCCGTCTGTCACCAGGCTGTATCTCGGGAACCGTGATAGCTAGAGAGTTGAAATTTTCACAGATGATGTATTTCGGTTGCCGCTATAACAACAAATACTAAAAAATGGAATAAAATAAATATTTAAGGGGGCTCCCATACAACAAACGTGATTTTTTTTGCTCGTTTTTGCGCGATATTGATAACGGCAACAGGTAGCTTGAAACATTATGAAATATTCACAGAATATTTAATTATGTATTGACTTTAAAAATAAATCATTAAATTAAAATAAAAAAATATTTAAGGGGTGCTCCCATACAACAAACGTGATTTTTATAGATAATTGTACGGAACCCTTCGTGCGCGAGTCCGACTCGCACTTGGCCGGTTTTTTTTTAGTTATTATTGTTTTTTTTCCTTTTCTTTATGTACGGTCAACTGCAGAGAAAATGTACCTCAGTGTGGTTGCCGCCATTACAGGGGGGTAACTTTTTGCAGCAGCTGAGAGTAGGTAACTAGCAGTATACTTAATAGTCTGCATATAGGTACATATAAGTAACCTGTTTATTAACGGTAGTAGGTAGGTAGTTGCAGGTCAATTTTACAAAGGATAGCATATAACTCAAATTTCCGTTTCCGTACACTGGTAGCTGACCGCTATCGCTTATCAATTAGGTACGTCAAAGTGAATAGCAGCGCTGATTTCATTTTGAAAATCGATCGACCGTGGCAGTAATCCAGCGCTAGACAGTAGAGTCGTTCAGAGGCGATAATTCTCTACAAAATTGATGGCAGAGCCAGGAGATTACTTACAGCTTACAGGCATTAGGTCACTCAAATCACGACGCGTCAATACAAGCTTCACTGTTTACTCTGCGTACCTAAATATGCATTTCAGTAAAATAATTATTTTCATTCATGTCATTGTATTCTTAGTACGAATATGTATGACATCTACTTATAGACACAAGTGAACAAAATGCCGCTCGTGTTGTACCGATTCGAATCCTAGAACTTTTAGCAACCTTCACTTTTTGATCATCATTTAAACCTCCTGAAGACTCATATTATAAAAAAAGGTAGACATTCCCAAGTTTCTTATTAACCTACATATGTTATACACGACTCGTCAGTAAGTAAAGGTTACGTTTGTAGTTATAGGTCGGTAATATGAAAGCATATAATTTCATTTTACCCAGCCTCGGAGACGTTATTTCGATTATCCTTTGATTTTCCACCCGAGCTCCGTTCCTAGTGCTCGAATACACCCGCGAGCTCTCGATTTCGTTGCGAGTAATCGAATTAAGGAAAGGGCCAATAGAGTACGACTTAGTTGAGCGATGGAGCGAACGAAGGGTCGTTTTAAACGTCGCGGGTACACGAAGCGCATGATCGATCACAAGCGTACGTTAACGCATGTTACGCTTACATTTGAAACAATAATCTTCAAAGGACCACATAACCGTGAGAGCTGCCAAAAATAACAAGACCCAATATATTAAAATAGGATAATCCAGCAAATAAAAAAGAACTGTATTGATATAAACGCGCAATGACGCAATATTTAACCCTCTCTCTGTAAACACCGAGAACACAACAACGCCACATGTGTTTCTATTTAAATCTTCTTATTTCGCCTTGTTCGCTGTCCAATGTACCGCATAAATTACCGATTACATTCGTTGAAAGTTTTTTTGTGCTAAGACCGCCAGCTTAATTTATGGCACTAAAATGTAAAAGTAGAGAGATTCCTTAGCAGCTATTTCAGTGTTTATTTCAGTGAGATCGTCATCATTTTGAAATGGAAGGGAACTATGTAATCTGTATTAATAGTTCCAGATTAAGGGCTGTGCCGTGATAATAAAATGCAAATTAGCGAAGATTTAATCTTAAATTTCACCACTAAGCCTGTTAACTGTTGATAATTCGGGGATTCGCCGGCTCAGTTACCCGTTGTCATGTTATCTTAATTAAAGCTATTATTTAAATCCCTATCACTTTACTAAGGGATTTCAATAAAATATCAAACAAATTATCAATAATGCGAGTTAAGAGTCAAATAATTTCATACACATAATACATTATTTTTTTTTATAAAGATTTCAATTATTTACTTCAAATCAATGTTCCGTGCCTGAGAAGCATAACATTGCAAGTGCCACTTTTTACGATTTTCGGTTTTTTACAGTATCGCACATAACTTTTTGAGCTCTATCAAACCATAACACTGTATCTGTAGAAATCGTTTACGTTTCGGAACTCCTCAGATGTATTTTGATGTAAGAACATTTATCACTACGAAGCATTTCAGTCTAAGTGAATTACCGTATAATACAACTTGATGATAAATAAACTACATTTTATCGTATGTCCGGAGTTACAGTGATATGAACGACTTTTAGTTGAGTTACAGTATCATGCTATCAGGCATTTTAATGTAAGTCTGCACTTACAGTGTTGTGCTCCAAACGTTAGCCAGGCGGCGGGTGCGCAGGGAGGGGTTTGTTGGTCATTGCGCGGGAGTTACCTCAACGTGCAGTACGAGTGGATGGCTGATTCGTTAATAAAAAAATATTACACTGATTTGCCTCATGGCTGATATTGTGGAATCAGAGAATGAAGACTGATTCAATACAATACAATACAAATATTCTTTATTGATCACCAAAAACAGTACAGTAACATTACAAAAATAAAAATTCAGGTAGGCAATAGGCGGTCTTATCGCTAAAAAGCGATCTCTTCCAGACAACCAATTACTCAGAAATTAATAAATATCAACAGACTAATGTAGGTGGCAGAAATAACAGACAAGAGAAACTTAGTATTAATAGACAATAAACAATAAAATCAATACAAATATAATATAAATTTCATTTTATAATAAAAAAAACACGTTTTTGTTGCCATTTTACACTCGAGAGCAATGAAAACTGGTTACTTTATATGAAATATCGTATACAAGGTAACCCGTTTTTATTGCTCTGAAGTGTTTTGTTTAAAATTATGTTTTGTTTAAAATTATGGTTTTTGATTAGTAACTAAGCAAAATAATTTAAAAAAAACCGGCCAAGTGCGAGTCGGACTCGCGCACTAAGGGTTCCGTACCATTATCTACAAAAATTGCGGTTTACGATTTATGACGTTAATACGTAATAAAAAAAACTACTTACTAGATCTCGTTTAAACCAATTTTCGGTAGAAGTTTACATGGTAATGTACATCATATATTTTTTTTAGTTTTATCATTCTCTTATTTTGAAAGTTACGGGGGGGGACACACATTTTACCAATTATATTTGAAATCTCAATATCATGTTTGAAGACCTATCCATAGATACCCCAGACGTATGGGTTTAATGAAAAAAAAATTTTTGTGTTTCAGTTCTAAGTATGAGGGACCCCCAAAATTTATTGTTTTTTTTCTCTTTTTGTATGAAAATCTTAATGCGGTTCACAGAATACATCTACTTACCAAGTTTCAACAGCATAGTTCTTATAGTTTCGGAAAAAAGTGGCTGTGACATACGGACGGACAGACAGACAAACAAACATGACGAATCCATAAGGGTTCCGTTTTTTGCCATCTGGCTACGGAACCCTTAAAATCGAACCTTTGGAGTTTCCTCGATAATAACAATAAAATATCGTTATTATAATGTGATTATTGAGGAAACTCTATAGGTTTAATTTTTTGCTAAGAAGCAGAACACGGTATGTGAGCTAGTTTTTTTTATTTTCTGAAAATAATCTATCTCAGATTTAGAAGTTGATCTCATAATAATATAATAAATCTTGATGTCGAATAACCAAACTTTTGATTATTAAAAAACTCTGTTACTTAAATTCGATTAGTTTTATTTTAAACTATCCTTAATGTCGTGTATGCTGGAATTTGACACAAAATCCCTTCTCCTGTAAAATTTTAGAAATGGCACATGCAGTGTTATGCTTCTCAGGTACGGTGTTATCAAAGTAGTTATGTGTACTTCTTAGCGAATCACCATCGTATTCCAACTTGGACACTTCTCAGAGTAGTAAATTTTTTGTGTTCTTCGTGTAGTGGTAGTAAGTTAAGCTTTCATTGCTAAGTATGAGCATTCAATTGATAGTGCACAACATAGAATACACCTTAATTCTAACATTTCTAATCCAACAAACTCGGCTCTAATAGCACTTGAGCGGCGTTTTAATCGGAGTTGGTCGGAGCAAGGTGTCGACGTCGCGAATCACTCGTGGCCCATCAAGATAGCTTCTTCTCAATTTAAGGATCTCTGGCGAGCCCTCTGATAAGCCCCAGATTTAGTGTTGAGCGAATTTGTTCGGGTAATTTACTTTTCAAGTTGCGAAGACAATAAAAGTTACTCGGGATTGTACTTCCAGTGTTTTTGTTTTGTTTTTTCCCTGTTTCTAACAAAGATTCATTTCACAGGTGAACTGTCAAGAATCTCAGGAATTATGATGTTTTAGGAGTGTTCCAGAGCACGTAACGCCATTTGATAGCTATGCTTAGTATTTGAAAGAAGTAGTCTCCAGAGAAATAATTTAACTTGAACAGAGCTTTAGATGGCCCATGAATCATATCTAATTAAATACCTACACGCCAGCCATGAATTGTCTGTGAGCCGGAGGAGTTACAGTGTAATATAACTTACTACGAGTAGCTAGAGAGTTGTGTAAGAATCTTTATTGCATAGGTTATCATTATGACTTTAATTTTTTAAATGAATCGATTTATTGATACTTGCGTGTATTGGGTAAACTAATCAGAAAGCCATAAAATATAGTAAGGAAACAACAAATGTTAATGAAAAATTGGGCCTGATATCGAAGGATTGAGACAGACAGAGGTATCAGGTTCCCTCCCGCAAATGGTGGGATCGAAACTATATGTCTACGTCAACATTAAGGATGCGTGTCACGGCGAGTTTGCGGCCGTCACTGCTTGCCTCATCCATCAACCCCTTTCCGACCGACCAGCTACACATAAAAACATCTCTGACTCCACTGATAACGATATGATTATGTTTTATCGACTGTCGTTTTCGAGACGGTTCCGACGGAACGCAATTCAATACAGGGTTTATTGATAAAGAGATAACGCTGTGGTCCGTTAAGTACTTACAATTGATTTCAAGTATTCGTAGCCAGTTGAACTCTACATTGTTTTAATAACAATATTTTTGATATAATCCTATAATCTACCTCTCTTTTGGTAAAAGTGAAGCCATAAACACCACCTAAAACCTAAAAAAATAAATAAATGGTCACAAAATTAAGATAAAGGTTCCGGAGAGTGACTTTTTTTGTTTTGTCAAATAACCCATTGTTTAGGGCTACCTTTTCTTAAGTGCAGACCAAAATTTATATTAACATGGTTAGCCTTTCAGATTTTATATACTTTTATTTTTTTTACACTTCGGTAGGTATTGTATCGCTCTACTTGGGTTAGATTTATACTTCCTACTTCAAATTAAATTTAATGTTTAAATCCAAAAACATATCTATTAGGGACACATTTCAACTACCTCAACTAACTACTAATTCATCATCATCATCAACTTAGCTTATATACGTCCCACTGCAGGTCATGGTAAATTTCTAATGTAATTTCGCAAATAAATTTCTCTCTCTGTTTGAGAGGCCATAGGTAAAAACCACATAGGCTACCTACACTTCCTACTAACTAACACATTAAAATTTTACTGTAATTTTTTGCACGCTAATACAAAAGCGTACGTTTTCTGTCATAAAAGCCTACGTGTTTATTGCTACAGATCCACAGAATCCATCAAATATTTGGCTCGAGTAGTGGTTTGACGCAGCACTTTTTCTGGCCCCGTTGCTGACGAATCGTCTCCTCTGAATTGAATTCGGAAATTTATTGGTGGGCATAATAACAGCCTGGAAATTTGCAAGTTTCTGAAAATGAATTTTGTTCTTGTCACCTACAAAATAATGAATGCCCGTGGTTGTAAATTGTACCGGTATTCAGATATAACCGGAATAAGTAAACTGTTTTTCTGACGAGTCGGGGTCAAATAGTTCTGAAGTTCGCCTGATGTTCAAAATTATTGCTGCCTTTACACATTGCAAAACTTGTTACAATCATTCATCAAATACAGCACCAAAACCTACAGGTTCAAGAAGAGATATTGTGCTTTACTATTTCCAGATTAAAAATAAATTCCATACTAATATTAAAAGTACAGAAGTAAAGCACTGTTTGTCACTTCGTTACGCTTAAACCACCAGACTTGATAGTTTAAGACCCTGGGAAGGACATAGGATAGTTTTAATCCTGGAAAATTGCACAGTTCGCGGAAGATAATAAATTCAATTTCCTTCTTAGGTTTCGGGAGAAAAACATGTCATACAACCCATCTGTTTATTACGAGTTAACACTTCTGCAATACAGATAATTTGTTAAAATTTATTGTTTAACGGTGTTAAATAGTTACGTAAGCTACTAGTTAAAAACCAAAACAAATTTTAAAATTATTGTTTGGCGCAGGCTCTCGAGGAACCTATTAAAGAAGAAAGACGCTATGTCATCATTAAGGTACTCAATTCATTCTTGCTTAAATAATTTTCGTTTTATTTCTTGGATCAAAATTATTGACTTTACAAGGAGCGCTAATAAAAATGAGCATAAGCGATTGACAGGTACCATCATTATTGTTTGAAAATTTTATTTCCATTTTAAGACAGAACAGTAGATCTGCTTTTCTATATTTTATTGAAAAAGTAGGTTTGGAGTGCTTTATGTTTCGTTTCTAACATTGAGTCATTAAGTTCTTCGTGTGCTTAAGCAACTTTAAGGCTTCAAAACAAAATAGAGATTGTTGAACACGATAAAAAAGAAACGGTTGGAAAACAACTCAGTTCCAACAAAGCATTTAAAAAACTCATTTAGTTAACATAGATAGGCTAGTCATAGTACATTTAACAATACCAATTAAGAACAAAATTGCACTAGGCATTTTTAAATATGGTTGGTATGCAACAGACTGCTTAAAAATATTGATTGTCTGTGTGTATCCATTTGAGCCAATGGTTTGGAAGTACCATAAAATAAGTTATGCAGAGCGGTCAGCGAGGCAGCGACATAGTCACGTGATGTTCCGTGCGCTCGCTCATGGATAACTGCCAATAACCAGTGTGTTTTACTCTACCATTAACTACCTATACGACTACCTACGTCCAACATACGTAACAGCTAAAATTGCTTTTATTTAAAACAGTTTTTACTGTAATGGCTTTCCTAATACCATATGTGAACTCACGAAGTGGCAAAAACACGGAATTTTATTCTAGGTAGGTCGTATTCTATGTATACAGTGGTTTTTAAAGGTTATCCATTCAAACAGAAATAGGAATTCTTCTCCGCACTCGTATTGTGATCTCCGTTGTTTTCTATAAATAACAAAATTGCGGTTAACTTCGATCTGCAGATGACTTAAGAGAAATTATGTAGCAATCTATACAAAAGTTGGAAATTTAACGATATCGATCTGCAATAAAATATAGGGTTGGTCGTAAAGAAGCCAACATTTCGAGTGGTGGAGGCGAATGTTAGTCGTAGGTACCGCTTTCCGCAATAAATCAGCCCGAGAGTGTGGGAAAAGAGTTAAAACGGAAGATGCGGTCCGCGAGTGGGCTTCGACGATACGCTACTGCCCACAACTTATACATTTAAATAAATAACACTCAGCCACATTCGGGGAAATACGTTCAGACGTCGTTCGCAATAAAAAACACGCCTGAAATATCTCCCCATCAAATGGCGGCGTCACGTACCGAGATACGCACTTGAACTTTTAACTAATCAGATCCACCCTTAACTTTCATTCTTAGCTAAATATTTCCCAAGTGTTCTCATCGCTGAGGGTACCAAAATGAGTTATTATTCTGTCCCATGAAAAAATCACTTCGCGGAGTAATGAAAACTCAAGCTGATGCGCTCGAGAGGTACAGCTCCCGTCCGGCGGATATTACGGCAATATATTTCAATTACACATAAGAAAAAGAACAAGTCGTTTGAAGTAGCTGAAAGGCCAGATTACAGTCGTGGAGGAAATAATAAGAAGACTGCGCTAACGAGATGGGGATGGCAACTTTAAAAAGAACCGTGTGGGGGAAATATTCCCCTAAAACATAATTAAATTTATTTCGAAAAAGTTACACACCTCGAAAGTATTCAATGTGCGGTAAAAATTAATTGCAAAATTTTATTTTTAGCTGATTCGAAACAAATGGATAGTGAGTCGGTTGAGTTGGCAATGTGACGACATAACTTGTTTTTGTTATTGCTGAATTTTGTTCGCACAAAATTAAATTGTAGGTACTACTTAAGAACCTACATGTGACAAAACCGAATTCACGGACGCTGTTTGTTGCAGTTGAGTATTATTTTACTTTTTTTTGTAAACTGTATTTAAATATTATAATGACCACAGGATACCACTATACTGACAGTTCACACCACACTTTTTTGAATTACCTATGTATAGGTCGACTAACAACGTGGGGTGAAGATTTGTGCGATTCAATGGAATTTAATTACTCGGTGGGCAGGCCAGCGTAGCGACGCAAAAATATTTATGTTTATTGTGCGAGCTAATGCTTCCCGCTACCGCAGCAAACCTGGGGGCCCGACGACCCGAAACTTCACCGATAGTCAGATCTGATGGTTAAAATAACGGCCAAACTCTTAACTTTTACTTGTGATAGTGTATCTAGATTAACCAAAACTTAGTGTCTACGGTGATCTAGTCATCGTGTCGAAAGTATTATTTAAAATAAAGCTATACTTTTACAAGCTTTTATTAAACTTGCAATGTTCGTATGTATTTAAGTAATTCCTATGGTCATTGTAGAGTTAACAGCAATTAGATATTTATTTATACGTCTTGTACATATTGCTTGATTGGACCTTATACAGAGCCTACTGATATCATTAGACCAGTCAAGTCAAAGACACGCGGCTCATATTTATTTCGAGCGTCGACAATTACGGTCATTCGAAGTCGAGCGTGATGTTTCCAGTCCATTTCTCGTAATAGCGCTGCTTTTATAACCGAAGCGTAATGAAACTCGTTTAAATATCACAAAAGTGGTTGGATTACGGACGCGAAGCACTTTATACTGTTTAATTACTGCTGCGACAGAAATAATTGGGGACTTGTGGATTACGACCGGACTTTACTGCCGACTTATGAAGGATTTTGTGGTAATTAAAAACTAAGGGACTATTGGCCCTCTCCATATAGCATAGCTTCGAGCTACAACACCCTATTGGCCTTGTTCTTAACTGCCTTCATTACCAAAAGCAGTTAATAGAAATTCCTGCTGTATAGGTAGCTGATACCATTTTCATTTGCCGCAGAAAATAATTTTGTTTAGTAAAAACCGGTCAAGTGCGCGTTGGACTCGCGCACCAAGGGTTCGGTACAAATTTGTATGTATGTTAAAATATACGCCGTAAACACCCGTAGGTATTTATTTAATCCAGTCCTACTTTTAAGTAAAATCTACGCAGTATGGAATCATTTTATTGGTAAGTCGGGACACTGTTACAATTTTATTATAAGACGGTATTACTTTCCAAATTTCATAGTTCTAGATCAACGGAAAATACCCTGTAAATTTGGATTCCCCTTGAGAGTGTCGAAATTTATGTTTTTAACGGCATAAACCGTTTTTTTTGAGTTAACTTAGAAGTTTGATTTTTTCACAGCTTCAAAGAGCCGTAAACTTGAGTACCTATGTATTAGTTTCAACTCGATACCTCCACGCGTTCCTGATATAAGAGGTCTAGACAGAGAGACAGACGGGCAGACAGACACACAAAGCGATCCTATAAGTGTACCAGTTTTTTTCCTTTTGAGGTACGGAACCCTAAAACATATTATTCTAAACATATTCCGACTGCATGAATGTACAAACACGCTAAACAAGCAATAACGATGGATTAAAATTCCAGTTAGCAGTTTGTGTCCATCGCTCATGCGACGGGCCATCATGAGGATTGCTCGTTAACTGAATGGGAACAAATGAGACCATGATTTAGTAGCGATGAGTTGATACCACCGCATCGGATCGCGCCGAGCCTTGTTTAACTTGCGCATCGGTGACTACGTCCAGCTATCATTTCATTACGGATTGTTTGTGTGAAATAATGCTTTAATCACGAACTGTCGCTGTTATCTCTGCTGTCCTATTAGCTTCCATGTTTTCACAATACATATGAAATGTGTACTTAATATTCTCTGTTATGTTGTAATTTCAACGACGAACACATAGCTTAGTAGCTATAAATAAGTTTCTGTTAACCCTTTCAACGCCGCGCCTCGACAAAACGTAAACCTGCTTTGAATCTTATGTCATTGTGTCAAGATCACTTTGACACTGTACTTTGTGACACCTATATGTGTCGTTGGCGTTGAAAAGGTTAAAAGTTTAATTTTCAATGCAAGCATTTTTGCTGACTGTACTTTTTGTTGACTGTACTTGCATTGTCATCCAACCTACATAAGTATACCAAATTTCAGGTAAATCCGACCACTGGAAGTGGGTCAAATTCAACTTGCAAGATTTGACCCCTACATACATTACATCCTTTATCTAGTACTCATAGAATAATTTGTTTGACTTATCAACTTATTTTTTTTTGCAAACTTACGAGATGAGTAATTAAACTAACAATTTTCCATTTAATTCTTTAAAATAATGTGACCTGACTTTTCCCAACTATATTTTTCATTTGCCAACTGTTTATTTTTTCTGAAAAAGTAAACTAACCTAACCTACAGGATACTCCTGAAATATATCCTGAATAGTTATTATAGTTTCAGAAAAAATAAACAGTTAACATATGAATCAGTTGGGAAATATTTTTCTGCGGAAAGGCTGGATACCCTATACTTTCCTAGTCAAATTATTAACAGTTTTAATTTAAGCATGAGCTTCACGTAGAGTGTTTTCCATCAAGCTGAAACTGGTCAAGTGCCTGAGCCTGATGAATGTGCTCACTTAGGTACTTAAATAATTTAAGGAAAATACATTTTGCTAATAAATAATGTTTTGCCTAGAGTTCAGTACTAAATTTCAGGTAAAATTATTGTTGGTTTTTGGACATGGCTAATTGGCTAAGTGACACAGGATATTTTGTTTGCTTTTGGTCGAAAAGAGTGCTGGATCGCGATTGTGATGAATAAAATCAGCTCAGATTTAGTTTAGCTTGCCAAAGCTGCTTGCCAAAGCCAAAACTTTATTTACCTGGGTGTTAGTTGAAGTAGATAAGTAAATATTGTTGTCCATTTGTCTGTCAATGTCCCTTTTTTGGAACGCATGGAGGGGTGGTATCAAGTTGAAATAAATCTAAAACACTAAGGTCTATAGCCCCCTTGCAACGTTAAAACAAATTATTATATTTTAATTAAAGGAGTGTCAGAATATAGTTATATGTGTATTTTACAACACAATACATTATGAATTGCCATCAAAAGAAACAAAAAGAAACAATATTTTGAAAGTGTATTTTCATACCAAAAATTATATTCCCATTGACGTAGATTTTGCGTCGTAGAATTATGAAATAGCAAGAAGTAAGAAAAAGTCCGAAAATTACAGATACGCAATAAATTACTTTGTTTTTCTTTGGATTACTATGAAATACTTATTTTTTACTGGCTCTGGACGCGCGCGAGTTTGATTCGAACTAGATTTTTTTCTTGTGGCACATATACTCGTATAATATCTGTAAGTCGGCAATGAAAGAAAATTTAGAAGAGCCAACCCGAATAGCGGGTACGTCGAATCGGCAGCTGGTAATTGAATGAGCCCCGTTGATTAGCGACGTAGGCACACAGGCTTCCTCGCTTTTTGCTTTCCTTTAATGAACTGCTACCAACAAAATGATAACATTTGTAAAATCTAAAAAATATCTTTGACAAGCTTTACGTCATAATGTTTGTGGAGTAAATTAAAGCTTGGACTATCATTTCTAACGACCTTTAGCTAAGCCTTGGTTAGAACTATCAAAGTTTTTAATCCCTCTGGATTACCAAATACCTATGTAATTAGAGATTTCCCGAAAGTTGTCCTGTGCCCGAGCACGCTTCGCTCTAATGATTAATTTTCGGCCACCGGACGAACAGAAGCATTAGCTGCACGGATATGAGATTGCTAATTCCACTAATGCACCGTTCAAATATAGCAAGTTTTCACTGCACCAGCTAGCACTACGTTTCGATTTTGATCGGTCAGAGAAAATCTCAGCAAACTTACTTTCCCGTGTCTAGTTCCTGGGTCCCAAGATATAGGCTCAACCTAGTTTGGGGTCCACCGAACACTGCTAATTGTATTGTTTTTCTTATTTTTTAAATAATCAATATTTTCATTTCATTTCGTTATAATACCTATCTAGATTCGTCAACGATTACCCGAATGTTTAGAAATTTCGATCAGATTCATTTTTGTCTGTTATCACGCAATACCAATAAAACCATAATATTTATCATGCTTTAATAAAAAAAACCTCGATTCAGAATGCGTTTGTTTCAGTTTAAGTGTGCGATAAGGTTTATTGTGGGTAGGTATTTGTCGCAGATCGGCGGCAGGCGAGATCGCGTGCGGGGTGTCGTGCGAGACCGCCGAAGATTTGACGACTTCCTGTTAACACTTCCTATATAGATTACCTACCTTGTAACATACTGTTAGAAAAATCCATTTCAAAGTTACAATCCTAAATTATCAACACAAATACCTAGCCTCACAACCATGAACAGAGAATACGAGAAACAAAACACGTTTCCAGCAAATCAACCAAAGAAACAATTTGTACGCGAATCGCACCTACCTATGCGACGATCGGACATTTCTTGTGAATTTGCTTTGAAAACCGCATTAAGTATTTCTTTTAGAAAATTCAAATTCTGGTCAATTCTGCAACAATAAAATTTCTGACCATGTCAGTCAATTATGTTACACTTACTTCGACACTAAAAAATATATCGCCTCAGACTGTTTAATTTTCATATTGTGTAACTTTTGAAGTTAAAATTTGAAATCGGCCCCCTTTTATGGCTTCTAGAATAACGGCAATCAGTTACCATACAGTTGCACATTCATAAATCTAACAATAGAGACAAAGCGCCCAATTTTTATATAGTTAAATTAAAAAATAATCTAGCCGTACGGTTCCGCAGTTGTAGGTTAGTGTAGGTGAACGTTAAATTGTGTAAATAAAATTGACATTTTGCTTCTCTTTTACCAATGGGAAGGGATAAGTTAGCCTTGTACACCTGTTTCTCTTATTATCTATTAATTTCATGTTTTTTGTGAGAATGTGTTTTACATAGTTATATGTACATACATAAAATTTTTCAGACAAAATCACAGTAGTCTCAGTTTAAAATGGCTGGGGCATACAGATAGACGGACAGGGTGGCTAGACCGACAGCCGGACAGACGGACATGACGGATTTAGAACGATCCAGTTTCAACCATTGGCTAAGGAACCCTGAAAACTGAAAAAAAAAATGCATCAGACATGCGTCGGTCGCAGTTCGCACCCCACGCACAAGTGCAGTCCATTCATTTGCCGGATGGATTCATTTCCGCCGTGAGATCGTTCCAAAGGGAAATGCGATTGGAACAAAGTGTATCGGGAGGGTCAGCCAGTTATTACATTTTACCTCCATACAACTACACAAGGGTTATCTGAAAGCCATCGGTAGTTTAACAAATTAGGGATCGTAAATATTAAATGAACTTTTCATGTCGATTGTGGAGATGTTGAAATATAATCTACGTACTTATTGGCCATGAGTAAAAAGTTTAGATAAAAACGTCGCATTAAAAAAAATAAAAGCTTTGATGAATGATGATGATGATTCATTTCATTATATAGTAGTGTGTGTGTGTACATACATACTTACAGCTTTTGACGATAATTCCATTATATCGAGTTGGTCAGTTTTTCCATTAAAAATAAAGTTATAATACCGAATAAAAGTTTTATTTCTCTTTGTTATAATCCTTCGACAATTCCTTTTAGTGATACTTCGGTTCAGGCGGCGCTCCCTATTCTAAAATTGCGCCTACACTCCATTGAGTTTGTTTATTATATTGTCGGCACGTAGCTAATGGTAATAATGCGTTATTTAGATGATTATTAAGATCTTTATTTAAAAAAATAAAAGTTGTACTCTGCAAAATAAAATCTTAAATATTTTCGGTTTTCCTTTGAGAGTCGAATCATCGAGGCAAAAAGTATTCATTAAAATATTCACACCCTATGATTGAGTTTAATTTTGTTGGGTTTTAAAACACATTATTTTCCATAAAACATTTCAAATAAAATTATGTGCGAACATAAATTATAAACTCTATAAATATGCGTCAGGAATTAAACATTTTCAAGGCAAAGAATCCTTTGAAAACATCGATTTTACAAATTTATGTGTTCAGCTTTATGATGCATTTTACGATGCCCTCTTGGTCAAACACGCGACTTTTAGGTTTATGGTACTCACGTAGGGTTTACTACCCCAACTAAAATAAAGGTTATATTGTGGAGAACAATACTTCAAATCGACTCTAAAATATCTTACAAAAGTTAATGGGAACATTACTCCTCGTCTCTATCTAAATAAAATTCATGTACACGTAGGAATTTAGATAATCTTTGATTTATCTAAAGGAAGCATTAAAACGAGAGTACTCTTGTGTTATGGTAATATCTTCTGTAGAGTTTCTTTAATGGACTAAGTTACAAAAGTATTTACGCAAGAACGTCTATTTGAATGGTGTAAACATAATTTGTGGACAAAGTTGTGCGTGTAACGGTTAGCGGGATGTTGCTGAAACAACTGCTGGATTTAATTAAACTGTCGGTGTTGCCAGATCTCTTACGTCATCAAGAAATGGGAAAATTATTCTTACCAATTACCATAATCAGGGAAGAGCGGTCGTTTGCGTTAAGATGTTACATGAGGGTAGAAACTAATAAGTGTTCCGGGTTTTTGCAATGACATAATTTTGGGCTGATCGCGTTTTCATGTAAATATTTTTGAATTTTTCACTAATTTCTGTGCCATATTTTATGCTAAATCCCTGAAGGTGCATTTGGGACGAAAGTCTTTGTAAAAAATCGCCATACCGCGGATAGATGGCACTTAGTGCAGATGGAGTTGTCCCCGGGAGTGCCTTTCGTTTCACGCCGTTGAACACGTGCCAATGTGAGCCGATCTCCGGCCAGATTTGTTGTAAAATGAATGCAGCCAAAAACAAGCTTCAATTTGCTATCCAGTAAAATAAATCCTCGTTAGCCTTTTAACACCTTTTGCTTCATTGCTTGAGTGGTGGCTATGTTGAAATCAATTCGTGATATTGCCTTCTTACACTTAATATTATTTTTTTGTAATATCAAAAGTAAATTCAACTAATTATATGACTTCTACATCAGGTAACAAGTTCACCTGAAATTAATATAACGGGTAAGTTTTGGTAAAATTTCTACACAAAATGCGAATGTTAAATTGCGCAGCAAAACGCAGTTGCGCATAAAAAAAATAGCAATAAATACTTTATGAGAATGCCTTGGACGAATGTGCGGGAAGTGACTTTTTGTAGGCACAGGATGAATTTTACTGCTTCTGTCCACAATTATGCGAATATTGCGACGTGCTGGGGCGGGAGTGGTCGTAGTGGTTTTAGTAGTTTGGCTGTCTGAAAGTTTGTACTTGTCCTCATAATATGACACAAGTTTCATCATCAAAGCATCTCTTAGTGCATCTTTTTGTAGGCCATAAGTTGTCTGAAAAAGTAGAATAATTAAAATCGCAAGTACCTAAGAACCTAGTAACACTGACAAATGCTACAGAGGGACACTTTTTAAATTGATTGATTACTGACCTCACTCTTCCACGCTTCAACATTTCTCGTACTAAATAGATCACTAGGCTTAGTAGTACGTTCAGCTCCGATGTGTTTTTTTGCCTTTAATGTATACACTCTCGATCCCAAATTATGAAGAAAATTCATAAAATCGCCAGAAAAATGCACTGGAACTCTGGTAATCCGCGACTGAAATTTATTTAAAAAAGAATGTAAAACACTTGAATCTATAATAAGCGTTAACGAAGGTTGATTTTGTTAGAATACACACATGTTTAGACGTAACGATGTGAACATCAAGTCCGAAAAAAACTATTATAATTAACGCGATGTTTTGGCTCTGCGAGCTATTCATGGAACTGGTGTTACTGAGAATGCGAGATGAAAGAAATCGAGAGCAGCATCCAGCCGCAAACAACTTTAGCTGATAAGGTGTTTTTATTTGTTTTGCTCCGCTATTCGCCTTGGCATTTTTTCTTTCATTTGCGACATTAGGTATTCAATAAGTAGCTACCTTCTTTGATACTGAAACAAGTTGGAATATGATAATGATTAGAATGTTATTAATGTATACTAACACATTTTTTTTGTGGTGGACAGGACATGGCAAAAGTTAAGGGTCTATAGCCAATATTTTCAGTCAAGTCTACATCGACGTGAGGGACGCCTGGCCAACTTTCGGCCCATTTAAATAAATCTTAAGTTTGCCGTCTCAAAGTCGCTAATTTTATGTCCACGGGAGAGACAACTTTTGTTTCTTTCGCTTTGTATGAACCAAAATAAATAAGAAAGTAAATAAAATCTTGTAAAAAGAAAACGTTGATTAATGTGCGAAATTACATTTGAAATTTACCATGAGCTTTACGGTGAAGGAAAACATCGTGAGGAAACCCTGCACACATCTGCGAAGAAATTCAATGGTGTGTGTGAAGTTTCCAATCCGCACTGGGCCTGGGTGGGAACTACGGGCGAAGCCCTCTCATTCTGAGGGGACGCGTGTGCCCTGCAGTGTGACGTAGGTATGCAGGCTGGGATGATGATAACATACTTTTTATCCCGGAAAATTGCATAGTTCCCGAGGGATAGCGATAAACGTTTTCTTTGCAGACAGAGTCTCCAGCGACAACGGCTAGTATCTCTCTATACCTGAAATATTTTGGTGTTTAAAAGGAGTTTATTTCTAATAACATAACATTAAAGTAATGAACTAATTATACAGAAAAAAAAAATATATATATACTAGAACAATTAACCTAAAACTAAAAACCTTAAAAAAATATAATCTAGTAAATAACTAAAATACATTATTAAAAGGAGTCCCTTTAGGCAAGGTTCCGAAGATACTGGCAGCGTTCCCCCTTTGAATCGCTAGACTAATTCTTTGTCCGAGGTAGCTGCCAGCTCTTCGATCTCCTGTGATGTCGACTAACCTTTTTGCTATTTCCTTATTTTGGTGTTTTAAATTGCGACCCACGACCCACGACCCTCTGCTTGAGAGGCCATAGGTGAAACCGCTAGGCCACCACGGCTATGTTATGCTAAAAGTATCCTTGATATGTTTATCAAAATCCGTCAAACCGTTTTTTCATCGTAATAAATGCGTTTAACTCAAGTGATTTCGATTTCTATTGGTTTCTTGTTATCGTTCCGTCCGTGAATTTGCCATTAAGTTTCACTAACGTGTGTGACTAAATGCAAGTGGAGTCAGGGCGGAATCAGAGGGAAGGTTTAATGGTTTCGCCTTGATCCTGAGCTCGCTCGCAGCGCAGTTACACGGCTAGATTTATTAGTTCAATTACCCGAGCTCTGTTCGGAGTCGCCTCGCTTGCTTGCGCGCAGACGCCGACAGCTAAATTCTGCTCAGGTTGCAGGTAGTGGTTCTGCTTTTATACTTTTTGAAGTGCAAGTCTTAATTAATTTGGAGATAATGGTTTTGTATAATAAAGTGGAAACTTGGCAACTGGGGCACCTGCTGGGAAGCTCACTTAGGGTGGCTTTCCACTAGAAATGAGCTGCTTATAGGGATGCGTTTGATATCCACCAATCATTTTTTTTTATTATGAGTGTGAGGTAAACGAGCAAGCGGGTCATCTGATGGAAAATATCAACAACTCAAAGAGAGTCACTGATCTGTTGCCGGCCTTTAAAAAAGGAGAGCGAATAGTGGAGGAGGAGAGATGTTGGGCCCCCGGTGCTCATACTGACCTTACGAAACGCAGCAGGAGTTGTTTGAGAGGGTGGTACTGCCCCGGACGAGCCGGCCCATTCATGATGCAGCGGCTTGCTACAACATGGCTCTACCACTACATGAATAGACACATGTGAAGGGTACACGGATGGAACATGTCTAGATGATGACAGTTACCTATACAACTTTTTTAATTTAGCGTTTTGGAAGTTAGTCAGTTAGTCATCACGAACAATTTACTATGGTAACCTTTTCTTTAGAAGTGAAAAAAATAGATATTATTTTCAGATTATCCATATTTAATCCAATAGTAAGGTATGGTACTTTGCGAGCTCTATATTTTGAGATTAAAATCTGATTTCTCAAAAAGCTGACTAGACATGTTTTTTCCATGTATTCTTCATATTCATTGGTTCACATAGCATAGCACTGGTGGAAACGGGTTCAAAATCAAAACGTTTGTTCTGCAAGTACGCCGCAAAGGGCTCTTTTACATGTCACTTTTTTAAAACTACCGCCGCTTTCGAAAGGACTATCATTGCCAAGAAGAATGCGCCGCAAGAAACTTGGCAGAAAGTCATCTTTTCAAACAAAAATAAAATAAATAATTACAAACAAAATAAACATAATAATATAAACTACAGTACAAAATTAAAAAGAAATTACATATATAAAAATATACAGGAATGTATGGGGTCCCTTTGTTAAAAAAAAACTACAAATAAACATCTTAACTATGTGTAGTTTTTTTGTCAAAAACGATTTTGTATTTTGTATTCGTTCAATGGAAGAGTAGAATGCACCGTCACAAAAAATGAAAAAAGGAAAAAAAAAAATATTGGTGATAGTCCATGTCAAAATTATTAAAATGATTCTGACAAAATATACAGGGTGTTTGGTAGCTACGTGCAAAGCTTTAAGGGGGTGATAGCAGAGGTATTTTTGAACATTTTTAGCCATATATGTCTTAGCCGAAATTTGATTTTTTTTTTTAAATTGAAGACTTAGAAATTTTAGGAAAATACCCAGAATTTGATAGTCACGAGTCAATAAGCGTTAATTTGGAAATTTTAAATATGGCACAGAAAAATGACGTAGACTTGTCTTTTTCACATGTTATTTACTAGTAAAATTTCAAGACTAGTGCATTCTTAGCGAATGCTCCCTGAGTTTGGTTTTTACTTTTTATCTCAGATTTAGCAAGCAATGTTAATGAGTGATACCTTAAAAGAAAGAACAATAAACAGGCATGTTTCTAAAAATATTTGAACATTTCAAGGATTTTTTTTTATTTTTTTTTTATGGCACAGAAAAATGACTCTGTTCGAACCTAAGACATTTTTAGTAATTTCGAATGCCTCCATTTTGTTTTTGTGGCAAGAAAGATGCTTAAAAATTATTTCATTTGGTCTAATACACATTAAACTATCCGAAATAAAAGATTTGGTTTCCAAATTAACGCTCATTGGGGCAATATTGACTCGTGACTGTCAAATTCTGGGTATTTTCCTAAAATTTCTAAGTCATCAATTTAAAAAAAAATATCAAATTTCGGCTAAGACATATATGGCTAAACATGTTCAAAAATACCTCAGCTATCACCCCCTTAAAGCTTTGCACGTAGCTACCAAACACCCTGTATATATTCCAGGTCAAGTAACCATTAAGCTTTTGGATTCCGAAGGCAAGCTTACGCCTGCCGCCCCCGAAGTTAACTCTCAACTAAGATATGTTTTTAAATGGAAAGATGAGTGCTCTGGATGCGAGCTCTGGAAGCGCGCTCTGGATGTTCCTCGAGCGGCTTCTTATTATTAGAAACGGTCACTAGTTTCGTAGTGTAGCTTTCACATCCTCTGCATCTGATGGAAAGGCACCCTTAGCACCATGGACACCCGCAATACTGGATGATTGTGGTTGCGTTGTCAGCCTGGCGTGCTAAGATAGAGTGCCAAATGTGTCAGTAATTTCACTGGTTGTCTTAGTCTCCTTGCCAAAACATAGTAAAGAGGAATTTACTTTGTGCGAGTCGGGCTCGCGCACTGAGGCTGCCCCGTAAAAATTTTTCGGTAAACATATTTTGTGGTCTAGTTGACTGTATGTAATTTTTCCTTTTTCAGTTTAATGTTAGTAAGCTTTAAAAAGTTAAAGCAGGCGGACAATAATGGTTTTTATACTTGCTTTTTTTGTCTAGGCCAAGAAGTAATGTAGGGAGCCATAAACAAGAAACTCCATGTCTTCATTTCGTGATATTAACGCATACATTTCCGAGCATGTTGGAGAAAAGTGTTTTTTACTAGAGTCACGTGTTATGATGCCATCATCTCCATTACGCCTCTGAGTAATGAAAAAGTAATACCAAATAAAACATTTCACTGAAACCGAATTTCAAAAGTCTACTTTTAAGAAAGTTATTCATTGACCTATCTCTTGACATTCCCTTGATACTTTCATATCGTTTAAGAGATATTTAATTTTCGAATTTAGTGGTAGCCTAGACTAGAACTGTTGTAGCACCGAGCGGGAGATAGGGCAGCGACCGCTAACACCCCCTGTCGATACAACTTGGCCAACTTTCAAATTTGTGGGTTGGCGCGCTGGAAGCCGCACTCATCCACCAACTAACAACTACCCAATATGCTGCCCTGTCAGATACCAAAATGAAACACTTGAATTAATCTGATACATCGAAATTCTGCCGCCACTAGATCAAAAGGCACAACTGCAAACTTCCTCCAAAAAAAACAGCACAAGTTTACAGTGTGAGTGTGCACTTTATGCCTTTTCTGTTTAGAACAAGTTTCCAGTTGAGCCTTTTTATCAAATGGAGGCAGAATTAGCAAAGCAGGTTATACAAATTTAAATTCACGATGCAGGAATTCACAATGTGTATCTCGAATATTGGATGCTAATCCAATATTAATAACATTACAGCCATAAAAAGTTCGACATATATAGCTCGAAGAATTACCAGACTCAAGTGGCAGTGGGCAGGGCACATCGCTCGTAGAACTGATGGCCGATGAGGCAAAAAGGTTCTCGAGTGGCGGCCAGGGACCGGAATACGCAGTGTAGGTAGGCATCCAACAAGATGGAGCGACGACCTGCAGGCTTATTGTATGACGCGCTGATGCTTGCTATCGCATTCACTATTAAATTTCTTTCTGTCAAACGGTATAAGATGGTGACAGGAAGAGACGGTGAAAGCGAAAGCAAGCGTCCGCGCGTTAGACAATACGGCCTCAGGTTAAGGTTGCGGGATCGCGTTGGATGCGGATGGCACGGGACAGATCTGTTTGGCGAGCCTTGGGGGAGGCCTATGTTCAGCAGTGGACGTCTTTCGTCTGATGATGATGATAAAAGTTAAATTTTATTTTTTATTTTTGTGGTAATTGTACTTATACGTTTTGCAATTCACGAGACCGAGCGGGCTTATTCGTGATTTAACGTGTAAATGCATATTGCAGTAGTAGGTATGCGTATTCGTATGTGGTTGTAAAGTTAAATGCTTATTTTGTATATTAGTTAACGATTCGCTCTCACAAACACAGACAAAGATACGTGTTTTCCAGAAGTAAAGCCCGCTCGCCTTCGTGATTTACAAGAACCAATACAAATACGTTTATTTACAGAAATTTGTAAATACAATACAAATAATAACAATTTAGTGATTGAATTGTAAATGCTAAGCTTTGCCACGTATGCGCATTACATTTTACAATCATTTAGGTCGTCTGATTCTGCGTTTACAGCAACAGAGTTCAGTTAGTAACTGATACCAAGGGTTTACCTATCAATAAACTTTAATGTTAAGAGTTTAAGGGCCTGTTGTTTGATAAATATTTAAACAAACTAGTAGTTAAAATGTATGGCAAAAATAACAATAGTTAACGCATTTCAAAGGAAATTTGACTATTAATTAGTTTAACTATTGATCAAACAACAGGCCTTAAGGTAGGTATCGCACCGTAAACCAACTATTTCTGCGACTATTTCGTGCGTCGTGCTACACTTAAAATTGAAGTTAGCGGTACGTACACACTCACAAGCCATCGATATTCGGTCAGTGGCAAAATATAAAGGTGGCCGTAAAACAATTCAGGTCAGAGACTCGTTATATTGATGGAACGCGTCCGAACGTGAGATAGTGTCCGTGCGCGGCTGCTGCTGTCGGTAGCTTCATGAATATTGTAGCAGCACACGCCCGGCATCCTCCAGATTCCATACTTGTATCCCAGGCTTTATGTATACCGTTTATACCCTAACGTGGGCGATATATACGGCGTCCGATCGGTTTCTTGCTTTTTGTTTACGCACAAAAAGTTGCGGTTGCAGAGACAGCGGGACTCGCATGGAATGGGAGACCGAAGTTTGAAGGGGCATGGGACCCGATAATGTGGCATTGGTTGATGGGAATAATGTCCGTGTTTGGAGTTATTAGAGCGACGCATTTTGTATTTTAATATATAACTTAACCTTATAAGGTAGGTACCTATTGACTGCCCACTTGATAAGCTTTTTTAAATCACCATCATCATCTTCTTCATCTTCATTCCGGCCTTTAGGTAGGTATACCTACGTTCCGCTGCAGGGCACAGACCACTTCTCACTGTGTCTCAGACCCAGTGCGGATTGGGAACTTCACATACACCATTCAATTTCTTCGCAAGTGTATGCAGGTTTCTTCACATTTTTTTCTTTCACCGTAAAGCTTATGGTAAATTTCAAATGTAATTACGCACATAAATTGCGAAAAACTCAGAAGCCAAACCACTAAGCTGCCACGACTACTGAAAGTAAAGCTTTGTTAAATATTATCTACGTTTTATTATTAGTCCGAAATGATAATTTTACTGCGTACCTGTGTACCTATAGTTGTTGTAAATAGTTTCCACATCAATCATTTTGCCCATGAAGAGCTCATTTCATGTAATAATAATCCCGCTGCCTTCCCTAATCTCGAATGTTATTACGATATTACCACGCGAAACTTCAGTCTAGTATTTAGGCACTATGGGCCTGACTAACGACGTATCAGCCCAGGAATTTATAACTAATGCTATATCGCTAGGCTATGCGCTAGGGGTTAAGTGCCCGAGAACACACAGGCAACACTAAGTGGAGCGGCGCGACGATAATACGTCAAACCACCGACTGCGGTTGCCGCCCCCGACGACTAAAATTGATACCATTTATCTGGGCTTGCACTACGAATTTCGATTTTCGAACTGCGTATCATGCCGTTCCGTTTACGCTAATAGTATTAAACAAAGAGTGAATGGGACGACACGATACGAACTCCGAATTTCGTAGTAGCCCCCTGCCCGCTCAGGCAGGTTGCCGTGATGCATTGCTGTGTCAAACAAAAATGTTCTTAATTGCCAGTTTATTGCAAATAGTTGACGGCAATTTATTAAAATACATGAAAAATGATTTTCATGGCAATATAAGTATCCAATCGATAAGAATGGTGTCGGGTTTTCATCAGTTTAAAAACCGGCCAAGTGCGAGTTGGACTCGCGCACGAAGGGTTCCGTACAATTATCTATAAAAATCACGTTTGTTGTATGGGAGCCCCCCTTAAATATTTTTTTTATTTTAATTTTATGATTTATTTTTAAAGTCAATACATAATTAAATATTCTGTGAATATTTCAAGCGTCTACCTGTTGCCGTTATCAATATCGAGCAAAAAAATCACGTTTGTTGTATGGGAGCCCCCTTAAATTTTTTTTTTTTTTTTTACAAAAAACTGACCCGTGATTGACCACTATCTCACCTGATGGAAAGTGTAGATGAAGCCAAAGGTGTACCTCACTGGTTCAGTAACAGCCTATTCACTCTAGCCTTGAAGAGACCCAGGTTGTATTTATAGGAGGTGAGAAAGACATGAGTGAATAGGGTTAGGGAAGACGGCAGTTGAACAGATACAATGCTGCTCACCCAGCAGCACGCGAAAGTCAGCCACAGCACAGGAAGCCTGGTCTGGAGCGCGCGGGGACGCCCGAACCCCCCCAAAGACGGCTGTCGGGTCCTCTCTCCGGTCGCCAACCGGCACTACAGCGCGTCTCCAGGATTTTTCGCAAGTTGGCGGGGCAGCCTTTCAAGGCTGGCGAAACCCCTACTTGGGCCCCCTACTAACTGCGGTCGGCCAGCGGAGCACCGTGCTTCGGATCCCGCTACCCTCCACGAACAGACACCCGGTGCAGCAAAACCGACGGTACCGAAAACGGTTCACACGCAAATTTCCGCACAGACCCGTCCTCCCAAAAAATGGCTACACCAAACTTCATGCCGAAACACGGCCTTTTTTTTTTTTTTTTTTTTTTTGGTGTGGAAAATGCACCTTATGCATCGTCTCCGTTCGGGGAAACGGAGGTATGTGGGGCTCTCCCCAAGGGGGGCCTACCCACTAAAAACCACACGGATTCCCTCGTTTGCCATTGTGAACGCCACGGGAGCAAGATGTGTCACCGCAACGCACACTGGCCGCCCCGGGATGGGGCTCCTCTGTCGACACCGTGCAATGCGGGCTCGGCACTCCCCGGCCTCCCCCGCTGGTGAAGGATTGTTTAAAGAGGTTTACTCCTCGTGGCTTCCGCAGATGCCCACGTTCCCGGCAAGCCGGGGTTACGTGCCCTCACGTTAGCTTCCGCGCCCTCATGTCCTACTCTGAAAGCAGAGTGGTACCGAGAGCACGGTTGCTTCCGCCCTGAGGCTCCCCCTCACCTTTCCCTGCTCGGGCCACAGAGCAGGTACTAGGCTTAGGCTCACCTCCATCACTCGATACCTCTAAAAAACCCCAAAAGCTAACCCTCCCCATAAGGCGTTTGGCGCCTCAGCAGGTTGCAGAGCGGTGAAGTTTTCGGTAGCCCAGGCCGTGTGGCGAGTACGGCGGGGCTACTTACTAGGTCCAAGGTTGCAGAGCGTGCACTATTGGCAACCGAACGCCTGTCCCTCCTAAGCTATCCCTCCCCATATAGGGCGTAAGTCACATCCAGGCCTGTTGCAGAGCGCTGACACCTTTCGCATAGCCCAGGCCGTGTGCCCAGCACGGCGGGGCTACTTACTCAGTGCAGGGTTGCAGAGCAGCTTCCCGTCAGCTACCTTACGCCCGTCCTCACAAAATATATACATATGATACATAAATGGCCCATATAATACTTATATACATATCCCCCCCAGTCGGATATTAGCCACCGGTAAGATAATGTACGAATACATTAGCTTACCGTTGTTGCCCAGGGTGCACCGTCCCAGGCGTTACCCTTCCCCACCCCATGAGGCCTACGCCTCGGATAGAAGGGAGTGGTAACGCCCGGGCACTCGAGGAGGTTTCCGACATCGCACCCCGCCGAAACACGGCCTAGACCGTTTGGCGGCATGGCTTAGCTAGGTGGGTGGTGACAAGCCACGGCCGAAGCCTACCACCAGAAAGAGGCTGTTCATATATTATAATATTTATTTTATTCAATTTTTTAGTATTTGTTGTTATAGCGGCAACCGAAATACATCATCTGTGAAAATTTCAACTCTCTAGCTATCACGGTTCCCGAGATACAGCCTGGTGACAGACGGACGGACGGACAGCGGAGCCTCAGTAATAGGGTTTCCGTTTTTACCCTTTGGGTACGGAACCCTAAAAACCGACTGATCGGCTTCGTTACGTACGGGCGGTGATTTTTGTCTTCACGTAACAAGGTTTAATATAATTTTAAGAGTATATGTGACTATAAATAGTAGGTACCTACTACAATTCAAAAAAATAGTAAGTATCAAAAAACTTATGCAACCTATGAAATCTACGTATGCAACTGCGTCGGACGGAAGCTCATTATAAGTACCTAATCTAATAACGGTTTATATCCCGTAAAAATACATCTAATGTAATTAACCAGAGTATTGTGGGGTCAAGCCTCGCACCTCTGAACTTTTCGGAATTCAAGTGCGAAATCATATTTAAAATTTACCCCGAGCTTTACGGTGATGGAAAACATTGCGAAAAAACCTGCAGGTGCAAACCAATTCAATAGCCGAGCCAAGTTCCCAATTCTTGATAGGCCCGCGTGGGAACTACAGCCTAAGTTCTCTCACTTTAAGAGGTGGCTTGTGCCCAGCAGTGGGATGTGTATATATGCAGAAATGATGATGAAGAATTAACCTTGAATTATTGAAAACTGTTAAAGGTCAATAGAAACAGGTACCTATTTAAAAATTCTAAATCACATTCTTAACATTTTGTACAGCTTAGCTGGTAAAAAATCGCGTTTTCTTAAAGAGTTCTAGAATCTTCCTTAATACATATAACTTGAACGTTAACTCAGTGATATGCGGGAGAGCTATTTGTCGGCTGTGCATTGGTCATTCGTATTTCGGGACGTGGTAAATATCGTATGCGCGGCGGCGGCGGGCCGAAATCGTGGAGCCAATATCCACGTTTTACACGTAAAATACCTCGAACTACGTTCACAATTAACCTTTTAGTTGCATGGATATTAAGAGTTTCTAGTTACTTTTTGAAGCTGTATTTTAAAAAGAACCGGCCAAGTGCGAGTCGGACTCGCGCACCGGTCGGTTATACGCCGTAAACAGCCGTATGTACATCGTGTTTTTTTTATTTCCGTTAACTTTAAGGGAAGATTATTCAGGTCAAATAAAGTTAATTTCTCGAAGAAACTAGTGTCTTAACTCTTACTATTTTTGAGATATTCAATAATTAAATTTCATGGTTGAACCAGTGTAAAAGGTCCTTCATTACACATTACGTCCTACTATTATTATTTATCTTTTAAGTTTCGTCAGTTTTCCATTCATAACTATTCACTACAAGGAGATTATTGAGGCGAGTTCATTCGACATTACATACTTATTTCTTTTATGCACGATGTTTATTTCGTTATCAATGTGACATATTTGTATATAATTAATTAATTATACAGAAATAAAAAAAATATATACTAGAACAATTAACCTAAAACTAAAAACCTTAAAAAATATAATATATAACTAAAATATATTATTAAAGGGAGTCCCTTTAGGCAAGGTTCCGAAGATACTGGCAGCGTTCCCCCTTTGAATAGCTAGACTAATTCTTTGTCCGAGGTATAGTATGTTCCAGTTAAAATGACGAAAATGCACTTAATATGGGATTTTACAACTTCTTTTGTTGCTGAATATGAAAGGAAAAGATAACAAAGAGACGTAATAAAACTGACCGAAGTATGTCCTACCGACCGATACACCTGAATAATTGTTTTACAACCCCACTTGAAGATAACAATTAAACAATAGATGTTGGTTTTAAGTGCTTTTCGTCATTTTAACTGGAACATACTATAGCTGCCAGCTCTTCGGTCTCCTTGTGATGTCGACTAAACTTTTTGCTATTTCCATCAATGTCATAATCGTAAACTTTGGTATACCAGCCCTATGGGAGCGACGAACTCACTGCGCGCTCGCGACCAAATCGTTACCCATTCGTGGCGAAATCGTTCGTTCGTTGCGCGTTCGTTTCACTTCCGCAAATCACCAGTGTGATAAGGCTCTAAAACAATGTGCGGAAACCGGGTGATATTATTATTTTCTCGCAACGCACCACTGATTCCCCTCATATTGCGGGTGATCATGATCGTTTTACGCTTATCATAAAAAATATTAATTCGGCCTTTTTTTAAATACTACTTATTGTTTTATGTTTCTCCGGTTTCACGGAAACTTTAGTGCTCAGCTACGACGGTTTTTGGTATTCTATAGCCTAAAGTAAAGTAACAAATAATTTACTTTGTGTCAAAAAGGTCTCGGACATATTTAAAAAAGTCTTTCGTCAAAAGTTAAGGGCCCATTGTCAGTTTCAGAAACAGATAATTTAATTAAAGTGAAAATTAAGTTACTCAACTTCTTACCATTCCCGAGGCGTAAGTCATTTTAGTTCAAAATTTTCGCGACCTCGTTATTATTTAATGCGAAGTCCATATAAATTATTTTAATGTAGCAGAAGTTAAGAAACTGTGTCCATATAATATTTAAGATTTTAAAGACATTAAACAATATGGCGTAGAGATCATATAAGGGGATACGTTACAGTATCGCAATACGGCACGCTGTTAAGTAAAGGCTGCGGTTAAATATTGTTGCATTTTACAAGCTTTTATTTACCTTCACCTGTCCCGTTGTCTGTGTGTCATAAAATCTTGCAAGATGCAATATTATTAAGACATGGTGCGATCTGATGATGGAGTTGGAAGATGGCCATAGGAACTCTGTAATAAAACGACATGACCCCATCGAGTTTGGACTAGTTTGATTTGCCTTGACGAGTACTTTGGTCCTAGATAGTAACCAGGGGCAAAAAGTACAATCAGCAAAAATACACGACAGTGCTATTGATATGTTATGCTCATTTGCTCAAATACGTAACTATGCTCGATACGATACGCTAAAATGATACAAAATATGTGGACTCACCGTTGTACATTGCGTTAACATACAAAATGATTTATTTTGACCGAGGCTACCCAATAATAGACGCTTCTCATAGTTAAATGCTATTAAAACTGTTAAAATCTATTACTTCGCTCCACGGTACAGGCAAAAATCTAGGACAAAACATTGCCTTAATAAAAAGAAAAAAAGTTTTCGGCAAACTTTTCAGGAGTAGTTGTAATGAGTGATATTCACAGATGACAAAGGAGGTTGTCGCAGTTTCAACTCGGTACACGTTATTATTGTTCTGGGATGTTGCCAAATACTGTCGAAAATGAAGAAATTTGACTGCTGGAATATGCACTGGAACTTAGAGCACTTATTTTTTATATTACACTTCGGGCGTCGATTTATTGTAAGTAGGTGTCACTTATTTTTCAGAGGGTCTGCTGTAAATAATCGAAATTTATTCTTTTCTACACATTATTGCTTTCTTACAGTAGAATCAGGTTTGCCTTTACTACAACAGTACCAAGTAGATACCTACAGTAAAAGAAACTGAATCTCGTACACTAGGTATGGAAAATTTTCGCTGCTAATGTTTTATTGATGTACTGTACAATAAAGTAGTATGTGGAAAGGCTCCATACAAGTTAGCTTTTTTGGCTGGGTTATGTGTCGAATTATTTCTTCCGAGGCAGGATAACGAACATTATTCTTAGTTTTTCCTCGTCTTAATTTAATTTCGGAATATGCAAGACTACGACGTGAGCAAGCATAACTCTGGGCTTATGACTGTGTCTTTATTTGATAAAGCTTGATTTTTACTCGCGTTGGTAGTAGGTACATAAATTAGAGGATCAATGTATTCAATCTCTTAAAGTGTGTTATCAATAATCATACATAAAACCGTGAGAATCAAAACCGATAAGGTACTCCTACTCCTGTCGCCATAGAATTATGAATTTTGGCACGTAAAAAAAGCGGTGCCCCTTTTCTCCCATAAAATTTCAAGTCATAATGTATCATTAGTCATAATCAACGTTAATCATACAGTGATTTATTTCTGAAACAATATTTTTTTCAGGGCTTTTTTTAAATGCCATCTTATAGAATGCAGTAGGTTAGGTTAGGTTTGTTTTATAATAATTCCGAAAAATAAATTGTTTCAGAAATAAATCACTGTATGGCTAACGTTGATTATGACTAAGAATACATTATGACTTAAAATTTTATGGGAGTCATGATAAACCCAAAAAAAGTAAAAAAAAGTGCGAAAATCAGTAATCCCAAAAAATATCTTATTTTACAAATAAATATTAAATTTTATTTTATATTTGCATTACACTCACACACGTCCGCTTTGTTCAAGGGCGCGGATAGTTTTCTGCGGGCTTTTAATAGTCCATTGTGTCTTAGGGGCGGTAAGCAAGAAATTACGACCGAAACCCTGTTAGAAGTCTGATGTCGAAGAGAAAGGGCCTTCTGAGTCGAAATTCGTAATTCAACCCGACCCGTCAAACATGCATAAGTAAAATTACATTAATTTTCCAGTACAGTTTTGAGGAAGTATTCTTTGTTTCTTCAATGGAAACAAAGACAGAGGAAACAGGGGGGTATGGATCCTGATTCCATCGCCTTTCCCCAAAGCAGATAAAAAAAAAGGCGGCGCAGCAGCATAACTTGCAAACATCCATGGCGGATTTTAAACAAAATAAATAAGTACATAATAGTAATAAAAATAAACTATAAATCTGTTACTTAAAATTATGAATTTATAAATTATAATGGAAGCGTAACAAACTCACATTCGCATTTATAATATTAGTAAGGACAGACGGTCGAGAATAAAAGTTGTTCGAAGATCAAAGAGTTTCACAAAGAAATGGACAGCTTGAGCCCGAAAAAACTTGATGCGTCTTTGTTTTATTCAATTGAGATGTGGCCAAATGCTTAATTTCAAGGTTCCCCAATGCCAAGCCAGCGAGTACAATGTCACCCATCATCCATTGTTGGGAGATTGTCTCAGATATTAGCGTTACAATCAATCACTGGTGTGCCCGTGACATGTACGTAATTAGGAGCGCACGAGACGATCCTCCTTGTGGTTTATCTTGCTAGACGATATAACGATTCTTTATACATAATTTAGTAGGGTACAGTTTCGTTGAATTCCAATTGAATTTTTAACAATAAGTTAGCTGACTTCTAAAACCTTTCTAAAACAGTAGGTACCTATGCAGTGTCGGATATCTTAATCTTTTTACGTTAATTGCGCTCAACAGTCTCATAACATTAACCACAAAGTATGAAAATAATTACCTGTTAAGTATTTACATATTAATATGTGATAGGCTTATTTGAAATATTAATTTTTTTTCAATAACATAAATTAAAGAACCAAAAAAAATTGTAGGCCATTTTTCCAAGTTTATTTTAGAAATTTATTGTATAAACAGGCCTTGTGTTGCCTTACTAGACACTCATTTGAGGAGGGTGATAATCATTTTGGCTTAACTTATTTTTTTAATTAAGAGGGTTTATACCTGCTGAGCTGGCAACGTTGCATTTTTGTTAGTTTTTCTCGATTATTCCATAAAAATTGAATGAAAATTAAAAATGTTTTGTATACAAATTGTTCTAATATATATAAGCTAATGTGTCTACTGCAATAATAATTCGTGAAAGACTTTTATTTTCTTTAAAAACGAACAAATTATTACCTAACGGTTTTTAAAGAAAATAAAAGTCTTATCACGAATTATTATTGCGGTAGACAGATGAACTTACATATTAGAACAATACCAAACCAAACCAAAGTCTACCAAACCAAAGGGTACCAAAGTCTGAAAATCAACATATGGGTATTGTTTCTGTGGTTTATCGGGTCGCTGGTTATCAAAACAACAACGGTTTTAAAATCCGATGTGGCATACGTAAAATACCATCTCCTTGGATGGGGTGCGATGGGGTCGATTTCAGAGCGTTTTGTCAGCGTTTTTTAAGTTTCATTAGTGTCACTCGATTATTGCTGTAAAATAATGACAAATCGCGACAACTTTGGATAAAATCAGACTAAGCCTCGGTACCGCCACACATTTATATAAAAAGTTAACTCTGATCATCATCCCCCTCTGCAATATTTACGTCGACACTAATGAAAAAAAACGCGGCGGTCAAAACGCTCTGAAATCGAACCGATGGGGTTGAAATGGATAAATATCAATATATATGGGTGTCGTTTTTAAGGTTTTGCCCAAACCATATGACCTAGAGACTTGAAATTTTGCACATAGATACCTTATACAATGTAGGCATCCACTAAGGAAGGATTTTTGGGAATTCCCACGGGAACGGGAAAAAACGGGATTTATATATTCGATTCCGAGTGAAACAGTCAGTAACTATAATAACTAGACTCTTCAAATTTGATACACAAGTAGGTATTACATTAGTTAAAACATTAATTTCAGGATATTTCAAAATTCCCACGGGATAAGGACAAAACGGGATTTATATATTCAGTTCAACGGAATCCTATGAACTATAATTACTAGACTCTTCAAATTTGGCATAAAAGTAGGTAATTATAATAGTAAAAAACGTTTTTGAAGGATTTTTGGAAATTCCCACGGGATAAGGAAAAAACGGGACTTTTCGTTTTACTGATCGTAGAAAGCTGAAATTCGGCATGTAGGTTGATTGGGGAGTGTAGAGGAGCATTAAGAGAGGACTTTCCAAAATTCCCACGGAAACGGGAAAAAACGGGATTTTTCGTTTTACTGGTCGTAGAAAGCTAAAATTCGGCATGTAGGTTGCTTGGCAAGTGCAGAGGAGCATTGAGAGAGGGCTTTCCGAAATTCCCGCGGGAACGAGAAAAAAACGGGTTTTGTATATTAAGTTCAACGGAATCCTATGGACTATAATTACTAGACACTTCAAATTTGGCATAGAAGTAGGTAATTATAGTAATAAAAAAGTGTTTGAAGGATTTTTGGAACTTCCCACGGGATAAGGAAAAACCGGGATTTTTCGTTTTATTAGTCTTAGAAAGCTGAAATTCGGCATGTAGGTTGCTTGGGGAGTGTAGAGGAGCATTAAGAGAGGACTTTCCAAAATTCCCACGGGAACGGGAATAAAACGGGATTTTCCATTTTACTGGTCGTAGAAAGCTGAAATTCGGCATTTAGGTTGCTTGGCGAGTGTAGAGGACCATTGAGAGAGGACTTTCCGAAATTCTCGCGGGAACGAGAAAAAAACGGGATTTATGTATTCAGTTCAACGGAATCCTATGAACTATTTTTATTACTAGACTCTTCAAATTTGGCATAGAAGTAGGTAATAATAGTAGTAAAAAACCATTTTAAGGATTTTCGGAAATTCCCACGGGATAAGGATAAAACGGGATTTTTCGTTTTACAGATCGTAGAAAGCTAAAATTCGACATGTAGGTTGCTTGGGGAGTGTAGAGGAGCATTGAGAGAGGACTTTCTGAAATTCCCACGGGAACGGGAAAAAACGGGATTTTTCGTTTTACTGGTCGTAGAAAGCTGAAATTTGGCAAGTGGGTTCCTTGGGGAGTGTAGGGGAGCATTAATAAAGCATTTCCCGAAATTCTTACGGGAACGAGAAAAAACCGGATTTTGCGTTTTACTGGTTGTAGAAAGGTAATTTTCAAAATTCAAAAGTTTATACTGTAAGTAGGCCACAAAGGGCTCTAAAGCCGACTTCAAAAAAAGGAGGAGGTTATGCATTCCACTGTATTTTTTTTTATGTAGGTATGTTCACCGATTTTTCGGTCAATTGTCGATTTTAAAAATTCATTTTTATTCGAAAGAATATAATATACTCCTGAGATGGTCCCATTGTCACCAAATCAGGATCTGATGACGGGATCTCAGGGAAATCGAGGGCAACCTTCAAATTTTGTAGGCACGCATTACGTTTTTCATATATTTTCTCAAGCTATTTAAGTGTTCGCGTCTGGTAGACATCATCTCATGTTGATGAGCTGATGATGGAAGGTAAAACTCCTTAACGGTTAGGAGTTGAAGATATTTTTTCAAATATTATAGGTACGTATAGACCGATAGTTGTATTTTTTCAGGTTATCCAGGTGAGCTGATGATGGAAGGTTAAACTCCTTAACGGTTAAGAGTTATAGGAAGTTTATTTAAATATCATATGCACGTATAGACTTTTAGTTGTATTCTTTCTGGTTATTCAGATTTTTAGTGCCCGCTTCCGAATTAGTGAAAAACATTGTATACAATGAAATACTGTAAGGGACCGTATCTACCTGAAGTTTAGTCGTGCTTGCTTGCACACTTTCTTGCACGCTTGCTTGCTTGCGTGCATGCATGCTTGCTTGCATCTTGCTTGCATGCTTTCTTGTCTGCCTGTATGCTTGCTTGCTTGACATCTTGGTTCTTTGGAATACTCATGGTACACGCGAAGGAAGCCGCGGGCAAAAGCTAGTGTTTTATAAGTGCAAAGTTCTCGAGTGGCGTCCCCGGACCGGAAGACGCAGTGTAGGTAGGCTTCCAACAAGATGGAGCGACGACCTGCTGAAGGTAGCGGGAACGCATTGGACGCGGATGGCGCAGAGTCGATCTTATTGGCAAGCCTTGGGGGAGTAGTATTTTCTTTTTGATAGTATAAAAATAAATGAATGTGTAAGTATAATCTCGTTTGTCCAAATAACCTTCTAGTATCATAGCATAGGGCAGCAAGCGCGCGGCGGTCACGCGTCAGCGTCAACTGTCGGCGACGTGTCGTCGCGTCTACGCACTCCACCCGGCAGCTGTGAAGCGCACTACTAATATCAGCGGACAGATCGATGCTCTCAGCCATCAGATCTGCCAATCAGATCAGCTCAAGTACTAATGGTAATTTACCGCCGATTGCCACGTTAAGGTGGGTCCACATCGTACATTTTAGCGTTTCATATCTCCGTCGTAACGTATGATTGGTTAGTTCGGCGCGAAATGATACGCGATACACGGCAAGTCTGATACGTCGCGAGCCATGTTGCACCGCGTATCTTAAATACCCTAAACACTTGTCAAGATCGGGAAGTATGGACGTCCTTTAATACTTACTGTGCATGATAGGCCACAATAGAGAGTTCTCTCTCCAGACAGACGTTATGTTTGGGGACCGAAGTCCGAAGGAAGAAAGTTGTATTTAAGCAGCCGAGTTGTCAAACTTCGATAGTGCGATGCAGGATGTTGTAGTTAATTTTTCATTTGATGACTAGATGGCGCTAGGAGTCGCTACAACTATATTATGTGTGCACCGCGATCCACCTCGAGTCACTTATTCCCCGATCATCGAAGGACATACGGTATCGCGATACAGCACGCTGTTAGGCTACGGTTTAATATGAATTTATTTTTACAAGACAATACTATTGATATGTTGTGCCCAAATATTTAGTGCTCGACACGATACGCATGATCCCCATACGTTAAAACACTACAAATCTGTCGCCGTTAGGGTAAGTCCAGGATAGAGGCCCCACTTTTTGAAATAGCTTTATAATTCAAAAACTTAACAAATTATAGCATTGCGTCCAATGCGTATGATAACTATGGTCCTTAATCTATTATTTTACTGTACTTGTTTTAATATAAATCGTATGGATTTTGTGTAAATCGTACTTTTTTTGACCCCTTATAAATGGGATAGGTGCCTACCGTGGGGGATAGACGACTCGTCGCAAAAATGCGTCAGAGGATAGATGCCCTTTGAAATTAAACAAGTTAAATAAAAGTTATCAGTCTTTTATATTCATTGAAAATTCGCCTAGTTTGAACAGTATGAGCCACGAGCCTCTTCTCATTTTAGAATCCTAGTACTGGATGTTTTACTGAAACAAATTATAAAAGTTCAATCAATTCCATATAAAATGTGATTTTGCTTCTATTTGCAAATACAGAAAAAATTTCACTAAATACCAATCAATTTGTACCTACTTTACATAACTACCTAGCTAGGGTCAATTGTTTTTCGTCATTTTTGGCAAAACGTTGTCTTAGTGTTATAGACGGTATTCCATATGTTCAGGCTTTTTCATTGACTCCTTTTTCTCCCTTCTTCATTTCCTCGAAGGCTGCTAGCAAGCTTTCTTCAGACCAGGCGACGTTACGCGGAACTACGCCTTGTTTTCTCTCATATTTACAAGGCATTTCGACCCTCTGCAACATAAAAAATCTTCGAAACAAGTTGAGGATAGATGCCCTTAGGGGCATCTATAGCGATCGAAAACGGGGCAACTATACTTTTCGCAGAGGATAGATGCCCTTTTCGATAAAAAATCAAGTAATGATAAAATCACTATAAAATATACTAATCCATGCAGCCTAAACTTCAGTGCAACCAAATGAGTTAGTTAAAAGCGCAAATTATAAGCCAGTCTAAAGTTAATCAAAAACAAATACTTACGATTATAATTTTCACGCTCTGCGAGATCTCGCCGCGGAAGGTTTTGGCACTCATGGACTAAACGCGTTCGCTCTTGCTCATGATAGCAGCGGCTCAGAGGTTTGCAGGGAGGGGGCTTGCTATTATTTAGTGGAATTTTGGTCTCATAGCCTTGCTACTAGTAGAAATTGAAATCGAGGCATCTATCCCACTGGGGCATCTATCCTGGAATTACCCTATACATCGCGTTAACATTCAAAACGATTTAAGGTACGTAATCGTACCAAAGCCACGCAGCGGACACGACGTACAAATACGCGTTCTTGAATCTACATAAGCACGACGACGTCTGTACACGCGTACGCCTACATACATCGCGCGCGCACTCTTCTGGATTCGGGCGGTTTCCGGCTATCTGCGCCTTGAGGGGTGGGGTAATTCGAATCGGTGCGGGGCGGACCGTTTCCATTCTGTACGTCAGTACTATTATATATTCTGTGCCTAAGCTCGACACCTCAACGCCCAGTAGATGACACTAATCTGTCACCTGCCTTACTATGACATAAGATTGCAGGTGCCATGTATTTATTGGGTTAGGGTCGAGCACAGGGACGTTTACTTATTATGACCGGGGCTACCCAAAAATGAACGCTTCTCCAAATCAAATGCTATTAAAGTTGTTGGAATCTACTAGAGTTAGATTAAGCCTTAATTAGGCGTCTTGCGATACATAAGTGATAAACAATAGACCCAACAAAGCAATTTTAATATCGCTGCTTTCTATCTTAATAATTCGTAAAAGTACTTAATTTGTGAAGATAATAGGTTTCGCAGATCGTGAATCTTCTTAATTACCAACAATGTTGAAATTAAGCTCTAAACGAGTTTTAATTAACAAGTTTCGGGAGGTCGCGTGTAAGTAGATTCGTAAAGATTGTTTTTCGCACCAATTTGTGATAAAATATTTTAAATGATACTCATGCACATACCACTCTTGACTACTTTTAGTTTCAAAATGCTTTTTAAGCTTTGTAAACACACATTATGATTTTATTAGGCGTGGGTTAAGTTATAAGGTTTATATGTATTTTATAATTATAATCTTAACAATGAGATGAGACGTCGTTCGTATAGCTTGTATTCCGTAACATTAGGTTAGTTCACAAACTGTCAAATCCCATAGCTGATGTTAATTGCAGTACTAAGTTTAAATCTGTAAAATATCAAATTAGGTCGCTGTCTCAAATGTTTTTGAGGCTCATAAGTAAGCTAATCCTAATCCGCACTGGGCCCGCGTGGGAACTACGGCCTAAACCTTCTCATTCTGAGAGGCGCCTGTGCCCTGCAGTGGGACGTATATTGGCAGGTGGGTAGGCAGGTGGGATGATGATGATGAAGTAAGCTTTCATCTTCACATTAAGTATGTGAATTAATATTATTCATTTAACATTTTTATGTTGTACTTTTAAATTTCTTTGACATCCTGTGATTTAATTTTTTTATTGACATTTTTGTTTTGTTACATTTTTATTGTTTTTAATATTATCTTTGTGACATTTTATATTAATGAATTTTTCTTTTATGTTTTTCAAATTCTTTTGACGATCTTTTTGTGAATTCTTTATATTTGTGACATTTGGAATGTTTTTTTTTTATGTTAGTGAAGCCAGACTAACGAACTAGTGGGTCACCTGATGTTAAATGAGCACCACTGTCCATAGACACTCGCAGTGCTTTACGCGATACCAGTGCGTTGTCGGCCCTGCAGAAAATTGAACACTCGCCTCTTAAAGGCACCCAGGTCGTAACTCGATGGGAAGACCCCAGCGGGAAGCTCGTTCCAGATTTTGCAAGTTCGTGGCAAAAAAGACCGCTTAAAACGCACCGTCGAAGACTGCCATTCATCAACATGATGTCGATGAAATGAACGCTTACGACGGGAGGATCTGTAATGGAACCCCGTAGCTGGAATGAGGTCAAAGAGTTCCTCAGAGCATTCCCCGTTGTAGATCTTATAGAACACGCAAAGGGAGCTAACGTCTCTGCGGAGAGCGAGAGGATCGAGTTTAACGGAGAGTGAGGGGTTGCCGACAACTCGGCACGCTCTGTGCTGTATGCGAACAAGTGAAAGCAGCTGATATTGGGGTGCGCCAGCCCAGAGATGAGAGCAATACTCCATCCTTGGCCGAACCTGGGCTTTATATATCTGAAGCCGCTGCTTCGGAGTGAAGAATCGCTTAGAGCGGCCAAGCACGCCCAACATTCTAGCAGCTGACTTGGTTTTACCTTCCAGGTGATTGCGAAATTGCACCGTGCTCGAAATATCGACACCGAGGATCCCAACACTCTCCAAAGTGTTGAGGGGTGATCCTTGGAAGCATGGAGCAGCGACAAACGGGTGTTTTTTGGTAGTAAGTACGCAAACTTGTGTTTTGGAGGGGTAAAACTGCACTAAGTTACGTGTGCCCCAATCAGAAACTTGTGCTAGTGTATTTTCTTGTATTGAATATAATTGTAATTTTCAATCTGAAATAAATGAATCCAGTCCAATCCAATCAACCTCTAAGCTGATATAAGGTCAATAGTATTGCAGCATAACCTTTGTAATATACCTATAGTAATAGGATTTGCTTTTATTAGTTTAAAAATGTTCACGGGCAACTCAAAAACGGTTTTTTATTTAGTTGTTCAAGGGTAGTTTTATGTAAAAATAGTTGTTTAAAAAGAAATATAGAAATCGCTTTTTAGGGTTCCGTACCCAAAGGGTAAAAACGGGACCCTATTACTGAGGCTCCGCTGTCCGTCCGTCTATCAGCAGGCTGTATCCCATGAACCGTGATAGCTAGACAGTTGAAATTTTCACAGATGATGTATTTTGGTTGCCACTACAACAACAAATACTAAAAAAAAACAGAATAAAATAAATATTTAAGGGGGCTCCCATACACCAAACGTGATTTTTTTGCTCGTTTTTGATCGATATTGATAACGGCAACAGGTAGACGCTTGAAATATTCACAGAATATTTAGTTATATATTCAATTTGAAAATAAATAATTAAATTAAAATAAAACAAATATTTAAGGGGGTTCCGATACAAAAAACTTGATTTTTGCCGTTTTTATAGCTAATGGTATGGAACCCTTCGTGCGCGAGTCCGACTCGCACTTGGCCGATTTTTTCATTATTTGTCTATAAAACTGTCTTACAATTATTACCGCTTTATTAAGTTAAATACTCGTTATCATTGATTATTTTGAACAATTATTTTTAAAAGTACCTACGGAAGTACCTAGTAACAACTTTGATAACAGTTGAAAGTTTTACAAAAGTTCCTTTTACTTGCATAACTTGCGTCTAACTTGTAAATGTATACATGTTTGGTTAAATTCAGTGGGCGTGTCTGTCTGAACCACAGAAGTTTCTTTTTGCCCAATACACTTTAAAACTTCATACAATGGTCTTGCGTACGAAGCAGTCTGGTGAAATATCGCGTTGTACAAAAATATATTGTTTGGTTTTTACCGTAGATACAGCTGTACAAAATTTCAAGCTTTTGTGCCTATTAAAAAGTTATTTTAAAAATATTGTAAGTACCGAAAAATATGCGCTCAAAATGTTAACAGAGTAAGAATAATGAACGATTCCTAGAATACGTTGAATATGGACAAATGAGGAGCAATTTGCGTACATTTCGAAGCCAATGTGAATATGAAATGAGTGTTTAAGCTACCCATTTGGATCACTCTCGCCCGATGCCAATCATTTCAAAATGGATGCTTGCGGTCTTCGACGGATGACTATTAATTAGTCGATAGCTCTGTGGTTTTCGACCAATACTGACGTGAAAATGTGCAATTAGATTTCAAGATACAAAATTTCAGACTAAGTATGTATGCTGGTGTACTTACTTACCTATTTATTTTATTACAAACAAAAACCATGGTCTATCATCCGACATTCACAAGCCTTTCAACTAAATGCCAATGAACATAAAAATAAAAATACCTGTATTGACTGGGTGGTATCTACTATTAAATCTCGACTTTTAATTAAGGATGCGGAGGTGCAGTATCTTCTCCTAAATTCTTAACCCTTTATTTAAAAAAAATATCATGCGTTCAGTTACTTCAAGTACAGTAAAGTGTAAAAATATGGCTGCTACAACTTGCTCATCAATTATGTCCCATAGCTCTTTTGTCATCAAATTAAGGTATCGGTACATAGTTAAGGGTATTAAATCGATACATATTTTTGCACTTATTATTATTATTTATTTATTTATTTATTGACCATACTTACCTACTTATAATGGGTGATCCAAATATTCCTCAACTTTGAAATTAAATGTGTAGTTGTTATTCACCGACTCATCCTCAAGATACGGTTGATTACACTGTTGTTCGTTATATCGCACGTATATCACCTACACCCGCATGGTTTACGATCTCAGTGCTGGCGATAAGCGTTGTCACTTAGCAATAAAATATTCCATAAACTATATCTAGGTTTATAGAGGCAATAGGAAGCGTCGTGCCTCAGCAGGGATGCTGGGATACCCTACAACGTCTTGATTATGTCTCGAGCAGATTGAATACATCCGTAGCGAGCCGGAACAAAAGGGTCTTATTGTTATTCACCCCAGTGTGACGCGACCGCGACAAACTAACTAGGCGAAAGTATCCCCACCCCATAAGCCTTGCTGATTGTTCGGAGTAAAGGACACGCTAAACGAAGGCCTTTTCGACGCATTTATTATGACCAAAAAACTGGACTTACATAAATAAGTAAGATATATAAATATCTTTAATTCCATGTCATGCTATAGGTAATTTGTGAGCTGAATTTGAATTTTGATGTCGGTCGAAATTTTCTAGGTACAATCAACCAATTTGATTCCTAGGCCAGTATAGAAACTTGTTGCATTAACTAGTAGATAATTACAACGTCAGTGCAGGTCAAAAGATTATCAATTACTTTCCGATCACAACATGCAATAAACGTAAAGAGTTTTTAAACGTTTTCGCTCCATGATATGAGAAGGAAAAGAAGTTTTGACAGATGGGCAGTGACAATTCAAGTTATTAAAACACAAGTAAACTCCTTTCATGACATCCATCAAGCATCCATCACTCATGACATAGGTACATCACGCAGAAATCACTGTCATTGAAAATAAGCAAATTGATTCATTGTGATATGGTTCTATAGTAGGAATCAAATTGGTTGACTGTACCCTGTACGCTACTTACGGAATTTTATTTGTTATTGACTATTAAAAAGTCGTTCACGTATAAACAACAGAACCTGTGTACCTCTAGCGGTCTTGCAAAAGCACAATAGGTTGTAGCGTGAATTTTTCAATGAATTTACTTAGTTTACTAAATGAGAGCTAATTATTAATTTACTATTGACAAAAGTCCCGCGTTTCGTTAATTATTGTCCACGTTTAAAAAAACTTAGGGCTAGCGTGAGTTTTTACTATTGCTAACGTACATTTACTTTTATATTTTTATGAGGACAAATAGCACGCAAATCAAATACAACCCCTCCTATAAAAATAGTCCCGCCATAAAAGTAATGTAGGTAATTGGTTGCTTTCCCAAACAAACAAAACAAAAAATACCTTCACCCTGGTAAACACATATTCTATATGATCTGCTTCTATGCTGTGTATGTCTTATTTGATTTGTCGTCGGACTTCCTGCTTAATTTTTTCATCTTATTTTTTTGGTAGATCAATACGGTGCAAGTTGGATCAAAAGGAAAAGAGTTTATCAAATAGTGTTAAGCGTGCCCAAGGAAAAATAAATAGAAGTTTATTTTCATTACAAAGCACGTTTATCTAAGCGCCGGCTCCTACCTAACACGTATAAACAAACTACAAACTTGATTACGGGAATTGAGAGAAAAAATAAACAACAGAGGAAAAATCAAGGGAGGTGAACCTGTTTGCACTGGTACCTTCGCTCTCAAATCCCGGAAACAGATTCTCTGGGGACGGCCGGTGGATGTTTACACCATGTTTTGTTGATAAACATACGGTGGTTAAAAGTCAAAACCTTTAGTATCTGACCCTTAAAACTTTCATGAAACAAAAATTATATGACGAGCACTAGCTAAAAAAACAGCTATTACCTATTGCAATACCTACACACAGATAGGCATAGGTAGGTAATGTCGAGAAGTTTATCATAAGTAGTAAAATTTAAACACTTTAAGATTAAATAAAATATTTTTCCATCGGAATCCTCTGCAAACGTTTACTTTATAGGAAAGATAAATTCCCGTTTAAAAATATAGCCTTGTTAACAGGCATCCAGAAACTGTCCCAGCATACGAGCTAATCACGAAAACCTCAGGAAAGCTGATTGGCTTGATTCTCTTTTATAAATGGAAGCGTATAGTTTGGTGCAGCGTGTAGAGGCGAGGCGGGTAGCGCAACGGACAGACGTTGTAATTGTGGCACCGGCAGCGCTGTGTGCCCGAAATAACTAATCTTTGTCTTCTCGGTGCCGCCATTTTTTAGCGGGTGACATCTTATTTTGCGCCACGGCATATTTCAGCGCACACGTACGGGATGACTGCCGTAATACGTAATAATGTCATGTCACATTTTTAACACTTCCAGTGCATTAAGACAGAAATACTTTCAAGTTGAATCACTAGATAGGGAAGTTCACAGGTAGGTTCTTAAAATGAGCACTCGCGTTTTATAACAAAGTGGATTTATTTTCTATAGCAATTTCTTCCTCGAACGTAGTTTCTCGTGACGTCAATAAACGATTTTTTTTAATAACTTCCCCAAATAGGTACAAACGACTTCATATTTCTACAAATAATTTATATTGCCGTGGTTGGATAACTTCGCCGTTCGGAAAAAGTAATTTTCAGCAACAGGACGGTGCAATTTAAGTCCTGCCGCTCCCCACACATATTTTCACATGAACCGGGTCCTAGAGACCCAATTTAGATTCAGTGATAACTTTTTTATTATCTACTTATTTACGGTAAATAGGTCCGCGGCCGTTGTTAAGAAAAGACATTGACCTACTTACATTATTATGAAATCGCTTGTGAGTATTTAACTGCAACTAGGTACCTGCGCGATCGAGCTTTTTGAAATACAGTTTTCTATTTGAAACTTAAAAAATAAATAAATACAGAAATAAAAAGGAATATAATAATATTTCCTTATGTCTGACCGAAATTCGAACCTTGACAACAATCTGTAAATCCAACGGCATAATAATTATATACACTACATATATATATACTCAGTGTACCGCATTCACGTCGATGGGAATGAAACTACCAAAAACACGCATTTTCCCAGAAATAAGACTAAAATAGATCATTTTTTATATGCCCGAAATCCCCCGCATAGCAAGTTTCATCAAAATCTTTTTAGCCGTGCCGTTCCAGAGATAATCGAAATAAATAATTATATATACTGGAATTTCTCGTTTAAAGGGACCTAGACCCCTAGGTTTACCTAGATCGAGTTAAATTTTGTTAGCAAAGTTATTGTGGCAAAAGTTTTACAGTTAACATGGAAATAAAACAAATCAGTTATGAAAGTCTTGGACAGAGGTTTAAAGTTAAGTGAAAGTAGTAAAACAGGAAATCGGTACATAAAATCGGGTAAGAGATTCTCATTCAATCGTGCAAAGTTGAAAGGAAGATAGACCGGCGGCGGCGCGTCGCCGCAAGAATGGCGACGCTACAGATGGTTCAAACGGCTTGCTGTTTCAGTTGTCTTGCGCAGTTTACATTTTTGACGTGACAACGTCTAATAAATCGATGAACGCCGGCTGCATACACGAAAAAGGATGACGCAATGTAACGTTACATGTACTTAGGTACTTACAGAGCAACGAAGGCCAGCATGCATAAGAGAGCAGCGAACACCAGTAATGTACAAGAGAGCAGCGAACGCTAGCATGTATTTAATGGGGGGGACTTAAAGGGGGATGAAAATTTCATTGATTTTGCCGTAGGATGCACCGTTTTCAAGATATTTGACAAAACACCGGTTCTTGTCCGATCACCGAGGTTAAGCAACGTCGGGCGCGGTCAGTACTTGGAAGGGTGACCGCCTGGTTTCATTTTTGTTTTTTGAATGTTTTGCTATGACGTTGTCACGTTAAACTATCGGTTTTTTATTAGGGTTCCGTACCCGAAGGATAAAAGCGAGACCTTATTACTAAGAATGTGGAGTCTTAGTAATAAGGTTCCGTTTTTATCCTTCCGTCTGTCTGTCTGTCACCAGGCTGTATCTCATGAACAGTGATAGCTAGACAGTTGAAATTTTCACAGATGATGTACACTTATTTCATTTGAGTTTGGCCACTCAATGAGGAAACGTGGCAAGTGGGATGGTACACTTTGTGCCGAAAATGATGCGGGAGGGTTATTTAATTGGTATCCCTTTTAATCGTCGACAAACTTTTCATCGAATTTCATTTCATCAAAAATGGTTTATAGAATATTCATTTCGTATAATTTCTTTACAAGTAATCTGGTTTCTTTCTTAATTTCTGGAACAATTGTACAAGGATTGTTATTTCTTTAAACACCCAATTTATATTATTTTTTTATAAATAATTTATTAGTGTTTCATTGATTAGTCGGACGTAAAATGAACAGAAAGGACAACAAACTAAACAAATTAGTTGTGTAGTGCGTAGCGTACACATTTGAATATTTTTTTAGTGAAATATCATTTAAAAGATTTAAATAAAATGTCGTAGAGCTTGTCTAATTTAAAATTACGCGCCCCACCACCACATTGACGCACAGGATTTGAAACTCTATTTAAGCTATAATAGAGAAATATTTCTCTTGGCAGATGTGCGTAAATGCTGTGGTTGGGCGCGCGTCATTTTAAATTAGACAAGCTCTACCTAGTCGATGAAATTAAAATATGGGAAACGTTGATTTTGAACATATTCGATGAAACGTTTGTTGACCATGTTTATCCGTTGCCTAGTACATAGATAGCTTTGCTTTCTTTGGGACTAGGTCAATTGGTGTCAAATGTCCCGTGATATTTATTTAAATATTTATACTAGATTAAAACTATAAGTAAAGATAATTAAAAAAAAATATGCCAATGCCAATTACGGTTTGATACTTATCAAATAAATAGGTTAAATACATAGACATACTTGAATAGATAGATACATACTTAAATACGTATTTAACACCGAAGACCTGAGAACAAACATTCGTATTTTATATACAAAATATCTGCCCCGACTGGAGATCGAACCCGGGACCTCAAGTTTCATAGGCAGGTTCTCTAACCACTGGGCTATTCGGTTTAGTACTTTATTTATTTATTGTCATTTAATTGTATTTTGTAATAATATCTTTAATGTAAATAAATCTTGGGCCCTCTGAATTTTATAATTAAACAGTTTAATAAATATAAATTATTTTTTTAAAAAAACCCCCAACGCATTTTAATCTAAGAACCCTTCCGCAGCATACAAAAAGCTGATAACTTTGAAACGGCTGGACCAATTCTGATGAAACATATTTTATCTAAGAACCATTGCCAAGAAACCTACTTTCAAATAAAAAAAAACGCATCCAAATCGGTTCGCCCATTTAAGAGTTATGATGCCACAGACAGACAGATACAAACACACATAGCGGTCAAACTTATAACACCCCTCTTTTTGTGTCAGGGGTTAAAAAGTGAACCAGATAAAAACCAATCACTGTAGACTTTTCTGCAGGTACGGTGAGAATTCTAAATTTTAGTCTGAAAAAGAAAATGCTTTTTCAAATTATTATTATTATTATCGTACGGCCTTTAAGAATAAAATTCCTGCGTTTCCTATAAAACTAAATCTAAATTATTAAGCCAGTCTATAGCCTCCCCAGAGCATTTGTTAAGCCCCCTGAAGCCGCCAGCAAAGCGTCGGTTGGGGCACTCCTCCACGATGTGGTAGGTTGTTTGCTGCGGAGCGCCGCAGTCACACGCTGGCGAGTCCATAAGGCCCCACTTGTGCATGCAGTAGTTGCAGCGGGCGACACCCGAGCGGATGCGGTTCAGCGTCGTCCAGTTCTTACGACTGGCTTTGAAGCTAGGTAGCCGGGCGGACGGGTTCTCCACAAGGTCACCCGCCGAGCATTCCTGGGACTGCCAGTCGGCTGACCAGGCAGACCGGATGTTGAAAGGTTGGCGGATGACGGGATCTGACCAGAGAGGCTTACGCGAGGAGAGTCGCTGTGGTATATGTCTGTCCAGGGTTCTAGTAATCGGCAGCCTGTGCGGGAGTTGAGTACCGATCGCTTTACCCCATTCTGCCGCCGCTGCCTGTGTACGCCGCAGGTGCGGAGGGGCTATGTTAGCCAGCACGGAGAGCCAAGGACTTGGAGTGGGACGTAATGTCCCCGTGACTATCCGCATTGCCCTGTTCAGCTGAACGTCGACCCTGTCCGTATGAGCGCTCCGATACCACACCGGGGCACAGTACTCTGCGGTGGAGTATACCAGGGCCAGGGCGGAAGTCCGCAAGACATCAGCGCGAGCACCCCACGTAGTCCCAGCCAGACGCCCTATTAGGTTCACTCGGGTTTTCACCTTCTGCGCGGAGGCCTCCAGATGTGCACGAAAAGTAAGCGACCTATCCAAAGTGACACCCAGGTACTTAGGAGTAAAATTATGCCGCACCCTTACCCCGTCAAAGAGCACGTTCAACTCCCTTCCAGCCATACAGTTGGTGAGATGGAAAGCGGTGACCTCTGACTTGGATGGGTTTGGGCAAAGTCGCCATTGTTTGTAGTATGAGCTCAGGACGTCGAGGTCGACGGTGAGCACATCATCACTCTCCTGAAACTTCTTACCCTGATATACCAAGGCCAGATCGTCAGCATACACAAACTTGTCGGCTCTCGTAGCAGGCATATCGCATGTGTAGACGTTGAAAAACAGTGGAGCCAGCACTGAGCCTTGGGGCAATCCATTTTTTATCAGTTTGAAACCGCTCTCCACCGCCCCAAGCATCACCTTAATCAAACGGGGGCCAAGCATGCTTTTAACTAATTTAAGGACCCTCTTGCATGGCACTATATAGATTAGCTTGTGGAGCAGACCGTCCACCCAAACAGTATCGTAGGCTGCCTTAAGATCGACAAAGGCAGAAAAAGTTTTGAGACCATTCTGGAATCCGGCTTCGATATAAGATGTAAGCGCCAGAACCTGATCCGCGCAACATCGGCCCGCCCTGAACCCAGCCTGCTCCGCAGGGATGTGGGGGTTGACAATTGGGTACAATCTGTTATACAGCAAACGCTCTAATAGTTTGTACGTGACGCTCAACAGCGAGATGGGTCTATAACTCACAGGGTCGTTAGCTGGTTTTCCTGGCTTTAAGATAGCTATCACTTTGGCCCTCATTAGGATCGGTGGTAAGATACCAGTTTCGAGGATGTTATTAAAAAAGTTTGTTAGCCATCTCTTAGCCCGTTTCCCGAGGTTGACCAGGAATTCAGGGTATATATCATCCATACCTGCAGCTTTGCCGCTCTTGATTGAACGCAGGGCAGACTCCAGATCGAGGGCAGTGAAAGAGGCACCAAGGGACTCGTGCCGCGAGAGTTTCCCAACCCTTTCCGTATTACTCTTGCGGATTGATTTAGTGAACACCCTGTCCAAGGAACCGCTCTTCGTGAGTTGCTGCAGGCGTCTAGCGATTTCTGCCGGCCGCACCGCGTTCTCCACTGTTGCAGGAGCCGAAACACCTCCCAATTTGCGAAGCAAAGTCCAACTCCTTCTACTGGAGTGCGTGAAATCGAGGCCCTCCACGTTTTCCACCCATTTCTGTCGACGGGACTCGTCCAGCGCGTTCAAGACGGCGTGGCCTGCTTCTGGGTCGTTGGTGGTCAGGTACTCCTGGTACGCCTCCTCCACGTCAGCATTCCATCCGGGGGAGTACTCCTTACGGCATCCCCTAGGAACGTGGCGGTTAGCGGCACCGAGCAACACTCGGCAGAAACGACCATAGTTTTCTGTAGTAGGTTTAATCCAGCGGATCGTAGAATCCACCTGCAATCCATAAGATACCCAGTTGGCCCTGGAGAAATTCCAGCAAGCTTTAGGCACTGACTTCACCAGAGGGACTTCAAGGCCGATCGTGATGCATGCTGGTCGGTGCTGGCTCCTCGGAAAGTTATCCAGAATCCTACGAGCCGCAGGTACAGGGTATCCGCGCCGATCGGTCGACACAAAACAGAGATCGGGGTTTGTGTCGCGTTGCCACCGCGCAGAGCGAAAGGATCCTTTGTCCTTCGGGTCAAAAACGAGTTGAAGTCTCTCCCGCTCCGCCCAGTCCGACAGAACAACACCGTTAGTGTCGCTGGATACGTAGCCCCAGGATGGGTGATGGCAGTTGAAGTCGCCGACATACACGCAAGGGTGGGATTGCGTGTGTAGAGGAGGGCTCGGAAATACATTATTAGGAGGCTTATAGACTGACACAATGGTTATATTAGAAATTTTAAACGTTATTACTTCTAAGTTATTAGTACTACTGATATCGATAACTGAGAAGTCAACTAAAGTCGATTTTGAATACACTGCCGACCCATAAATAGGCGACAGTGTGTATGCCAAAAGGTTAAATCCGGGAATGGTGGCCCGTTGGTCCAACTTACTAATATTGTCGATGTGATGTTCTTGGAGAACTATCACATCGATGTCATGGTCACTTGCCAGTCTGGCCAAGTAGTCACATTTGGGTCTTGAAGAACCCTCGATGTTTAGTTGGAGAATGCGGACAGAAGGTCCGACATTCCTCGTCAGACGGTCCTTAGAAGGTCCGTTTGCTTGCATTTCAACACTTTTTCAAATAAAATACTTTCATTACATTTATCTCACCAACGCAATCAAACCGCGTGACTAATATGCATGAAAACAAGATACGGCAGCCGTAAATTAATTCGCCACTCATGTGCAAACCGCAAATCTAGATTGCTTAGGGTAAGCGTGCACACACACGGCTTGCAAACGCAGGATCGCAAAAGCTACCTCGAGTGGAAGTTACTACTATCTGCGTCTGAAGTGATCTATGTTTTGGTGCACGACCGGCATGGGTGCCCCGCGTGCTCCAACTTTGACAGTTTATATGACCCGTGTAATGGCGCCTTAAACTAAATAAAGCTTTGCATTTGGCTGTATCGCGAGCGTTACGCCCTCTAGCTTTGTCTCGGTGAGATTAGAACTTTCTGGCGCTGCGCGGTGTTTGCGTCGTGTGTACGTAGGATCTACAATCCTTTATTCTATTTGTTTGCCTTTACGCACTCTAATTGAATTGGATCTGCGATCGAACTTTAGGTAAACGAAGGCGAGATGTTTGTGATTTGATGCTGTTGTTCGCTTTAGGAAGATCGGGTAAGTAATTCTGAGTTTTGCTGAAAATAAACTAAATAAAACTGCAAACTGCGGAAAAAGGTTTTGCAGTAAAGTCATACAGTGGGTACGCTTCGTAAAACGACGCACTTGTAATTTTAATTTCCAAATCAAAGACAGCAAAGTGCGTGACGGACATGCAGACGAAAGGTTATGAAAGGTTATACAAGGTTATAAAAGATTAAAGTTTATTACTATGCCCAAGCTATGCTGTGGTATAAATACTAATGTTTTTTTTGACGTTTTTACTGCATCTTATTAATTTTAATTGAACGGTCCTACATGTAGGTACTTTAATACCTACCTTTATACCTACACACTTTCTAAAAAACTTTAACATTCACCTATTGCGGTTCCGAAGATACAGCCCTGTGACGGACCGATGACAGATAGACAGCGGAACCTTAGATTAGATTAGATTAATTTATTTCATGATAAAAATTACAATATAAATTTGCATTGATGTCAAAATTACAAGAATTTATACCATGATCGTCAAAATAATGTAAAATAAAAATAATTAATTATAGTGCACTAAATTTCAGAAAATAAAATGTTCTCCCTATAAGGATCGTCAGTATACAAAAAGAGAAAAGAAAAACACTGTAAATATAACTATCACTATGTCAATATCATACATTAAAAAATAAAATATCTCCCAATAAGGATTGTCATTTCATAATTTAAAAATAATAAATATGAGTATTCGATACCTACCATTACTACTACTATCATAATTTAAAATAATTATTTAGTATACAATTAAAACAGGAAACAAGTAAAATGATCTCATTGGAATTCTTATTTGATATACCTATACATAAAAAAGCCGTGGTGGTCTAGCAGTTTGACCTATGGCCTCTCAAGCAGACGGTAGTGGGCTCAAATCCCGGCTCGTACCTCTGAGTTTTTCGGAATTTATGTGTGAAATTACATTTGAAATTTATCATGAGCTTTACAGTGAAGGAAAACATCGTGAGGAATCCTGCATACACCTGCGAAGAAATTCAATGGTGTGTGTGAAGTTCCTAATCCGCACTGGGCCCGCGTGGGAACTACGGCCTAAGCCCTCTCATTCTGAGAGGAGGCCTGTGCCCTGCAGTGGGACGCATATAGGCTGGGATGATGATGATAATGATACCTACAGACAAAAATACTCTTGGCTTTTGTGTTAAAAATAACTTAATCTAATTACGACGTAGGTACCTACTATACTCGTAGCAAGTCGAAAAAAAACGTTACCGGGCCATTTATAAATATTATTAGTGGTTGCTTCAAAATTATCTGTGGCACTCGTATTATATTTTACAAGTAGCTAAAAACACTGGCTGTTTCAATGTGTAATTCCGTATTCTCTCGCACAATTTCGTTCCTCCTTTCATTTAGGTAAAAGCGCTCACATCATGAACATAAAGACTAAGCGATGTCTACATTTTCAACATTTTTACCCCTATATGATGTTAATAAGTCTCTGAAAGAATAAAAATTAATGTTCAATATTTTTGATACGTTATGTTTGCTTTTCTGTAACATATAAGTAAATCAATTTTATATAATAAGTATAATGCCATTGTCAGGGATCGGTATCTCAAGAGGAAAAACGGGACCTTTATATATTATAGACGACCAGATGGCCTAGTGGTTAGAGACCCTGACTATGAAGCTTGAGGTCCCGGGTTCGATTCCCGTGTCGGGGCAGATATTTGTATAAAAATACGAATGTTTGTTCTCGGGTCTTGGGTGTTTAATATGTATTTAAGTATGTATCTATCTATATAAGTATGTTTATCCGTTCCCTAGTACCCATAACACAAGCTTTGCTAAGCTTACTTTGGGACTAGGTCAATTGGTGTGAATTGTCCCGTGATATTTATTTTTTTATTTATTATTAATATTAAATTTTCGTAAAAAAAATTCTATGGAACCATATTGCATTGCTTCATATAGAAGAATATCGGTAAAACAAGAATAAGTACCTATACTACAATTCTTCCTTTAAAAACAACTCGTTCCATTTTTCCATCCATTCCGTGCGGGATCTTTTGCGTACCACAACCTGAAATGGAATTGTAATCACAGAACTAACAATAAGAGGAACAGACACGTTATGCGAACTAAAAACGCAATCTCACATGTGGCTAAAAAGCCATAGTAGGTACATATTTATTTTCTCTTCTCAGTCTGTATCGAAGTTAGCTGCTTAAAATATTTTTTATTGCAGAAACTGTGCTTTAAAACGATTATATTTCATTGGTGAGTACCGCGTAATCTACTAAAATGCGAAAAAACGTTAATTGACAGCAGAAGGTCAGATACGGTCAATCACGGGTCAGTTCTATGTAAAAAAAACGGTGAAAAATTAGTGTTTTTCTATTATTAGTTTTGTGATACTAAACTGGGCACGGTGCTGATTACAGAAAGTTATATTATCGAATTATTAAAATATTGGAAACAGTTTTTTCTACTCGCGTACTACAATGTGCCACTAACGATGTCACTATCGGTAATTTAATGAGGTGCATTGTGTGATCGCAATTTGACATTGCAAATGGCGGAAAATAAAATTAAAAAAAAAGTTCACCGGTTTGTTGTCTAATGACCAACAGCCATTCTATTTTATTTAAATATTTAATTATTGTTAATTCGACTTTATACATTAATTAAAATATGTTTACATAAACGATTATTAAATAATGAATACTTAAATAACGGACAATAAATGTTTTTTACAGTTATTATTAAATATGAATATTTTAACATCATTCAATTTGGCTGTATGACCTAAAGTTCCCGGGTCCATTCTAAGGTTGAGATTAGTGAAAAAAAAAAACGTTTAAAAATAGCGGGAATTTGTTTTGTTTTTGCACGGAGTTCTTGAAAGTTGAAAGAAATAAAAGAGTTAATCACTATTTAAATGACTTTTTATCTGTGAGAATGTGTGACTTTGGTGAATTAAGTGATGCAGAAATGTTGACGCCGCCAGAAATAAAACAGGCGGCAATGTAAGTGAGCAACAATTTGCTTCTTATAAAATCGAAAAATTCATTTATTGTCCGTTATGTAAGTATTCGTTATTTAATAATTATTTATTTTGAGCTCATAGAAAAAGTAATGTATGCAACTATTCATAATCGGCCATTGAGACACTCATGCGTATCTATTATGACATTTGGCTTCGCCTCATGTCATAAACTCGCACTCGTGTCTCAATGGCCCTTATTATGATACAGTTGCATAAAATACTATTCTGAAACTGTAAACTTCTCAGGATTTATTAAAACGGCATTCTATAGAACCCATTAGGTTGGCTTAGGTTAGTTTAATAACAATCTTAAAAGCTCTACGGTTTCAGAACAAAAAATCTTCGATGCATATTATAACCCATTCGATTTATTAACTTTTGATATTTAGATACGTGCTTCACTTATCCATTCTTCCTATAGCTGCTTTTAACAGGATTGTCACAACGACATGCAGCAATTAGTGCATTATAGTACCACTGCCGGCGGCCACTGACGAGCGCAGCTGTCGGCCCGCGGCGGCCGCCGTCATGCAAATTTATACGATCACGCTGCATGCCTAAAGCTATGCTAGAACTACTAGATAATCATAGAAATAACTATTATTATGTACTAAGTAGGGTTCATTCCCGGGAATTCTCGAGCCGAGAATTCCCGGGAAATCCTTGGGCTTTGTTCCCGGGAAATCAAGCTCGAGAAAATTCGAGAACTCGAGAAATCATATTTGCGTCTATAAAATTATAAAATAAAACTATTTTCGTTTGCCGTTTGTTTTAAACGCGCGGCGGCGGGGCGGCACGGGCCAAAGCGCAGTGGGGGGTTTGTTCGACAAGTTTAACAATAGTACATTACTGCAGCGGCCGCGAAATAGGGGATTGCCGGCCGAGTAGTTATAGATGGCCGAGTGTTAACGCGGCCATCTAGAGATACGAGGCCGGCAATCCCTGTTCGTGGCCAAGGCTTGTATAGAGTTTTTCTCAAACATGCATCACCATCACCACCATCATCATCATCACCATCATGATCATCATCAACATCATCATCAACATCATCGTCATCACCATCACCATCATCATCATAATCATCATCACTATCATCATCATCATCATCATCAACATCATCATCATCATCATCATCATCATCATCATCATCTCATCATCACCATCATCATCATCATCAACATCATCATCACCATCTCATCATCACCATCATCATCATCATCATCTCATCATCATCATCATCGCCATCATCATCATCACCATCATCATCATCACCATCATCATCATCATCATCATCATCATCTTACCTTACCTTAAATAAGCGTAGTGGCAGAACGTCTTAATGAACCAAAACGCAAATATTGCTTATAGTTTTTTTTTTTAATGGCTAAATGCTATGATGCCATAGACCTATAAACGTCATGGTATGAAACAATAGACGATCACTTTGCTGGCCAAGCATTTTTTCATAGTAGCGAATTTTCACATCGCGTTCTTTCATGATCGCAAATTTAATTATTCGTCTTTTTCCATGTAGCGATTTTTCATAAAGCGTTTTATAATGTTCGCGTTTAGTTTTTTCGCTTATTTTACCAGTAGATTTATTTATTATTAGTCGCAAATTTTTTCAGTATAATTCAGTGCGGTTTGTTAGACATTTTACTCGAAATCATTATTCTAATAAATCTATAGTTCACCCTCTACCGTAACCTTCTAAGCGTCCATATTATTACGTATTAATAGGTAGGTTAGGTTCGTTACGTTAGTTATCTTCTGATGCCCGAAGGGCAAACTGCCCAGAAAAAGGAGCCCCGCCAAGTGGGGCTCCGTCGAACATAAGGCGTGATGGGTTGCCTAATTCTACTGAAACAATTTGCGACTAATAAATTAATCTACTGTTAAAATAAGCGAAAAAAATAAACGCGAACATTATAAAACGCTTTGTGAAAAATCGCTACATGAAAAAAAACGAATAGTTAAATTTGCGATCATGAAGGATCGCGATGTGAAAATTCGCTACTATGAAAAAATGCTTTTGTGAAACTTGTCGAACAAATCACAGTACACACACGTTTATTCGTGTTTCGACTCACGCAATTTTTGTTTATTTTTTGTTTTGTTAAAAAGAAAGAAGCTAGAAGTTTTAAGTTGATTTTTTTTCTTTTTTAGCTGTGCTTGTGCTGTGATTGTATACAATATATAGGTCACAAATGTCAGAATAGCTTATTTTTTTAGTTTTCTTTAAGAAAAAGAAGCTAATTATGTTGGAGACTGTCAATAAAAGTCTTATAATTATTTTGATACTTTTATTTGGGGGGAAACCACTGAATTTGTTGATTAATCACATTATTGGAACCGAAGAATATGCAAATCCGTACGTAAATGTAAATTTCTCGACAACCCGAGAAGACCCGAGAAATTAGACTCGAGAATTCTCGAGACCCGAGAAATTGATAAGCTCGAGAAATCATGAACCCTAGTACTAAGAGACATGACATGAGGTGTTAAAATGGTGGCGACAGCCACTAGATCACTGTTCCAAAATATATTGAAAGAAAGAAAGAAAAACATTTATTTATAACAACAATAACACGTACACAGGCAAAAATAAGAGTACCTACAAACATAGACATAGACATAGGTATGTACATATTAGTGCCTGTTACAAAAAGGGTCCCGACTCAGCATGCCGCTAGTTAAAAACCTGCACTGGTCTTCCGCCGGGCCACAGTACAGTAAAATCACGGAAGGCCACACAAAACAGACACAAATCAACAATCAGACACAAAAATTGGAATGGAATCCGTTGAAGGAGACCTCGTCGTCGTCGTCGGTTACATCCAGAATTTGGCAGAAGAAGATTGAGAAGAAGAATATTTAAGTGAAACAAGTGACAATCACTAGAGGCGGAAATAAACAGTTGAATGAAACCACGGACGTAATATTAAAACCAGCATGTCATTTTTTCAATACTTCATCAGGACGTTTCTGTGCATACCACTTAAGATTCTACGACTGCCAGTATTTCAATTACTCATATTCGCACAGTTCATTTTTTTCTCATCTGGAAAACGTATCGCGTGGCAGTTTTATTCAAACTCAATTTTGACAAAAAAGTCTAACTTTTGAAGAGAAATCGACAGACGAGGTTGGTCGACTGGCGTCATATACTGTATAAGTCCATGGTTGCATTGAAAGTGCTGAGAGTTGAATGAATGGTCAGTTACCTACATAAACGTTGCAAACGCGCTAAACGAATACCGCTATGGTCGCTTCACTTGGTCGTTTGACCGCTGGGGTCAAACGTCATTATCCTCCCACGAATAGACAGAACTTTATCGGAAGGACAAGCTGCAGCAACTTTACTCAAACTTAATACAGTCTTTGTTCTATCTTTTGTTTTCGTCAAAGTTAACTATGAGCATCATCTCTTTTAATAATATAATGCTGAGAGGACAGCTGAAAAAAAAAACGCCGCAATATAGGTACAGTCGTTATCTAGACACACGGCAACGTGTTAAGCCAAGTATGCCAAGTTCAAGCAAAAGGAACTGCGAAGCTGCGCCGTGTGTAAGCTAATAATTACACGAATCATTTGGATTAGTTAGATAGGTAAGACATCTAAGCGTCTTAGGCAGTGCAGCGTGCAGCTGTTGACACATAGACATGCTTCAGCTGCCTTTCGAGGTAGTTTCCGATATGTTGCCACAAAATGCTGGAACAACATTCCACCACCAATTCGGAACCTGAAAAATATGTGTGGTTTTAGAGTGAGACTAAAGAAACATATGATCGAGCATCAGCATGGACAGGAGACTCTAGTTCATGACACTAGCTGCATTTAGCATGAATTGGTTGTTTCTTGAATCATTGGTGTTTAGCTCGTAACATTTAGGTTAATAAAGGGCCATAAATATCTATAAACCTTTCGTTTTGCGCTCCATCTGCTTAGCTGTGAATGTTGTTTGTGGCTTTCCTCCATTGTTCCCTTCGTTGCCTGAACGTCTGGGTTATTACATGATTCCAATATTTATGTTCTTTCTATTTGTCATCATGGCCATTTGGGAACCTGCAAAAAGTACTTTATAATGTGACTAAGTCATGGAGCATATTAAGTAATGCTGTAATGTAATTAATTATGAGAATATTGAGAATGTATGATGCATTGAATTTAATTTTGTTTTTATTTTAATTTTATTTTTATTTTTTAGTTATACATTATATAATATAACTGAACGAAGCATACCTGTTGTTGCGTCCTGTCGGCCTGCCATGTGTTTCACCATTGTTTTTTTTATTGTTTATCTCGCTTAAATGTTGTTATTTATGGTTGAAACGGATGATTTGCCCTTCCCATTTTATTCATATGTTATATTTTCTTTCTTTATTGTAAGGGCTTGGTTCGGTCGACCGACGCCAGATACCACGCTATTGTTTGTTTGTGTTTAGTTTATGTCTAACTAACCTAACCTAACTAAATTAGTCTATGTTTCCATGTTTGTTTTCGTTTGGATATATTAAATGGCAAGGGCAAAGGTATTCGGTCTGTGCAGACACCATTTTTGGTATTGTTTTCTTGTATGCTTATTATAGATGCCTTTTTGTGTTTTATGTATTTTCTTTTTATTTTTTGAATTGCTTAGTGAAAAATTTTAGTTGTCGGTTTCACTGATTAGTTAACGTTTAAATTGTGGGTAAAATGGTTCCAACGGAAGACCAGCGTCAGCTGCATAGTTGACATCATGCTGAGTTGGGACCATTTTGTGATAATGTAATGTTGTATCTGTTACCGTTTTTTCACCTTTAACTTTAAGATTGTCACAAATAAATATTTTTTTTCTTTCTTTCTTTCTTTTTCTATAAAATATTAATGTAATCTTACTTAATAACGACTCTATTCTATTTTTTTAGGGTTCGTTCGTGCCTATAAACGAAAAAAGGAAAGCTTGTGGGGTCCCTTCATTTTTCATGTGTTTGTCTATCATGACATGACCCTTTTTCTCGAGAACGCGTGGAGGTATCAAGTTGATTAATATCATAATATTCAAGTGTGTAGTTTCATGGAGCAGTGAAAAAAAGTTTTTTTAATTCACACGATCAAAAGATCAAGTCACCGACATAGCTCGAAGAATCGCCAGACTCAAGTGGCAGTGGGCAGGGCACATCGCTCGTAGAACTGATGGCCAATGGGGCAAAAAGGTTCTCGAGTGGCGTCAACGGACCGGAAGACGCAGTGCAGGTAGGCCTCCAACAAGATGGAGCGACGACCTGGTTAAGATTGCGGGATCTCGTTGGATCCGGATGGCACGGCACCGATCTGTTTGATGAGCCTTGGGGGAGGCCTATGTTCGGCAGTGGACGTCTTTCGGCTGAAATGATGATGATGATGAAGATGATCAAAAGATATGCACCAAAACTCAAAAACCGTTACCGTGACAAAGAATTACTAAATTTGGCAAGAAGTAAGGCGAAAACCGTCAATCCATAAATTTTAATTTTGTTTTTTTTTTCTAGAATAGTACATTGTTGTAGAGGCTGGAAAGTAAGCAATAGATGGACGAGTTTGTTTGAGGGCCGACGCGTAGCGGAGGCCCTCGAAAGTACGAGTCCATCTATTGCACTTTTGGCCGAGACTAAACATTGTGCTTTTCACGACTAATGCGAGGAAATAAAAACGTTTCTTATAATAAAAATAAATATTTAATCAAAGTTTATGTTAATGTTTGCATGGGGGCAGTTGTTAAAACTCATTGTGATGTTTTTCCCTGGAAAGCTGATTTTAGTGTTCTGCGTCATTTCAGTCGGTCGGGAACTTAATCAAACATAGTTAGAGTTAATGTGAGCGGCCGTTGCGGCCGCTACGGCCGCTCACATAACTCGAACTATGTTTGATTTAGTCGCCGTCACGACGCGTCGCCGGTCGCCTTACCGGCCTAGTGGCCAGTATCAAAAACCACATAATTAAAAAATAAAAACCTTAACCTTGCAGCGCTTAAAAAGTTTAATGCTGTGGCGTTTTTCATACTTAAAAAAATTAAAGCATTTTGTGCATATTATGCGTTTAAGGAAAAAAAACACCTCATTAAAGTCATGAATGACGCATTCTCATTGGTCAATTGAATTTCACATGCAGCAGACGATTACTTTTGATTGGTCGTTTCAGCACGCCGGGAATGAAATTCAGAAATTATCTTTGAAAAAGTCGTATCGTATTATGAAATACATATACTGATACGACCTGTTTTCGATTAGTGTAACATTGTTGTCGTGTTTGCGCGCCATAAATGAATCAGCTGTTAAATGTACATATATAGGCAGTTTTGTGTACTGGATTTAGGTTATCTATGGCCACATTTTCGAGCAGTGTCGTGAAAATGGTATTTCAAATGTATTTTTGCTTGCTTTTAAAATATACACGGAAACCTGAGTGTGTGAATCCGACTCACACCTAACTGGATATTTTTTAAAATACTTACGTAGGAGCTACTATTTCTTTTAATTTTTTTCTAATTTTTGTCGCGGCTTTGAACATTCCAGGTGCTGCTTATTAAATTCCATATTCAAGGGACATATCGTACCAATAAAATGGTATATGCTAACCGCTTTGTATGATACCGGCTCATTTAGCCAACAATTGATCTGGCCATTACATGGAACCCAATCCTCCAAGTACACTTCTTCTCAAGTCAGAATTCAGACTTGAGAAGAAGTGTACTTGGAGGATTGGGTTCCAGAATTCAGGACGTACTCCAACAACACATGGGTCAAGTTATCACACTTCTGACAATCATCACATAGTGGTGATGATTTAATGTTCATCAAGTAAAAAAACTTGTTTGTAGGAATCTGTCCAGAACGAACTCTAAAAGCTGAGACTAATACTTTTCTAGCAAGGCTGGCCGAGTCAAACCAAGGCCGCAAAGTGTGGAAATAAGCTTAATAACGGTTTTTTTTAATTTCAGACCTCAAAAAACAACAAACAAAATGCAGAAGCTATACACGGTGAATCCTAAGTTGTGAACAGAAAATTATCTAACATCAACTGAATTAAAAATAATAATTTCTGTTCACGACTTAGGATTCACACCCTGTATCTTTAAACATGAAACTACCGTGAGACTCACTCATAGTGAAAATAAACAGATCACTCACGTCCTAAAACGAGGTTAGCTCGACATGTTTCGGTCTAATCCGTAGCCCTTCTTCCCGGAGTCACACGTCATGGCGGCTGCCAAACGCTACGAAGAAGGGCTACGGATTATCCCGAAACATGTCGAGTTAAACTCGTTTTAAGACGTGAGTGATCCGTTTATTTTCACCCTGTATCTTAAGGATCTTTTAGAACTATTCGAAACATTATTGTTTAGCGGTCAAACTTACTTTTATTTTCAGAGTCAAATACCACCCCCAACTGAGTATTAGTGGGTAGGTATTATTTGCGCGAGTACCCTCGCGCCCTGCTGTCCGCGACGACAAAACAAAGCAATCTCGCCTCATTGCCGGAAGAACCCAGAGAGGATCCCATTTTCGCTACACCTTACACCAAAGGCTTTGTTTTCATTTCGAACCAAAACGGACACGATCAAAGTTTAAAGGTAAATTTATTTAAAACAAAGGTATCACAGCTTTTAGATAAATGTAGAGACTATTTTATTTTATGAAAGAATCTTGCAAACTGAAAACCTGAACGATTTTTAAGTTAAGAAGTGGTTCTTTTCAAGAACGATTTAATAAAGTTTTGAATGTTTGGTAAAAGTAAAACGCCAGACGTTTAAAATACTATCTATTGCTGTTGAAAAACTGATATTATTAAGCATTCTTCTTACCCTTACTTTACTATACTGCTATACCTTACCAGTATAAACAAAATTAGCGGAACATTATTATTATGATACATTTTGCGGTATTAGTTTTAACTCATGTAGCAATGGTCCAAATTGAAATAAAAAGTTGATACCTAAACTTATATGACGTGCATCAAAAGGTTAAGAACGAAAAGGTTACTTGACGGATGTAATCGCCTTGCTAGGAAATGAATATGACTTCACTTTTACGTCATGATATGTTTGTTTTTGGTCCGTGAAGTGACCAAAAATGTATCATTCAGTATTTATCACCGTTTACGTCGTTTACTTAGTTAAGATTATTGGAGTGAGCTGTTTGATCTCTCTGCAAGCGTGCTGTGTAGGAAATCCGGCGTCGGCGCTAGCAAACATAAGAATAACATTATGATGTGTAAAGGAACACGGATGTTTATTTCACAACATGTTATCCTCGGCTTATTCCATTTGTTATCAAACATAAACAAAATAATAATGAAATTTATGGCGTGTAATGGAACCATTGTTTGGTAACGTTAGAAGTTTCCAACAAATTTGAGATCTTAATTAGAGCTTCAAGCAAATTTATAATCGGAGTTGATTGTTTAATTCATAACACCAAATTAGGTTTAATAATAAGGCTGTTAATTACAAACAAGATTCTAGCTAGCACTTGTCAAACAGCGTTTTATACCATATTTTATTGGCTTTTGTTTAAATATGATCGTTTAAGCAGCCTTAAAACTAATAAGTGTTTGTTCAATAAACCTTAAAAGAATTCAAGTTGAATAATCGCCCAATTCGCACTGGGCCTGCATGGGAACTAGGTACCTACTGCTTAAGCGTCTCATTCTAAGCGGAGGCCTGTGCCCGATAGTAGTTAAATATTTAGGCCATAGAGGACGAGTATTGTTCGTTTACCCTCTCTGCAAGTCCAACTGAAAAACAGTTTAAATAAGGTAGCGCTCGCAAAGTGCATTCGCTAGAGCGTAATGGCGCGTGCACTAAAACTTCTACGCTCGCAGATTTGCATGTGTGAACTCTGAACTACTTCACGGTTATAGACGAACATTCTTATATATTATTCAAATTATTATCGAAGTCGCTCATAACACTGAAACCCCGTATCTTTGCAGAACGCTTTGCACCTGAGTTCTCTCTCCCAGCCCGGCGCCCGTATTTGCAATTTTAACAGATCTATATTTTATTGGCCATTGAGATTTAATCCATACCTGCTTATTTCATTCAAGTTTATCAAAAGATGACTAATGAATAAATTGGATTGTTAAAATGGCCTGTATACAAATAAAATCAACGGTTACTATTAGTGAATAAATGATCTAACCAACGGAAAAATTCCATAGATAGAAACCCTAATTGATAAAATTACGAAAAAGAATTGCTCATCAAGTAATTACAATTATAACGAAAGAAAAATAACGGAGACGTCTCTATTTACCTATCGTGTTCCAATTAAATCGTTCTAAAATCAAGTAGATTCCCAAGTAATTTGTGGCATCTTTATTTTGGTTTAATTGGTTTTAAACAAATGGAGAACTAGAGGTAAAACCTTATCCTATTATTTTTCACGGAGTAAGTACATAATTGAAATAAACTTTAGCAGTTCTTATGAAAATACCATCGTGAGTCCTCTGATGATGATGTAGTAACGCGTCCTCTCGTTCCACAGGCCGAAGCGCGTTCAACCAAAAGACCAGCTCTTTCCTTGAATTCCAAATGTACATTGTTAATCAGTTAAGTGAAGTGCATTAACGCTAATCATTGTTAAGTGCGTGTGATACGAATCCGAGAACTGTAGCCGACCCGCAGATGCCAATTACCTATCCGTAATCAAGGAAATTTGCGAAAGGGTTCAGACGAAGCTCAATCAAACTTTGGCAATCATCACGCCTATCTAATCTCAGGGGTAACAATGTAACCGGAATTGGATCCTCGGCGGACCACATTAACTACCTTCTTATTTATGTAATGATAACAACTCCAATAGGGAGACCCTTCATTCCATCCCTTTTGTTAGCCAACCTGCTGGCCTTTCTACGTTTCAATGTATAGGCGTTCGGTTCAGTTTGGTTGGTTGATACGTTTTTTCATTAAAACAGAGTTTTCGGAGTTTTGAACACAATTAATTTTAGCTAGGGATTTTAAGACGTTAGTCACAAGTTTCCTGCGTAAGAAGCCATTTGATTTTGATATATTTTTACAAGCTTTTATTTAGCTTGCAATGTTCGTACCTATAGAAGCAAAGAACTTGTCCGTTTCAAAAAGCGCTACTTAACTTACTCCAGGTGATCAAATTAAATTGAAATTGGTATAAATACTATGTAAGCATTTAAATAAGACAAAAATGCGAATACAAACGTACAAAAACGGCCTGCCAATTCTTTTGAACAAAAAATTACTATTGTAATTATGTTCCAAAAATACATGTAAACATCGACAATTTTATTTGCATTGTCGTTTTATCAGCCTGTAGATAGATGTATTGATTTCCCTCCCAATTAAACACAAATACGTCTACAAATAGAGTAACAGAGTTATCTGTTATTTTCAAATACATTTTGTTTCCTGGCAAACCTAAAAACGTTAACAATACTAGTGAATATGCAACGCAAATCATAAATCCTAAACGAGATAGACAGAGTTGCAAATACAAGGTGCACACGTCTATCGTACAGAAGAGTTTTTAATTTCCGGCGGCCTGGGAACTTCCGCTTCGAAAAAGTGTTAATTGAATATGTACGCGTGTACGCAAACGTAGACAGATATCAAATAAAGTTGAATAGGGAGTTTTAACCAACAAACCAATTGCTCTATGTGCTTGTCTGGTTAACTGCTTGTTAATTCCTATCCCATTTACTTTTTAGTACATTACGAATAACTAGCTAGTGAACAGGAGTCGCTCTGCTGAACAAAAGACTTTTTTGTTTAATTTGCAATGTTTGATTGTTTGTTTATTAAAAGTAAATCTTGCAAATCGAATGTCACCCTCTTCTTGTGATCGGATTGATTCAAAGTCTGGATGACAATGCAAATACAGTCAAAAAAATAATACAGTCATGAGTGTTATTTGGCTTTTTTTGGTAGATATGTATAGGTGAAAAACTTTGACATGTTGTATGTAGTAGTAACGTGTCCGTATAAACATTAATGAAAACAATAGAGAATCGGAGAGGGAAAATGATTGGTCATCTTATAAGACATGATGAGTTCATAAATGTCATCTTGGAAGGAAAAGTAGAAGGGAAGCGAAAAAGAGGGAGGCCGAGAATTGATTATGTAAATCAAATAAAGGAGAAGGTAGCCGTCATGTCGTATAAGGAGGTCAAGGAGGCAGCTTTGAGGAGAGAGAAGTGGAGAGCCATTCATAGGCTACACCGACAAGAGTTTAACTCTTAAATAAGAATATATAAACAAATTGACGATCGTAAATCGTTTCAAATTTGTCACAAATCGTAGCGTAACGATTCCTCGAAATTACCTTTCATAGAATAATCAGTTATTAATTATGTCAAATTATCGAAACATGATTCCCAAACGGTACGTCCTATTATGTTGTTATTCCCACGAACACTGTTTCACCGTAGCGTTTCATCTAACGAAGACAAGAATTTTAAAAAAATTGTAGACTACCATCATGTGACAGAGTCGACGGAGTTCCGCTTCGCGGAGCTCCTATTCCGCGTAATTAAGGCGCTTCGCGCCTTGATGCAACCTAACCTGAAGCTTCTTAAATGGTTCTGTTACGGCGGGGGGCTCCGCCCCCCGTACCCCCCTTCCAGCCGGCAACCTGTCGAATTACAGCGTCTCGATGAAATGTGTTGTTATAGAAACGTATTGTCAAGTATAGTAACACTGGTGAAACGATTTTCTGTGTTATAAGAATTTTAGGAACTGAAACTTACGATGAACCAAAATTATAGTAAAGGTGATTTAATGAACGGCTATGTGGGTATTTTATGTGGACAAATAAAATGATGAAGTAAAATTCGATGAGTTGATTCTTGTGTAAAAGGTAATTCGAGCAATTGTATGAGCGATGTAACGAAGTTCGATGAATGATTCCTACATGTTAATAAAATTCTGCGAATAGTGTTATGGGAAACGAAAATCGAGGAAACTATTTTCGGTAAAATTATAGTTTACCACGAGTATTATGTAGGCTGATCCAATGATTGTGTTTACCGGCCTGAAGTAACTAATGAAAACTATTTCCATCCTAATCTACTGGCTATGGTCACTGATCTTGATCCAAGTTTAAATTAAATTAATGTCACAATGTACACATATAATTATCTACGTTTAACTAAAAACAGTTATTATTAAAAGGATCCACATGGATAGTGGAATAGAGGCTTACTGAAATTGGCGAGTGTAAGCCGTGTATTATAAGCTGATCCTTAAACTATGATATTGACAATCAGATTAGAGCAGAATTGTATCTTTCCATAAATTAGGGTCCGATTACATAGGAGGGCAAATAAACCCTTTCAAACAATGCGATTTAGCTTCTAGCATGATGCTAAAAACAAATAATGGTAAACTGTATAATTTTGTTCTGTTGATTTGTTGTTTTCGGAAGATGTCGATTTACCAAATTAAAATAATACTTAGGATTTTTGTGAATACGATCTTTCAAAAACTAACTACCGTTGAAAAACTTGTTTTGAAAAACCTTCAAATTAAACCAGATAAGAGAAACAGCGGAGTACTAAATTATCTACTGAATATTTTCTAAAAGAAAATTCGAATATTGTTGTTGAATATCAGCTACTAGCCTTTACTCCGCATCGTGTTCCGTATCTTCGCCTGGATTTTGATACCTTTCCCAAAAAATCTTTCAAATTTGAAAGCATTTTAGTCCGATGTGGCAAAAAAACGTTTTTAAGTACTCCTGGCTATCAGTATAGATCATTAAAGCTTTGAATTACATTGGTTAACTTAGTAATAAATGGCCCCAAAGGCAATAGGCGAAGTATGGGTACTTTCCCCTATCTTCGCCTATGGCAAGCCTTACCTCCAATAACAAACTTTCTGTGACTTACACGTGTTAAGTCTTATCTCCTTGGAATGTGCTAGTAAAATATGAACCTTAACTTCACCACACTAGACATATTTTAAAAAAAATGTGTAGTAGGCGAAGATGGACTACAGTCTGAAGTTGTTTCCATACATTTTCTATAATGATGATGGTTGCCTAAAATTAACCAACATGCCAAAAAAGGGGAGTAATTGTTTCTAAGTAAAAAAATATATTAACAAGATTGTTTTTTATTCAAACAAAACGCTACGCCACTGATTGTACCACGTTTCATACTATGTATTGGGATCAAATAAATGTACCTACACATGTCATATCTTTAAGGCATAGCTTAATCTACTTATTAACCTTCCTCCAAATCGTTAAAGCCATTTCCGACAAACCAAACATAAGAAAATATTTAAATTTGGAAACAAATAATGTCTTCCGCCAATTAATGTGGTACAACAAATTTGACAACCCTAGAGGTAGGCGAAATTTGGCAACAAGATGGACGCCAAATACCCTCACCAATGTTTTATCATTGTGACTTCTAAACGTAAGCAAGCCATTAAATAATAGTTCCATATGAAAAAAAAAATAGTTATAGTGTATTAATCATGACATGACATTAAAAGTTTAACATTACCTGGGTTGTATCACTGCTTAAACCTGAAGTTAAAACACTGGCTTAAAAAAACCTGTCTTCAGTGTCGCGAAAAAACCTCACTGAACGTCAACTGTGTGAAGTTAGCCACAGATCGTAAGAATCATGTTGACAGCCATAAAAAAATACTATGTACCTCTATTTAGCAGTTTTATGTAAGGCAAGCACTAGAAACATTCCGTCAATGTCAACTTATGTCAAACTAGGCGAACATATGTAGCTTAGGCGAAGATACGAAACTCGACGGTATCAGTTAAATTAAAGTTCCAGGATTTTATTATATTTTCTTGGTACATAAATGCCAAAAATATAAACAATAGTGTATTTGTAATTATAAAGATTTAATTGTGTACAAACATAATTTTATCCAAACATACACACAATACACGTACACGTATTCATGCACACATGCACACCCACCCACACACGCACGCAGGCACACCGCACGCACACACGCACGACTCTAAAACTTACAAACTTTCTTACTTTCGCTTACTTTGCTTTTATAGGATACTTAAATAATTTATTTATCTAAATAAAAAATTGTTACACCTTGACTCCCCAGCAACCCGTCTCCATCTAAGCCCAGCGTGGATGAATCGCTAACTCTCCCAAGAAAAGTGGCCTGGCTAGGCGAGGGATATTATCACGTGAAAATTTCTAACTGATGGCGGGTGTCCTAGATGAGACAGTTGAAACATGTCACACAGGAGCACCCTAGGGGCGTGTCGGGTCGTACATAATGTGCCATGTACCAACGTCACTATTTCTGGGAGAAAAACTTTACATTACGTATGCCACGCTCAGCCATCCCCAGTGTTGATTTAGCCAGAGCATTACGTGAATTGAAAAAACATATAAGGTAAAATAAATTCATAGAATGAGATTATAATGAATTTAGTTTTTGTTACGAAGAAAAGTTATTCCAGAAACAAATGATAACACATTTTAAAACCGAAAATAAATGGCTCCGTGAATGATTTATGTCTACAGGCAAGAAATTTACATACAATTTTAAATCAAATGCGATATCCAAGACTCACTGTCTCTTGTAACTGATGGCCGATGATGTGTGTAGGTAGGCCACCAAGAAGGTGTAGCGACGACCTGGTTAAGGTTGCGGGAACGCGTTGGATGCGGATGGCGCAGAACCAGTGTGTTCGGCGTACTTTAGGGGAGGCCTATGTTCAGCAGTAGACGTCTTGCAGCTTAAATGATGATGCAGGACCCGCATACTCACTTGAGTATTGGTCGATTCACAAGAGCTGGCACGAATGGATTGAACGAAAGTAATGTCACTTTGACATTTTTGTAGGACAATGACTGATGCATGACATTTTCATATTTGTGTGAAATGTATTCAAATAGGTAACACATAGATACTTTCATTCGCTCATTCGATCCATTCATGCCAACTCTTGTGAATCGACCTGTACGTAAATACTTACTTAAATAGATTTAAAAAGGTGGTTTTCAATGTGGTAAGCTGATGTTTAATTAAAATAAAGCCACCCTAAACCATATCTCTATTCCCCTATAAACGAAAACATAAAACGCGCAAAGCCCAAATAATTCCGTCCAATTGATACAGCAGTAAAGTGGGAGCGCCAACACTAGATTTATAGGGCGCCGCCGAGTGCGTGCTTTAATAAAAAAATCACAAAGGTAATTCGCGCGACAAGTTATTACTGCTACAAATGTATTATATTATGTTTTCATATGAATAACGAGAGCTGTTTTCAGGCAAGTACCTACGTCCACTTAGCTGGTAATTTCTTACGCTTGTTTTTTGAAATTGTACAAAACGACGGTTTTTAAGTTAGATTCGCAGCTTTAGCGAGAAAACACAACATAATAATGTATATGTTATGGACCAAATGATAAATCGCGCATTTTTCATAATGACCGGGCACTATGAAAAATGCCCAATATGAGAGAGCAATTTGATAATAATTATTCAAATAATCAAATTGGGCATTATACATTGGGCAGAGTAATACAACATATTAAATTACTATTTTTTTTATTATTGCAGTCATTTAACTTAAAATAAACTAAATGTTAAACAATTTAAATAATCACTCATTATTTGGATTGTATATTTATTAATTAATTGTATATTTTCCGGGTTGTCATAAAAAAAAAATAACTAACACCAAAGGCTAATGCGGGAACGTCGGCTCCGCTACGCTCCCGCATTAGCCTTTGAACCTAACCATTCCGAATCGCTTCTGCCCCGTATCGGACATTCAAGGTGGTCAAAAAAAACTGAATCGCTTACGTGCGTGTGCAAATATTTTTGAGTACCTTGACTGCTCCAATATTTATGACGGCGACAGTACGTGCGTGTGCAAATATTTTTGAGTACCTTGACTGTTACGATATTTATGACGGCGACAGTACGTGCGTGTGCAAATATTTTTGAGTACCTTGACTGCTCCGATATTGTACAATTTTTTTGAAAACGACTCATTTTTGACGGCGACTGTACGTGCGGGTTTAAATATTTTTGAGCACCTTGAATGCTTCGATGTATAAACCAAGATGGCGATGTACTTAGGTATTAAAAGTTAGTGGGTGGATATTATGAACAGAATTTCACGGGCGCAATAACAGCAAAAACAAAGTTTGATCTATGACACGCCGAGAGTGCTCAGCGCTCTAAATGTCGGTATATTATTTGCACAGAATGTTTTGCGCACGAGAGGCCCATTGAGGCCGATGGCAGTAGGCCTGCATTGTGTGAGTGCGCTAGAAGCACCGGCCGTTTGAGAGGCTCGGACACCGCCTGTAACTCAAAACTGTCAGGATCACGCGGGTCGGAGCAGCCCGCCATTGTATCCCCCCGACAACCGACTAAACAAACTTTTTTACACGTTTGGGACCTTGACATGTACGGAAATGCAAAAATATACGGGGTAATAATTAAATACAGTTAACGGCCTTGTCATCACTAATTTTGATATAGGTAAATCTGTGCGTTACGTCAAATACATGATACATGCGCTTATTCTAGGTACAATCCAGTGAAGAAAATGATATAAATAATAAAGTTAACTCTCCACATAAAACAACAAATTTTTGTGTTGCACTAGCCCGCTATGAAATCAACGTTTGTAGTACGTAGCTAGGTAGCTAGGAAACAAAACTATGTCTGATTATGTGTCTCAATTAAATATTTGTGAGTTTAGTACGTGGTCAATTGAACTTCGCTCAGGCTAAAACTCGAAAACATGAGTTTTCTCAGAGACAAAATCAGGGTAGTTCATAGTAGTTAGTTAAGCTATTGTTCGCCCCGAAAATCCCCAAATAACAAATTTCGGCGAAATCATGAGAGCCGTCTCTGAGATCCCCAAAATAAATCTACAATAATTTCTCGGTTAATGTTATTATATAGACATAATTTGAGACATATATTACTCGGGATATCGAGAGCGATTAGCCTTAATAAGCTCTCGATGTTTCGTTGCATTTGTTTTGTACGCATTTATCGTGATTACTTTAAAACAGATATAAGTTATCGGTCGCAGTAGCTGAACGTTGCCAATATAATGCCTTGTGGTCTAGCTAGCAGCGAGTCTGCAATGTTTCACGTTGTTCACGTTTTGACAGTTAGGGTCATCGTTTAGAGGTAATACAAGACCTCCGCGACCCCACCCACACATCTTCATTAAGTGGCCCGTAATGTCGCTCCAGGGAAATACTTTCGCATCGTCACCGAAACAACCTATCCATTAGCTGATATTGTGGGTACAATACGAAATTTCATAAATAAATTTAAGCGGGTGGGTGATAAATATAACAATTTTCGATTTGGATGCAAATTAAATTGTGTAATTTATCTGTAATTAAGTACTTCCTTTTTTAACCGACTTCAAAAAAAGGAGGTTCTCAATTCGGTTGTATGTTCTTTTGTTTTAATATGTGTTACCTCAGAACTCTGTCATTTAGGTGTGAACCGATTTTGAAAATTTCTTCGTTGTTTGAAAGTACATGCTTCAAGGTTGGTCCCGTTGTTACCAGAATCCAGTTCTGATGATGGGATCCACGAGGAATTGAAGAAACTCCTCAAAAATTCAAGAAAAATAAATGTACCTATAGCGATTTTAGTATTTTCGGTGACAAGTCGAGCATTTGCATTCAGAAAGTATCATGGAAATCTGTAATAAAACGACACAACCCCGTCGAGCATTAAAAATAGATTTTTCAACATAAACTTTTTCGAACTCAAACTGATGATTTTATCCTACGCATCTATTTTATACAGAAACAAGTAAAAAGCAAAAAATAAAAAATAAAACCTCCTTCAAAAAACATCCAAAAAACTATGAAATAATAATTTAACCGAACCGACCACAATAAGCATGAACATATCTTTCTTCTAATCTGTTTGAAGTCGGTACCTCAGCACGAGCCAGCAGGAGTGCAGCAGCCCTAAAGATAGTAGGTATGTAGGTAAGTTAGATTACTAGGTCCACTCCTGCTGGCTCGAGCTGAGGCACTGACTTCAAACAGATTACTAGAAAGATAATTTCATGCTTATTGTAGTCGGTTCGGTTCAATTATTATTTCATAGTTTTTAGGATGTTTTTTGAAGGAGGTTTTATTTTTAATGTTATATTTTTTATTTTTATAAAAGTATGATATCATCTACAACTCGGCATATCCATTGAATAAACGACTTCAATTCTATTTAGGTATACATACATACTGATTCTACATGGATAGCGGTTACAGCCATTCGCCAAGAGCTAAGAACAGAATATACCTATTTCAATCTCATTATTTCTGTTTGGTACCCTTTGATCTACTGAATAAACTAGTTCTCGTTTGTGCCAGCATTTGCATAATACACCACGTTACAATATTAACAGAAAAGAGGTTTTCATTACCTATTCCAGTAAGAGGATCAGACGGTATAGCATATATCGCAGATAATTATTCATTGCATTTGTGCGTGTTACTAGTAACACACGGTAATCCAACCGCCAATGTCATTGAGATTGTGAACGTGTCATTTTGTGAACCAGCTTATGAATATTGCTGCCTTAATTAATAATCCTGTTCATGCGACAGAATAATAGAGGCCTGGGGGCCAAACATGACCCAAAATTATTTGTGCCCGAAGCAGTGTGGAAAAATGAGGGTAAAACCATTCTACTATTTGGACTATCTACTGAGAATTAAGACTGATAAAGATAATTTAAAAAAATATATAAAGTAAATAACGTTTATCTGTTTTTGTTTTTAATATATTTGTAGCATAATAAATCTTGTTTAATACAGAAGCTTTATCCACAAGAAGAAAAGTTAAAGAAACAAAGATATTGCCTTAACTTTTTGGCCGGCTCGCCTGTTGGCAGGAGGGCAGCCCGCGTCAGATAATGTCACCATAACAGATTATTTCTTGGCACCAAGTGAGCTCATGACAATTCAAAGCATCTTCCGCGAATACGGGCAGATGTACTTTACGTGACTATTGTGCGCCAAAGAAAGGGAGACGCTTTACATTTACGATACATAATTTATAGCAGAATTCAGTGTATTTGTCGTTAAGTTAGCTTAACATTCATTCGTTACTCCCAAATTGGTATGAAAGAAGCTCGGGATGTTACCAGAAACAAACGGCGATGCTAGTTCATTAAATACAGGAGCCGATAGAAAAACTGTTCAGGAAATTGTAAACGTGCCCGGAATTTATTTGTTCGAGACATCTTATATTTTCCAAGAATTGAAATGTTATTGTCTGAAATACACACGAAATCTTATCAAATGCTAGCTTCAGTACATTTGTTAATTGAAAGCTAATACGTGAATACTAATTAGAAAATACTTTGACCTGTTGCAGCCAATAAAATCGTAGCTAAGTAAAAAAGTCGCTTTAAGCTTGGACAACCTTGACAATATTTTTCTTCATTTTCGCAGAAGGTTGAACTTTAAGTGGGAAAGTAGCACAATCCTCCAGTTAGATGACAGAGATAAACTTGAGCGGTTCACGATGCCATTTTATTCTAACTGCAGATGGATCCTATTATGTCATGTCTACCAGCGGACTTGTAACTATTTCATTGCCAGTGTAGAGTGATACGAGTATGTTCTTGAAAACTAATTTATATGAATAGAAAACATTATTGCATCATACTTAAATATGCACTAGATTTGTATCTAGTTACTGTTTAAAATATTTACTAACTACTTTAATGCAAATTCACAAATAGCAGGATTAGTAAAATAAAAACCGTACGCTCAAAAATACGACATACGTAAATATAGAAATTCAACCAACAGCTTGAATTATTTTTGCGAACTTTCCGTTTTCTTTTATACAATTTTACAGATACTTGCGTTTGACCACAATCATATCACGCTTAATGGAAAGCGAAGATGAGGTCTAACTATAATAAGTACAGCACGCCACGCTTGCCTAGAAAATGCTCATTCTATAAGTTTTATAACTATTACTAGCTTTTGCCCGCGGCTTCGCTCGCGTGTACCGTGAGAATTCCAAAAAACCAAGATATCAAGCAAGCAAGCATACAGGTAAGCAAGCAAGATGCAAGCAAGCAAGCGTGCACGCTTGCTTGCTTGCGTGACAATGGGACCATCTCAGGATCTCAGGATTCTTTTTTTTTCGAATAAAAAAAGAATTTTTAAAATCGGTCCACAATTGACCGAGAAATCGGTGAACATACCTACATAAAAAAATACACAAAGTGGAATGCATAACCTCCTCCTTTTTTTGAAGTCTTTTAAAGAGCCCTTTGCGGTCTACTTACAGTATAAACTTATGAATTTTGAAATTTTAGCTTATAACCAGTAAAACGCAAAATCTCGTTTTTTCCCGTTCCCGTAAGAATTTCGGGAAATGCTTTTTTAATGCTCCCCTACACTCCTTAAGGAACCCACTTGCCAGATTTCAGCTTTCTATGACCAGTAAAACGAAAAATCCCGTTTTTCCCGTTCCCGTGGGAATTTCGGAAAGTCCTCCGTGAATGCTCCTCTAGACTCCCCAAGCAACCTACATGCCGAAGTTCAGCTTTATACGACCAGTAAAACGAAAAATCCCGTTTTTTCCCGTTCCCGTGGGAATTTTGGAAAGTACTCTCTTAAACCTCCTTTGCACTCCCTAAGCAACCTACATGCCGAATTTCAGCTTTCTACAACCAGAAAAACGAAAAATCCCGTTTTTGCCTTATCCCGTGGGAATTTCCGAAAATCCTTAAAACCGTTTTTTACTATTATTACTTCTATGCCAAATTTGAAGAGTCTAGTAATTATAGTTCATAGGATATATAAATTCAACTGAATATATAAATACCGTTTTTTTCTTATCCCGTGGGAATTTTGAAAAATCCTGAAATTAATGTTTTAACTAATGTAATACCTACTTGTGTATCAAATTTGAAGAGTCTAGTTATTATAGTTACTGAGATAGGGTCACTCTGAATCGAATATATAAATCCCGTTTTTTCCCGTTCCCGTGGGAATTCCCAAAAATCCTTCCTTAGTGCATGCCTACATTGTATGTGCAAAATTTCAAGTCTCTAATATATCATTCAGTTTATTTAGACATTTCAACCCGATCGCACCCCATCCAGGGAGATGGTATTTCACGTCCGCCACGTCGGATTTTAAAACCGTTGTTGTTTTCATAACCAGCGACCCGATAAACCATAGAAACAACACCCATGTTGATTTTCAGACTTTTTACCCCTTTCCCCCCTTATAGGGGTTGAATTCTCAAAAAACCTGAAACATGTGCTTACACATTTATCATTAGGAGTACTTCTGTGAAGTTTCGAATAAAATAGTCGAACTAATCTTGTTTCCCCATACAAACTTTGGACCCCCGTTTCACCCCCTTAGGGAGTGAATTTTGACAAATCCTTTCTTAGTGCACCCCTAGACCTTATAAGGAACCTACATGCCAAATTTGGAATCTCTAGGCCCAGTGGTTTGGGCTGTGCGTTGATATGTCAGTCAGTCAGTCAGTCAGTCAGTCAGTCAGTCAGTCAGTTTCTTCTTTTATATATATAGATTACATTTGCATAATAATGCGGATGTAAAACATGAATAAATTTTGTAATAAGTTCTTAAGCTATGTCATAAACTGTATTGTTGTTTTTCTTATACCTATCTAGGGTCATGGAGCTTCCATTTTTGCGTGTCATCATGCCACGCCTAAGGCAACATCTTAGCACCAACCGACAAGACTTCACTGCTAAGGCGAAATAGTAATCAAAGTGTAAATCCCGACGGAGCGGAGCAAATCACAACTTATTGCAGCCACTTCCCGCGAGAGTACAATTAAATCACGGCTACATTAAATTGATGTTCCTGTGTCACGTACACGTAACTGTACTAAATAGGTTACATCTTGCCAGCCACTCAGATTATTAAATTGACAAGCGCTCTGCCCGGCTCCACCCGCAACTTTATTGGCACATACTATATGTACCTACTATCCTACCTGTGGACAAAATTTCAAATTACGACCAAACAGGGTCTCCAAATCGATCGCACCCTCAGTAATTGAGTCACTTAACACTGAGACGTCTCAAATCAGTGCTCGGGACAAAGGATTACACAAACATACATCCAGTCTCGTACTTTTATAGTGCGCAGTTACTCGAGATTAATTAGTACACGTCTGATAGTTGTACAGACAGTAATCTGTTTAAGTGCAAAAGACGGTAGTTCCAGGTGTAGTCTGTGAGAGCAGGAGCAGACCGCTTATAATTGAGGCAATAAATTCCAGCAGGACGACTTATGCCACCCGCCCCCTGTTACGCTGGGAAGCGACAATTAAATCACAATTAATCACGGGATTCCACGTATTCATTACAAGAACTTTTCCCGCAGAGAATTTACCTTTAAACCCAATACTTAAATACAATATAGTACAAGAGCTGAACATCAATAAATGGAACAGAAAATTCACTTCTCAAAAAATTAAAGGATGTCATAAAAGCATGCGTGTGCGATAAGCTCGCTTTATTTTCGGGTGCTGTTGTCATTAAGGCTATCCGAAGTCGTAACCCCGTGATGTCGGTCGTAACTTGTTTATAGTATAACGCCTAAAATTAGAAAGCGGTATGCGCAAATTAAATACATCGTGCGAGTACACAAGCGTTCCTTTAAAATGCCTTTTTAGATTAGAACACAGCGGTTCCAATGTATTCCGTGAATTGCTCGAGTACCTCATCTAGTATTCGCAATAAAGACTAAAAGCTTTTATTACGTATTGTAATACTTGAGAGCGAAAGCGTATTCCCCTTACCTTCCTTAACGCATGAAATCCTCGAGGCAGCCTTTCACCTTTAGATTTCTCTTCCGAGGCGGAAAAAACAAGGCTTTATTAGCTGTTCTTACCGCACACCTTCGTCAGTGTCAATTAAGGAAAAGTAGACGATAAGACGCCGGCAAATCGGAAATTATATACTGTAGCATAGTAGGCAAAATTTAATTAACATGCGCTATAAAAGCCAAAGAAGTTCCTGATTCAGTTATACCAGCAAATAATGCTAGTCTCTTGTATCGCAAAGGGACCCGAGGGTTAAACCGACCAGCGTCAAATTAGATTAAATGGTTACTTATTCCAACAATTCGTTCATCGTTTCAACCGTTCTTCAAAAATTAATTTATCTCTGACTTACTGGAACTATGAAGTTTTTTTTGAGATAAAAAGTGTTTTTGTGTGAATCCAGGTTTTAAACTGTGTCACGCGGCGGACACGACGTACAAATACGCGTTCTTGAATCTACATAAGCACGGCGACGTCTGTACACGCGTACGCCTACATACATCGCGCGCGCACTCTTCTGGTTTCTGGCGGTTTCCGGCTATCTGCGCCTTGAGGGGTGGGGTAATTCGAATCGGTGCGGGGCGGACCGTTTCCATTCTGTACGTCAGTACTATTATATATTCTGTGACTGTGTGCCAAATTTCGTCTAAGTAAATCCGTTTTTGCGCGATGGAGTAACAAACATCCAACACCTGGTGCGGAGGTGACGAAGGAAGGTGGACATACCTATTTTCGCCGCCAACTTCGGCAATGTTGAGGGATGTCGTAGTGCAAGCGAATTATACTAACTAGGTACCTACTTATGTATCTATTATAAAATGTGACAGCGAGCATTAAATTTATATGAAAAAATGAGTGACTGTGACGTGCGCTAGACCACATGGCGTCAGGAGCTTCTGGCCAGCTTTAGCCAGGCTAGCCCGACTCCTTGCACACGAGAGCACGGCACAGCCAACACCCAAACAGTCAAACACGTCCAAACTTCCAAACACAATGGACGTATCTATCTATCTATCTATCTAATACCTTTAAACGAGCAATTCTTGTATATATATATGTATATATACCGGGTGTAGTCTACAAGTAAAACAATAAATTTAAACGATGATTCCTTAGCATATCCGAAGTTACCTTAGTCTGGTCCTAATGCGCCAAAATGCTTAATCACAGAAAAATTGTAATTTAAAGTTACAATGCATAATCAATGAATTTCATCATTGCGTAATTGTCAGTTATCGGTCGTTAGATGTCTTGGTACAGGGCATTTCCTTGGTACTGGGGCGATGTTATTTTTTTTATAAATATTTACTCATAAACATAAAGATCTCTACAATCTGTGCCTATTTAAACTTTTTATCAACCTTACGTTGTTGAACTCCAAAAAGTTCAATATTATTATCTCGCACCTTCACAGACCATAAACCATACATTGCAAATGCAAACTTGTCTTTTCTTTAGGAATGAGTTGGTTACTCTATTACTAATGTTACATTGACAAATTCAAAAGTCAAGTTGGTAAACAAATCAAAATAATTTAAAATGGCATGAACAAAATTAAATTACGATGCACGTGAATTATAACGAAACAAGAGCAAATGTAAACCGAGATTTGAGTTAAATAACGCATACGAGGATCCTCCGATTGATAATTTCGTGTTGTTGTCACGATCACCGATGAGGCAGGACGTGTGCAGCCAGCATACGGTCCATGGGCGTTTTCGTTGTAAAAGTACAAGTTATCTAGAGAAGAAGTCACCTGGTGAGATTGGCATAATTTTACTATCGTCAGTGATATTATCATAATGCACTATTTTGTTGATAACGTTAAATAAACAGGATAAAGTTATTTTAGTGTTTTGATCATTTCGCCCACACTTAGGTACTTGATGAGGAAAACTATTACGTAATTTTGAAAGAACTGATCGTTTAATTAAGAACCGCGCATGTTTATTAAGCAAAATATTGGTGTATTTAGTACATTTTCAATTGAAAACGATAGTAAATGTCAACGTCAAGTACTTCGACTAGACATGACGGTCTGCAGTGCAGTACATTGCTGGCCCGATTAATTTTGTTAGAAAATAACAAATTCTTTTTTTTTCATTTAAAAAAATTTAAACCAATTGGACTTAATTACTGATTAGTTAAAGGATGTACAATTTAATTTATTGATCGTGTTAACGGATACACCCTGTATAATCAGGATCTCGGAAACGGCTCCAACGATTTCGATGAAATTTGGTATGTGGGGGTTTTCGGGGATGAAAAACTGATCTAGCTATGTTTCATTTTCAGAAAATCGCTTTTACTCGTGTTTTCCGGCTATTTTTGTTTGCATTAGAATATAAAGCTAAATTTCGCCGACTTCGAGCAGATCATAATGGCACATTAGAAATCGGGTGGTCGCGGATCCAGCCGACCTCGGTTCGATTCCACGTTTTTTTTCAAGATTTTTAGTTTTTTTTAAAGTTTATTTTTCATGAGAAAACGTCAAGTTTCTTCTTTTGTGAGAAAAAGTTACTTTTTTGTGAGAAAAAATTACTTTTTTGTTAGAAAAAGTTACTTTTTTTTTAGACAAAGTATTATAGGGAACGTGCAGTAACTATAGGCGGCAGCACTAATGCGACAGCAGAGACACTATGCGGACAGTAAAACAAACTTATCAAGGTAAAACATTCAAATTGATGGCACCCTTATGGCACCAGTTGGCAGCACCGTCTATGTGCACATTCCCTATTGGGAGCACAGAACAGGAAAAGCCGGTTGTCTGTAAAGTCGGTTTACGGACGATAGATTAACGTGACTCACCCCCAACCTCCGGTGTTTTTGTCAAATATCTTGAAAACGGTGCATCCTACGGCAAAATCAATGAAATTTTCATCCCCCTTTAATACACCCGCGCTCCCTCCCCCGCATCCCCTCCCCCCTCTCACCCCCCCCCCCCCCCCCACCCCTCCGGTGTTTTGATCTCGGAAACAGCTCCAACGATTTCGATGAAATATGGTATTTGGGGGTTTTCGGGGATGAAAAATTGATCTAGCTTGGTCTTATCTCTGGGAAAACGCTTGGTACCGAGTTTCTGCCCGAGCAGAGCTCGGTCGCCCAGGTACTTTTTCTTAAATTTTGCAATATCAAAATAATACCTCTGATCCAATTTACAGTGATATAAAATGGGTTTTATGTCTCGTCCCCGGCCTCCGACCACGAGGTTGCGCCTAATCCTGAACTCTTAGAGTTTTCATTTTCATTGAGTCGTAAAAAAAACACTTTATCCCTCACGAGCGCTTAAAGACGGTCGGAGAATTGACGAAATGATCCTCTTGGGATAATAAACTGATAATTGCTTTTTAAAATCAAATTACCTATAAGTATCGACATACTTTTTTTAGTACAGATTTTAAACTTCATAAAACTTAAAAACCAGCCAAGTGCGAGTCGGACTCGCGCACGAAGGGTTCCGTACCATTATCTATAAAAAATTGCGGTTTACGAATTAGGACGTATTAAAAAAACTACTTACTAGATGAACTAAACTAAAACAATTACTTTGCTCACCCGCGACCTTCGCGAAGGTCGCGGGTGAGCAAAGTAATTGTTTTAGTTCATTAATATGGACCTCCGCAAAGTAACGCCTGATTCAATAAATTACTTACTAGATCTCGTTCAAACCGATTTTCGGTGGAAGTTTACATGGTATAATGTACATCATATATTTTTTTTAGTTTTATCATTCTCTTATTTTAGAAGTTACAGGGGGGAGGGCACACATTGTACCACTTTGGAAGTGTCTCTCGCGCAAACTATTCAGTTTAGAAAAAAAATGATATTAGAAACCTCAATATCATTTTTGAAGACTTATCCACAAATATCACACGTATGGGTTTGATGAAAAAAAAATTTTTGAGTTTCAGTTCTAAGTATGTGGAACCCCCAAAATTTATTGTTTTTTTTTCTATTTTTGTGTGAAAATCTAAATGCGGTTCACAGAATACATCTACTTGTCAAGTTTTAACAGCATAGTTTTTATAGTTTCGGAAAAAAGTGGCTGTAACATACGGACAGACAGACATGACGAATCCATAAAGGTTCCGTTTTTTGCCATTTGTCTACGGAACCCTAAAAATATGCAATGTAAGATACAACGCAAACTAGAATTGTTATAAGATTTTTTAAATACATAGAATGCCATGATTAAGATTTTATACAAATAGCACAGAAACCAATTTGTTTTCTGGAGAAGTATGCTAGCTAAACTGAATCGTGTAAACAATAATGTATAGTTCAGTTTTGATTGCAATCTGCAACTTTCTGAATGTCTACAATGTAGACTCTACATCGTAGCTTGCTAAATCCTACTCTTACTCTGGAGGTATGCGGATTAAAATGAGATACGTAAATATTTATTCCGACATACCAGAACTGTATATAAATCCGTTAAATAAAAAATATCAACTTGTCAGTTTAAATATATGCATGATAACCACTACCGTTTTTTTACTGTTTTAGTGTGATACTGACATAAATATTTATTTGCCAAAGAGAAAAAACCGTTCTAATAATTATAATATTTGTTTTAGGTAGGTACTGTCTCTGTTTATTTCGTTCGAGTTAATCGTGACAACATCATTGATACCTATCTGTTGTATAAAATACACAGAAAATTATCAGATTGTGTCGTATCAGGTCATTAACAACTTAAACTTGTGACTGTGACTTTGATGTTTCTTTTCGGTAGTGGGAAAAACACATCGGCATGCTGACATGAAAGTGTAGGTAGAATTGTATTAATTAAACGTGACAATCGTTTTCAGGACTACCATTAATGTTTCTATATATTAACAAAACGAGTAACAGAGGGTCTGAAATAGGAATCTATGCCCGAGGGGAAACTACAAAACGTTCCGACCTTTCACATTTAGATACCGTTTCATAGTTAAACGGTCAGGTTTCAATGACGCAATAAAATAGTAAGGTGACCTGGGGAATCTCTAAATAGAAAACAGCTTTACCTATTGCTCTAGGCTTTTAGCTTTAGCAAATTTGAAACGAGTAGGTAAATATGCGAATAATTAAAAAATACCAGTATAAAAGCGAAATGTATAAACAAAAAAAGAAATATCATTGGACAATATTATTCCCATAACAAAGTTTGACTAACTAGTAATGGATATAAAATAAAAAAATACTCACTCATATTAAAAAATACGGACAACACAAGTCTTTAATCCAGTTTAGTCCGACACGTTTCGGGATGATCCGCAGCATTTCTTCCTGGAGCACACGCCACGGCGGCTGCTGCCAAACGCGTCTAAGTCGGGCTAAACTTTTTTTTACATAAAGACACGTGTTATCTGTACTTTTCACTATAAACACTTAAGAACAAATGGATATTAAATATCCAAGACTGGAGAACATGTTATATCTGCCCCGATCTGGATTCGAATTCGACTTTTTAGCCAAGTTCTCTAACCACTACGCCATCCAGCCATCAGAATAAACATTTAAGTACCTACAGAAAAAAAGTATCTTGGGCCGCATTTGAATTACATTCACGTTATTTTTGTGACGAAGTCATTAATTACAAGCTGACAAGACCGCTCCACATGAATGCACAAACACACCAAAATCTCTTCAATTTCCCCGTAACAAGTTGAGTGTCTACGAGTAACTTCCAACTTTAACGCTTCAACCTGTTGCCACTCAAGACCCTGCATATAATTAGGTATGCCACACAAATTTCCATACATTAATTCAGGGAATGTGTTAATTTGGGCTTGCAAGTATCAAGATGGCGGGACGAGCCCACTGGAGTGGACAGTATGATTGATCAAGTGCCGAGGGCGAGCGGACTCGACTGTGCCCGATCTACATGCGTGATCTTATGCACGGATGTCTGTGAAATCTTGTGCAGATTGATTATGCTAGGAGCGTTGCTTTGCGTCCAAGAATAGTTCAATCTATTGACCGAAACAGATTTACAAACAGTTCCAGATGTTTGTTTACTTACATGGATATTCGCATTTATGAAGTCAGTCGTGTATGATGCAAAATTAATGGTTGTGTTGGCTTTCGAATCTCAGTTCAAGTCAAGACGAAATAATTTCTTATGTTTAATTTTAACTTGATAATCTATTTGACTTACTTCAAAGTAACCCGATATCAACTAAAAATCACTCTCGTCGTCTGTGTTTCCGGACAGATGCTTACAAGAATACCGAGGTACACTTTACAATTAGGTGAGATATGAGTCAATATAAACTGACCTTACTGTACTGACTAAAAAATAGAATGGAAATTTGAATCTTCTTTTGTATCTTCGCTAATAATTAAACTAATAATAATTTAAAATTTCATGGCACTCGGTAAGGGTAGCAAAATAAAGAAATACATTCGAATATTTGAAAAATAATCCTTATTTTTTTTTTGTTTTTACGTTCAATTATACATTTCAAACTAAATACAAACTGAAATATAGATGCACAGAAAAAACCCCAGAAAAAAGACCAATGCTGGGAATCGAACCCAGGTCCTCAGCGTTCCGTGCTGCGTGCTTACCCCTACACACCATCACTGGTCTAGAGGTTAGCAACTAACTTGTTTAAAGTTGCACAGTAGCGCCATCTCTTGGTCCAGGTGAGCGGTTAGTTCCGAAGGAGTGTTAAGTCTCTCGGTAGAGGGCATAACATAGATGCGCGTTTTATCACTGCATAAGGTGATTATAACAGACTGAAATGTACGATGTATGGGAAAATTCGTTGCTAACCTCTAGACCAGTGATGGTGTAGGGGTAAGCACGCAGCACGGAACGCTGAGGACCTGGGTTCAATTCCCAGCATTGGTCTTTTTTCTGGGGTTTTTTCTGTGCATCTATATTTCAGTTTGTATTTAGTTTGAAATATATGGTTTCACGGGATGACCGTAAAAGTAATAAAAAATGAAGTTGAAAAATAAATACAAAAAGAAGATACTTCATACCTAACTTGTTCAATTATACTGCGGTAAACTGTACATATACTAAAAGAGGTTTATATTCTAAATACTTCATAAAACTTAATACTCATTTTGCATTCGAAAAATAATACATGCTTAATTCCCGAACGAATTTCAATTTTTAACTGTCTTGCAAAATAATCTGTAAAGTCAAATAATAAGTAGTTTCCTGTAACCTCAGACAGTGTGGAAAGGTCTATTAGTTATTTAAAATGGATACATTCTTGCAGACGTCATAGATTGACAGCAAAATCCATGGAACAAATTTTAGTAATCTATTCTAACTCTCAAAACATTTTTAGAGTCCTTTTTTGTTTATACAAAATAACGGTTGAAAATACTAAGTGTATTTTTTTGAATTTGTTTTTCTGCCAACCATACATTGCCATGAAATTTGGACGTTGATACCGATGTATACTAATAAAAAGCCTGCGCTGCGGATTTCGTTCACGTATATACCTATTTAATTGGAAACAGAAATTATTATACTTATAAAATACTCAAATTGGATTAAGGAAGTTAAACTCTTCAGTTTTAGTGGCAGTTCATTTTATATTTAAAGTCCGAAACACCTGCAAAGTACCTATTCAGTTAATGTGAGAGATAGAGCGAGCGAAGGCGCGCTTCCGGTTTCCGGGGCCTGCCGATTCAATTTGGTCCGGCCGCGACAAACTCCATTGATTGTTTCGATATTCCGGTCACAAACGAACGCTCTTACAGCTCTGCAGCACTAACCTGGAAAACTTTTCTTAAGTTTTAAACAAAACACACCCTGTACTATATATAGGTACATTGTATAGCTGAGTTGGGTAGATCTATTTAGTGAGATTTTCAGGCTATTTTATGAACATGAACTTAATTTAGTTGTTGGGATTTTAAATACTCTACTTATCTAGTGAACGACACAAAAGTTAATCCAAAAGTACTTATTCCTAAGTAAGTCAACTTGTTTTGTCTACGCCTTCATATCAACCAGTAAGTATTTGATTTGACTAACAAGCTTATTTCAATTGAAAATATCGAGTTTCCTTCAGTCTATGGACATGTTCCAAGCTAAGCGCTGGTCTATTTAAATGTGACGGTCAGGGAAAGCGACATACTTCCGGGACCACATAATGCATGTTACCAACGCAAGGAGAGCTAAATGTTTCTACTCAAGATCCTTTTCAAAATGATACTTCAACATCCAAATATAAAGCTTAGTTTGGGATCATTGATATTTAACATCGCGTCGTTTTTGTCGGGGCAGTGTGATTTATCACGAACGGCGATCGAACTCGCCGCAGCTCTCCACGCCGTGGTTTCCGTTTTGTACAAACAACTCTCTTGGATTACCTGAAGATTGCACAGCTTAAAAATTGTGCCAAGACAGCGGTAAGATTTAAACCACAAACGGTTTGGAACCTTTAAAAATACCACGGCAGGGAATCCCTTCTTTTTAAGGGTTCCGTACACAAAGGGTAAAAACGGGACCCTATTACTAAGAATCCACTGTCCGTCTATCTGTCTGTCTGTCTGTCTGTCATCAGGCTTTATTTAATGAACCGTGATAGCTAGACAGTTGAAATTTTCATATATGATGGATTTCTGTTGCCGCTATAACAACAAATACTAAAAATAAAATAAAGTTGAAAATTAAAGGGGCTCGTCATACAAGAAGCGTTTTTTTTCAGCGTTTTTAATAACATTAACTAGGTAGTTAACATTTTCACCAATTATATATTACTGTGGCCACTACAACAACAAAAAATAAAAACATAATTAAATTAAACATTAAGGGGGTCCCGATTAACCAATACAAAATGATCCCACTCGGCGTACATTTTACTTAGAAGCAGGGCTCTACTAACACCGGATTAATATAGTTACGACTGTTTACGTCGCATATTTTGACTAATTAAAATGATAACTAAAAATGTGACGGAACCCTCGGTGCGCGAGTCCAACTCGCACTTGTTTCTGTTTCATGTTTCAAACACAATAAATAGTTGTACATATAATTTTGCAGAGATTGTTTACTAAATTTAAGCAAGTAATACCATTAAAAAAATAATTAAACGATTTAACTCAAGTAGATCTTTTTCAAGAGTGAAATAATACCTACCTACCAACCTCATTACCCTGCGAAAAAATATTTGTTTGAACAAGTCGCAATTCATATCATATATCAACGTAAAAATAGGACGATAGGTAGGTAAACAAACTTATTTTTCACTTCTCATGCTCTTAAAATGTTACTTTAGTCTCTGCATATCGGGACTAAAGCTCTTTTTTGATCTCAAGGGAATAAAGTAAAATTTTTTTAATTGACTATGGAAACCCCTAAACTGCCAATCACGGTGTTTGTGAATGGAGGATTATCGCCATTTTCAGTAACTGGGTATAGACAATTTTAAAGCTTTCCACAGACCGAAGCGCGTTGCGGACGCACTGTAGCGCCCTGCGCTTCGGTCTGTGGAAGCGTTTAGGGCGTGGAAATAACCTCAAAATGACAACTGTATAAAAAATATTTAAAAAATAATTATTTCGTGAAACACATTGAATAATTACGAATATTAATCTATTTAATTATAAAATATTAAAGATGAATTCATTTTATTTTGCACGTAAAGAAAGATTTCCTTTAGCTTAGGTGTTTTTAATTTGTTTTTTTTTAAAAACGCTGTCGTCAAAGCAATTCCCTGCTCTGTCGATAAAATAGCAATCCGCACTGTCGGCAAAGCAGTGCTGGAGTGTACGGTAGATAGCAGTTACGTTTGAATGTTAATATGGCGTGACTTCAAAATAATGCGATGTCAGTTGCATTTAATAGTAAATAGAAAGTATAATTAGATATAATTTAACAAAGAATTGGCATATAGAAAATAAACTTAAAAAGTCGTTTCTTTATTCACGGGTAAGTGTTTCAGTTAACAATATATTTTGCGTGTGAACTTAGATCAATTAGGTTAATTTATTTGCCGATTCTAATGAATGAACAATTATCATTCTTACATGCATAGTCCAATTAGTTTTAATATAGTCTTTAAGTTAGAATCTGTTGGCTAATTATGCAAGCATTTAAAGCGTCACTTTACAAAAAAATATAAAAGAAAAGAAAAGACAGCGGTATTTTTTTTGCTATTTGAATTTTGAACAGATGTCCATTGCTCGTATTGAGCATACGTTGTAAAAAAGTAATTTTGTACGTCGTTTTTTTCCTCGCATTCAAAGTGAAAAGTAGAGTGTTTAACGCGGGACTAAACTACCATAATGACAACTCGAATTATAGCCTCCCTCGCTGTCGCTCGGGTGGCTAAATATCTCGTGTCCTTATGGCTTGTTTTAGTCCCTTGTTGAACAATCTACTATTAGCTGGAAGCGACTGCACACCGCCGCAACCTCAGCAATGTGACTTGCGGCGCTAGGCAGGCGCAACCTGACTGGCTTATTTTAATTTATTTTTTGATCACACTTGCTCGTCAATGGTGTTATTCCATGCGTGTATACTAAATTACAATGGCCTAAATTGTTCTTAAGGTAGTTATGAATTTACGTACAGTTTTTCCTCCCAAGGGAGTTCTAACTTAAGTTTTAAAATTTGCAAACAAGTTAGTTGGTATGTCATTTCAGACTAAGGAGGTTTCAAGTCAGTCAACGTTTTATTTGTATCTTTAAAATTTAGCTATAACCCAATTTTATAACACAAAACTTATCTACGCTTCATGAAACTTCGTTATTTTTATATTTTAAATTTGTATCAAATAGTTTTGCAATACCTAATTTTAGTAAGTATTTTTTTAACATGTTGGCAGAATCTGGCCGTATGGCCATTCGAATTCTAAACACAGTTTGCATTATCTATGGTAGATAACTTGAAAAAACCGGTCAAGTGCGAGTCGGACTCGCGCACGAAGGGTTCCGTACAATTATCTGTAAAAATCACGTTTGTTGTATGGGAGCCCCCCTTATATATTTTTTTTATTTTAATTTAATAATTTATTTTTAAAGTCAATATAATATTTAAATATCATGTGAATATTTAAATATTCTGTGAATATTTTAAGTGTCTACCTGTTGCCGTTATCAATATCGAGCAAAAACGAGCAAAAAAATTCATGTTTGTTGTATGGGGCCCCCTTAAATATTTATTTTATATCATTTTTTAGTATTTGTTGTTATAGTGGCAACCGAAATACATCATCTGTGAAAATTTCAACTCTCTAGCTATCACGGTTCCCGAGATACATCCTGGTGACAGATGGACAGACGGACGGACGGACGGTCAGCGGAGCCTCAGTAATAGGGTTTCCGTTTTTACCCTTTGGGTACGGAACCCTAAAAAGTGGCAATCTGTATTGGCGGGTAGTCATTAGAGACAAAATAATTTTATTTTTGGATTTTTTTTCCTCGCAGTGTGATGAAAATCATTGTGTGTATCACGGGCAGTAAGGGGATTACAACTCGAGCCATTAAAAGCCCTCCGCCTTCGGCGTCGGGCTTCTAATAGACTCTCGTTAGTATTCGCCTACTTACAGCCCTTGATGCACAGTGTACTATTATTTTATTGTGTAGATAATGAATGTTATTGTGATTTTTTTGTTCAACTAACCCGTTTTTTTCTTACTGTAACATCTATGGATTTTGTCCGAAATAAATACATTATTATTATGGGCTTATTTGGCTTTAAATATCAGCTCTATCTAAGAACAGGCCTTGCTAATAGCACACTTAAGCACAATAAGCACATTAAGTCATAATGACCTCTTTTTACCGACTTACAATGTACATTTATATACAGGGTTATTTGTAATTCACTAGCATCCTTTTAACCCTAAACTCCTACCACTTAAACAAATGTTTTTTGTTTTACGGCTTTTGTCATAACTTAATATTTTTGGTGTAATAACGTTTTGAAAATTTGAGATTTCCTCTTATTTTTACGATACTCTGTGTATTTGTATGGGAAAAAAGTGCTTCATTTTAAAAAGTCGTAAAACAAAAAACATTTAAAAAAACAATAAAGAATAAATAAATAAATAAATAAATATTAGGGGACAATCTTACACAAATCGACCTAGTCCCAAACTAAGCAAAGCTTGTACTATGGGTATTAGATGACGATAAACATACTTATATAGATAAATAAATACTTAAATACATAGAAAACATCCATAACTCAGGAACAAATATTCGTGCTCATCACACAAATAAATGCCCTTACCGGGATTCGAACCCAGGACCTCTTGCTTCGTAGGCAGGGTATCTACCAACTAGGCTAAATCGGTCGTTTATTTGAGTGATAGGAATTCAGGGTTAAGAGGATGTCAGTGAATTAAAAATAACCCTGTATACCTACCAAACTTGCCGTATTATGTATGTAATACATACAATTTTATTTTTGGGTCTTTTTCTAGTAGTTTTATAGGTATATACGTTATCACTATGCCAATCATTAACAATTTTTGTTGCAATTTTCTTCGAGATCACTCTTTAGCGACAAGATTTTAATCCGTTGTTTATGACTTCTTTTGAAATTTGTGTTATGTTATGTATTATTGTTTCAATGAGAAATCACTAGAACAGCTCAAAAATGGCTCATAAAATAACAAATAAGGTAACTCTCAATTTTCAAGCCTAGATCCGACATACTTATACCTAAGTTGCGTGACTGTAAGTTTATTTTATATCCGGAGTGAGCTGTTGTCCCCACACATGCTCATTTTCCGCCGGCGCCGAAGGTACAATAGTCAGGCCTCAGTGATATACTTTTATTGTCATGCACCCTCCATTCACCACCCTGAAGATATTCATGAAACTGCAAATAGTCTCTAGCTCTAATGTGATTTTACGCAGAAGTAATGGTAGACAAGCGAATAATAATATTTTCTGTATGTCGGTATAGGTATGTGCTTGTCATTAACCTATGGCGAATTGGAGATCAAATTTATAGCTTTACAATAATATTGTAGCAGTTGACAGAGCTTCATAAAACCCTGTCAAATAAAGGGCATGTTTGTCGAAATTGCCGCGCAGTATCCGCTGAGGTAATATTTGAATTTCGATAACCTTTTAATGGTATCCCTGCCGGTCGTCCGTGACGAGGGATGATAAAAGGGTCGTAACACAACCTTCTCGTGAGTACCAGCGGTTTACCTTGCACTGTAAAGTGCCCTCCGTGTTGGCTAACTCCTCCGAATACCTAGCAATTTGATAGACGCCACCCCTGTTATTAGGGGCAGTATAAGCCTGACGACCAGTCGGCGGCAGCGGGTTAAATAGACCACGAGAACCAACTAATGTGTGCCTCCATTGCAGTTGTTTATGGACCACTAATTGTGATTTCTAATGTTTATTTATTTCTAGCAATCACTATAGTTTGGGATTAAATATTAATGCGGCAGCAAATTGGGAAAAAAATTATACTAAGACCAGGAGTTACCTCTGTCCTCTATAACGGCGTGTGCGAAGTACCCGGTTGAAAAAACGCCTTGCATAAAAATAGTAAATACCTACTTATTCTACCTTAAAAACGGTACCTAACCCAAAAGCTTACATCGAAATAAAATTTCGGCGACCCTATTGAATCCTTAATGTTGATATCTGGCTTTCATAACGAATAAATTCGGATGCTTTAAGAGGCCCGCTACGCAAACGACACTCGTGTATCGGACGTCAATAAAAATTGTTCCGTTGAAATCATAAAACGATCTGTTCCGGCGATTCATCGCCGCTGTTAACCCATATCGCGTGAAACGGCCGCCACATCGCCGGGAGACACGATCTTTTACCGAGACGTGACTGAACAAGCCAATAAAATCCAAGCGAAACGTTAGCTACTACAGTTAGACTGTAAAAATCGTTGGACGTGACAGGGGCGTGACACGTAGACCACCCTGTACGGCTGTTGTCACCGCGAATCTGTGTCACTCCATACCGATCACTAAATATTTTATGCTTAAAGTAAATCGTTTGTTTTGTTTGTATTACTATTTACATACGAATAGCAGTATAATGTGTGAGCAACAAAAAAAGACAATGAAACGAGCGAAGCAGTTAAATACCCGAAACATTAAGTACACAAGACTGGAAGAGGGCAAAAGGCAAAGTTGAAAGAAGCCAGCAATAGTGGAGTCGGCAGCCGAACGACAGTTCGACTGCGGATAACAATAAAACTAAATCATCGGGAAGTTATCTATCTTCGTAGCCGAATGGGCCCGGAAGGCGAACATGTGCACGAGAATGTATTACACTGGATAAAAATGTTAAATGGTGCAATGGTATGACTTTTGCTTTTTCTACGACATGAAGACAGACTGTTTGGGAGGTTAGAAGAAAAAAAATAATGAATTCAAATATGTTGGTTGAAATGTAGTTCCCAGTTACTATAATCGTCATCATAAACATCGGAGCAGTCAAGGTGCTGAATCTGAACACGCACGTAAGCGATTTACAATACCATCATGTTCAGATATTTTTGACCACCTTGAATGCTCCGATGTTTATGATGGCGACTGTACAAAAATACAAACGTCAAAATCGCAACAGGATTATTGAAAAGAAACTGTATCTATATCAAACTGGGAAATCAAAGATACGAGTATTTGCGGATTAGAACTGAAACATGAATTTATAATAACGTATTCAAACTTTATTTACTTAATCAACCACAAAGAAAACATAAAAAGGTTTATCTAAGTTATGTTATGCACTTGCTCTCAGTAAAGCCAAATTATGACCGTGATTTTTCGTCACAAAGCTAATTAAATATATATATTTTTTATTTTTAAATTCTAAATCCTACACCTGCCATTCTTTAAATTAAAATGGCAAAATGATTAAAAAATCATCGTACGTCTAGACAGGCGACTACTGCGAGTCTATTTAGTTCCACTGACATTTCGCAAATTACCGTTCTCATTAATTCTCCATTAGGCAATAATTGGGGTTGGAGTTTTAGCACAAAAAAATCGCTTAATACCCTCTTTATCTCTCCCTCGGGAAGTAATATTGTTAACTTTTCTTGTACCTTACCTACCTATACTAACGTGATACCGCGTACTGTGAGTACATTTAAGATATTATTTTGTATTTTTTAAATAGAATAGCAGACAAACTTGCACTCGGGTCACCTGATGGTAAACAATCGGCACTCGCGATTTTAGAAAAGTACCTGAAAGAAGACTTTTCTAGAAGGCTAAGAAGTTATTTTCGTCAAAAATCTGGATTAAATGCCATATTTTCTTTTCACATTGTGATAATGTTTGTGTACAACTTGTCTGTCCATCTATTTATGGAGCTTGAGAATAAAAAAAAATACACCGCTTGAACCAACCTATGCATGTAGAATACGAAACCCATGGCCGTAATCAGGAAAATTGATATGTATCTTTTAATCGGAAAATGGTAAACCCCGCAAAAGTATTCCTGATATCGCGAAGCAATGAAGGCAGATATAAATGAGCTAGTCAGGTTTAATTATTACCGAAATTAATAGTTAGCAGATAACGGCACTACTTTTCTCCCATAAATAACCGCGGCGCGGTGCCTTCCGTCGATAAGTTAATTCTATCTCTGCTCCCCTCGTCATCTCTCACAATATGCTTCCTCAAATAATTATTCCATAATGGAACTGGACTTTTTCTGTGCTAAAGCATCGCTATCTCATATAAAATTACTCCACGTACCATATGTTTACTCTGCGAAACTTGGAATTACAACTCCCACTGACATTTGTGAAGTAGTTAGAATTAAGCTCCCCGACCTCAGCTAAAGCAAACGATTACAGTAATAGTTTCAAGGTAAATGCGAGGATCTATGAACCATCCGCTCATGTAATATTTCTGGGGTCATTATTGTCAATTGTGTTGACTTGTCAATCTTATCGTGACTAAAACCACAACCAGTACTAAACTAATAAGTTAAACGTTCGGTTCAAGCTTCAACTAGATTCGATTTGTAGCATTCGAACATGGCGGATGTAGACAGTATCTAATTTTGTTATTTCTGTTTCTCTGGCTAGTTGAAGTATAATTTTGATAGTGTTTTATGCGTCGATTAACCTTAATTAACAGTGATCATAAAATTCTATATTGCTCTCGTGTCTGACATTTATTAATGCGCAAGTTGTCTCCACGTGGTTTCTGGAATTTTGCTATCAAGTTGCAGAAACTACAATACAATCACCGTACAACGTCGCTCCCAAAGAGAGCTTACTTTGACACTGGCGAAATTGTCCTTAAATAGGACAGAAGCCATATTTTAAATAAATAATAAGCTTCAACTAGTTGGCAGACTAATTTAAATACAATATGCCGAATTGAACAAATTGAACAAATTGCAAAATGTCAAATTAAAACTAAAAACAATAATAAACTCAGTACAATAAAAGACTTATGAAATGCCATAAATTAAATTTAAATAAATATTTTAACAAAATAAAAAATAATAGAAAAAATGTCCAAAAGTAATAACAAATAATAATAATTTACCTCAAAATACATCCCTTAAAATTAAAATTAACCAAAATAAAACCTAGATGTTACCCGTCCGCATCGTACTTGGCCCAAACGTGCCCATCACCCCAGCGGCATTGTATGGCCAACGAGATCTGCTGCACCATGTACGACCCGGAACTATTAAACTACGTTATAATATAATTATAATATAAATAAAAAAAAACTAAATAGTACATTGATCTTTTAAAGCATTGGATCAATGCATTAAGAGTGTAGAGCAATTTATAGTTTAGACTAGCTTTTTCCCGCGGCTTCGCTCGCGTGTACCATGAGAATTCCAAAGAACCAAGATATCAAGCAAGCAAGCATGGATGCGTTCAAGACTCTGAACTGGGAAGGGCGTGGCATCAATGTAAATGGCGAATACTTCACTCACCTTCGTTTTGCCGACGACGTGGTGCTTATGGCTGAGACCTTGGAGGACCTCAGTGCGATGCTCGCTGACCTCGGAAGAGTCTCCGAGAGGGTTGGTCTTAAATTGAACATGGACAAGACGAAGGTCATGTCGAACGCCCATGTTGTACCAACTCCCGTCGTAATCGGAGATACTTTGCTCGAAGTTGTTGACGACTATATCTATCTGGGACATACAATCCAATTGGGTAGGTGCAACTTCGAGAAAGAGGTCAATCGACGAATTAGACTCGGCTGGGCAGCGTTCGGGAAGCTCCGCAATATCTTGTCATCCGATATACCGCAGTGTCTCAAGTCAAAAGTCTTTGACCAGTGTGTGTTGCCAGTGATGACTTATGGCACTGAGACGTGGCCGCTAACGATGGGTCTTATAAGGAAGCTCAAGGTCACTCAGAGGGCGATGGAGAGGGCTATGCTTGGAGTTTCTCTGCGGGATCGCATTAGAAATGATGAAATCCGCGCAAGAACTAAAGTCACGGACATAGCTCGAAGAATCGCTAGACTTAAGTGGCAGTGGGCAGGGCACATCGCCCGTAGAACTGACGGCCGATGGGGCCGAAAGGTTCTCGAGTGGCGTCCGCGGACCGGAAGACGCAGTGTAGGTAGGCCTCCAACAAGATGGAGCGAAGACCTGGTTAAGGTAGCGGGAACGCGCGGATGCGGATAGCGCAGGGCCGATCTGTTTTGCGAGCCTTGGGGGAGGCCTATGTTCAGCAGTGGACGTCTTTCGGCTGAAGTGAAGCATGCAAGCAAGATTGCTTGCGTGACAATGGGACCATCTCAGGAGTATATTATATTCTTTCGAATAAAAAAATAATTTTTAAATCGGTCCACAATTGACCGAGAAATCGGTGAACATACCTACATAAAAAAATACATAAAATGGAATGCATAACCTCCTCCTTTTTTTGAAGTCGGTTAAAGAGCCCTTTGCGGCCTACTTACAGTATAAACTTATGAATTTTGAAATTTTAGCTTACAACCAGTAAAACGCAAAATCCCGTTTTTTCCCGTTCCCGTAAGAATTTCGGAAAATACTTTCTTAATACGGGGAAAGTTCTCTCTCAATGCTCCTCTACACTCCCCAAGCAACTCATGCCGAATTTCAGCTTTCTACGACCAGTAAAACGAAAAATCCCGTTTTTTCCCGTTCCCGTGGGAATTTCGGAAAGTCCTCTCTCAATGCTCCTCTACACTCCCCAAGCAACCTCATGCCGAATTTCAGCTTTCTACGACCAGTAAAACGAAAAATCCCGTTTTTCCCGTTCCCGTGGGAATTTTGGATAGTCCTATCTTAATGCTCTTCTACACTCCCCAAGGAACCTACCTACTTGCCAAATTTCAGCTTTCTACGACCAGTAAAACGAAAAATCCCGTTTATTCCCGTTCCCGTGGGAATTTTGGAAAGTCCTTTCTCAATGCTCCTCTACACTCCCCAAGCAACCTTATGCCGAATTTCAGCTTTCTACGACCAGTAAAACGAAAAATCCCGTTTTTTCCCGTTCCCGTGGGAATTTTGGATAGTCCTCTCTTAATGCTCTTCTACACTTCCCAAGCAACCTACATGCCGAATTTCAGCTTTCTACGACCAGTAAAACGAAAAATCCCGTTTTTTCACGTTCCCGTGGGAATTTTGGAAAGTCCTCTCTCAATGCTCCTCTGCACTCCCCAAGCAACCTATATGCCGAATTTCAGCTTTCTACGACCAGTAAAACGATAAATCCCGTTTTTTCTTTATCCCGTGGGAATTTCTGAAAATCCTTAAGACTGTTTTTCACTATTATGATTATCTACTTCTATGCCAAATTTGAAGAGTCTAGTAATTATAGTTCATAGGATTCCGTTGAACTGAATATATAAATCTCGTTTTTTTCTTATTCCGAGGGAATTTTGAAAAATCCTGAAATTAATATTTTAACTAATGTAATACCTATTTGTGTATCAAATTTGAAGAGTCTAGTTATTATAGTTACTGAGATAGAGTCACTCGGAATCGAATATATAAATCCCGTTTTATCCCGTTCCCGTGGGAATTTTGGAAATTCCTCTCACAATGCTCCTCTACACTCCTCAAGCAACCTTCATGCCGAATTTCAGCTTTCTACGACCAGTAAAACGAAAAATCCCGTTTTTTCCTTATCCCGTGGGAATTTCCGAAAATCCTTAAAACTGTTTTTTACTATTTATTATAATTACCTACTTCTATGCTAAATTTGAAGAGTCTAGTAATTATAGTTCATAGGATTCCGTTGAACTGAATATATAAATCCCGTTTATTCCTTATCCCGTGGGAATTTTGAAAAATCCTGAAATTGATGTTTTCATTATTGTAATACCTACTTGTGTATCAAATTTGAAGAGTCTAGTTATTATAGTTACTGAGATACGGTCACTCGGAATCGAATCTATAAATCCCGTTTTTTCCCGTTCCCGTGGGAATTCCCAAAAATCCTTCCTTAGTGGATGCCTACATTGTATAAGGTATCTATGTGCAAAATTTCAAGTCTCTAGGTCCAGTGGTTTGGGCTGTGCGTTGATATATCAACAGTCAGTCAGTTTAGAATTTTATATATATAGATAAGATACTATGATGTAGTAGCGAGCGTGAGTGTATCCTACCCTATCCTACTAATATCTATACATATAATAAATCTGTAACAAGTCGGTGTCTGTACATTGAAGATATTTGAGAAAAACTGTCACTAGGGCTATTTATTAACGCAATAGAACCCAAAACAAAGATTTTTAGAATTATTGTCTGTTTGTCTGTTTGTCTGTGCGTTTGTGCGCGCTAATCTCAGAAACGGCTTAACCTAGAAGGATGCGGTTTTCACTGATATGTTGGTATTTTCTTGGATTAACATTTAGAGTTTGTTTCATTTGAATCGGTTCACAAATAAGAAAGATACGTCTATTTTAAGAATTTATAGAACAGTTTTTAGAAGTAGTGACTTGGGAGTAGGTACGGTGGTGAATGTGAACGCGGGTGTGCGGGTAATTTTTTTTATATCGAGGAACTAAGGAAAGCCATAATTGATGAAAAACAAATTGGATAAAAAATAAGCTGCCCAAATTACTAATTCCACGCGAACGGAGTCGCGGGCAAAAGCTAGTTATAAATAAAATGAGAAAGTTTGTAGATGTTTGGTTGTTTGAATGTTTGTTAGCCAATCACGCAATAACGGCTGAAAGGATTTGGATGAAACTTGGTATACAGATAGACAAAAATTTAGATTGAGACATAACATAATATACTTAATATTCGTAAGGCGTTCCTGTGGGATAATAATTTTACTTGAAACAAGAATAGAGGGCACTGTCCAAGAACATTGAGATCTCGACTTTTAAAATGACGCGTCAACTTCATCTGTTATCAATAGATGGCGTTGCGAACGTTGTCCTTTAAAAATGTTACCGTAACCTTTTTTCAGGCAAAACTACAAGATGTAAATGTTTCTCGTGAAGGTATTTCTATGGTGGGCGAAGCCGCGGGTTAAGGCTAGTATATTATAAATAAGCATTTACATGTACATGTGTCAAAAATGTATTTTTTTTTATTATTTTTAAATACTAACACTATTGTTAAGGTGTTATTTGTTTACAAACGCTCTATGGACACTTTGTTTTTCCGATATAAAGAATTTTAATTTAATCTAGGTACTTGTCAAATAAATGGGCCTTATTTTCTTTTTTAAGGCATTTTCAAAAAAGTGTACCGCTACTTTTATTTTTGGAAATTTTGGGGTTTTTTTACTCAGAATCAAGAGCGCTATAGGTTTTGATAATAAAAATTATGTCCATGTTTTTGACAGTTTTGTGACGTTCTTTTCATAGTTTATATGGCTCGTTACAAATCCGACACACAACAAATGTGTTGAAAATTACGAACATTTAAAAAAAAAAGGTACACTCTTTTTGAAAATGCCCTTAAACTCGTTATTAGATTAGGTTTGCTACTATTGCCTAAACTCGATAGTCGAGGATACGTGGATGGTTGACCTATATCCGTCTGATCACCAGAAGAATACTTTGTATATCCACGATAATATAACCCTAAATAAACTACAAATGGTGTTTCTAAAATTATGGTAAGGGCTGCAATTTTTTTGCGACGTTCCACTAGCTTGGTAGCCAAACATTTAGATTGCAATTGAAAAATATAAATCATTAGAACGTGAAGCAATTAAGTCGCCAACCCTCTTGTAATCCCTATTACCTGGTTCGCATCTACGAACCCTATCCACAACAGGGCTGAAGCAGGGACCTGATAATATTAAATCCACTTATCGAAGTTTAATTGCCTGTTGAAATAAAATTTCAAAATAAAGATAATGTTATACCAAGTACAGTTGAACGTTGCGTGATTGTCAGTTTTACGAATAAATGAGATCTTAGATCGTTATTTATATTTTTTATTTTGTGACGACGAGCTTAGAAATTTTTTAAGCAGATACTTACATTATAATAAAATTAATAAAGTGCTTTACCAATTTCTATTACAGTTCCATCGTAGTTAAATAATGGGTAATGCTGATTGTCACATTTACTTTCAAGTGTTTAAATAGCTTTGGATGTTTTAATCCATACAACTGACATTGAAACTTAGGGTGCTAATGGTCGACTATAAGCTTATCTTCTATACTTACTTGGACAGCGGTGTCATACTTACTTTAAAGTTTGAAATCCATAGGTTTTATTGTTTAATGCGTGGTGTTCGCAATCGCATTTTACATTTTTTTCTGTCAAACCAGTATATTTAAGATAGCAGTAGAAAGTATTGCAATATTATGGCTTTAGGATAGATCCAGCTAAAACTTATTAGAAATTATCTTGTTGGAGATTAATTCACGATTAGACAAAGGTAGTAAGTTATTTGTTATTTGAAATAAACATTACTATATCTCAGTAAAACCAATTGTAATAAGTTTCATTTTAAAGGACTATTCTTTGAATTAGCAAAAACCATCCAATTCAAAAATATTTCACTTAAAACATTGAATACCATAAAAAAATACAGTTTTGCTGGACACATGCAACGCGCCAGCGAATAGACGGAAATAAAAGAGCGTCGTCTGATATGAAATATGCAGCTAACTCCGTTCAAACTTCGACCCCTAAAGATCGTTACTCATTCAGTTTCTTGGCCACGCAATACAGTATACCCACTTATTTTCTTTTTCTTTTACAAGTTATTCTTTTAGCCATAATTCTACGAGGGACACTCTGTAGATAAACTGGTGCAAGAGTTCAGGGAGCGTAGTAACATATGGATGTTGATGGGTTCTGTCATTGGTTTTTAACATCATTTTTAATCCTTCCGCCCCCTTATACCTTTCCAAATGTTTCAGCTACTTGGCTGCCGGCAGCCAGCATAGTTTGCGGTCGAGTATCAATCTCCTTTTAGCAAGTCCTTCCACCTCTTCCAAAATTTATTCTAAATCCTTTACAGTGCAATCTGCTAGACTGTGGTGTCGTTCAGGGAAGGCTTGCAGAAGATGTGGCTCACACCATCTCTTTAATATATTGGGTACAATGCTCATTTATTATATATCTTTTGCATATAATATTTTGTATATAGTAGTATATTTTATATTAATTTTCTTTCTATGGGTTTATGTATTGTTTTTGTTATAAAAAAATGTTTTTTAGCTTTCACTATTTCTGACTTTTTAACTTACTTATTATTTATTTATTTATTTATTTATTTATTTATTCATTGTATAGTCATGTACATATCATCAGGGTGTTATAAAATATATTATATAAGTCAGAACATGACGCCCTGTAAGGGCACACAATACCTAGGTATAAACATAAAACTAAACAATATTTTTACAGTACTTATTGTTGCTACCTTGCTAAATTTTCCTTTTATCCACTCAAAAACCTTTGAGTAGTCAACCGACTGGTAGAGATCCCCTAAAGAGATAAGTTCGCCTTTGTACATATATCTCAACAGTGGTCAATATATAGTGTTTTTTTTCTTATTATTTTTTGTAGTAGAGAGTTTACATACATACATTTACCTACCATTAACAAAGTCAAAGGATATGTATTCAAATAACTCCTCCGTTCTGCTCTCAATAGTCGGTTGTCGGATCCAGTGACGTAACTATACTATCTGAGGCCCGTGGCAAATTCTTTGGATGGGGACCCTTCCAGTAAAAATCATCACATTGTAATTTAATTTTAATGTTACTTTGGAGCTCGCGGTGTCTTGGGCCGGGCCCCTCTAAGATCGGGGGCCCGTAGCATTTTGCCAGCCCTACCGCCCTATAGTTACGCCACTGGTCGGATCCGACAAAATATCGAGTTATCTATGGCTTTAATTGAGCCTATGCACATACTTGACACCGTTGTGTAGAAATGATCGACATCTGATACGACACGGACCTGACACCCGACAAGTGAAAACAGTTATACCCCTTTGTCACTTGTCGGGTGTCAGATGTAACAAAATGTCGAGTGATTTTAGACTCTATTTTCATTGAGCGTAAGCAGATATGCACCGTTTTGTGTATAAATGATCAACATCCGACACGAAACGGATCTGACGCCCGACAAGTGAGAACGGGGTCTAATCTAAGTAAGGCTTTGAGCTTGACTGGCTAGTTATGAGCAGTTTAACATAAAATAATATACCTTTAAAAAATTCCAGTGAGATACAATGATTTTTTTTAAAACTCATGTTCAATGTTGTAAAGTAAGTGTAAATGGAATTGTTGGAAGGTGGAGATCAAGAGAGGATATTCTATGACCAGATTGGGGATACCTGAGTCGTTTTCAGAAAAATTGTACATAGTTAGGGCTAAATCAAAACAAAATCACGATCGCTTCCTTTGTGTTACGAAAGTTAGTCATCTATCTATACATATAATAAATCTGTAACAAGTCGGTGTCTGTACATTGAAGATATTTGAGAAAAACTGTCACTAGGGCTATTTACTAGCGCAATAGAATCCAAAACAATGTTTTTTAGAATTATTGTCTGTTTGTCTGTTTATCTGTTTGTCTGTTTGTCTGTTTGTCTGTGCGTTTGTGCGCGCTAATTTCAGAAACGGCTTAACCTAGAAGGATGCGGTTTTCACTGATATGTTGGTATTTTCTTGGATTAACATTTAGTGTTTGTTTCATTTGAATCGGTTCACAAATAAGAAAGATACGTCTATTTTAAGAATTTATAGAACAGTTTTTAGAAGTAGTGACTTGGGAGTAGGTACGGTGGTGAATGTGAACGCGGGTGTGCGGGGGGGTCGGTGGGGGTCAGTGGGGGGTCGGTGGGGGGTCGGTGAGGGGGGGGGGGGGGGTTGCGGGGGGTGCGTGGGGGGGTAATTTTTTTTATATCGGTGGGAGAGCCATAATTGAAGAAAAAGCTAGTACACAATATATGGGTAACTTTCGTCACACAAAGGAATCAATTAAGTTTTGTTTTTATTAAGTCTCTTAATTGTGTACACTTTTTTGAAAACGACTCACCTATCTTGAAGAACGGTTAGGACAAGCAAGAGTACCTGAAACCGGGGAGCATGTATAAAAAGACTACTGGGTGACGTGGTAACGAAAGATGTATGTAGGTATGTATGTCAGGATCGTAGCAGGTGGAAAGAAATAATCTCTGCCTACCCTCTTGCTGGGATAGAGGCGTGATTGTATGTATGTATGTTCAAAAGGTATTCTACAGAATACTCTAAATAATCTAATAGTACCTGGGCGACCGAGCTCTGCTCGGGCAGAAACTCGGTACCAAGCGTTTTCCCAGAGATAAGACCAAGCTAGATCAATTTTTCATCCCCGAAAACCCCCAAATACCAAATTTCATCGAAACCGTTGGAGCCGTTTTTGAGATCCTGATTATATATGTGCGGGGGAGGGGGGGGCGGGGAAGGGGGTTCAGGGGGTTTCAAAGGGGGGATGAAAATTTCATTGATTTTGCCGTAGGATGCACCGTTTTCAAGATAGTTGACAAAAACACCGAAGGGGGTGGGAAGGGGGGTGAGTCACGTTAAACTATCGTCCGTAAACCGACTTTACATACAACCGGCTTTTCCTGTTCTGTGCTCCCAATAGGGAACGTGCACATAGACGGTGCTGCCAACTGGTGTCATAAGGGTGCCATCAATTTGAATGTTTTACCTTGATAAGTTTGTTTTACTGTCCGCATAGTGTCTCTTCTGTCGCATTAGTGCTGCCGCCTATAGTTACTGCACGTTCCCTATAATACTTTTTCTCACAAAAAAGTAACTTTTTCTCACAAAAAAGTAACTTTTTCTCACAAAAGAAGAAACTTGACGTTTTCTCATGAAAAATAAACTTAAAAAAAAAACTAAAAATCTTGAAAAAAAACGTGGACTCGAACCGAGGTCGGCTGGATCCGCGACCACCCGATTTCTAATGTGCTATTATGATCTGCTCGAAGTCGGCGAAATTTAGCTTTGTATTCTAATGCTAACAAAAATAGCCGGAAAACATGAGTAAAAGCGGTTTTCTGAAAATGAAACATAGCTAGATCAGTTTTTCATCCCCGCAAACCCCCACATACCAAATTTCATCGAAATCGTTGGTGCCGTTTCCGAGATCCTGATTATATATATACATATATATATATATATATATATATATATACATATATACAAGAATTGCTCGTTTAAAGGTATTAGATAGATATAAATATCTCGTGTCACGGTGTGTGTTACTGAACTCCTCCGAAACGGCTTGGCCGATTTTTATGAAACTTTTTTCTCTACACTCGGTAGGTCTGAGAATAGGTCGTAGGCTATTTTTTATCCCCCCCCCCCCCCCATTCTTCGCGGACGGAGTCGCGGGCAACAGCTGGTTAATCATAAAATATACTCAAGAATGTTGAAAATATAGATCAGACAGACAATCTGTTTGACAGTTAGTTCAATAGTTATCGTTTGTGCAGAGCGTCGTTTTCGCTACGACTGGCTCTTTCACGCTTCACTGGGTGTAACATGTAGCTCAAAGTCACGTCGCATGACCACGCGTTCAGCAGGGTCACATTGTGAGGAGACAATATCCGTGATGCGTAAAATTCAATTTCTCCTAGTCATGTTTATAATTACTTGCAGATCGTGCCCTCGCTCGTAGCGTGACTTCGATGAGCTTCCTATAACTGATCGTATGGCGATTAAATTTGTAACCATTTAATCGTTTCATTCCGAAACAACAGAAAACATCATAGAACTCATGAATGATTTCGGTGAATTTCGAAATGATATTATGAGATCTTTCATTCTTTACAAATAATTAATAATAATATGTAATTAAACAATTAGAAAACTAAAAACCGCCCTAGTGCGAGTCGGACTCGCGCACGAAGGGTTCAGCACCGTTATCTTTAAAAACGACAAAAAATCACGTTTGTTGTGTCGGAGCCCCCCCCCCCCCCCCTTATATAATTGTTTTATTTTAATTTAATTATTTATTTTTAAAGTGAATATATCACTAAATATTCTGTGAATATTTCAAGCGTCTACCTCTTGCCGTTATCAATATCGAGCAAAAACGAGAAAAAATCACGTTTATTGTATGGGAGCCCCCTTAAATATTTATTATATTCTGTTTTTTTAGTATTTGTTGTTATAGCGGCAACCGAAATACATCATCTGTGAAAATTTCAACTTTCTAGCTATCACAGTTCATGAGATACAGCCTGGTGACAGACGGACAGATAGACAGACAGACAGACGGACAGCGACGTCTCAGTAATATATAGGGTCCCGTTTTTGTCCTTTGGGTACGGAACCGTAAAAATGATAACTACTTACATTGATTCTATTTAGTACCTCAAGATGAATCAGTTTTCTAGCTTTTATTTCAATCTTGCAAGACAAAGTATTAAAGTAAGCAATTAATTAAATACGTCTTTGTTCAAAAAGTAGTACTTGAGAGGAAGTTGAGAGGTGATAATTCAGTCTAGACGGGAACAAATTAACTTCGACACGAACGTAAAGATTGAGTGTAATAAAATAGCCTAGCGCCGAAGCCGTGTCTCTAATTCCATCTGAACAGCAAGATGGCGGCAACTTGTCTCTCTACAGTAGGCCGAAACAAGTCTCGATGTAATCCCTTAAATCCAAATTAGATTTTCTTTCAGTGCCTCCCACTATTCACGGGTTTCCGGAGTCGAGCGCGCCACGCGCCGCGGCCTCCGACGCCGATCCTGGCTCATCCTCAATCCATACTACAGCTTCCTCTAATTGAAAAAGTACACGATTTCACCCTCCCAATGCGATAGACTTACGTTCCAATTTTTATGCGGAAAACACAACTTATAGGCACCAATTAACCGAAACACACGACTCATGATTTACGAGAACGTGAACTACAATAAATTCTTATTTAACAAATTTTAATGGGCCCTCAAAGAAAAAAGAACGTCGTAACAAGAAGAAACAATAAAATAAAGCGGCACGATGGTAATGAATAGGCTGTACAAATATTGGGCCAGATTTAACAGGGTGTAAGTCGATAGCGCGACAGGCGAGCTCGCGTGACGCCGCGCGCGCCGCGCGCACGCACTCCGGCCGATTTAGACATCACATCACTTACATCGCTCTCATACGGCGCGCCCAATCACTGCCCACATTGCCCAAATCCTTGCCGCCCAAGTTTCACTGTAGTACGCCAAGCGACACAAAACTGATGAAAGCAAGTTCATACAAATCGACATTTTTAATCGAACGAAACACGTCGAGGGGTCGTGTGTCAGAAAATAGACATGAATGAAGAAACTCAATAAAGTTATTTACACTCGATTGCAAAAAATAAACAAATTTCGTGAAAATGACATCTCTCATTCCTATTCTGTAATTTAATGAAACAAATATTTGGAAAATCAAGCAAATCAGAATTTAGACCTTTGTTTTAATTAAATCATTTTTCCTTTCCATTGTACAAGAGACTACGTACGAGTGGAGCTGTTATAAAATATAGGGTCAGACACATGCATCCCTCGAAGAATTAATTTGAATATGAAAGGAAATTACATAGGCTCACATCGGCGCGTCTCTTGTTCCAATCGAATTTCCCTCTGAAAACATTGCCGTAGCGGAAATTAAACCGACATATGAAAATAACTGAGATCTTGCAAACAGATGATTTGTAGGTTGCTACAGAAAATTATATTTTAATAAAGTGAACGGGAAATAATGATCTCGTTACTCCGGATAACCGACTTTGGAAACAGCTAAAATTCGTTTCAAGAAATTTTTAATTGAAATCGCGATCTTAGCGCATCTTGATTTGGTTTTATCGTGCTTAACGTAATTTCTGGGTGGTGGTTGATTTTTAGGGAAGAGAGACAGTTTTCGTGTGTTTACAGGATCAGTGGTTTTGTGAGCTAAGTGATTGTAAGTGGAGAGCGAGCGGACTGGCGCCGCGCCGGAAGTCGTTCCTACGTGACGGCCGCCGGAAGCGACGCCTGGATCGCGTTCCTTCGTTATGTCGCTTTACTATCTATCACCCTTCGGAGCCTTTTATCCTCGCTGTATTGGAGTAGGTAAATCGGGAATTCTCTCAGCCGCGCCGCCCCGCATTACCTGTTTAGCGTTAAATCATGTCAAAGTGCGAAATGTTTTCGTTTTATTTATATTTATACGACGCATTATTGTATAAGTTATTGCGTTCACTGCTACCCTTTCCCTAGCGTGTTAGCACAACTCTACGAGATTAAAACGGAACATGTATCGCAGCTAGCTTGTAGTGCCAGCAATCTGATTACAACAGTAAGCCATACTGTAAACAATAGTATAAACATCGTAATTATAACTGTAACGCTGAAACCTCGAGCCCGAAATTAGTCGTCGCCGTCTAAATGTTGAGTAATACGGGCAAGAAGTGCGTCGTTGTTTTTGTAATGGGTTTTCTTATGACTGGCCCTAACGATTATTCCGGCCATTGTGAGCTCCGCGGCCTCTGCCAAGAGCTTGCCGAGAAAGAGCTAAACTTACAAAAGTTTCCGACTTGTTCAAATGGCCGGCTTTTGTTAGCGCGACTTATTGTTCGCGACAGATTGCTGAGGAGCATCGCTTCCATTACTAATTTGTACAAGACGTAAAACACGTGTGATTGCGGTTTGGGAGACGATTTATTTTTTTAATACATTTGGAAATATTATGTTGTATGACTAGAGGTCTAGTAGGTATTATATTATTACTTTCCCATGTAGTAATAGTTTGACGTTGAATTGGGGAGCCAAACAACTTTACTCTTAATCTTAAAAACTTGATTTCAAAAAGCTGCCTAGAATCAGAGTTTATAGAAAACTGAAAGAGCGTTTATTACCATTGGACCAAAAAGGTCTAGATCTCAATTTATGTACAAATGTAAACATTTAAGTAATTTAAGTAAGACTGTCAAGATGCCGAGGACTAATAGCAATCTTAGGATTTGATCCTACACCTAACTCACAAAGTTTAAATACAATAAACTAAAATTTATATCTAAGGATCGAAGTTAATAGTTTTCCTACGGGGCGCCGCGGCGTCGCCGCCACGGCCCGCTGCCCTCTTGGGAGGAACCGCTTATTTCAGAACAAGCAGAACCATTAAAAATAAATTGAAATGTTTTAACATAATTACTTTAATTACAGTTTTCTTTAAGAAGAACAAGAAGCAAGGTAAAATGAACATTGTTTTTTAATATAAATCCTAATTTTTAATATATTAAAATAAATCCTAAGAATCATAGTTAGGTATAAAATATTCTGCGAGTATTTTAACCAAAGAACAAGGAAATATTCTGTATTAAAATTTCCATATCATCGTTCGCAAGGCAGAGCATACTCGGTTGTTTTCTACCTATACATCGGTTCTGATCTTCACGCTTTTATTTTTGCTTATAAAGAAAGTCATATCCCATATTACTCTGAAACGTGTAGCAATATTTTCTGTTATAACGAAATAATATGTTTTGTGAGATAGAATTCATATTTCATAAGCACTCATACGCATAAGATATTGCAGAGAAAGTGGTACTTTTTCCTTTATTTCATAGTAAAGATAAAGGGCACCAGCCGATACGAGGGGGATAACCGGCTCGATGTCAGCCCCGCTAGATTCATTCGCTGCTATTTGTGTCACATCATATTTCACACCGGGGCGAGTGAATTTTATATGCATGAAGACAACTGGATTGTATTCGGACCTAATAGACTCATTTTTATGATGCACCGTGGAAAAGATATATCAATATTCATTCAAAAGTGACGCGTTTTAAGTTTGATGATTTTAAATTGTAACCTAATGTACGTGTCTCGCGGTAGGTATAATATTAATTAATATTATTATACATAAATAACTATTTACCGAAGCTTAAATTGGATTTTTTGTGTAACGAATACCTGCTATGTGTCAGACTGTTGCCAAAATATTTTTCCAATTTTTAGGTATGTCGGGTAAATGCTTCGCATTTGTGCGCCGTCATTGGAGCAAATTAAATATTTGATGGATGCATTAATTTTAGGGACGCCATCTAAACAGCTGTAAAGTGAGTGTAAGTTCGTTCCAACATTTATAAGCGTTATGATGGCTATAAAAAGCTCATTTGCGCGCAGGTTTAATGATCGCTTCTCCATGACATCGTCAAAGTGCGTATAACTAAAAGCAGTTACTATATTATTGAAAACTTAAAATTAATAATCCCCTGAAGCGCTCGTGTGTAATGCCATTGCTCGTCGGCGCCCAGCGTGTCTGAAACATTCTTCTAAATTTGGCAAGATCGTATTAACATAACCGTTCCGCTAAATGGAGTCAAGATAATTTGTGGACAAAGTTCGGCCCGTAATACCTCGCAAATTGCCGGATAAGACTGTGTGAGACAACTGTTAGTTTTAATTAAACCGCTGGTTGCGCTCGCGGGAAGTCCTCGGAATGAGAAAATTATTCTAATCTTATAAGCCTGTCGGTGTCCCGAGAACTTGGGATGAAATTAATACTGCGGCTCGGCCCGTGGCGGGGCCGTAGGTGTAACACATTCGCGACACTCGCTTAGCGGCGCGGCGCACCTGCCGACCGGCGCGGAGTTAATACGGGACGTTCAATTTAATGAAAAGTACGTTTCGGCGAGATCGCCGCTTAGAGGATAATCTCTGGTACCAATTTGAAGAGCAACGTTGAGCGTCTTGGGAAAAGTATTTCATTAGAAGTGGGAAGCAATCGGGCGACTCGGAGGAGCACCTGTGCCGGCGGCGGCCGTGGCCCCGAGCCACTCGCCTCGTTACTGCGGCGTCCCGTGACCCGCCTCACAACAAACCACAGCTACCAACAGCTTTCATCTTCCGAATAAAGGCACATTGCGGTTAAAACATTATTATTATTGCGGTTATTTTAAACGTCAGATTAGTAATCAAATCAGCTTAGAACCTTGAAGTAAATTAGACTAGCACCTAAATTAAAATTATGTTGGAGTTATACCTAATTCAGTAAAGAGGGTAGGTAAGCATTTATAAGTAGGCCTTTCATAAAGTAATCTTTAGGTACGAACTGGATTATGTATTAAATAATAGGTACTCAATCTAATAACCTAAACAAAAGATCTTTCTGTCCAGAGAGTAAAATTTGTACAATGTTGATTACTTTTAAGTAGAGTCGTGGTAGCCTAGAGGTCTGATCTATGGCCTCTAAAGCAAGGAGTCGTGGGTTCGAGCCCCGGCTTAAAATTATGTCCAAAATTACATTTTGAAATTTACCATGAGCTTTACGGTGAAGGAAATCGTTAAGAAACCTGCACTGCGAAGAAATTTAATGTGTAGGAAGTTCCCAATCCGCATTGGGCCCGCGTGAGTACTATAGCCCAGGCGCTCTCACTGTGAGAGGAGGCCTGTGCCCTGCCGTGGGACATTTGCATATAGGCTGGGATGATGATGATGATGAGTTACAAGCTAGCTAAGTACGATCGGTTTGCTATAGCGGTAATTGAAAATGGCTCTGAAAATTCTCCGGGCATAGTCCAACTCATGTGCGACGGACTAACAAAAAGGCTTGCACTGCAAGTCATTACTTACCTCGGGCCTGATTGTCTTCCTGCCCCGCTATGCAGAATTATTGCTGGCGAGGGTACCTAGTTCGAGTGAGTCCGACCGCTTGTCAAACTTTGGTAATTTAACTTCAAAACAGGTTAGTGTCTGTGTAGGTACTAGGGCGAACATTTATTCATCCACATCTGTACGATGAACCCTTATGACAAACAGATTATAACGCTGGCCGTTGTTAGATTAATACCATTAAGTAGTATAAGGCATTGCTGCAGACATTAGGTTCGCATTTAACAAAATAAATGCTAAATACTGAGGAAAGGGAATTCCTGTGGAAAGGGAAAAAGTAGGTAGCCAAAGTCAGTCAAGAACGTAGCTTTTTTATCTATTAGTGAATCTATTAGTGAATCGATCTAAAAGGGTTATTTCTAACTCGCGGGAACATTGCACTTTCCCGGGATAAAATAAGCCTGTTTCAATCAGAGATAGTATAGCTTTCACACAACAACATCAACTCCAAGCAGCAAGCCTCCATAGTCTACTTTAGTGGTTTTCTTCTTCAATTTATTCATCGTTCATCTTGCTATTCTTCGGTTTTACTTATATTCTTCTTTCTTGATTTAATTTAATATTTCATACGTATTCTTCTTTCTTACTAAGGTTTATTAACTTTACTTCTACATTTTTATTTTTTCTTCACTTTCTTCATTCTTCGTTTTCATTGTTTTATTCTTCTCTTCTTACTTAATTTTATTTTATTCGTATAGGTATTTGTTTCGTATTTTATCTTCTTTCTTTCCTTATTTCTTCAATTTAATATATTCTTCATTTTTCTCTTCTTTCTTCCGTACTTCCAAAAGCCAAAAGGCCAAAAAGTTCTCGAGTGGCGTCTACGGACCGGAAGACGCAGTGTAGGTAGGCCTCCAACAAGATGGAGCGACGACTTGGTTAAGGTTGTAGGAACGCTTTGGATGCGGATGGCGCAGGACCAATCTGTTTGGCGAGCCTTGGGAGAGGCCTATGTTCAGCAATGGACGTCTTTCGGCTGAAATGATGATGATGAAAACTACCAATGACTACTACTGACTACTGATGACTATTTTTACCGCATACACTTATTATTAATTTTAACTGTTTTTTTTTGTCCGCACTTTTTAAAATGTTCACAATTTCACTTTCAATTAAAGTCCCAAAAGAAGTCCGTTAACAATCTGGTGGCGGAGCGCGTTACCAGCGCCGCACGAGGCAACGCCACTGGCAGGGTCGCCATGTGGTGACGGGAGTTTGGGAGTCAAGTTAAACGTCCGAATGTTGCGAGAATACTGTGTACCTATTAGGTATACTACATGTATGGGAGAGCGTGTGTGTGTGTGTGTGTGGACCCACACTACACTATAGAATTCACTTATTCCTATCCCGCGGGAACTTTGCATTTCCCATACCTGTGTACCAAAATTCATTCAAACAACTAAAGTTATTGTTAACGGGAAAAAACTAGACAAAGATAAACACAGCCCGTGCGCGGGAGCGCAGGCAGGGCTTTGACAGCCCTCGCGTTAAGTTGGTAACATTGTAGTGCATGAATTACTTAGAGGGCATTGAACACGTTCGTCGTTCGTCTACAGATATCTAGGTAGACTTTTTTACGCTTAAAGGTTTTTCATTACGATTTGATCATAGACAAAGCACAACTGAAATTTAAACAATATCTGCTCAAAACGTCCAAAGTAAAAGAATTAACAATAGCCAGCTTTTCTAGAAAACGTTATCCTTATGCAAAAAATGTTGGCCTTGCTCAGAATATCAGCTTCATTAGGAACCATAATTATTAATTAAACACTAAATTAACTAGAGAGTACGACTCTTATTGTCAACGGGTACGTATGTATATCAATTTAAAATAGAAACTCAATAAAATTAGAATGCCAAAATTCAAAATATATAATGTATAAGAACATAATGAAGTTATTTGACATAAGTACTAAACACATAAGCGTGGGATACAAAATAGCCCAAAATTTATAATCGTTTACGACCGCTTTAGTCTAGTTGGTTGTGACCCTGCCTACGAAGCAAGAGGTCCTGGGTTCGAATCCCGGTAAGGGCATTTATTTGTGTGATGAGCACGAATATTTATTGTTCCTGAGTTATGGATGTTTTCTATGTATTTAAGTATTTATTTATTTACATAAGTATGTTTATCGTCGTCTAGTACCCATAGTACAAGCTTTGCTTAGTTTGGGACTAGGTCGATTTGTGTAAGATTGTCCCTTAATATTTATTTATTTTATTTATTTGTTAAATTTAATAATGGTTATAAGTTATACTCTTGGAATGTATGATGGTCAAAATATTGTTCAAAATCCCCAAAGATAAAATATAATTACTTATCCGAGCTTGTAAAAACAACCTAACATCCAACGCTAAGGCGGAAGCTTAGCTTCGCTCCCGCCTTAGCGTTCCTACTTAACCTATTCATGTCGGTTCGGCTCCGGCCCTCTTGCTAGCTCACTTCGCTCGCTCGCTGTGACATTAGGCATTTGTAGAGTCTAATATCACAACGAGCTAGGGTGGTTTAGATTTAGAATGGTAAGGCAGGAGCGAAGCTTAAGTTTTAGCCTTAGTTTTTAGATATTTTTTGCATCGGCCCGAAAACTCTCTCTTAAAATATCGGAAACATTACAAATTTGATTGTAGTTTGGTAAGCATTTCGACAATTACGATAAAGGTAATCTCTGGATTTCGACTGGTATTCCTTGTGATTATTAGGAATATTATGTGATATTATATATCTTTTGAACGCGAGTTGTGTTTAGTCAGTACCTATGTACTTCGACCATTATGAACTACGTTAAGTACTTTAGCATTTCAGTGACTTTTATTTAACATATTCACAGACTCTATATTATTATTCAGCTTTTATAACAAACTACTATTTATTGTGTCTGATTCTACGTCAGCTAGAATAAAAGAAATCAAAATCATAAAGCAACGTTACTAAACATGAAGTGTTTTTAGTTATTTATGGAACAATAGCCTTAAAAATACGTTGGTATGCCATTAACTTTTCATATTATGTAGGTAGGGTAGTCTTTCCGCATTTAATAAACAACGCTTGCCGATTTGAGGGTAAAGAGGTAGCACAATTTATGTTTCCATCCCAAGTAGACGGATTGCTGCGGCCTGCGGTAATTCTCAGTTAAAAACCCGTTCGTGATAAAAACGACTTTGTGCGGATTTTTATAATACATGTCGTTTTATTTTCTTCTGTATGCGAGTGTAGAGTTAACGGTCTGCTGTCAGTGACTACAGAAGGGCTTTGTTTGGGACGCTCGCAAAGGAGATAGTAAAAACGCTTCCATGGTCGCGTCTTTTGTTATAAACCACCGAGTGTGAATTGATAATGGTTGTATGTATTTGTTACGTTTTTTGGCCCTCCAGCTGCGGCGAATGGAACGTTTGGGTGCAGGTACGATCAGCCCACCTGAGCATTGAACTGGGCACGCACGATTCAGTGAATAAGGTATTATTTCACTGGCTGCTTCTCATTCAAGGATGTGATAATAACATATTGTTAAGTGTCAACTATGAGATTCCAACTGTTGAGAAACTTTTTTCAATAAGTATTCATCTCATTCATCGTAATCCGTTATGGGTGGAGTTCATAAACTTGGACATTTTTAGGTACCTACATGTTAACAACTTAGTTCGAAAATCAAACATTGTTATGTCTAATTTTCGAACTACTCCACTTACTTTCTTTTGATTATCTTTTAACCGTAGTAAGCATTCTTAATATTAATACAATTTTCATGCTAAATTACTGCGTAAGGTGCTTACCTATTGTTTTAAACCTTTTGCCTGTTTATTGTATGTAGTTTTAAAATAGGACGACCTGTTATGACAAGAGCAGTTAGCAAGTTATGCAGTTAACACATTCACAATATTTAATATATAAAATTTACAAAGGAATTTAGGCAATGTGTTCCTGTGATTAAATAGGTATGAAGATAAGTTATTCGCAAATAAAAGCGGAAAAATGGTTACGCAGGGAATTTTATTACAAAAAAAATGTATTACGATTCTTAATTTGCAGATAGATAGGTATGTACATACGAAATCCGCAGTTACCTGTCGTATCTAAATCATGTGAAACAATTTGAGCAAACAGAGGCGCGGTCGCATAAATTCGTTTTACGTAGGTCTGCACCACTCGTAGAGCGACTAATTAGACCGTAAATCTGTCTTTATATCTACCTGCCACAAATCTTGCGCTTTTTACGATGGGATTTTGTATCTCACGGGCTTTAATTGCTTTAAACCTTCTTATAATTTATAACTAGTAAGCTAACTTTGGAATAGACGTAGCGACTCTACGAAAGGTCGCGTGACATTTGTGGCTAACTGTCCTTATAAGGTCAGCGTTAACGAAGCGATAAGTTTAATTATTTGCTGAAACAGGGGTCAAGAGTGTCTGTAGTACTTGTTGACTATGATGATGATGTGTTCCTGCTATCCCTCATTAGGATCTAAGGGTTCGCAGAAGAGTTCCATTGTTTACTATACGTTATTCTAAAAGTGAGTAGATTAGAGACAGAAAAAGCCGATAGTCATTAGAAATAGCAAAGTTTACAACGACATCCAGTAACTTTCTGTTCAAAACAAAATAAGGTAATTTGAAACGTGCCACTCCAGAGACTGTGACAGCCATTTGACAGCAATATTAATAAGTTATTTAAAAAAGCAGTAAGTGAACCGCTGTAACACGATGTGTGTTTTAAATTCAGTCCGCATCCCGCCACCCTGCGTTATTGCAGCAGGGTGCGATTTATGATAGCTCCCATTTTAAAAATAAAGCTATTCTACCTAAAATATTGTCATCCACTTTAAATATTTCACTTTATGCGTCCCTTAGGCGGCATTAAAAATATCCGGCCGATAACCCGGATAATCTGAAAGAATGGTTCAATGAATTTTTGATTGAATGATTCGCCTTTTTTTTTCAATTCCGCTATCAAAATTGTTTGGAGTCATTTCCTTTGGATGACTCTTATTAATGATTCTATAATATAATGCTATTTTTAAAGTAGAGATATTTATTTGTTTGTCCAACATAAAGTAAGAATAAAAAGGGTTGATCTTTGTGTTTTGTAATCAAGCTGAAGCTTGCGGATGGGGACGGAAACCGCCGCTGCTACTACAGTATTTATAACGGCGACAATGTTCACGTAAAAATGTCGTCTCCAAGCTCACGGCCACAAGTTGTGGTCCCAAAGGACCCCGACTAAAACCTGTTTCAATGATGAAATTCTATCGTACCATTTTGTCAAGAAAACTTTACGGAACATAATTATGTATTAAGGTTCTTTAAAAATTGCAGCATATTGGCAAACGCTTTTGGTTGTTGCATCGGTATTTTTTTTATAAATGAAATAACAGATTGTCTCGACATACCTTATACCTGTATAGAACTACATTTTGTTTTCACATTTGTTTTACCGTTAAATATTTTCCTGAGGGCAAAGGTCATAAATCATTGTTAAATAGTATTTAGAGTTTTTATTTTGTTGTTACCCTCTCTTTATGAGCCGCAGGTGGGACCATTCTCACGCGGCAATTAACGCCCAGAGCTTGAAGGGTTGCTCTTGAACCTCAAAGGAAGCAAAGAAAAACAGTAATGTGTTCTCCATTATTTTGTTGGTACGAATGCCTTTTTTCTCGGACGCCCGGAACTAGCTTACGAAAACATTTCTGAATAACAATCATTACGAGCCCGGTAGATTATCGTTATTTTCATACTAAAGTAATAATTCCAAATTGCAGTGCTTACGTCTAATCGGTTGTATTTCCATCCGAAAGATTACGGCACGCAAATACTTTTCGCAGTCACGAATTCAAATAAATAAATCTTGAAAGAGCAAGATAAGATAATGATTAATTCATTTTACCAAGGTTTATCATTGTGCCCAGTCGCGGAGCTTCTTCTGCTTCGTTATTAACCCCTTTATGGAGTAAATTAAAAATAAACTTTCTCGCAAGCGTCCGAGACGTTTTACTGTTCTTTAAATGTGATTGTATCGTAATAAGCCAAGAAGAAGAACGTTGCGTGTTAAATGGCAAATTAAATCTTGGCTAACGATGGTAATATTTTTTATTTCTGTTAGCGTTAGTTTTAGAGTGGAGTGGAGAAGTAAGGGGGGACCACTAGCCGGTCCAAATTAACGCCCCGTGTCATGAATTTCTCTAGGAACTCATATAGCCGCCGCGAAGTTAGCGCATGCAGTTGTGGAACTGGGCCGTAACTTTACACGCAACATTAACTTGGGACGCAGTAGCGTCACGGAAACATTATTTTTCTAGAAATGACTGAGGAATCTCGTATTTTATTGTTGTCTATTTTCTATCGAAAAAAAATGTAGCTTTTATCTACTTGAGACCTCGTGGTTCCGTATTAGCGAATTCTGTGTGCAGTTATTCGTGTACGACTTATTCAAACTTGTTTCTGTTAGTTTTATTTATTAAATGTATTTTTGATATTAAATATACGCCGAATAAGAATTTTAGTCCATCCAGTATGCAGTTGACTGCGTTGACTTATTTACAACGTCATTATAAATAATACGCCATCGATGTTAAGTTTAAAGTAAATAAATAATATGATCGCAATCGTTTCAACTTAATATAAGTGCGTATCTACACAATGCAACTGCGCGTCTACTTACTTAGACGGGTGTGTTTTACAATACCGAAGTACGAAAGACCGAATGTATTAAAACATCGAATGGGTCAAAAGACCGACACGATTTTTTTCTGAAACCGTAAACTTTTCAGAATTTGTTAAAACGGCATCATACAGAACCCATTATGTTAGGTTAGGTTTGTTTTATAACAATCTTAAAAAGTTAACGGTTTCAGAAAAAAATCGTATCGGTCTTTTGACCCATTCGATGTTTTAATACATTCGGTCTTTCGTACTTCGGTATTGTAATACATACCCACTTAGACAGTAAGTTAATTTTTTTTTCATTAACTTGAAATCAATAATGAAATACTTACTTACTCGATTACTAGGGTGTGTAATAATTTTCATAACAACAAATGTCTTTTTGTTACATTGAATTTAAACATTGATGATAATTTACGTTTTTACATGCGAAAAGTTTTTATACCGACTGAACGACACCCCGTTTACTGAGGTACACATTTAAAGCAATCGTCAATCAAATAAGCAGCTTTGTTTTTGTTTGTCGCGTTTTACCCTACCCTACTTTATAAGTAAAAGTGAAGGCCTCGGCGACACCCAATTTATTCCTCCGTCGTCTGTCTGTCTGTTCTAACACCATAATTGTCACGTCTGTTTACTCTACGCATACGTGCCTCCGTGCAGCGATTTAGCAACTACTAACTCTGGGTATAATCTTAGAAGTTCCAACACAATCCGGAATCGCTGAGTAACGTCCGATCATAAATAATCTCGTTCATTTCGCTTTTTACTGGCCATCGGAGAGAATTGGTAGCTTTAGATGATTCATGATATTCTCAGACTGAGGCTACTTTTGCTAACTTGACAAATAGACAGATAAAGATAGTTCGTCGTAATGCAATACAAGCATATGTGATTATATTGTACCTACGTCACATATTCTGTGTTGAAAATCTGTTGAGCTCTATTTGATTGGCACTTTCAATAGTTTATTTATATGTCATACCTAAATCTGAGATGAAGCAGGTATTTTCCTTCACGTCAAAACTGTTGAATCCGTTTTGATTACTTTTGGTGCGTAGGTAGTTTACGTTCCAGAATAACAAATAGGGTACGAGTATATTTCAACCTTAATAATTTGTACTTTTCCATGTAAATAAGAGAAAAAGTTATTGAGCGATTGCGTAGGTCTTGCTTAAGCAAAGTTGCATTTCAGTCACTCACTCTCTCTTATAAATTAACACAAATCAGTGTACCAAATCATCACCATCGCCATCATTTCAGCCGAAAGACGTCCACTTAAGTCTGACAATTCTTCGAGCTGTCGGTGACTTTAGTTCTTGCGCGAATTTCATCATTTTACCCGGATACATAATTGAGATCCCCATGGATGGTGGTATCCATTACCAGATACATTTTAGGTACACTTCTCCCTGCGAATTGAATTTAGTCTGATCCGTATTCCTTAACATTACACTTACTTAACTTAATTCGCTAAGCATAAAATCTGTATGTTCACGTGCAGATAAATTCGTTAAAGGGAGGTATGAGAGCGATCGCGACTTTGCAGTTAATGTTGTCTTAATTTATTCAGAAGCCAAACGGGATCCCGGCTCGACCTTAACAAGGTACATTAAGAAAATTAACGCTTGACTCGGTTCTCCTTTGCAAGGATATTCCTTGATTGGACTTGTTTCAACACCTGAGCTTACAGAACAAAAATGTTGATTAATACACTAAAACCTGAGAAAAAATATTTTTCACTTCTAATGTTCGCAAGCATAAGGAAGGCGGCTGTCAGGGAAGAATGGAGGCGCATTGTTAGGCTTGCTACCAGCACCTAGAAAATGATGACCACGACCACTCTGTCAAGAGTGAAACGACGAAGACGAAGAGAATTTTCTTAAAATGTTACTTTAGTGTCTGCATATCGGGACTAAAGCTCTTTTTTGGTCTCTAGGGATTAAAGTATTTTTTCACTTCTCATGCTCTTAAAATGTTACTTTAGTCTCTGCATATCGGGACTAAAGCTCTTTTTTTGATCTCAAGGGATTAAAGTCAATTTTTTTTTAATTTACTTTGGAAACCTCTAAGCTGCCAATCACGGTGTTTGTGGATGGAAGATTATCGCCATTTTCAGTGACTGAGCATAGACAATTTTAAATGCGTGGAAATAACCTCAAAATTATATAAATGATGAATTAATTTTACTATATATGCATACCTAGTCCAATTAGCTTTAAAATAGTTTTTAAGTTTGAATCTGTTGGCAGAATATGCAAGCATTTAAAGGGTCACTTAACAAAAAAAATATTTAAAAGACAAGAAAAAAACCGCGGGACAAAGTTTTTTGCTAAGTATAATATAGTATTTGAATTATGAACAGATGTTGTAAAAAGTAATATTGTAATTTTGTATAAAACGTCGTTTCTTTTCCTCGCATTCAAAGTGAAAAGTAGAGTGTTTAACGCGAGACTAAACAATCATAATGACACGCGAATTATAGCCACCCTCGCTTTGCTCGGGTGGCTAAATATCATGTGTCATTATGGCTTGCTTTAGTTCCTTGTTGAACAATCTACTATTAAATTACAAATACCAGTTAAACGCTGAAAGATTTACTTTAAATATTTCCTTAATGCAGAAGTTTAACTTATATTACGATGTCTGTGCCGGCTCCAGGTGTTCAGTAATTTTTCAGTTAAGGCTAACGAAGAAAGTTTCCGGTTTTACGCCAGCTCTAAAACGGCTGATGTGAATACAGCTCTACCAGCTTTTACTTCCACTGCCGAATTAAAAGTAATCTCCTTTATTTAAATAAAGTGCAAAGTTATTACGAGCAAAAAAAGCTACACTCAAACGCATTTGTTTTACGACTCAATTTTATTAGCAAATATAAAATAATAGCTGCAAGGGTAGGTACAACCAGTAGAGAATTTTAACTATTAAATCCTATTATTATCCTATTAATGATGTTGACCGTGTAGTCGAGTAAAATAGTAACTAAATTTAAGATTTTATTAGATTTTCTACCCTGAAGATAGATAAGTAGAAAAAGTTCCACAAAACTGTTTTTTTTAACAGTATAGTGTAGTAGTGTTGTATAGTACCTTATAGATAAATGTTTAACAGTAGCAATTCAACATTGCATTTAAAGAGTATCATCGTATCTAAATTTACGAATAAACCTTTGCCCAAAATCCGTTCCAACTTTCGTCGTCGCCGACCAGTATCATTTTATGAAGAGTTATAATTTTGACAGTATCAAGGCTGCAAAAATGTTAAACAATATATAAACGAACACCTAAATAAGTATGGTTGCTATATTACTTCACTCGCGGTACGGGTGTTTTAATTTCATACATTAAGTAATATACGTTGGATGATATTATTGGCCCATTTGCATGTTTAGTTTCTAAGAAACCCGCTTTATTTTTAGTCATAAAATACAAAAAAAAACTATTTTCTCAAAGACAATACGAATATCTAATAAGTTGCCGAAGGGTCTAACAGATTTTTCCCAGAGTAAATTTAGATTCAAATTATATCAATGGTTTACTTTAAGGATAAAACCTTACCTTTAATTGAAGAGTATTTAAAATAATAAATGGAATATTTCTACGGTCGTTTCTAAAATTTTACAATTACTACCATAAAAATAAGTTAGAGTTCATAAAGCAAAACTATCTAAAGTTAACCGTTCACTACCGCATCGTACGCTCGGAGCAGCATTAATACCTACTAATATAGTGTTACGATTAGGTAGCACAGTCAAGAGCTAGAAGTATTTAAAAAAATGTAAACTGTTTATTTCAATAAAATTCAATGTTTGCGTCACCTTAACTAATAATCTTCTAATATAGAAAAATCTCGTGTCACGGTGTTTGTTATCGAACTCCTCCGGAACGGCTTCACCCATTTTTATGTAACTTTTTCTCTAAACTCGCCTACTCGGTAGATCTGAGAATAGGTCGTAGGCTTTTTTTCTTCGCAGACGGAGTCGCGGGCAACAGCTAGTCTAATTTTAAAACGATTTTTTGAGTTAAGAAGTCTATGTATACAGTCAAGGTCATAATCATAATGCACGGTACCCAGAAGTCAAAAATATCTGTACACCACTTTACCACTAATCGCAAGGTTGTAGATGTTTTAAGGTTTTTGCTGAATAATTAAATATTGCTGTAGGTAATTTAAATAGTGCAATTTGTCGAGTGTAGAGAGTGTAACGAAACACGGTTCCCGTCGGGCTATCGTTTAAACTAAGTGCCTATAATTCGCAGGAGTTTACCCTCGCGCCCCTCGGGACGCTCCACCGCTTGCGCATATTTCACAAACGCACATCTATCTAGTTCTCACACCTTATCTGCTTTTAATTGGTATCACAACTTCTCCGTCCTGATAGGCCTGAGCTTGTCGACGAAAAATGCCGGAGGAAAAACGCGAGTTATAAAAAAGATAAGATCAAGGTATCGCGTATTGTAACTCGTCCGTCTCCACATTTTGTGTATGTATAGTTACATTCTTTGGTTAAAATTAACACTTAGGAAATAAATCAGTGAATTTATAAAAATAAATAAGTTATCTTACTTAAATTATAAACGCAAAAGTTATTATGCATGAACGTATGTATTGACAGATGTGTGGATGTTTGTTACTCTTTCACGCTAAAATGGTTTGACGGATTCTGATGAAATTTGGTAAACAGATAGATTTTAACCTTGATTAACATATAAGATACTTTTATCCCTGAAAATTACATAGTTCCTACAGAATAGCGATAGTTGAATTCTTTGCAGATGAAGTCACGGGCAACAGTTAGTTATGAATAATTTTATGCCAGCACCAAAAATAAGGCATTTTTCTATCTTTCATATTGGTTCAAATATTAATAACAATATACTCACATTCATAAATCACGAGGCGTAGAGGTATAATAATAAAATTCAACCATAAAAGTTCTACACTGCTACGTCAAACGTGCTACGAGCGCTTCGTTACTCATGCTACGCCGTAGCAGCCGTACAGCGATAAAGTACTGGAATTATAGACAGGTATAAATATATATAATAATTATAAATATAAATTAAAATCATAATAATTTATTGTTTCTTTTTCACATATGCTCTAAAATTACGCAACGTCACAAAATACTGACATCGTGGGAGTAAAACGCATTATTTTATCTCTAGGGAGGATTTTTTTTTTAATTTACTTCGAGCGAGTAAAGCAAAACGAATATATAAGTACAAGAAGTAACTAAAAATTTACATGTGGACTATAAACAATTCGTGAGTTTTCAATATTATGATTAAATAACTAGGTACATTACTTACATTTTTTAGTTGCTCGGGACTGTTCTGACCATTTAGATGAAATTTTGCTTGTCTTAAGTATTTTGTATTTTGCTTGTGTTCTTTTAAGTCCTTTTTTCTTCATATGTTGATGTTTTATCGCAAAAATGTAACTCTTCCGTAATAGTTATTTGTGATACAAGGTTGGTAAGTATGGTTTTACAAATGAGTTGACGAGTGATAAACCCGAGCTTCATAGTCAGGGTCTCTAACCACTAGGCCATCTGGTCGTCTAAAAACTAAAAAAACTTTTCTTCTATTAGTGAGAAGCCAGATTGTCCCATATAGCGGCACTGTGTACGAACATGTGCTTCTGCCCGATATCCCCATAAAGTTTGGGAGTTTTTTAAATTGATTTTTCACTAATATACTTTTAACGATCAGATGGCCTAGTGGTTAGAGAACCTGACTACGAAGCTTGAGGTCCCGGGTTCGATTCCCGTGTCGGGGCAGATATTTGTATCAAAAATACGAATGTTTGTTTTCGGGTCTTGGGTGTTTAATATGTATTTAAGTATATATCTGTCTATATAAGTATGTTTATCCGTTGCCTAGTACCCATAACACAAGCTTTGCTTCTTACTTTGGGACTAGGTCAATTGGCGTGAATTGTCCCGTGATATTTATTTATTTTTTATTTAACACATACACTACAAAGTTTCACGTCTGGGAAATGTATGAGTTTTTAAGATCCAATGTACCCATGAAAAGCAATTAATAAATGACTAAAACTTTTATACACTACGTAACTAGCTTTTCCTCGCGACTTCGTCCGCGCACAGAGAAAATTTATGGTCAACTGCCGATCTCTATCCCGCGGGAAATTTCAAAAATCCCTTTTTACTGCACCTCTGTGATTCTAAAAAATGGTTATGTGTGATAGAGTCCCATTGAATTGAATATATAAATAAATCCCGTTCTTTCCTTCTCCCGTGGGAATTTCCAAAATTCTTGAAATTTAGTGTAGTACCTAATCATAGTTACGTAGATAGGGCCACTTTAAAGCGAAATAGTAGATTGTTCAACAAGGGACTAAAACAAGCCATAATGACACGAGATATTTAGTCACCCGAGCGATAGCGAGGGAGGCTATAATTCGAGTTGTCATGATGGTAGTTTAGTCCCGCGTTAAACACTCTACTTTTCACTTTGAATGCGAGGAAAAAAACGACGTACAAAATTACTTTTTTACAACGTATGCTCAATACGAGCAATGGACATCTGTTCAAAATTCAAATAGCAAAAAAAATACCGCTGTCTCTTTTCTTTTATATTTTTTTTGTAAAGTGACGCTTTAAATGCTTGCATAATTAGCCAACAGATTCTAACTTAAAGACTATGTTAAAACTAATTGGACTATGCATGTAAGAATGATAATTGTTCATTCATTAGAATCGGCAAATAAATTAACCTAATTGATCTAAGTTCACACACAAAATATATTGTTAACTGAAACACTTACCCGTGAATAAAGAAACGACTTTTAAGTTTATTTTCTATATGCCAATTCTTTGTTAAATTATATCTAATTATACTTTCTATTTACTATTAAATGCAACTGACATCGCATTATTTTGAAGTCACGCCATATTAACATTCAAACGTAACTGCTCTATCTACCGTACACTCCAGCACTGCTTTGCCGACAGTGCGGATTGCTATTTTATCGACAGAGCAGGGAACTGCTTTGCCGACAGCGTTTTTAAAAAAAAACAAATTAAAAACACCTAAGCTAAAGGAAATCTTTCTTTACGTGCAAAATAAAATGAATTCATCTTTAATATTTTATAATTAAATAGATTAATATTCATAATTATTCAATGTGTTTCACGAAATTATTATTTTTTAAATATTTTTTATACAGTTGTCATTTTGAGGTTATTTCCACGCCCTAAAGGCATCCACAGACCGAAGCGCAGGGCGCTACAGTGCGTCCGCAGCGCGCTTCGGTCTGTGGAAAGCTTTAAAATTGTCTATACCCAGTTACTGAAAATGGCGATAATCCTCCATTCACAAACACCGTGATTGGCAGTTTAGGGGTTTCAATAGTCAATTAAAAAAATTTTACTTTAATCCCTTGAGATCAAAAAAGAGCTTTAGTCCCGATATGCAGAGACTAAAGTAACATTTTAAGAGCATGAGAAGTGAAAATAGTATAAATCGCATTTATTTCCTATCCCGTGGAAATTTTGAGAAATTCCTTCTTAGCGGATGCCTACGACATAATTAGCTAATCTGTGTGCCAAATTTTAACACAATCCGTTTTGTGGTTTGAACTGTGTAATGAATTGATAGATCAGTCAGTAATGGTTGCCTTTTAAATATACAGAATACAGATTAATATGGACTCTGTCAGCAGTAAACTGTTTTTTTTTTGTTTTGTAGCGATTAAATATAGCTCACGACAAAATGTATCATTAGCCGATAGTTTTTTTTGTGGACGTGAACGCTGTTCTAAAGAGCATATCCACTTATTTTTCCATACGTATGTAAATACCGCGGATCATGTAATTTTAAGTATAAAATGGAAATTTGCACAATTTGCTAAATTCTCGGGATTCCCAATGCCGGTTAAGCGGATTTGCACTATCCCCGACGATATCACTCTATCCGCTGATAAGTAAGCACAGACAGAAATCGTCGCACCAAAGCGGTTTTATAGCAACATACACGTGTTAGCATGTATGCGGGAAGGGTGGCTGCCGGCTCGTTTTATTGGCGTCACTAATGACTTGCTAATTCAATTTCACGGACGCAGGGCTGCGCCGAGACCGCCGCACGCGCCGGCGGCGGCTCGCGGTCGTACCTACCCATTCATACCCTAGAGCTGACTATGTTAATGTGGTATTGTAGTCTGCTGTACTTAAAATGTATCTATGTAAAGTGTAGTTAAAATGCACTTAGGGCTGATCTGAAATCAACCAAGTTTTGATTCAACTTTAACATTTTAACAAGTTAGGTATGAAGTATCTTTGTTTTTTGTATTCATTTTTTCAACTTCATTTTTTATTACTTTTACGGTCATCCCGTGAAACCATATATTTCAAACTAAATACAAACTGAAATATAGATGCACAGAAAAAACCCCAGAAAAAAGACCAATGCTGGGAATCGAAACCACCAGTAGACCAGTGATGGTGTAGGGGTAAGCACGCAGCACGGAATGCTGAGGACCTGGGTTCGATTCCCAGCATTGGTCTTTTTTCTGGGGTTTTTTCCGTGCATCTATATTTCAGTTTGTATTTAGTTTTTAACATTTTCTTTTTGATTGGGAAATGTTTGTGGTAGTTTCACAAGCGTTCTTAAAATAAAAATAATTAATTATTTAACGGTTCAAAACACAATACAATAAAAATCAATCCTTACTCCTTATATTGGAATTGCGAAAGTAACCCTGTCTGTTACCTCTTCACGCTTAAACGGCTGAACTGATTTAGATGAAAGATTTAGATCAAATTGAGAGCCTGGGAAGACCATAGAATAGTTTTAAGAAGACAGATCTCGCGAAATAGCGATAGACGAAATCTTTACAGATGAAGTCGCGGGCAACAGCTAAGCAGTCATGAATAAAATCCAAGAACGAGTACATACATCATAGACTATTTCATTGCCGTTCTTTAAGTTTATTAAATAACTTTTCACAAGCACCTACTACACCGAGATATACCCTAGACGAGATAGTGACATTTAAAGATTACTTTTTCATAATTAAAAAAACTCTAAATTCCAACTTTTTACAACATTTCTGTGAATATTTTCGCGTGGAAGGGAAGTTTTCCCTTTAATATTTCTGCATCCGAATAACCTGAAGCCACATACTGTACGCTTATTGTCTAACGCACGGACGCTTGTTATTGCATTCACTATGTCTTTCTGTCAAACAGTAAGAGATGATGACAGAAAGAGATGGTGAATTCGATTAAAAGCGTGTGCATTAGACAATTACAACATAGCCTCAGGTCTCAATAATGACAACATTTGCGAGTGCGCCCCACTAGATCGTGGAATCGTATACACCTTTAAAGACGAGGCCTAAAAACTCTCATCTTTGAAAGTGTATGTGGTTTTTCGAGTGTAAACGAAAAGGACGATTATGAATTAATCAATGCAGAGGGCACACCTGAACAATTTACCTGAGCCAAAAATGACAAAAGTTTTTCTTCAACAACTCGAGTAGGTACTTAATGAAACTTGTTCGTGAAAACGGTAAGTCCCGCCTTTCTGAAGACTATAACAAGGAAAAACCAAAGTTTTGTCTGGTTCTGTAATACTATGACACGGAGGGCAGTATTATAAGCAACTTTGATCTGCCATGGACGCGGTCAGTGGCCCATTACAAATATGTAGTTGTCTAGTTAAGCATGCGTAAGTTACACAGCAAAATATCAACACACTAAATTCTGAACGTGACCTGTCGTGTATTACTAATAAAGCTTTGTCAAACACTGCTGCCGCACGTCTGATCGCTTCCATTAAGTTAATGCTCCACATAAAACCTTTGTGTTTTTGGTTTATGACGATGCGGTCGCCGCTCGGGCTAAAGAAAGTTCCAAAGCGGCGGCAAATGAAGGAAAGTTTCGATTCTCCCTTACGATCTGAATCTTTGTTCCAAGTAACAAACCAGCTTTCTGTCTAATATCATTATTTCCGAAAACGGCGCCGCAGTCAATTTAAAACTTGCTATATTTTGATTAAAAACCGTGCGTGACGGGCCATGCGCAGTGCAGGGTTCAGTATTAACATGCGACAAAAATATCCAATATTAAGTTTTGTTCGACTAGTCACTACATAGTACAAAACAAAGTCGCTTCCCGCTGTCTGTCTGTCCCTATGCATGCATGCTTAGATCTTTAAAACTACACAACGAATTAGGGTGCGGTTTTTTTTTAAATAGTTAGATAGAGTGATTTAAGAGGAAGGTTTATGTGCATAATACATGCATAATATAGTTGCACCCGTACGATGCCGGGGCGGATCGCTAGTACTCTTTAACTTGTAAAGGAAAGGATGCTAAACTGTGATAGTTTCCCTTTTAAATGCAAATGTACCTATGTATATGGTACAATTATGACTTTTTAAAGTTTTTGCAAGCCCACGGTTTAACTTGTAGGGGGGATGCCACTTGACTCTAATAAAAATTTGCACTTCAAAGTTTAATATTTTGCAAACAGGATCAGTATTTAAAAAACCGGCCAAGAGCGTGTCGGACACGCCCAAGATAGGGTTCCGTAGCAGGTACGAAAAAATCTTTGCATACTTTATTATATTAATGTGGTTCTTTTGGTCCCAACTCCCACCGCGCACAGAATACCAACGTCGGCGGTACAGCGCCATCTATCGGCGAATTGGGTAACTAATCTAATTGCACTCTACTAGACCGATTTCAATTTTATTTTTTTTATTTGTAATAAGATACTGTTAGCTTGATCTTATAGGTACTTAAAGAAAAAAAATGCTTGCAATGGCGGTTCAATTACAATCTTAGTTTAGAAATATTTTTTTTTACAAAAACTTAAAAACTGCTCAACTGATTAATTTGAAAATAATTTTCCTAGAAAGTTTTTATTAAGTTTAACTTACATGATTTTTTTCATATTTTTTAGACTTGCTGTTCAAAAGTTAGAGGGGGGGGGACACATTGTTTTGAACTTTCGGAGTAAATATCTCCGAAAATATTCACTTTTTCAAAAAATGATTGTAGCAAACCCCTATTTAATTTCAAATACCTATCCAATGATACCCCACACTTTAGGGTTAGTCGAGAAAAAAAAATCACCCCCACTTTACGTCTATGGGAGGTACCCTAAAAAAATTTTTTTAGCTTTTTTTATTTAACCACTTTGTCGGCGTGACTAATATATATATTCATGCCAAATAACAGCTTTCTAGTACTAACAGTCTCTGAGCTAAGCCGCGGACAGACAGACAGACAGACAGACGGACAGACATGGCGAAACTATAAGGGTTCCTAGTTGACTACGGAACCCTAAAAATTATCTTAGCAAACCAATAATATTTTTTAAAATGTCTATCTAACGATATCCCACACTTCTTAGACGAGAAAAAAAATCATCCCTTCTTTTCATGGTTAAGTAAAAATTTTCGCGTGGGTAATTATTTAATACCCATGCAATTTTACAGCCTCTTAGCACTAACAGTCTCTAAGTTAAGACGCGGGCGGACAGACAGACAGACAAACATCCCGAAACTATAAGGGTTCCTTGTAGGATTACGGAACCCTCAAAACGGAGCGAATTGGATCGTAAAATTTGAAGAATCAGTTTGAAATTATGAGAACGATAGCTTGGGTATAAGTCTACGCTGTACAAGTAAATAGCAGATTTTCTTTAGGTGGCTGAAGTTGGTAAATGTCACGCGCGGCACGAGTCCTTTATAAAGTCAATGTAAGTGTCAGTTCCTCGGAACAACAAAGTTGCCCCTGAAAGAAATAACACACTTTGAAGTTAGCGAATTCAATCGCTGGAAGACGTGAACTTAACTTTACACAATTGTTTTCTTTTTCTAAGTGTAGCACTTAGACGAGTTTCTAGAGAATACCTGCTGACTTTATGGAGTAAATAAACTAGTGTTTATGCAGTTGAAGCTAATATTTTAAGGCATTTTTTATCCGGCACCTGCCTGCAGTGCTCACATTGTTTCAGTTATTTTCCAATTTTACAGGCAATAAAACTTTAAGTGTCTACTATTGGACATTGGTCGATAAAACTGATGCATTTTGCACGAGTCGAATGTACTCTAATGCATACAAGAGTCGGTTGCAAATATCCGAGGAAACAATTGTATAAGCGGGCGCCATGTCTCAGTGCCAAGAAATAATCTCCTTCGTGACATTAACATACATCATAGGCGGAGCAGCCGCCAAAACTGGTTGGCAGACACCCGCCGCGCGCTACTTACTAACTAAAACAATATTACCTACTTAGGAGAGTTATCCTGTTCTGGCGAACTCCTAAAGTCAGTCGAACTCGTGTGATCACTTCTAGCTACCGAGATCTAGTTTTTATGTTATATAATACCTACTGATTATTTTAATAATTTAACGTTTTAAATAAATTCGCCTCTGATGTTTTCTCGACGAGATTGCTAAAGGTGTCTACTTATTTAATTTTTATGTTTCATATTTAATACAAGTTATTTTAACGTTCTTTAATAAATTCGCCTCTGATGTTTTCGCGTTGAGATTGCTAAAGGTGCTAAACGCAATCTGATGAGTTTTCATTATTTTAATATCGAAGAATATTAATCATGTAAATTTATAATCTCCTGCCATTTTATAATTTAAAGATACCTATGTAGTTAAGTCATTGTCTTGCTGAGCTTGCTGGAAAAAAATGTAGATTTATTGTTAAGCTGAGTTTCGTGGTGTGAAAATATTGAAACTGTCAAGCCTAAACCAAGATTAATACTAAATCAAGATTTATTTTTATCTAGAAAACGGTAAAAAATTGGTTTCCAAATTTGCATAATGTACACCGTCATGACTTGGAGTGTACGCTGGTAGCTACGACTGTACAGAATAATTCTATGGTTGATATGTTTCTGTAGTTATTCTATAAAAAAGGAAGTCCCATCTGACTCATTAACGCCCAACCCCGTCCTTTGATTGAACATGGAAAGCTAAAATTTTGCGTAGAAGTTGGTTTACGAAGTTATTGATGTTGACAAGGAATAAAGATGGGTTTTGCCGAATTCCCGGATTGCCGGATTCAGTTTTGCAACGAGGCAAATCGGCATACAAAAAAACCCGGTAAAGTGCGAGTCGGACTCGTACATGAAGGGTTCCACACCTCCGTACAATGTTTTAAAATAATTAGTAAAAAACTTATAAAGATCGAGCTAAAAAGGCTGGATAAACACGTTTCTTGTGAGACGACCCCCTTTAATTGTCTAGTGCAAGAGATAGAGCCCTAGCTGTGACAGACAGACGGACAAAAGACAGACAGCGGGACTCAGTAATAGGGTCCCTTTGTCATCCTTTGGGTACGGAACCCTAAAAACTGGGTCTTAACTTCGCTATTTCTGTTGTCGAATTTAGCTCTAATGTTGAAATCCGATTTTTTTTCTCGTAGTTTTCAACTTTAACCTTGTGCAAAATCCATCCGAATCATTGCTACTCTTGTTGTTAAGTATCTGTACCTGCGCTACTGTGTTCCAGCGTGGAGAGTAAAACATCCGGTGAAATTACTGGCACAAGAGGTAGAACCTATTCTATTTGAACCCTCTAGGCGGCAACGCATCTGCAATCCTCTCGTGTTACGGGTGTCCTTATGTGAGGTGCTCACTTATCATCAATTGTGATGTGAATAGTTATTCATATTGATAAGGTTTCGTAATTCACACACATACGTACCTACGTACATAAAAAGCATATTACCAGTAATGAATAATGATTTTTTCTCAAACATGCAATGAAATATTGATGTTATGTTCCTTATACTTAATAGGCCGTGAAGTGTCACGTTGCAGGTGCGGCTAGACGAGAGGTCAGTGCCGGAATTCCATACAACATTGCCGGCCTAGGCCGGCAAAGTGATCTTTTTCATTTCCATTACACACGGAGTGACACGGCATCATGGCGTTCAGTCATTTAAAAATACTATAAGCAATATTTGTAACGCAAAAGAGACGGCGGTTGAGCAGCTTCGCAGCCTTATCTAGATGTTGTTCCATGCTGTTTGCATGCTTGCGTGCATGCTTGCTTCAGGCTTGCTTGCATAATAGCTTGCTTGCTTAATTGCATGCTTCTCTGAAATATTTATGGTTCACGCGAGCGAAGCCGCGGGTAAAAAAGCTAGTGACGTATAAACTGCATAATGTGGTATCTATAATATAGTAGGTAAGTAGGTGCCGTAGTATTTACTGTGCGTAGCATAGCGTCACAGCTGTCTTAGTCTCACGATACGATAGTTTTATATCAAAGACTATATTAATATATAGCTGGTGCCCGCGACTTCGTCCGCGCAGTGAAGCTTCTTCATTTCTTTCATTGAATAAAACATAAATCCGGCAACGGCAACATCCAAAAATCCATCGTCTCATCATCATTGGTATTACTTAGTGAATATAATAAATCCCGTTTAATCCCTATCCCGTGGGAATTTCAACAAATTTATCCTTTTTTTGTTGCTCGATATTGATAACGGCAACAGGTAGACGCTTGAAATACTTATTCACAGAATATTTAGTTATACACATTCACTTTAAAAAGAATTATTAAATTAAAACAAAACATATACTTAAGGGGGGCTCCCATACAAAAACATGATTTTTTGCCGTTTTTATAGATAATGGTACGGAACTACGGAACCCTTCGTGCGCGGGTCTGACTCGCACTTGACCGGTTTCTTCAACATTTTGGCAAAACAAATCTAAATCTTTTACATACCCCACGCAAACTGCGGTTTGCCGATGCCTGCTTTAGTATAGCATTTATTATTATGGTTTTGTATGACTCTTAAGTTTTGTCATAAATACTATATTAGTACAAAACATGTTAGGTATGTGGAGCATTAGGTAATGTAAACTTATTAGTGAAAGAATTTTTAAAATCAAGCCCGAAGTTGTATTCATTTATTTCTACCCCACGGACAAAAAACCAACAAAGTTTAGACTATATTTTCCTATCCTACGGGAATTTCGAAAAATAATTTATTTAGTAATGTCAAGTCTGCAGCACCAGTTGTTAAGGCTGTGCGTTGTCTGTCAGTCAGTTAGTCACGGTGCTGTTTTATAAGTAGGTATATGTTCGTGTAAAGAACCCTTCGATAGCTGGAGATCACGTGATCTCCAGCTATCGAAGCTACTGGTACAGTACTGGTCCTAGGTTTCTATTAGGATAGCCCCAGGGCCTTAGGCATTGTACTCTCTCAATATAAGGAAAGCCACTCACCTTGGTCTGCTCTCAGGCACTGCTGTTATATTTATTTACACAGAGTTCACAATGTCACACACACAATAATTTTCAAATGTAGTATCCTGATGACCGAAATAATGTCACCAAAAAACCAGTACTTTGGTTAAAAGAACAGTACGCACCAAAACACTGTGATCCGTACGTTCGTTTACCTCGAACTGTCAAAGCTCTTTTGCCGCCAGCCGACCGTATTATTGTGACTTACCCTCTTATTAAAAGTTACAATGCCCAAACAATATCTGATTAAACGACGATAACTTTTTTCATTGTGACCCAATTTTAATGAAACAACGCTTATATGTTGCTCCAATTTAAGCTTCATCTATCTACGAAAACCGCAAGAAAATCCGTTCAGTAGTTTCAGAGATTAGCGATTACATACAGACAGACAGAGCTCTACTTTTACTGTTTTACTATTATTATAGTATATAGTATTATAGTATATTGGGAACGGATAGCGATGTCGAGGCGCGCATCAACAAGGCGCGGGCGGCGTACGCGATGTTCAAACCTGTGTGGACGTCCACCGTAATAACCCGACGCACCAAGATCAGAGTGTTTAACTCCAACGTCAAGTCAGTTCTACTGTACGGATGCGAGACATGGTTCGTAAGGAAGGACGTCACCGATCGGTTGCAGGTGTTTGTTAACAAATGCTTGAGGCGCATCCTGGGAATTTATTGCCCGCGAACTGTCTCAAACGCAAGACTGTGGCAACTGACTGACCAGAAGCCAGCAAGCCGAGAAGTTTTGACGAGGAAGTGGCGATGGATTGGACACACGCTTCGAGGGTCAGATAACCACCTGCCCAAGCAGGGTCTCCGCTGGCAATCTACTGGCACAAGCGGCCAATTTCATTCATATAAACACATAAAAAATGTAGGTTATTTTTCCCATAGCCCGCAGAATCTGGAAAAGCCTACGCGACTTCTTAAGCCCCGCAGGCCCGTGAGCCAGGCTCTACTAATTGAAATTAATTTAATAACTTGCTTTTCTAATATATACGAAGGCACTTACCCAATCTGCGCTTAATTTATTCCTCAAGTTCGAGCGCAAGTTGATTTTCTGTGTATCATAAACTTAAGCAATTTAATGGGCCATTTACGTAGTTTATGATGAGTTCTGCCGGCAAAAGACTGATAAAAGTAGATTTTATATTTGGTTTGGTATTCGTAAAACTGTTAGTTGTGGCCCCAAAAGGAGAGAAGGCTTATTAGTATTACAAAGGTTAACTAAATACATCCTTAGTACCAAGCTTTGGGGTTGCAAGAGTTTGTAGTTCTGTGACGTGATCCTAAAAATTTATTGAATCAGGCGTTACTTTGCGGAGGTCCATATCAATTGAACTAAAACAATTACTTTGCTCACCCGCGACCTATGATAGCCGCCCTTTTATGCAAGAAATGTGTGTTCATGCAGTTCCTCCACCTATATACACACTGTACGAACACACGCAAATCACACAAACCTAACTATCACCACCACTAAACTAATTTCGAACTAAACCAGAGCTCATCATCAGCATAGTGCTATCTGGTAGTATTGTGTTCACAATACGACGACGGTTCTGGTAGTATTGTGAACGGTTGCGATATTCTGAAGATGAGCTCTCGTTGAGTTTGAAACGCGTCAGTGTAGTTTATTGGTGGTGATAGTTAGGTTTATGTGATTTGTTTGTGTTCGTACAGTGTGGAGGAACTGCATGAACACACATTTTTTGCATTAACGTAGCTATCATAAGGTCGCGGATGAGCAAAGTAGTTATTGTTTCAGTTCATTGATCCTAAGAGTTTTCAAGCCTTTTAGAGGTCGCGGTCAGTTACAAACAGTTTGAAAAACACTATTCTACTATCGTGGTATTTAAAGTAATACTATTTTACTCTATTATTTCAAGCAGTTAAGTCAAGACAAAATTTATCTACGTGCTGCTCCTAATGGTAGGGGAGCCCAAGAGGGGATTTTGCGCGTTACTCGAGCGCGTCAGAAAATCATATAGGGAGAAATCTTACACCTTGTAATTAGGGTTCATGATTTCTCGAGCTTATCAATTTCTCGGGTCTCGAGAATTCTCGAGTCTAATTTCTCGGGTCTTCTCGGGTTGTCGAGAAATTTACATTGACGTACGGATTTGCATATTCTTCGGTTCCAATAAAGTGATTAATCAACAAATTCAGTGGTTTCCTCCCAAATAAAAGTATCAAAATAATTATAAGACTTTTATTGACAGTCTCCAACATAATTAGCTTCTTTTTCTTAAAGAAAACTAAAAAAATAAGCTAATCTGACATTTGTGACCTGTATATTGTATACAATCACAGCACAAGCACAGCTAAAAAAGAAAAAAAAATCAACTTAAAACTTCTAGCTTCTTTCTTTTTAACAAAACAAAAAATAAACAAAAATTGCGTGAGTCGAAACATGAATGAACGTGTGTGTACTGTGATTTGTTCGACAAGTTTCACAAAAGCATTTTTTCATAGTAGCGAATTTTCACATCGCGTTCCTTCATGATCGCAAATTTAACTATTCGTTTTTTTTCATGTAGCGATTTTTCACAAAGCGTTTTACAATGTTCGCGTTTATTTTTTTCGCTTATTTTAACAGTAGATTAATTTATTAGTCGCAAATTTTTTCAGTAGAATTAGGCAACCCATCACGCCTTATGTTCGACGGAGCCCCACTTGGCGGGGCTCCTTTTTCTGGGCAGTTTGCCCTTCGGGCATCTGAAGATAACTAACGTAACGAACCTAACCTACCTATTAATACGTAATAATCTGGACGCTAAGAAGGTTTACGGTAGAGGGTGAACTATAGATTTATTAGAATAATGATTTCGAGTAAAATGTGTAACAAACCGCACTAAACTATACTGAAAAAATTTTCGACTAATAATAAATAAATCTACTGGTAAAATAAGCGAAAAAAATAAACGCGAACATTATAAAACGCTTTATGGAAAATCGCTACATGGAAAAAGACGAATAATTAAATTTGCGATCATGAAAGAACGCGATGTGAAAATTCGCTACTATGAAAAAATGCTTTTGTGAAACTTGTCGAACAAACCCACTGCGCTTTGGCCCGTGCCGCCCCGCCGCCGCGCGTTTAAAACGAACGGCAAACGCAAATAGTTTTATTTTATAATTTTATAGACGCAAATATGATTTCTCGAGTTCTCGAATTTTCTCGAGCTTGATTTCCCGGGAACAAAGCCCAAGGATTTCCCGGGAATTCTCGGTTCGAGAATTCCCGGGAATGAACCCTACTTGTAATGTACCCCTACCAAATATGAACCCTTAATGTAGGGGCGTTCGTTGAGGGCAGCCGATTAGATTTGTAAAAAAAAATTGATCGTCGGTAAAACTCGAGCGCGTCAGATTAAGATAAGGTAAGTTAAGTACATGGAGAAAAGTGTATATTTCAATAATCTGACGATTTGAGCGTGGCATAAGGAAATGGGAGAATTTCAAAGTTGTAAAAAAAACGTCACCTCGAAATACTCGAGCGCGTCAGATTATGATAAGGTAAGTTAAGTACATGGAGAAAAGTGTATATTCCAAAAATCTGACGATTTGAGCGTGGCATAAGGAAATGGGAGAAACACAAAGTTGTAAAAAAAAATCGTCACCTCGAAATACTCGAGCGCGTCAGCTTAAGATAAGGTAAGTTAAGTACATGGAGAAAAGTGTATATTTTTAAAATCTGACGATTTGAGCGTGGCATAAGGAAATGGGAGAAACACAAAGTTGCAAAAAAAATCGTCACCTCGAAATACTCGAGCGTGTCAGATTAAGATAAGGTAAGTTAAGTACATGGAGAAAAGTGTATATTTCAATAATCTGACGATTTGAGCGTGACATAAGGAAATGGGAGAAACACAAAGTTGTAAAAAAAAGTCACCTCGAAATACTCGAGCGCGTCAGATTAAAATGAGGGAAATGGGAGAATGTAAAAAAAACGTAACCTCGAAATACTCGAGCGTGATAGATTTTTTTTATTTTGAAGGAAATCCTATAAGGATTATATTACGGAAAAAGTATAATCTGACGTTTTTAATGGGGCTTTGTAGCTAAAATCATTAACAAATTGTAGAGAGTACAGGGGCTATATTCAGGAACAGGCCAACACGGTATCGGTCACGGTATCGCAAACCAGTGATTTTTGGCTTTCCTGAATAGCAGTTCATCTCTATCCTCTCCCAAACGATTGAATTACTGCTCGCAAACCGTGTTGGTCTGTTCCTGAATATAGCCCCTGTACTCTCTACAATTTGTTGATGATTTTAGCTACATCGCCCCATTAAAACGTCAGATTATACTTTTTCCGTAAAGGATCCCTAAAGGATTTCCTTCAAAATAAAAAAAAAATCAATCACGCTCGAGTATTTCGAGTTGACGTTTTTTTCAAATTCTCCCGTTTCCTTATGCCACGCTCAAATCGTCAGATTTTTGAAATATACACTTTTCTCCATGTACTTAACTTACCTTATCTTAATCTGATGCGCTCGAGTATTTCGAGGTGACGTTTTTTTTTACAACTTTGTGATTCTCCCATTTCCTTACGTCACGCTCAAATCGTCAGATTATTGAAATATACACTTTTCTCCATGTACTTAACTTACCTTATCTTAATCTGACGCGCTCGAGTATTTCGAGGTGACGTTTTTTTACAACTTTGTGATTCTCCCATTTCCTTTTGTCACGCTCAAATCGTCAGCCATTTGAATAGGACACTTTTTTGAGTTCACTTTACATTATCCTCTGAATATCTGACACGCTCGAATAACTTTTTTTATTTTTTTTTCTACCCCTATTTACAGCCACCCCCCACTAATTAATCGTCAGATTATTATCTCTCGGTTATCAGAAAGGCATTGCGCGTCTACTCTATAAATGTCTGACGCGCTCGAGTATTTCCATATATGACTGTTTTTTTTTTACATTTTTGAAAATTTATACGTGCTTTCCCCCCACTAAAGTGAAAAACTTTACATAAACTTTCTTTCGTTTTAGGACCTAATCTTCACGATCCAACAGGTCCCCATGACGCTTTAGTACCTAACTGCAAATTTAGCATCCAGGGCTCCCCTACTATAAGCTTACAGTGACACCCGCGGTCCCGTGTACGGGTGAGGGACGCTTTTGATGTAGAGAGACGGTCTTATTTGACTTTCAGTGTAGGCCGATTGGCAAACAGATTACTAACACAACCACCCACTATCCCTCGCAGACGTATTGGAGTGTGTATCTAATTTATAGTTTTATCCGATAATCCCCGCTTACTCAGATAGTAATTACCAGACCATTGTGATAGGAGAAAAGTTACAAGCTTCGCGGGAATAGTTTTCTTTTCCTCTCGTTTATCTTTCTTAAACACTGGAATTGGCCTGGGATTCAGGGGATAATTACGTTGCCTATTTGGCGGCACACTCGCATATTTTCCTCTCTTTGCCCAGGTAAAGGTAAGGGGAGGTTCCATTGTCTGCATTAAATACTTAGGTAAAGACATGCTAATAAATATTGTTGTTCAACAGTTTGGCGCTCTTGAGTTACATTTGTGCACTTTGTGCAATGAAGGCACTTAATTTGCTTTCTTTTTAGATGTTGCAATGGAATTTTATTAAGTCTATTTGTCTATGGCACCCACTACTGAATAGAAAAATTATTATGCTGGTGCCGTTCCGTTCTTCCGTTCACGCTAATAGTAGGTATTAAATAGACTAGAGAAACGGACGGTACGATACAAATTTCGAAATTCCTAGTAGCCCCCCTGAACTGAAGAGTGTCAAAAAAGAACGTCTTGGCTCAAACACTTTTGGTTGAAATACTGTTGTTATACAATTTGTTAAAAAATATCAATACCTTACTTGACCAATCGCCGACAGTTCAAACCATGTTTATTTTATATAATTTTTGAGTTTACATATATACTATGCAGGCCATGTCGGAGGCAAGGCATTAATCTATGAATTATTGTTGTTTATGAGCATTTTTTTATACTTATTTATTTAGGGAATTTCGGAAACGGTCGATTTCGATGAAATTTGCTTTGCGAGGGCTTTCGGGGGTGTGCGTGTGTGAGTGTATGTACTTTCGTGCTGAATGCTTGCATATGCGTTCTATGCGGAGAAAAGCAAGCAAGTCTATCTACGAGTACTCACTGTAACAATGCCATGAATGGGCTATTATTCAATTGGTAGAGACCGCGACACTACGTGAATAGATCAATATACTTTAGATAGTACCAATATTCAGATTAGTGTGTATAAGCCCTAATTGGCCCAGTTTGGTCGGGCAGAGATCGCACCACTAAATAGAGATTTGCGCGCCACTAATCCTTGTCGATACCACGGAATCCCATTCGATTATACCTTTACATGAACGGCTACATTAGCGCTGGCTAACATTGTTTCATAGCAGCGCATGTAATGTACTACTAGATTAAAAATACTTATAACAATGGATTTATTAACAACCTCTACCTCCTTCGATAATGATACTGATACAATCTAATTATTGTCATTTCAAAACTAAACCTGTTTTCTTTTTACATAAAATTTATTTTTTAAATGACAATAATTCGAATTGTGTCAGTCTCGTTCTAAAGGAGCGATCGTCTTCTTATAGCAAAAACGATTTTTAACCGACTTCAAAAAAGGAGGAGGTTCTATGTTCCACTGTTTATATATATATATTTTTTTTCTGTGTTGTTCATCGATATCTCCGCCAATTGTAGGCCGATTTTCAAAATTCTTTTTTTGTTTAAAAGAGCATACTTCCGAGGTGGTCCCATTGGCACCAAGTCAAGATCTGATGATGGAATCTTGGGTAAATCGACGGAAATGGCCATAGGAACTCTGTAATAAAACGACGCAACCCCGTCGAGTTTGGGCTTGTTTCATTCGTCTTGACGAGCACTTTGATCTCAGATGGTAACCAGGGTCTGATGATGAAGCTGGAAGATGGCCAAAGGCACTACGAGCACTTTGATCCTAGATGGTAACCAGGGTCTGATGATGGAGCTGGAAGATGGCCAAAGGCACTCCACAATAAAACGACACAACCCCGTCGAGTTTGGGCTCGTTTGATTCGTCTTGACGAGCACTTTTATCCCAGATGGTAACCAGGGTCTGGTGATGGAGCTGGATGATGGCCAATGGCACTCCACAATAAAACGACACAATCCCATCGAGTTCGGGCTCGTTTGATTCGTCTTGACGAGCACTTTGATCCCAGATGGTAACCAGGGTCTGACGATGGAGCTGAAAGATGGCCAAAGGCACTTCACAATAAAACGACACAACCCCGTCGAGTTTAGGCTCGTTTGATTCGTCTTGACGAGTACTTTGATCCTAGATGGTAACCAGGGTCTGAACATGGAACTGCAAAGTGACCATAAGAACTCCGTAATAAAACGACGTAACCCTATCAAATTTGGTCTCGTTGGATTTGTCTTTATGAGTACTTTGGTAACCAGGGGCAAAAAGTACAGTGAGCAAAAAAAACTTGTATTAAAAATAGATTTTGTAACAAACTTATTTCGAGGTCAAACTGATGATTTTATCCTACGGATCTAACAAATACGTATGTACAAATACAACTAAAAAGCAAAAAATAAAATAATTTTTAATTAAAAAATAAAACCGACTTCAAAAAACACCCAAAAACTAAAACGCAAAAAATAAAATAAAAATTGAACCGACTACAAACAAAAAGCATAGAAATATCTTTCTTCTAACGGTGAGGCCACACGAGCGTAATTTTGTGAGTCGTGAGCGGCAGAATTTCGGTTCGCGCCATACAATATGCGGGCCATCCAGTGACACTCACATGACACAATGTATGGCGCAACCGAAATTCTGCCGCTCACAACTCACAAAATTACGCTCGTGTGGCCTCACCCTAATCTGTTTGAAGTCGGTGACTCAGCACGAGCCAGCAGGAGTGGACCTAGCCATCGACCTTACGTACGTACTATCTATTGGGTTTCTTTCTACCACTCCTGCTGGCTCGAGCTGAGGCACCGACTTCAAACAGATTAGGGTGAGGCCACACGAGCGTAATTTTGTGAGTTGTGAGCGGCAGAATTTCGGTTGCGCCATACATTGTGTCATGTGAGTGTCACGGGATGGCCCGCATATTGTATGGCGCGAACCGAAATTCTGCCGCTCACGACTCACAAAATTACGCTCGTGTGGCTTCACCGTTAGAAGAAAGATATTTCTATGCTTTTTGTTTGTAGTCGGTTCAATTTTTATTTTATTTTTTGCGTTTTAGTTTTTGGGTGTTTTTTTTAATAGTACATTACTGCAGAGGCCGCGAAATAGCGGATTGCCGGCAGAGTAGCTATAGATGGCACAGTGTTAGGCCCATACTACACGGGCGGTTTCCCGCTCGACGGAGCTGCGCAGTGTAGTTTGCACCATACAACTTCCATATAAAATTGTGTCTAGTGGCGGTTCAGAAGCAGTCTCCCGCGGCGGGAGAACCGCCCGTGTAGTATGGGCCTTAATGAGGCCATCTAGATATACGAGGCCGATAATTTCTGTTCGCGGCAGAGGCTTGTATAGAGCTTTTCTCAAATAAAAAAAATCAAAGGTTTATTTGTAGAGAATTTATAAGTAAACTAGATAAAAAATAGAACTAAGACATTTATTACTATTTATTTCATTTTATTTTCCAACTCTGTTTTAACAGAAAACAGAGATAATTCAAAAAAATATATTTTGAATAAGCGTAGTGGCAGAATGTCATAATGAACCAAAAAGCAAATATTGGCGATAATATTCATGACAATAGTCTAGCTACGAAGATGGCTACACACACTTGTAGCGGAGTATCAATGTACTTTAAACATGAAATTACCGTGAGACTCCGTGAGTGATCCGTTTATTTTCACTATGAGTATTAATGTAATTGGCAACTTGGTAGCGCAAAAGATTTGGCGGTTGAAACGCTTAATGGCCTTACTCACCTACTAGGTACTTTTGGAATTTCATTAAAAGGCAGACGGTGAAAAACCAGGCATCCGAGTGAATAATGTTAGCTAATGACGGATGTTTTTAGTTTTTTTAGTCGTGCTCCAATGCCACGCAACCGCAGTGTAATTGCGAGTTGGAATGAAGTTGTTAGCTTCTCCGCACTGCATTCTACGGTTTTTCTGTGTTTTAAATATTCACGAACATACAATTTGGAGCGCTGAGGGACATCGTACGAAGAATAATTCGCTCGTGCCTAACATACCTCGTTCCCAAAATACCATATTACCTATTTACCTATTACATTCCCATTGAATAGGTGTCCAAAATAAAGACATTTCACCAAAAAATCAATTCCTTGAGTAGGCAATCATCGATTTTGTAATGTGGTGCAACGAGAATCTGGTAGCTAAGCTAGAAATGTGGTAAATAGGTATATTATATATAGACAATAATTTGAAAAATGTATTTTCGGAACGTGGTATTTTAGGCACAAAAATACAAGATACTACTTTTGTGATGGAGACTTGGGCACTTGGGGATAGCCTAGACTTATTGTGACACACGTCTTGGAGCAAATCAACAAGATGGCAAAATTTAAATATGTTCATGAGATGTAACGATCAAAATAGACGTGTCATTGCAAGGAACCGGCGCCGAGAAGTCAGTGAGCCACTCCCCGTCCGTATGTTTCGTACGTGATTACTCTCTAAATATTCCACTTTATTGTGCAATCCTCTTCTTGTCATGTGAGAAAGCGATGCCAGTAGGCGAGTCTGAATAATTTAGTGGGTCGGCACCGGATGCGCCATTTATCTAAATTGTCGCCTTCGATATGGCAGCAAGGGCGAGAGTTAAAAATGAACGAGCCGTCGTGTACTCGCCACTCATGCTGTCTTGCCTCTGTTACCAACCTATCAAGTTGGACGACTGTCGACTAGGGGTGATTTGGAATCCAATATAACAACACCTGTACCTAATAATGAGGGATGGCCTGTTGGCCACGTGACATGTCTAAGGACATTTACTTATGTACTTACCTGTGTCCTTAAATATAATCGTCTGACATGTGGCATTTGTATAAAAACCTGAGACCGTATTGTCTAAGGCGCGAGCGTTTGTGATCGCATTCACCGTCTCTTTCTACCCTCATCCTGTACCGTGTGAGAGAAAGAAGTGATTTCGAGTGCGTTAGACAATAAGGCCTCTGCTATGTATGTTCGCATATTATTTTCAACCAAAGCATTCAAACGGAGAATCGAAACTTCTCTATTCATTGGCATTTAAGATGCTACGAGTACATTCCTCTAAAATAACTAAGTACCTACTTACTTTTTTAGGGATGGGATTACTTAATATCTACTTAGTAATGATCTAGAATCAACACGGGAATAACAGTTGACTTGACGTTAAATTCATCGTTATGTTATTATATTAATTAAATTTCTAATTTACTACCAATTGTACTCACCTCAATTCCAATTTACATGTCAGTTGTTAACCAGCACATGATATTAAATGTTTTCTTGAAAACCTTGAATACGTGAGCTTTATTAGCCTCAGTGGAAACGAAATGGCTCATAATTATAGCAATATTTGAATTGCCTTTCTCATAAACTACAATCGCATGTTTACAGACTATTTGAATGCGGCAAAATGATTATTTTGGTGTCTATTTCTCCATTTATTTTGCATGGAACATGTGAGGAAATGAATGAATATAATTAATCGTTCTTATTGTAGCCTGAAACATTAACTCATAACTTTATCGATTGTAAGTATATATTTAGTAGACAAATGTCTAGTATCTACTTTGTTTTGTTTCTATTAAACAATTTTATTACTTAGTTAAAAGCGATCATTGAAATTCTGCTGGCATTAAGTTTTAAATGTTTAAGAGCAAGCATCTCTGTTGCTGAGTTGCTGAAGCCAAATACTTAGTAAAATGCAAATTTTACTTCCCCATTCTTTACCCAAACAACCCTTTCCGAATGACGCGCGAAAATCGTCCCCTCTTAATAGAATGGTCCCAATTCTAGACAACGGATAACACTATTGCGCGGACATAAAAGTATAGGAGCAGGTAAATCAAATAATAAAGGAAAATTTCATTATGGTCCCGGTTTAGGTTGCCGAAGATTTCTGAGAAAAGAGAATTCCATTTCGTTCGTTAGGAATTTTATAGGAAAGTAGGGGAATTTTATAGAATAACGGCGCTAAGACGCGAAAATACAATACGAAGTCCACAAAATGTAAACTGGTTAAATTGGATCGTACAACTCGTTGGCTGGGCGGCCGGTTAATTTTACGAACTTTACTTTTATTTCAATCCTTTAGGTATAGTCGGGGTAAGAAAAGGTTCGTCACTTTTCGACTCTATGTCAACGAGTTAAGGTCGAAAAGTGACGAACCTTTTCTTACCCCGACTATACAATGGTCGCAAATGGTTAAAACCTTCTAAAATGTGTACCTACGTGTAACACAACACAATCCTAAATCTGTTTGTTTTCATTATCATCAACTAACACACTGTATTAAAATAATCCACATGATTGCAATTAGGGGACTTTTGATATTATAAAGCTTTACCAGAGTATTAAATTGAAGTCGCATAGTTAGTACTAGTAAGTGTTATCAGTGAATATTAAAGTTCCTAAATGAGATTCAATCGCAGGTTGGGTTTACGTTTATTAAATAATATCCGACGTGCGTTATGAGACTGAACGTCTGTCACAGGTAACTAATGAATTAGATGTCAGTAGCGTTACAGAACTCATGGTGGAATTAACTATGCAGCCGCGGAGCATTAGATGTCATTCATAATTACCAACCGTTAACGAAGCCAGAGCACGCTGAGTAACGCGACGGATTTTCATTAAATTTGCGATTGACATATTCATTAAATTAACGTTTCTACTGATTATTCTAATCGCAATTTAGACGTTTATAATAGGCATTGCTATCTCATAAACTGGCTAAATAATTTAGATAGCTTACGCAATAATTTATTATCCATCTAATGAATTGTAGCGCTATATACTGACGATCAATAGTAGTCACTTTGCATGGAAACTCTATACGAAATGTTAGTACATAAGGCAATAAATATGTACCTCATCATCATTAGAGAGCGGATTTGAAGTAGCGATCTCAATATTTATATGGATATGACTGGTATAATTTATTATTTTTTCTACACACAAAAATAATGAACAAAAAAGTAAAAACCTTTTTGGAAGCTTTTTACTGTGCATTGTGCAGAAGAAATATTAAAGAACTTAAAAAAAAAATTTCAAAAATTGACAAATGATGTTTTTATTTAGTATCATCCAAATTTTTGCCCAATATTTACAAAAGCTTCCAAAAAGGTTTTTACTTTTTTGTTCAGATAAGTTACATTATTTTTGTGTAAAAAAAATAATAAATTATACCAGCATATCCATATCAATATTGAGATCGCTACTTCAAATCCGCTCTCTAATCATCATTTCAGCCGTAGGACGTCCACTGTTGGACATAGGTTTCGCTCATACCCAATCATTCGGTTGGGAGCAGCTTTCATCCACCTTGAACTTGCGGCCTTTACCAAATCGTCCATCCATCTCGTTGGTGAACGTCCCACGCTGCGCTTGCCAACGACCATTTGTTCTACATCCTATATGGCCTGCCCATTGCCATTTCGGTGCTAAATCGGTGCTAACGAGCTAATCCGTTTGGCTATGTCGGTGACCCTCGTTCGTCTACGGATCTCCGTATTCCTGATTCGATCCCGCAAAGAAACTCTGAGCATAGCCCTCTCCATAGCTCGTTGAGCAACTCTGAACCTACTCATTAACACGACGTCTCGGATGTATATTATGTCTTCGCTGGTAACATACACTGGTTAAAGAGTTTCGTCTTAAGGAGCTGAGGTAATAAGTACGCCTTCTAACACATAGTACCAGAAACGCAAATTACCTTATACGCGGATGACTAGATGTGCATTTCGCAAATCACCAGATACGCATAAGAACAGATTTAGTTTCGCAAATTACCAGATCCGCATATGACCAGGGGCCTGTTGCATAACAAAGTACAACTTATATTACAAGCGGAAACTCCCTTTCTAGTTAATATAACTGAAGCGAGAGTTCCGCTTGTAATATTAGTTGTACTTTGTTATGCAAAGATCCCCAGATCCCAGATCTTGTTTCCCAAATTACCGGATACGCATATATAATCTGATTTTTTTCCGCAAATTACCAGATGCGTACTACGTAGGACATGATTACCGGAATCCCAAAATATCGGAATATCGAACTGGGCCCAATTGCATAACAAAGTACAACTAATATTACAAGCGGAACTCTCGCTTCAGTCATATCAACTAGAAAGGGAGTTCCGCTTGTAATATAAGTTGTACTTTGTTATGCAATTGGGCCCTGGTGTTTACGATAGTTCAATACCGGAATACGACGTATCTTTAAGAGCAGATGAAGGGCACATGCATGATTCAGCCGCATCCACTAACTCTGTTGCACACCTTCAGTCAGTAGCGCAGAAATGGAATCGTCTGAATCCGTCGAAATTCTTCATCAATTTATATAGATTTCCTACAGTGGCATCTTTGTAAAACTATTATGGTCTTTTTTTCTTTATTGCACGATTATTTGGTCTTAATGGAGTAATAAAGAACCAACTGTGAAGTCGAGCCTTAAAAATTAAATAGCTGTTTATCTGAGTGTCATTAGGTCTTTACATGCTATCTCCCCCTAACGTATGCATATCATAACAATTTTTTTCTTGCTTTGCTGATTTATTGTATATTCTAAATATATGATTGGAAGTAAATAAAAAAGATGATCAAATAGTATTAAATATTTATTCATACATCATTAAATCAAGGCATCTGCGGCCGAAAAACTAAAATATTACGTTAGTGAAACAATATATTTAGAGTCTTATGAAATAGTTCCGCTAGCAATGCTATGAGGATCTTTAGTAAAATAAAATTATGTGACCATAAACGACACAAAAATATATGCGAGTTCCCGCGATCAAATCCCATGTCGTCTCAGTGCGAAATTAAAAAGCTGTTAGACGGAAATGAAATTAAAAGTGGAAACAGAATACTGCTATTAAAGTACACCAAGCTATATTTTTATTGTGATAATTAAAGTAAGTACGAATATCATTAAAAATATCCATTTCTAACTACATTCATACTTTGTTCGCGATGATATTCCCTGCGTCAACCACATGATAGTTAACAAACTGGCGGGGCACTCGATAAATCATAGCAATATTTAATTTTGTCGCTTTTAAAAATATGTTAGAGGAGTATTCGTACCTTGTAGTTACGATTTTTATACTCTTCAACAATTAATTTTGTAATGTTTTATATCAAACTCCAAATCTAATATTCGTTGTTTTGCCTTTAATTTTAGTTATCTTCCAGACGACACACGACGTACGACAAGAAGTGAAAACATTACAAAATTAATTGTTGAAGAGGATAAAAATCGTAAGTACAAGGTACGAACAGTACAAGGTACAAACACTACAAGGGCTTTCCTCTATTTAGCAGAACATCTAGAAAATATTGACATAACAACTAGCAGTGCCTTGCCAGTCACCATTTACTATCAAGTTTTTAAATGCAGAAAATTCTATTTTGTTTTGCCGAAACCACAGCAAGCTTACGGTTGTTACGTGTACAATACCGCATTTATGGAAACCAGAATCGGCAAAAAAGATGTTAAGGTGTCGACAAACCAAGTGACTGTGAAGGACCCCTTGAAGGACAAATACCCTGGTTGAGTGAATTCAGATTTGCAACGTAAAGCTTCATCGATAACATTGATGATTTCGCTAATTTAGAGTTGCAAAGTCGATACAATTATGCAGTTTCGCTGATGACAGTTTTGATGCCCCACTATACGTTGAATTAAGAATCTATGCAAGCCTAAATTTGCTTTTAGTAACCGTTTTATTTCTATAGATATGAGAACCTTTCGTTCTTTTCACAAAAATGAAAATACAAAGTACATCCTATCCTTTGAGACCCGTTTTACTAACCAACTTCACACCAGTCCCTCAGTTTGCCGATACCCTTGTTGTATTTAGCAGGGGCGGTGGTCGGGGCCGCGACGCCTCGGAGCTGACTTCAGGATGTTGTCAACTCGCAGAATCATCTCTGCGGCTTCTGCTGCGGACACGAGCACTTGGCGTTTCACGACGTACGACTCGATAATGCCGAGTTTTTTCATGTCACCAATGACTCCGTTGTTCATGTCTGTGGAGGAATGCGGTGTCAGATAGAATTAAACCAAATGTTTTACTTTATTTATTTGAGTAGCCGTGGTGGCCTAGTGGTTTGACATATGGCCTCTCAAGCAGAGGGTCGTGGGTTCAAATCCCGGCTCTCACCTCGTGTGTTATTACATTTGTAATTTGCCATGAGTTTTACTATGATAGAAAACGTCGTGAGGAAACCTTCACATACTTGAGAAGAAATTCAATGGTGTGTATGAAGTTCCCAATCCGCACCGAGCCCGCTTGGGAACTACGGCCAAAGTTCTATCATTCGTAAAGGTGGCAATATTTAATGTCTATTAATTCTACGTTTCTCCTACCTACATTAGTCTGTTCATATTTATTAATTTCTGAGTAATTGGCTGTCTGGAAGAGATCGCTTTTTAGCGATAAGACCGCCTATTGTCTGCCTGAATTATTATTTTTGTTATATCTCTGTACTGCTAATGGTGATCAATAAAGAATATCTATATTGTATTGTAGTATGGTGGCCTGTGCCCAGTAGTGCGATGTACAATCAACAAAACCGAGGCCTGCCCAGTTTCAAAACGCTTGCAGCCGTTGAAGTTCATTGGTATGGATTGGTATGGACAGATGTCTAGCCACTGCAAGCAAAATGGACATTTAAGGTCTCAAGGCACAGAATAAGTAATATGTAACCAGTAATCCAACTTCATGCACGGCGCGAGCGTGGGAACTGCATTGTTTTGTCTAGCGAAGATTGGTTAGCGGTAGCGATGTGCCGAGTATGGCTTGACTCGAGTCAGACTCGATTCCTGCTAAGGACTCGCCTACTCGAGTACAAAAATATTTTGATTCGAGTACGCCAGACTCGATTCGGTACTCGAGTCAGAGAGAATCGGTTTCGTACTCGCTGACTCGATTCTATTATGCGAGTACAACTGACTCGAGTCTAGTATTCGAGTCAGATTGACTCGCTTGAATTCAATCTCTTTTTACCTTAAGCAATGAATGAAGTATGTAGTGACGACGCGTCATAATAATACAAGTTTGAACCTGCAACTTTTTGTTTTGATATAATTGTTTTGCGTCAGTAAACTATTACCGTGAGTGAATTTAATTGTTTGTTTACAGTAGTGTAAATAGATACCAAACATAGACTCGAGTAGGTCTTCACTGGACTCGAATCGCGGAATCGAGTCAGGATTCGTATAACATATTAACTGACTCGAGTCGCGGAATCGAGTCAGGATTCGAATACCACATAAAATGACTCGAGTCGACTCGATCCACCAAAACAGCGACTCGGCACATCACTAGTTAGCGGTCGTGTAAGACGCTCGGCTGTGTTCGTGCGCCCGTTTCCCTGAACGGGGAGATGCATAAGGTGCATTTTCCACACCAAAAAAAAAAAAAAAAAAAAAAAAAGGATGATGATTATGCTTCTATTACAGACTGGTAAATGAACCGACCGAGTCCCATGGTGTTCTCTCCGGCGGCGTGGCTGGCGCGCAGCCTCGCGATGAGGTCGGCGCTGTCGTAGCCCGCGTTGTCGGCGACGGCGGCGGGCAGGCGGCGCAGCGCCACCGCGAACGCCTCCACCGCCGCCGCTTCCTTGCCGGCCGTGCGCGCCGCCGCAAGGGACACAGCTTCCGCCATCAGCATCTCGCTTGCGCCTGTCAACGAAAACTTAAGCTGTTTAACGGGTGTATATCTAATTTATTTATTTATTATGGTTTGCCAACAGGTAAAATACTATAAAACTTGCACTACAACATATTAATAAGAAATGGAAGAGTATTCACCCAATTACAGGCAAACACAGCATGCATTAAACATAAACATACGCATGTCGCCAAAGACAAATTACTACAAAACAACACTTACGACATGAGCTAGTAACCATAAAAATATGAAGAAACAATACAATATAAATAAACCTAAGTGAGAACAAAAGTTTTTTTTTTTTATATATATATATAGTATAGGGGGAAAACGAGCAGACGGATCGCCTGATGGTAAACAATTACCGTCGCCCAAGGACACCTGCGACACCAGAAGAGTTACAAGTGCGTTGCCGGCCTTTTAGGTAGGATTACGCTCTTTTTTTGAAAGCTTGAAGGTCAAAGCGGGCTTGAAGTGGTCCTACAACTATAACAATACCTACTACAACCAGAAGCAGCGGCAAACAATAAGAACTAAATCGTTACCCAAGTAACCTGCTACAGTTTGGAAGCGTAAGAGCTCGTTCCCACTATGTCGTGTGTCGGATTCCGATTTTAATCGGGCGTTCCAGTGGCAGAACATTTTATATGAAGCTGTTCGCACTTGTCCTTGGACACGGAATCGTGTCCGACAAGTGTGAACAGCTTGAAGCTTTGAATGAAACTTGATGTCAATAAATGTTTTTTCTTTCTTTCTTTCTTTTTCTTTCAATTGTCAGCTGGGTGGAACAACTATTTCTTGTTGTTATTCTGTCGCGTCAGCGAGGGGAAAAAGTAGTACAGCTTAATTAGAAGAAATGTTGTGTCACATTAAACTAACATGCTTATTAGATGACCAATTGTAGAAGGGGTTTAAAACTACCACAAAAATGTATGTTTGGCAAATTTAAATCAGATAAACTTACGTTTTAAAGAGTGACCCAGGAGACCGTCACTATAGCAACAAGTGACAAAAAAAGTTGATCGACCCATTTAACGGGTGTATATCAAGTTACAAATACTTTATTATTAGTTTGAAAAGAATAAGGAACTATGTAGCGGCTTGCCGCAACATTATGCTGAGTGAGGTCCAATTTGTACCATCTGATGTTTTTTTAATTGTATGTTTTCCTGTAAAATGTTAATAGTGGAAAATGTTAGAAGGGGGAGACCAAGGACATTAAATGATCAGATTGGGGATGTCTTGAAGAAAGGTCAAGTCATGTGTATGTGTTTGCATGTGTGAATGCGTTTGTTACTTTTTCAAACGGTTCGACGGATTTGAATGAATGTCTATGTCAGCTAATAGTATTAGCAAGGATCATATAGACTGGATTAGCAATCGCCATAGTACAGATCGTCCGCTGAAAAATAGTTCGATTATTAAATCTAGATGGCGCTGAAATATAGCCCGAGGCTTTGAAAGCAAAACAATAAGACTACAGATGTTTCATATTACTTACTACAAACAAATGTTATATTTTTCAAAAATATTGCATAAAAATACATTTGCAGTAATATGAAATATTTGTAGTCTTATTGTTTTGCTTTCAAACTCTCGGGCTATATGTCAGCGCCATCTAGATTTAATAATCGAACTATTTTTCCGCGGCCGATCTGTAGTATGGCGATTTCTAATCCAGTCTATATCATCCTTGGTATTAGCTAGTTTCTGGCGTTGACAACGCTCAACTTCACGCCCGAGCAACGGGAGGGTAAGCCGGACTCACCTCCGCCATGGATCACTTTGGGCTCGCGCACGGTGGCGGCGAGCACGCAGAGCGCGTCATGCAGCGAGCGCTCCGCCTCGTCGATGACCTGCTGGGTGGCGCCGCGGATGACCACGGTGCACGCGGCGCCCAGCTCCACGCCCGAGAAACGGATCAAGCACTCGTCACCGATCAGCACCTGGGATAAAGAGACAGTCAAAGTCACGCTGCTTTTCTAAAACAACGCTCTAATCAAGTTACTACTAGTTGTGATTACACTATGGTATTGGGCACAACTGGCACGAGACACAATTGCTTTTCTAAAACAATGCACTAATTCAAAATGATATTAAATGATAATTAAAGTATTAAGTTACACACCATAGTATTATGGATCGCTTCGGAGCAAAATGCACAAAACGCAATATGTACATACACTACACGCAAAATGTAACCAATGGCAAAATCTACTATACGCAAAATGTGCACAACGCATATTGTGAAACACGAAGAACGTACAAAAAGCAAAAAGTACATTCGGAAAATGTACAAATTGGAAAAATCGTTTATTTATTTATTAATTTTCCGATTTGTACATTTTGCGAATGTACTTTTTGCGTTTTGTACGTTCCGCGTGTTTCATAATATGCGTTGTGTACATTTTGCGTATTGTAGATTTTGCTATTGGTTACTTTGCGTGTAGGGTACATTTTGCGTTTTGTGCATTTTTCTCCGAAGCGATCCAAAATACTATGGTGTGCAACTTAATACTTTAAATATTGCAAGTATAGTATACTTCATAAATTTCAAGATGTTAATGACATAATGACTGAAGGGGGTATGTATTACAATACCGAAGTACGAAAGGCCGAATGTATTAAAACATCGAATGGGTCAAAAGACCGACACGATTTTTTTCTGAAACCGTTAACTTTTTAAGATTGTTATAAAACAAACCTAACCTAACCTAATGGGTTCTGTATGATGCCATTTTAATAAATTGTGAGATGTTTACGGTTTCAGAAAAAAATCGTGTCGGTCTTTTGACCCATTCGATGTTTTAATACATTCGGTCTTTCGTACTTCGGTATTGTAATACATACCCGACTGAAGGTTATGTCCTAAAACTGCGGCCAGTAATACCGGAGGACGGGCAGCAGCGTCCCTAATATGTACGGTTTTTTCCACTGCGGTCGCCAACCCGCCTGCCAAGCGTGGCGACTACGGCAAATACCCCCCTATGGCTGAGTCCAAAAAAGAACGGCCCCTAGTCTCCGGTAGCCCCGCTGTTCCAGGCTACGGTAGCGGCCTGGGTAGCGGCGGGGCAAGGGGTGCTAAGAATCCCCGGAAGCGATCCGGCTACCATCAGCAACGATCCCTGGCCCTGGCAACGTACGCTGCGGACGGATGATAGGTTAATGGAACTGGAGGAAGAATTGAGCAGGTTACGATGGGGGATAGTAGGGTTATCAGAAGTCCGAAGAGAGGGGGAGGACACGATAATCCTGAACTCTGGTAACATGCTCTATTTCCGGGAGGGCGACCAACAGTCCCAGGGCGGTGTCGGGTTTATCGTCCACAAGTCCCTTGTAAACAACGTCGTGGAGATCGTGAGTGTGTCGACCAGGGTAGCGTACCTGGTACTAAGATTGACCAAACGGTATTCGTTGAAGGTCGTACAGGTTTACGCTCCGACTTCGGCACACTCCGACGAAGAGGTGGAAACTATGTATGAGGATATCTCCAGAGCCATGCATAGCTCCGGAACTCACTTCACGGTTGTTATGGGGGACTTCAACGCAAAACTGGGTAAACGGGATGGTGAAGAGCTGCGAATGGGGCAATTTGGAGTAGGGCGTAGGAATCACCGGGGCCACCTACTGGCCGGCTTTATGGAGAAGGAGGGACTCTATATGATGAACTCCTTCTTCAAGAAGCGAGAGCACAGGAAATGGACTTGGATGAGCCCTGACGGTGTAACGAGGAATGAGATCGACTTTATTATGTCGACGAGGAAGCAAATATTCAATGATGTCTCCGTGATCAGTGCGGTTAAAACTGGGAGTGATCACCGTATGGTACGAGGCACATTGAATATTCGGTTCAAGCTTGAAAGATCGCAACTGATAAAGTCTACGCTCCGCCCGGAACCAGCCCAGCTACAAAACCTCGAAACGTTCCAGCTTGAACTTCAAAATCGTTTCGAATGCCTAGGAAGCGACATGGATGATTACAATGACGGGTTTGTGGAAGCTGTCCATACGGTTGGGTCAAAGTTCTTTAAGACTCACCGTACAAATAGAACCAAAAAAATCACACCTTCTACTCTAAAGCTCATGGAAGATCGACGTAAGATGATCCTACAGACATCTGGTGACGCTTGCCAATACCGGCGGCTTAACAGACAGATCTCAAAGTCTCTGAGGCGCGATATACGCCAGTTTAATACTAATAGTATTGAAGTGGCGATAGAGCGCAACAGAGGCTCTAAAGTTTTTGCCAAGAATCTGTCTATTGGGCTAAGCCAATTGGCAAATTTAAAGACCGATGAAGGTAGGATCGTGACCTCTAAACCGGAGCTATTGTTAGAGGTTGAGAAGTTCTATGAACAGCTGTACACATCAACGAAGAAACCCGTCATGGATCTAGCTGAAGACCCGAGAGCTAGATTAACCCGGCACTATACCGAAGACATCCCGGACGTCAGCCTGTACGAGATTAGTATGGCTCTCAAACAACTAAAGAATGGCAAGGCCCCTGGTGATGACGGAATAACAGCCGAACTTCTGAAGGCGGGTGGAAAACCGATCCTCAAAGCCCTTCAGAAACTATTCGATACCGCCATCCGTGAAGGGAAAACACCAGAAGCATGGAACAGAAGTGTAGTGGTGCTGTTCTTCAAAAAAGGCGATAATACCTTATTGAAGAATTATAGACCCATTTCACTTCTGAGCCATGTTTACAAGCTGTTTTCGAGAGTCATCACGAATCGTCTCGCGCGCAGGTTAGACGACTTCCAGCCTCCCGAACAAGCCGGGTTTCGAAAAGGCTTTAGCACCGTGGACCACATACATGCGTTGCGGCAGGTTATACAGAAAACCGAGGAGTATAACCGCCCCCTTTGCCTGGCATTTGTGGACTACGAGAAGGCCTTCGATTCGATCGAGACTTGGGCTGTACTGCAGTCTCTCCAACGGTGCCAAGTAGACTACCGGTACATCGAAGTGTTGAAGTGTCTGTATAATAACGCCACAATGTCCGTCCAACTTCAGGATCAGATGTCGAAGCCCATTCTATTGCAGCGGGGAGTCAGACAAGGAGATGTTATCTCTCCGAAACTGTTCACCGCTGCACTAGAGGATGCGTTCAAGACTCTGAACTGGAAAGGGCGTGGCATCAATGTAAATGGCGAATACTTCACTCACCTTCGATTTGCCGACGACGTGGTGCTTATGGCTGAGACCTTGGAGGACCTCAGTGCGATGCTCGCTGACCTCGGAAGTGTCTCCGAGAGAGTTGGTCTTGAACATGGACAAGACGAAGGTCATGTCGAACGCCCATGTTGTACCAACTCCCGTCGTAATCGGAGATACTTTGCTCGAAGTTGTTGACGACTATATCTATCTGGGACATACAATCCATTTGGGTAGGTGCAACTTCGAGAAAGAGGTCAATCGACGAATTAGACTCGGCTGGGCAGCGTTCGGGAAGCTCCGCAATATCTTGTCATACGATATACCGCAGTGTCTCAAGTCAAAAGTCTTTGACCAGTGTGTGTTGCCAGTGATGACTTATGGCACTGAGACGTGGCCGCTAACGATGGGTCTTATAAGGAAGCTCAAGGTCACTCAGAGGGCGATGGAGAGGGCTATGCTTGGAGTTTCTCTGCGGGATCGCATTAGAAATGATGAAATCCGCGCGAGAACTAAAGTCACGGACATAGCTCGAAGAATCGCTAGACTTAAGTGGCAGTGGGCAGGGCACATCGCCCGTAGAACTGACGGCCGATGGGGCCAAAAGGTTCTCGAGTGGCGTCCGCGGACCGGAAGACGCAGTGTAGGTAGGCCTCCAACAAGATGGAGCGACGACCTGGTGAAGGTAGCGGGAACGCATTGGATGCGGATGGCACAGGGCCGATCTGTTTGGCGAGCCTTGGGGGAGGCCTATGTTCAGCAGTGGACGTCTTTCGGCTGAAATGATGATGAAATGATGACTGAAGGTTTTTAAGTAAAATTTCAGTTCAGTAAATATGAAGTGTATCACTTCTATCAGTATCAAATATGATCAAAACCTTATAATCGTACGAGACGACTGTCCGACACCTACTAATATTATAAATGAAAAGTTTGTGAAGATGTTTCGATATTTGGATCAATCACTCAATAACAGCTAAACGGATTTAGATGAAACTTGGCGTAGAAATAGACAATGGATGCAAGTTATCTTGATGGTGGTGTTCTTAGGCGGAGGTCCTTTGTCTTCCAGCTAATAATAATGACTTTAATTTTAGCACCTACTTGTTCAATAAGCTTGCAGTGTCCAAGCTTGACCCTATCCGGAGAGTCGAATGTGGACACGATTTCTCCACCAGTGACAAGCGCGAGTCGCTCGATGCCGTCGAAGTCTGCGTGCTCGATCGCCATCACACCGGCGTCCGCGAACAGTTGCTCCGGGTAGTTGTAGATCAATTGCCTGACACATTCAAGATTATCAACAATTATTACAATAGAATGACAATAATGTACAATACAACCCGATAATTCAAATACTCATGGCAATAGGATGAGGATTTGAATTACCAGGTTGTGCATTACTTTTAAAGAAGTGAAGGAAAGAGCGGAATGTAGAATAAGCTGGAAATTACTCCACCGACAAGAGCCTAGCTCTTAAATATATGATGATGATGATGATGCATTACTTTTGGTTATTATCAGTGCTTGAACTTTTGGTGCGGATGACGTAAAAATTACGTCATTTTGTACACAGTTATTTTCTGAATGTTAATTTTTCTGGATATATTTCAGGACTATCCTGTAGGTTAGGTTAGGTTTGTTTTACAACAATCCTGAAAAGTTTAGTTTCAGAAAAAATAAACATTTGGGAAATGAAACATTTGCCAAATGAATCATTTTGCGAAAAGTTATTCGCCGAAACATTAGTAAACCTAATAAAATACATACATCCATAAAATCACGCCTGTATTCCTAAGGGGGTAGGCAGAACACACAAAACGTTATATTTACGTTTCGAGGCCACTTTTAGCAATTTTAGGTTTAAATAATACATACATTTGGCAATATCAGTATATTGTTAAATTCTATTATCACAACATCAATTTATTGTTAAGCTGAATGACAATGTCAGTCAAGACATTGTGGTACTGCTCATCTCAAGTGTCCATATCATTAAATTTAATAAAAAAGGTTGATAAGTGGTAATTGTTTACAAAAAGACTATCATCCTATGTGCGGTTCAACATCATCAGCACTAAAAGTTTAAGCCCTGCAGGCTTATTGTCTAACGCTTTTGACGCTTGCCTTCACAATCACTGTTTCTTTCTGTCAAACAGTATAACATGATGACAGAAAGAGATAGTGAAAGCGAAGGCAAGAGTCAGAAGTGTTAGACAATACGGCCTCTGGTCACTACAGTGGCATGTTTTACCACACCCCTGGTCACTAAACTGGCTTTTAGTGAACCTTACCTGTTAATGAAGACATTGCATTTATGTGCAAGGATTTTGTTAACTTTATCCTTCATCTTCTCCTTTTCAGCAACTTCCAGTTCTGCAATTTTGGACATTGAGTCCACTTTGATAGTAGAACCAAATACTTTAATTTTGTCTGTGTCCATGGGTGTATTGGCAATCAAGATGTTGGCATTCTCAAGTCGTTTTGGTTGATGCACTCCCACCTATAAAATAATTAATCAAATTTAAGTTTTGTGACACATCATTTACTACAAATGCATAAAAACATTATTTGATGTTCTTGTGTAGAAATTCTGGGCTAGTTTTCAACATTTTAAAACTAATAATAACCACTATTATACTAACTTACCTTCTTATTTAGGAGAAACCCTTCATCAAGGAATGACTCTTCCAGAAGTCCTCCAGAGATTTTTATAATCTGAATAGCCTTCAGGTTACCAGAACCCTTAAGGCGAAGTACTGCATCAACAGCTAACTTTGTAAAATGTCTAGAAAACACAAAAGGTCAATCAATATTTATTTATACTAGTACACTTGATTGACTGTCTATTTATTTGTATGTGGAGGGTACTCTGGGTACTTTAAACTATGGGATCAATTTTATAAATTCTGTCACAAATAGAATGCTCATTAATTCCAGATTAACATAAGCTAATTTTATTTATCCCTAGAAAGTAATCCCTATGGGATGCAGATGAGTTCCAGCAACCAGCTATGTTAAATATATTTTGGCAATATAATTTTAACAAGTTATGTTGGCAGTACTGCACCAGAATGGGTAATACAGTAGGCGCTCGCTAATCCGGATAGAGAAAAACAAAGATCACTTGCAAAAAATATAGACTTCACATAAGAAAAAATTGACAACAGCTTATGTGAAACTTACTCTTTGTGGTTAGAGAGAATCTTAGAGCTTAATGTAGTACGGGCAATGTTCTCCAAGTCGGCACGGAGAGCTGCATCATTCATGTTCTTCTCGTGATCAAAGCTAGAGTCAGAGAGAGACTGTTTAGCTGCATCCACAGCAATGCGCCAACCGGCTATGATTGTCTGAGGGTGCAACTTTTGTTCTATCAGCTTCTCAGCTTCACGTAACAATTCGGCAGCTAAAATTAAATAAATAAACTTATTAAATTGATGAAATCAACAATTTATATTTAAAAATTTACAACCTTAATTAATATCATGTGTTCTGATCTGAAGGAGCTAGAGAGACAGTCAATAGCTAGTTAGGAGCTAGTTTTACCCAGCAATAAGCCAATTTTGGCACATCTAATACCTTTAAACGAGCAATTCTTGTATATATGTATATATTTAATCAGGATCTCGGAAACGGCTCCAACGATTTCAATGAAATTTGGTATGTGGGGGTTTTCAGGGATGAAAAACTGATCTAGCTATGTTTCATTTTCAGAAAATCGCTTTTACTCGTGTTTTCCGGCTATTTTTGTTTGCATTAGAATATAAAGCTAAATTTCGCCGACTTCGAGCAGATCATAATGGCACATTAGAAATCGGGTGGTCGCGGATCCAGCCGACCTCGATTCGATTCCACGTTTTTTTTTCAAGATTTTTAGTTTTTTTTTAAGTTTATTTTTCATGAGAAAACGTCAAGTTTTTTCTTTAGTGAGAAAAAGTTACTTTTTTGTTAGAAAAAGTATTATAGGGAACGTGCAGTAACTATAGGCGGCAGCACTAATGCGACAGAAGAGACACTATGCGGACAGTAAAACAAACTTATCAAGATAAAACATTCAAATTGATGGCACCAGTTGGCAGCACCGTCTATGTGCACGTTCCCTATTGGGAGCACAGAACAGGAAAATCCGGTTGTCTGTAAAGTCGGTTTACGGAAGATAGTTTAACGTGACTCACCCCCCCTCCACCCCCTCCGGTGTTTTTGTCAAATATCTTGAAAACGGTGCATCCTACGGCAAAATCAATGAAATTTTCATCCCCCCTTTAATACTCCCGCGCTCCCTCCCCCCCTCACCCCTCCGGTGTTTTGATCTCGGAAACGGCTCTAACGATTTCGATGAAATTTGGTATTTGGGGGTTTTCGGGGATGAAAAATTGATCTAGCTTGGTCTTATCTCTGGGAAAACGCTTGGTACCGAGTTTCTGCCCGAGCAGAGCTCGGTCGCCCAGGTATTTTATATAAAAAGACTAAACACAAGTGTAGTGATGCACGCATCAACTCAATAATCTGCTAGTGTATTATTTTAAATAATAATAATAATAAAATTTGAGTGATAAGAGACAGTTTGGATCATTACTTACCTAACACGGTTACAGATGTGGTACCATCGCCTACTTCTTCATCTTGCACTTTTGACATATCAACTAAAATCTTTGCAGCTGGGTTGTCAACACCAATAGACTTCAAAATAGTAGCACCATCATTTGTAACCTCAACCTGAAATTGATAAATAATAGGTGTAACTGATATTAAAAATTATTAATCACTATGAAAATAAGGTTAGGTTTAGATTAAGTAAACATTTTAGAGTAAAAAAGATATACATAATATGCTGCAGTAAACAAAGTATTCTGTGAACACAAACCTGTCCAGAATTTCTACCCATTGAGACCAAGATTTTATCCATTCCTTTAGGTCCCAATGTACTCTTCACCAAGTCACCGATTGCGATGGCTCCGATGAAGCTGGACATACGAGCCACTTCGGCTTTCTCCTCTTCAGCTTCATTCTTTAATATTCTTATAGGGTTTAAGGATACCTGAAATAAATCAGAACATTTTTTTACTACCAGGACCACACGTGCGAAAAAGCAGCGGTTATAAATTAGGTTGATTCTAGCTTTATGTCAAAGATTTATTGTTCCATGAGAGGGTTTTAGGCAATGAAATCAGTAAAAATTTCCGTTTTCACTCACCATTTTGTTGTTTTTTGGGGTGTTCGGCTGATAAATTCACTTTAATTCACCGGCTTTGTGTAATTTACTCGTGATTCTCTTAACTTTTCTTCGTTCGTTCAGTCAGGAAAGGACAGATAAATCAATTGTCAGTGGGTGGGGAACGGAACGAGTCAAAAGTGAATGAAAATGAATGACGAAAATTAAAAGTCAGTATAGATTACCTGTAGCAGCCATAGCTAACTTTTTTTTTGTGCTGACAGCACAACTTAAGGCCACTACAGACCGCAACGCGGGGTGTGCGTGCACGCCAACGAGCGGTCCCAGCGCGTTGTATAACACTGAATCATATATAGGTAACGCCACCAGAGTTGAGGCCACGCACACAACCACATCTCATGTAATGACAGCGGGATTTTGACGTCGTGTTGACGTTTAACGACAACACAACGTCAAAATCCCGCTGTCATTACATGAGATGTGATTGTGTGCGTGGCCTCAACTCTGGTGGAGTTACCTATACGATGCCTCGCGCTGCCAGTGTGTATTATGTATATTATGGTTTAGTGTTGTACTATACAACGCGCCTTTGGCCCGCTCCTTCGGCACTTCGCGCTTTGGTTTGTGGTGGTTCCGTTTTGGCAGAAGCCGACCAAGTGCCTACATTACATAGTACGTCTATGGTGCCTACCTCATGGACTTAATACCTAACCAGGACTAAGTACTAACTTTTATTAGTCAATCAAATGTGAACCATATTACCAAGCCAGACTGAAGTCTGTGAGAGCCTTATATTTTGTATTACATTTACTGTTTGTAGGGAAAGATTCATGTTAGACCTATACACTATAATATGAATGAACCAAAATCTCCATACTGGTTGTTGGAATGTGAAGTTGAAAATTAGCTTTTATAGGTAACGCCACCAGAGTTGAGGCCACGCACACAACCACATCTCATGTAATGACAGCGGGATTTTGACGTCGTGTTGACGTTTAACGACAACAGAACGTCAAAATCCCGCTGTCATTACATGAGATGTGGTTGTGTGCGTGGCCTCAACTCTGGTGGAGTTACCTATACAACAATTTCTATGCCAATTTTACTACAGGTTAAATACTCAGCCGCCGTGGCGTGTGGCTCTGGGAAGAAGAGCTACGGATTAGCCCGAAACATGTCGAATTAAACTCGGTTTAAGACGTGAATAATTTTTATATTTTTTTAACTATGAGTGAGTCTCACGGTAGTTTCATGTTTAAAGGAGCTTTACTCTTTACGAGCATGAGAAGTGTAAGGGCAACCCTTAAATTATACCCGTAGCACGCGACGAACCGATATACTACGAGTACCCTTCTTGGTTGATGTGAGATGTGAAAAGAAATTGTTTATGTTTAAAACTGTTTAATTAATAATGTTAAATAATAATGTTACAAATGTTAAATGTTAGTTGAATCACTGATCTAGGTACTAATGTCTATACAAAATGTTACTGTTCGCGGTTAGAGTACTAAGACGTGACTAATTGAAATCGTCTTAAGGTGGAACGGCACGCTCTAGGCGCGAAATTCAAATTTTTTACAGGTTTTAATTTATTTTGAGTAAACGGTGTAACTGTTTAACTTTATATGGTACTTGCGCTTGTAAAACAGTGTTTTTTATATTATTGTGCAAAGCTTTTTAAGAATAAAACTGTTAGCTTGATATAAAAGTTGTCAAACGTAGAAATTCGGACTTTCAACGTTTTGACAACTTGAATTTCAAGCTAATAGCTTTATTCTTAAAAAACTTTACACAATAATATTAAGAACACTGTTTTACAAGCGCAAGTACCATATGAAGTTAAACAGTTACACCGTTTACCCACAATTATTTAAAAACTGTAAAAAGTTTGAATTTCGCGCCTAGAGTGTGCGCTTCCACCTTAAGCAATATTGAGGTAAATTAGATGTGCAATGACAGCAGTGTCGATAATTGGGGTTACACGCGTAGTGAGCCTAGTAACTTAAATGTACGCTGACCGTACAAGAAGTGAAAAAATAGTTATAGGTAACGCCACCAGAGTTGAGCCCACGCACACAACCACATCTCATGTAATGACAGCGGGATTTTGACGTTGGGTTGACGTTTAACGACAACACAACGTCAAAATCCCGCTGTCATTACATGAGATGTGGTTGTGTGCATGGCCTCAACTCTGGTGGCGTTACCTTTATTTCTTATTACTCTTATCTCATTTACTGACTAACTTGTTTAAAATCTTTTCGGCACTTTTTTCAATGTCTCGAATATCTTTGGGTTAGTCACGGTCATTATCTACATCGTGACGTCACCGGACACCGACTTGTCATTCCATTCATTCAATGTTCATGAAAAAAATATTCCGTTTCCACTCGGCTACGCCATATTTTTATTGTGCCTAATTAGAAACTTCTGGTTTCCTCTTGTTTGACTTGGTTAAACGTATAAGTTTTACGCAGCTCAAAAATGGAAGATCAAGGTGGAAGTTCTGCTCCCAGAGTAAGCGACAAGAAGTTGGCCCAAACTCAGGCTAAAGTTGATGAAGTTGTCGGTATTATGCGTGTCAATGTCGAGAAAGTTTTGGAGAGGGATCAGAAGTTATCAGAACTGGATAACCGCGCTGATGCTTTGCAGCACGGGGCAGCACAATTCGAGCAACAGGCCGGTAAGCTCAAAAGGAAATACTGGTGGCAAAACTTGAAAATGATGCTTATAATTGGTGCTATTGGAGCTGTGCTGCTTATCATTATCATTATCTGGGCTACATCCGGCTCTGGTAACTCCAATACAAACTCTGCGCCCGCCCCGGCTGTCACCCCGGCCCCTGACTCTGGACGATAATCAACAGAAATCTAGACCACCATCATTGATTTACCAAGGATATAAAACACTTGTAAAATGATTCAGACCAAAACTAGACTGAAGTCTGTGAGAGCCTTATATTTTGTATTACATTTACTGTTTGTAGGGAAAGATTCATGTTAGACCTATACTATAATATGAATGAACCAAAATCTCCATACTGGTTGTTGGAATGTGAAGTTGAAAATTAGCTTTTACAACATTTTCTATGCCAATTTTACTACAGGTTAAATACTTATTAGACCAGGGTCCAATTGCATAACAAAATACAACTTACATTACAAGCGGAACTCCCTTTCTAGTTAATATAACTAAAGCGTGAGTTCCGCTTGTAATATTAGTTGTAATTTGTTATGCAATTGGGCCCTGCATGATTAATGCAGATTAAGCTACTTTAAGACTAGCAAATAGATAAAGGTGTGTCACATGTATACTGGCCATGTTATCATTGTCTTTGTTTACAAAATGATGGACAAACTTATACCATTTTTACTGAGAAATACTTAAACAAAAAACTATTTTTGAAATGTTAATGTTATAAATTTATTATATTTGATGTGGCTTATACAAACTATTTGTAATTTTATAAAAAAAGTAAGTATATGAAGTGGCCAACTTTTATTGTACAGATTTTCATAAGAGACCTAAAGGCTATTTAGGCAAGAGAAAGAGTGTTAATAAATTCCAGCAGGCTTTATAGGTAGTATGAGGCTGGTACACTTACCACCATCCAACTCCCACATATTTTATGACAAGATAAAATATAATTATCATTGGGAGCTTGTTAAATATATTTAATCTTACCAAAATGGCCTTTATTAGTAATTTTAACTTGTTGTGTAGTACAGAGCTTATTTATGAATCAGGTAATGCAGAACTGATAGTTGTACAAACATGAAAAGACCACACCCATTGCCTGGTTATTAACAAGTAATAACTATAAATTAAGAATTTTAAAAACCCCCAACGCAATTATGTCACTCGTTTGTTTGACATTAAGTCATTGCCCATTATGCGTCTAAGATCCTTTCCGCAGCTAACAAAAGAGCTGATAACTTTGAAACGGCTGAACCGATTTTGATGAAACATATCTAAGAACCATCGCCAAGAAATCTGCTTTCTAAAAAAACTGCATCCAAATCGGTTCACCCGTTTAAGAGCTATGATGCCACAGACAGACACACACACATAGCGGTCAAACTTATACACCCCTCTTTTTGTGTTGGGGGTTAAAAATAAACTACTTGTTGCACTAAAATATGTTTTATAATTCTTTTGAAACAGCACAACTCACATAAAATTAACATTAATAGCACAAAATTAGTTAGATTAATAGGCTTGTTTGTTATATTAATTAATTGTAACTAAAACTACATAATCATTATTATTATATCTGGTGTTTACTATAATGGTTTGGGTCATAAAATGTTAAGTTTTCTTTACAAGTTATTGATATTTCAGATGCATTTTTGTGATCGGATGTTATAGGGTGGGACCAACAGTGATCTTTGTGTTAAAATAAAATACAGTGCCTAAAAGTCTGTTGCGTCTTTCCATGATATGGATTGTATTAACAGTAAATGCTGATGTTATATTCCTATTTGTATTGCTACTTATATTGTAATTGTTAAGATATAATAAATGTATGTATTCCTCAATTTTGTGTGATTCATGCTTATCTGTGTTCATGAGTGAGCATTTAAGTATCTTTTGTCAGACTTTATCAGACTCTCCGGATCTAGATAAGCATTGGAAGTGATTTATAAACATTCACTTATAAGCATTATTCATTTTCACTTTCAATAGGCTATTCTCTACCCTCTAGTTACACATGGAATTAAAATCTAAAGATTATTTGCAGTTTGACCTTAGTCTAGTTTTAATACATTTTTAGTAGTTATAAGCAGGAAGGTTACAATTGGGAATGTCTAAAAAAAAATACCAGTGGTTTTTATATTTTTTTTGTATAGTAAAGTCAATTATAAGAAACTAATTTCAATATTTTGTCAATTAGTTCAGTACTTTTTTCATAATTAATTATTGAATCTATTTTAGTTGATGACGTCAGATTGTAATTGAGGGCTCCCACACTGCCAAATTTCTAAATCTATCCAAATGCGTACGATAAGGCAACTCCTTTAATTATTTTTGGCGTAGTGGTACACTGTAAGTAGTGTCACTTTACTGGCGCCGTCAAAGTGCTAGATGTCAGGCAGCGGGTCCAAATCAAACTCCGTAGTATAATCCACGCGTAAATTGTGAAGAATTCTAACCACACAGGAAAAAGTACGACTTAGACCGGCCACGCAATTTACACCAATGTCAAATGAAGGTCATCGCTTATTTGTTATGTAATAAATTATAAAACGAGTTAAAAAGCATTTATCTCGAAATGGTTTTCGATTTACTACACATTGCAAAAAAATAGACATCCCCAATTGAGATCAGCTATTTTCAATTTGTTCATTATCCACAGCATATGAATAACGAGAATGGCACCTGAACATTCAAATTAAATCGCCTTGATTGGTGTAAATGAGATGCACACCACACAACTCACATAGCTAGGGATAGGAAATACAATACATATTGCTTTACATACTTAGGTACATTTATTGAGAACTATGAAAGTTTTTGTTATTGTAAAATATGTATGAGTCACTCAGGATTAACATACCTGCTGGCTACTTATCATTTAGTAAATTCCACCACCAATGTTTGTAATTAATAACTACATCTTATACTATGAAATGAGCTTTATGTATTTGCACATACATATTTGTAAATGTATAAGATGTATATTTTACATCTCGAAAACAGCTCTAGTGATTTCAATGAAATTTTTTATACATAAATAAAGGTTGTAGTCGTGATAGCCTAGTGGTTGTGGTTGTGGTCGAGGGTCGTGAGTTTGAACCTGGGCTCGCACCTCGTGAGTTTTACATACATTTGACGAAAAATATCGTGAAAAAACCTGCTGATACGTACGGGGAAAGTTAATGGTGTGTGGGAAGCTCCCATTCCCCACTGGGTTCTCCCATTCTGAGAGGAGGCCTGTGCCCTGCAGTGGAACTTATATAGGTTGATATGACGATGACGATGGGAAAACGAGTTTTTCTGATATTGTAAAACGACTGTCTTCGGTTACCCAAGTACTTAAGTATTGCGTATTGGAACAATCTGTGTCTTTTACACGCTTTTTTGCGATGTCCACTAGTTATGGGGGCCAGGTAGCCGGCTGCGGGTCGCGGTGGTGAAATGTATGGGTATGCTGGTTAATAAACACCGGAACAATGTTTAGGGTTCCGTACCCAAAGGGTAAAAATGGGACCCTATTACTGAGACTGCTGTCCGTCCGCCTGTCACCAGGCTGTGTGATAGCTAGACAGTTGAAATTTTCACAGATGATGTATTTCGGTTGCCGCTATAACAACAAATACTAAAAAACAATAAAATAAATATTTAAAGGGGCTCTCATACAACAAACATGATTTTTAGGGTTCCGCACCTCGAAAGGAAAAAGCGGAACCCTTGTAAGATCACTTTGTTGTCCGTCCGTCCGTCTGTCAAGACCCTTTTTCTCAGGAACGCGTGGCGGTATCAAGCTGAAATTTATATCAAAATACTCAGGTCTACTGTCCCTTGGAGCTGTGGAAAAATCAAACTTCCAAGCCAACGCAATCAAAAGATACAGCCATATGCCGCAAATTTTCGACACTCAAGGGAATCAAAACCTACAGGGTACTTCCCGTGAACTCAGAATCTTGAAATTTGGTACGAAGCAAGGTCTTATAGCACAGATAAAGGAAAAATTGCGAAAAGCATAATTTTTTTGTTACATCATATAAGTAATTTTATTAAATTAAACATGATCCTTCACGGCGTACATTTTACTTAAAAGTAGGGCTCTGCTAACACTGGATTATTATAGTTACGGCTGTTTACGGCGTATATTTTGACATAGCCAAAAATGTGTACGGAACCCTCGGTGCGCGAGTCCGACTCGCACTTGGCCGGTTTTTTTTGCTCTATATAACGGCAACAGGTAGACGCTTGAAATATTAACAGAATATTTAATTATATATTCACTTTAAAAATAAATAATTAAATTAAAATAAAACAAATATTTAAGGGGGGCTCCCATACAAAAAAACCTGTTTTTTGTCGTTTAATAGATAATGGTACGAAACCCTTGTGCGCGAGTCCGTCTCGCACTTGGCCGGTTTTTTTTAAACATACCTATAGGCTTGCGTTTGACCACAATCACGCCTGATGGAAGGCGAAGATGAGGTCGACGATACAGGACGCTTGCCTAGTAAGTGCTCATTCACCCTAAAATTTATAACGGCTAGATTGTAGTGTTCAGGGAACACCCGCAGGTAGCGAATTCCATTCTTTAGCTGTACGTCTGATGAAAAAAGAGCAAAAACGCTTTGTGCGGATTCTGAGAATACCTACTGACACAAGGGTGGAGCCCCGCCGCTTACTTCGTCGACCTGTGAAAGAAAGGAGCAGTACCTTTACCATGAGTTACACTAGTTTACAGTGACCGTACTCGCTAGCGACGGCGTAAATGATTTGTATGGAGAATTGTACTTCCGTAAGTGACCGCTAGAGGCGCTGTACACGATATCCATACAAATAATTTACGCCGTCGCTAGCGAGTACGGTCACTGTGAACTAGTGTAACTCATGGTAGTGGTACTGTATGCTTAGTATAAGTTTTACTTCACCAAATACTTCACGATCGCGTTTTCGTAAAAAAACCAATTACTAGGGAAACATGGACAGCGCCTCCGCGCGCGCGCGTCCATGTTTCCATAGAATTGAAATTTTTACGTAAACGCGATCGAGAAGTATTTTGGTGAAGTAAAACTTATACTAAGCGTACAGTACGCTTAGTATAAGTTTTACTTCACCAAAATACTTCTCGATTGCGTTTACGTAAAAAAATCAATTACTAGGGAAACATGAACAGCGTCTCCGCGCGCGCGCTTCCATGTTTCCATAGAATTGATTTATTTACGTAAACGCGATCGAGAAGTATTTTGGTGAAGTAAAACTTATACTAAGCGTACAGTACGCTTAGTATAAGTTTTACTTCACCAAAATACTTCTCGATCGCGTTTACGTAAAAAAATCAATTACTATGGAAACATGGACAGCGTCTCCGCGCGCGCGCGTCCATGTTTCCATAGAATTGAAATTTTTACGTAAACGCGATCGAGAAGTGTTTTGGTGAAGTAAAACTTGTACTAAGCATACTGTACCTCTACCATGAGTTACACTAGTTTACAGTGACCGTACTAGCTAGCGACGGCGTAAATGATTTGTATGGAGAATTGTGTACCGCCTCTAGCGGTCACTTACGGAAGTACAATTCTCCATACAAATCATTTACGCCGTCGCTAGCGAGTACGGTCACTGTAAACTAGTGTAACTCATGGTAGAGGTACTGTACGCTTAGTATAAGTTTTACTTCACCAAAATACTTCTCGATCGCGCGCGCGGAGATGCTGTCCATGTTTCCATAGAATTTAAATTTTTACGTAAACGCGATCGAGAAGTATTTTGGTGAAGTAAAACTTATACTAAGCGTACAGCGCCTCTAGCGATCACTTACGGAAGTACAATTCTCCATACAACTCATTTACGCCGTCGCTAGCGAGTACGGTCACTGCAAACTATTGTAACTCATGGTAGAGGTACAGGTGCAATAAGGTCGTGCAGTTCCCAAGCTCATTCACTGAAATGTAGCCTAAGATATCGATAGGCAAAGCTAGTCTTCTACGATGGCGAAGTTGACTAAAACCCATATCACAGAACACGATGTGAAAACTACCTACCATTCCTCCGAATACACGATGTAGATACGAACGGTATACGTTATGGTGACAGAATGAGATAGTGAATGCGGTAGCAAGCGCCCGCGCGTTAGACAATATGGCTTCTGGGTCTGCAGTATCTAGGTATTGGCGAGCAACTGATTAATTATGTAAACTAAAATAAATTACTTGCACGTTAAGTATTTATTAACCCGTATAATCTAGTTAGCATAGCTATGGCTATGCGCTCCTTATAAAGGCAAATACTAAATACCTACGTGTAATAAATTACAATGAGTAAATCGATTGTGCAATAAGGCCGTTTCCTGAGGCGAGAGTTCCTTCTATGGCCAAACCAATACGTATTGGCACGTGGGCGTTCGTCGCCCACAAACATCACAGTACAGGGCAATACTTAACATAATTTTATAAGGCTACCTTAATCATAACAGGCACCTACCTAAGGATATAAATAAATAATGATATCACGAGGATTTATTTTTGTTTTATAAGACGCAGGGCCTTTGCCTCCCAAAGTTTAGGGCCCATGCGCAACATTGAGGAAACATTTGGAGGTCATAGGTAAATAAGTGATTACTTTTGTACCCTGTCACTTTAACGTCATGTTTGAAAAGCCATACGAAATTATGTAACGAATAAAAGCGAAAAGGTACATAAATGATCACTTATTTATCTACACGAAATGGCCAACGAGCCCGTGTGGGCGCGTTTAAAGCGAACTGCATTATTTTATCAAACCTCTAAATCATTCACAATTTGTTCAATGGTGCTTATCTACCTAGGGGATTGGATTTATAAGTTTAAGGAATAAGTAGGTAGGTAAACAATCAAATGACGACCGGGGGCCAGGCCCCTGGTAGCCTAGCTGTTAGAGAACCTAACTACGAAGCTTGAGGTCTCGGGTTCGATTCCCGTTCTGGTCAGGTATTTGTGTGAAGAAAATGAATGTTTGTGCTCGAGTCTTGGATGTTTAATGTGTATTTAAGTAATCTATATTGTAAGTAGGTATGTATGGTTATCCGTTGGCTAGAGGTAACGCCACCAGAGTTGAGGCCACGCACACAACCACATCTCATGTAATGACAGCGGGATTTTGACGTTGTGTTGACGTTTAACGACAACACAACGTCAAAATCCCGCTGTCATTACATGAGATGTGGTTGTGTGCATGGCCTCAACTCTGGTGGCGTTACCTATAGTACCCATAGTAGGTACCTAGGTACAGCTTTGCTTAGTTTGGGACTAGGTCAATTGGTGTCCATTGTACATACCATGATTTATTTATTTATTTAAATGTATATGTATAGGTATAAATACGTTGAAATAATAAGCCCTTAAAGGTAATATGTACAGCGCGAAGACGAAAGACAGACGTCTAAAAATAATCTTTACCTACTAATAAAGATTCAGTTACCAAACCCTTAGGTACTCAATCCTTACTAATATTATAATGCGGAAACAAATCTATCTATTTGTTTGTTACCACTTCAGTCGTTAACTGCTGAACCGATCTAGATGAAATTTGGTATAGAGATAGTTTGAGACTCTAGAAAGGACATAGCGTCGGTGATACTGCAATACCGCGTAGCATAGTTTTTCCATACCTAAGGCTTAACTTGAAATGAAATAGGTAGGTACCTAAACAGTGAAAATTAGACCTTATGGGAAAAGATGGTAACGCGGCATTGCAGTATCACCGACGATAGGCTAGTCATTATCTCGGAAAATTGCAGTTCTCGCGGAACAGCTAAACGAATTATTCGCAGTCGGAGTCGCGGGCATCAGAGGCTCTACCATTACGCTTAGTATAAGTTTTCCTTCACTTTAATACTTCTCGATCGCGTTTACGTAAAAAATTCAATTACTAGGGAAACATGGACAGCGCCTCCGCGCGCGCGCGTCTATGTTTCCATAGAATTGAAATTTTTACGTAAACGCGATCGAGAAGTATTGAAGTGAAGGAAAACTTATACTAAGCATACATGAGTTACACTAGTTTGCAGTGACCGTACTCGCTAGCGACGGCGTAAATGATTTGTATGGAGAATTGTACTTCCGTAAGTGACCGCTAGAGGCGCTGTACACAATTCTCTATACAAATCATTTACGCCGTCGCTAGCGAGTAGGTACGGTCACTATAAACTAGTGTAACTCATGGTAGAGGTACAGTTTGTGAACTTACTTCACTTATAAATAATGGGAGTTACCTACTGATCATCGGCCTTAATAATGATGAACTGTAGTGAAGTCACAGCTAATTTACGTTGCGCAGGCGCCACTATACCTAAATAGTTACATGTTAGTAGTGAAGGTCTTGGTTTTTGTTGTCACTACGGAGTTAACTTCTAAAAATATCTACCGCCAAGGCAATATGCACTAACGAAAGTGTGACTCATCTAAATATATTATGCAGAGGGCATTTAAATGTTTCTGGTACATTCTATAACAATGGTTCCCAAAGTTTCCGAACCATGATTCCTCTAAAAAAGTTACTAGTTCGGGATCCAGCTTGCTTATCTGGCGTTATAATTAAAACTCCTTCGAGTGTTTGCACTGATAGAAGATGCTAAATGAAATCCTAAACTTATGTACTTACTTAAGTTTTGAAACAATAAAAATACTTACATACTTACTTAGTCAATTATTATAGAGTAGAACTGATACAAATTTAATACAACTACTTTGTTCTTAACAAAAAATAATATAAAATAGTATTTTATACAATCGTTGCATAATAAAGGCTCTTAAAGTCGAGTACCGTGTTTAGGCCACGAGGCTTGCCGAGTGGACTAAGTAAGGTACGAGATTTTAAGAGCTAATTATGTAACTATTGTATACAATACTTTTTCTACGAGTCATCATCATCATCGTCTATCGAGGTATAGTCGGGGTAAGAAAAGGTTCGTCACTTTTCGACCTTAACTCGTTGACATAGAGTCGAAAAGTGACGAACCTTTTCTTACCCCGACTATACATACATAACCTTTTGTAAAGTACTTTGGGTTAAGTTTGAAAATAGTACCTTCCACTTGTGAATTAAAACAAATAAAACAACCAATAAAAAGTCGTTTTGGGTCGGCTCGAGTCGGTTAGAGTCGGTTCGAATAGGTTCGAGTCGATTAAAGTCGGTTCGAATCGGTCCGAGTCGGTTCGAATCGGTTCGAGTCGATTCGAGTCGATTAAAGTCGTTTCGAGTCGGTCCGAGTCGGTTCGAATCGATTCGAGTCGATTCGAGTCGATTCGAGACGGTTCGAGTCGGTTCGAATCGGTTCGAGTCGATTCGAGTAGATTAAAGTCGTTTCGAGTCATTCCGAGTCGTTTAGAGTCGGTTCGAAGCGGTTCGAGTCGGTTCGAATCGGTACGAATCGATTCGAATCGGTTCGAGTCGATTCGAGTCGATTAAAGTCGGTTCGAATCGATTCGAATCAGTTTGAGTCGATTCGAGTCGATTCGAGTCGATTTAAGTCAGTTCGAGTCGGTTCGAATCGGTTCGCGTCGGTTCGAGTCGATTCAAGTCAATTCGAGTCGATTAAAGTCGGTTCGAATCGATTAAAGTCGGTTCGAGTCGGGTCGATTCGGTTCGAATCGGTTCAAAGCGGTTCGAGTCGGTTCGAATCGGTACAAATCGGTTCGAATTGGTTCGAGTCGATTAAAGTCGGTTCGAGTTGGTTCGAATCGGTTCGAGTCGATTCAGGTCGATTCGAGTCGATTAAAGTCGTTCAAGTCGGTTCGAGTCGATTCGAGTCTGCTCCAATCGGTTCGAGTCGTTTCGAGTCTGTTATTATTTATTTAACACCATCGATTTCGCGTCAAATAACAAACAAAACTTTTAAATTTTCGTAGCACAAAAAAGAACTAATGAGACGTCGTTATAAGACTGTTTCTGATTGGCCAATTACTTCAATTACTTAACCAATCACGTAACAGAAGAAAAAAGTTAGTGTGTTCAAATGGAAGCAAATTTGCCAGATACTTATTTCCAACTTTACATTGGGTGCGTTCCACTAAGCGCTCACGACGCTCAAACGAAGTACTAAGTAAGTTCTAATTTTGAAATTATTATAGTCGTCTAGAACGTTGTATAATAATCATTATAGTTGAGTCCGAAGTGCCATAGACTATCCAAGATTAAAAAGTTGTAAGTTGTCTATAAACACTAAGTAACGCATTAGAAAATAGTGGCTTATTTATACCTAGGTATGTAGGTATATGTAATATCTTTTTTTCTACTCGTTGATTTTAATCTGTCAATTATGACATAATTGACAGATTAAAATCAACGAGTAGAAAAAAAGATATTACATATACCTACATACCTAGGTATAAATAAGCCACTATTTTCTAATGCGTTACTTAGTTATTTAGCATTAGAAAATAGTGGCTTAGTTATAACTACCTAACCTATTGTAATCTATACATATAAAATCCTTTGTCCTGACTGACGGATCAACGCACAGCCTAAACCGCTGATCGTAGAGACCTGAAACTTGGAGGGTGTGTTCTTTGTATGACGTAGGCATCCGATAAGAAAGGATTTTTCGTAGTTCTACTCCGAAGGGGGTAAAAAGGGGGGGCAAAGTTTGTATGGGACAACGTGATTCCTTGGTCCAATCTACTTCAAATTTTGCATAAACATTCTTTAACAGAATTGATGGAAGACGTGTTTCGTATTTTATTGAAATTCATCACTTGACGGGGTTAAAAAGGAGTAGAAAGTTATTTTGGGGGTGATTTGCTTCGAAGTTGATATCAATACTCCTTAGTGCTTTTGATTTAAATTACATTTTATTTTGACACATGTTTGAATACTCAATCCGAAGACACGGCTTCATAGGAACGTAGAGTTCGAAATTTGAAATGGTAAGGACTAGACATCTTGGTTAAGCCGCGTTTTCACTTAGTGTTCTGAACAAACATTTGTTTAGAGCAAATATGATTGCGGTTTTGCCGATGTTCGCTCAAAATAGCATCAATGTATCTACTGTGTTAAAAAATAATAATTTTATTAAATACTTAAGATGTATGTAATTTAATAACAATGTAGATCTGATTGAAAAAAATATACCTTGTTGAGTTTCTTGCCGGTGCCGTGCACGTACAATGTCGAGCGAATGCACAGAGCAACAGCTCGCTCGCCACAGACGTCGTTTTCACTGGATGAATGAGTGAGCGACCCGCGTCCAGCCGATTATCACTGAATAAACACGTTCGCTCGCTCAGAACTGTTCAGGACACTGGGCTGATTTTTCAATCATCGAATAAATATTATCTGACGGATAACGTGTAAAGCGGCTAAATTGTAGCGTCATGCATACAGTGCAACTGACGCAGTGCTGTCAGTCAACTTATTTAGTCAACTTATTCTATAATTTAACCAGTTGATGACATTTATGCGTTGATTGAAAAATCGGCCCTCAGTGAAAACGCAGCTTTATAAAACATACAAATCATTCCATATTCAAAAAAAACAATATTTAAATCGGTTTAGAATTCGAAATTTCAATTTTATTTGTTCTTGGATATTTGAATGAAAAACTTACCTTATACCTAGATTTTCTTTAGAAAATTCCTTGGAAATCTCTTAGATTACCTATTTAGCGAATATTTGCGAATATATACACGAATTACCGACATTGTAAACGAAACGAAACTTCAAATTTTGCAAACCATTTTGTCTACGTTTGTCAACCACTTCCTGATCTGATCTCTGATAATAACTAATTATATGTACATATAAGTATTTGCATTTCACCAAGCTTTTGGTTTTACAAGCGCAGCGTGGGACGTCCACCAACAAGATGGACGGACGTTTTGGTGAAGGCCGCAGGTTCAGGGTGGATGCAAGTCGCTTCCAACCGTAATGATTGGGCGTAAATGAGGGAGGCCTATGTCCAAAAATTCAAAAATGCAAAATTCCCAAGGGATAGAAAAAAAATCAACTTCGGAGCTCATTTTAAAATGTCTTTCACCAATAGAAAAGATACACTGTCCTTGATTAACATAGGATGCTATTTTCCGGATAAATGCAAACTCCCGCGGTATAGAAAATAGTAAATTTAACTTCGGGGCTGAGTTTAAAAAAAATTACCAATAGAAAGCTACACTATCCTTCATTGGTATAGGCTAGGCTACCTACTATTTATTCGGTAAAATGCGAAATTCCCGTGGGATAGAAAGAAGTCAATAAGTATCACTTGAGGGCTGATTTGAAAATTTCTTTCACCAATAGGAAGCTACACCAACCATTATTTACATAGACTACTTTTCTCCGTGAAAAAGCAAAATTCCCACGGGAAAAAAATAAGTGAATTCAACTACGGGGCTGATTTTAAAACTTCTTTTACCGGTACAAAGCTACACCTTTAAGGACATAGGCTACTTTTTCTCGGGGAAAATGCAAAATTCCCGCGGGACAAAAATAAGCGAAAATTTGCATAGAATAAGGACAAATTTGTTGAAATTCCCACGGGATAGAGAATAAACGGGATTTATAATATTCACTAACTGATACTGATGATGATGAAATGATAATAATGATGGATCTTGCCGTTGCCGGATTTTTGTTTTATACAATGAAAGAGATGAAGAAGCTTTACCACAAATTGGAATTCTACGCGGACGAAGTCGCGGGCAAAAGCTAGTATCTAATTATATTATTTTTTGTTAAGAACCAATAAGTAGGTAGGTAGTTGTATTAAATTTGTATCAGTTCTACTCTATAATAAATTGACTATATGTAATATCTTTTGTTTAAATATCTTCTCGGTACTTTAATGCGTCATAAAATGTATTCGTAACTGAAGATGTGGAATAACTATGCATATTGGATTTCGTTGAAACTCTATAGGCTTGTGAGTTTAATGTGGGAGGAGGCGGTTCAGTTCGATGAAATGTTCCGGTCTTAGATTATTTATGCACTAGATGGAGCGTCAGGAGCAAACATCGCGATACAAAACGTCCACCATCCATTTGACAGCTTCATATTACGATCGCGTTACGTCATTCCGGTTGTGCTTAATGATACCAGTTAATTTCATATTCCCCAAAATGTGGGGAAAAAATATTAGAGGCCGATAGACGCGAGTAAAAGTGACTGTAAATGGTAATTAAATAAAGTATGAATAAATAAAACTAAAAACTGATTATATATATTTTTTTCTGTGGCAAAATCGAAATTTGAGCGGCCGCGGGGAAATCTAAACACGCGGTAGTGTGTCAAGCTAAGTTCAAGGAAATGAAACTGGCAAAGCAGCGCTGTGTGAATATTACACGAACCAATTGGAGCCACTTATGACCCCTTCATAACTACAATACAAATAGATAGTAGATTGATAAATAAGGGTTGTACTACTCGGTACTCGGTGTACTCGGCAGTTTTTTTGATACTCGTACTCGGCCGAATAACTCGGTTCAAATGCCGAGTATACTCGGTCTAAATAAAATTATTATTAATCATGCGTATTAAAATAAAACGGGCTTGTAAAACAACCAGATTCGCAAACTTTTGCGTATACTCATTGTGTCAACAGTCACTGTACACAATCATCTATTTCCAATGTTTTTAAAATATTTAAGCAATTAATGTGCGGACCAAATGCGTATTACTCGTTAAACAAAAACTGACTAATTTGCGGGGAGAAGGCGGGGATCCCCGCGACGTTCGCTCGCGGTGGCTGGTAGCGCCGCGCGAACCTGTCTAAACCCGTTTTCGCGCCTCAAAACAGAACCGAGTAACTCGGCCGAGTACTCGGTTTGAGAAACTTTGAACCGAGTATACTCGGTAATCGGTTACTCGGTAAAAGTTGTACTCGGCGCATCTCTAGTTGTAAGTTGTAATTGATCATTTACACTCGAGTTGAACACTACTTTTTATCATAAATGCGAGGAAATAAAGAAAAACCGTTATGTTAAAAATACAGTTGTGGCCATATAATTAAGAACGATTATTTATTGAGATGATTTTTTCAAAGTAACAAGTATAACTAATTGCCCGTATTTTTTTTATTTCTCTCGGTATTGCAAAACTTTTCCGTACTACCGGTACATTCATTTATGCAACATTGTTGGCTAAAAAATTAATAGAGAAACTTTATACATTCGATCTGAACCTAGTATTAGTACTTACTGGCTGGTCACGTAATTAAGAACGCTGAATAGTTTATTATTTTTTCAAATTTAAATAGAGAACACTGTGTGGCTCTGTGGTTGTAGATTATTATTCGTATAATTTTGGCGCCATTTCGTGCTGTTAAAGTCTTAAAAGTGATTACTTCGTATAAAAACAATGGGGAAAAATAATAGTTGTGATAAATCTACAAGAGAAGTAATAATAAAACTTCGCGAGAAGAATTGGTCGTATAAAAAGATAGCCGACCATCTGCAATGTTCAAAAACAATGGTTTTCCATGCCGTAAAGCATTTTTCCACGTATCAAACTACTTCAAACGTTCCGCGTGGACCTAGACAGAGAAAGTCATCTCGTCGAGATGATCGAAATATCGTTCGTTTGGCAAAACAAAATCCTTTTAAAGGGTCTAATGAGTTGAGAAAAGAATATTTTGGCGAAAACAACCCTTCAGCAATCTCTGCACACACTATTCGAAGGCGTTTGGTAGAAAATAAGTTGAACGGAAGGATAGCAAGAAAGGTGCCTATGTTGAAACGATGTCATAGGCAAGCCCGACTTGCATTTGCAAGAAGGTATGAAAACTGGACAGTCAGACAGTGGAAAAACGTTCTTTTTTCTGACGAGACAAAAATAAATAGGGTATGTTCTGATGGAAAACGATATGTACGACGCCCTCCGAATAAAGCATTCGACCCAAAGTACACAAAAGTGACATTAAAGCATGGCGGGGGAAATGTGAAAATTTGGGGGTGCTTTTCTGGACATGGCGTTGGACCTGTTAGGCTGATAGAAGGAAACATGGATCAATTCCAATACAAAAATATACTGCAAGAAACAATGTTACCATATGCCGAAGACGTGCTTCCGGTTATTTGGACATTCCAGCACGACAATGATCCAAAGCATACTGCACGCACCGTTAAGGAATTCCTCACATCACAATCAGTTTCAGTCTTAGATTGGCCAGCCAACAGCCCAGATCTTAACCCAATAGATCATCTTTGGTGCGAAGTCAAGAAAAAGGTTTCAAATCGACAGTGTGGCAATTTGAGAGAGCTGTACGACGTTTTCTTAGAAGAATGGAACTCTATTTCTCTTGCGAAATGTCAAAAATTGATAGATTCAATGCCTCGCCGGTGTAAAGCCATAATTAAAAGCCGTGGACATGCTACTAACTATTAATTTTAGTTCAAATGTATTAAATTGCTTTTTTTTCTATACCAACTTCACATTAATATGATTTATTTAATCTAAGTTTCATATAAAACAACTCTCGAGCAGTTTAATAAATCGTTCTTAATTATTTGTCCAGCTTCATTACTATTTGAATTTATTAGTATAGAGAACAAATAAAATTTGTAAAAAAAAATGTTAGCAATTATACACTATTATTATTAATCCTGTTTGCTCTATCCATGTGGCTATTTTATAACATAACTTGTTACTTCTAAGAAGGAACACAACTAGACATATGACATGATTTAGATAAAAAAAAATCGGAAACTTCAAATCGTTCTTAATTGTATGACCACCACTGTATATACGCTGAGCTCGGTGCGCAGGCGGCGAGGCGCTGCACGTGCAGCAGCGCAAGGGTGGCGCGCACGCGGCGTGGCGCAGCACGCGGCCACGGGGTTCGTGAATACAAAGGAGCACCATTCGATTTTCAAATTTACTTACATCCCTAAGGATGTAAATCGAATTTATATCCCGGATTTCAAGCTGAATGCAACCTACTTTCAGAGCTTGAGTGGTGAAAAAGAATTTATTTCCAAAAATAATAATGAAACACGGTTACATTACATTTATTTATTACACATTTAGTCATTTCTATAACGTTTCTCGCGCTGTCACAATGCAGACTGAAGGGAAAATGACAAATGAGTGTTGCCAATGTGTGCGGCAAAACTGCGGGGAAAGTGAAGCTGATTGGGGAATGTGTGGGGAGAGCTTCAATTCTGGGAAAATGAGGGGATTTTAAGTATGAACACAAATACGCGACATTTGAAATTTTGATTTTTTTTTGTTTGTTGTTTTTCTGCTAGTCTTGATTAATTTCCTACAATACACTATTCGTAACAGCTCGAAACTAAGTCACTCGGCCCACATAATTTTTCATTCCCCACCCGTGGGGAATTTCGACAATGCGTTTGGGGATTTTAGTATATTACTATTGGCAACCCTGTCATTCGGAATGACGCAATTGACGTATAAGCCAACTTGGCTTATATTTTTATGGGACGTTTTCATGCCGCCTATGCTCCATCTAGTGCATAAATAATCTAAGGTTCCGGTCTGCTGGCTAGCATTGCTGCGACTAAACCAGATTATTATTAACCTCTAACAATTTATACCATACCATTGTTTTTAGGGTTCCGCACCTCGAAAGGAAAAAGCGGAACCCTTATAGGATCACTTTGTTGTCCGTCCGTCCGCCCGTCTGTCAAGACCCTTTTTCTCAGGAACGCGTGGAGGTATCAAGCTGAAATTTATATCAAATACTCAGGTCTACTGTCCCATTGGAGTTGTGAAAAAATCAAACTTCTAAGCCAACGCAATCAAAAGATATAGCCATTTATGCCGCAAAGTTTCGACACTCGCAATCGAATCAAAACCTATAGGGTACTTCCCGTGAACTCAGAATCTTGAAATTTGGTACGAAGCAAGGTCTTATAGCACAGATAAAGGAAAAATTTCGAAAAGCATAATTTTTTTTGTCTCTCTGTCTATATCAGTAACCAATCTACAATGATTCCACACTGCGCACATTTTGCTTAGGAGCAGGGGTCTGCTAAGACTGGATATTCATAGATACATAAAAAATTTGTACGGAACCCTCGGTGCGCGAGTCCGACTCGCACTTGGCCGGTTTTTTTATTTAATTTCATCTAATTTTACACTAAGGCTTTCGAATTTTCGAACTACAAGTATAGGTAATTAGTTAACTGCAGAGAAAAGATAATCCCTCTGTAACGGCGGCAACTACACCAGAGCGGTACCTTTTATCTGCAGCTGACTTATTACCACTGTACCTACCTACCCACTTAGCCTTAGCCTATTACCTACTTTGTTATGTCTGTGTCTTTCAGCCGAAAAACGCGTCCACTGCTGAACATAGGCCTCCCCCATAAGCTTCTTGAAACAGACTAAATCTGCGCCTTCCACATCCAACACGTCACCGCAACCTTGATCAGGTTGTCGCTCCATCTCGTTGGAGGCCTTCCTACACTGCGTCTTCCGGTCCGCGGACACCATTCGAAAACCTTTTGGCACCATGAGCCATCAGTTCTACGAGCGATGTGTTCACTATGCTACTTACGTACTTACATCTACATAACTACATATAACTTTTCATAGTTTTTCACTTACAAGTATCATTGTATAATGGAGCAGAAAGCAATGTAAAAAGCGCCATCTTGATGATTTTAGATTATACCGTATTTTGTACAATCGCCATCATAAACACCATAGAGCATTCAAGGTGATAGAAAATCTCTGATCACGACCGTATTGTCAATCGCGTACATGCGTGTTCAGATATTTTTGATAACCTTAACTGCTCCGATGGTTACGATGGCGACTGTACCCTATCAGTCTTGTCAAGATCTGGTGATATCAAATCAAACTCAGAACTTCCTCATATTTTTACCGACAAATGTTGATCTTTAACGGAACCCGAGCACGTATACCTGTGTGTTCGAATAAGTATTGTATGTTTGTTTGTAGGTTTTTATATCCATCCATACTAATATTACAAATGCGAAAGTGGGTCTGTCTGTCTGTTAACTTTTATTTCACTCTTAAAGCGCTAAACCAATTTAGATTTAATTTGGTATAAGTAGAGATAGTTTGAGCCCTACGACAGGACATAGAGTAGTTTAACCAGAAAATCACCCTTTAAGGAGGTGAAGAGGGGGTGGAAGTTTGTATGGGGAATCAATAAGTGATTTTGATGAAATTAGGTGTGGAGATATCTTACTTGATGAACTAAAACAATTACTTTGCTCACCCGCGACCTTACAATAGTTACGTTTATGCAAGAAATGCGTGTTCATGCAGTTCCTCCACCTCCACACTGTACGAACACACACAAATCACATAAACACAACTATCACCACCACCAAGCTACACTGAGTTGAGTACTATTTATCAGATAGCGATCTCAAATGGTTATACAAAATCAATGGTAGATAGTTTAGTTCAAAAGAAGCAGGCACGGTTAGTAAATAGCATGCTTTACTCTGCGTTACCTTCTCAGTCTACTAACAAATATAGATCTAGCATCTCTTACGTTGGGGGTTTGTCAGATAAGATTTATGGCATTTTAAAATCAAACAATATTAATGTTGCCTTTAAGACTAACAACTCTTTGTACTCTAGGCTATGTAACCACAAAGAACAGGTAGATAAGGGAACTAGATGGGGGTATACAAGCTTACTTGTAATGACTGCAATGGGATATACGTAGGACAGATAGGCCGAAGTTTTAATACTAGATTTAAAGAGCATGTTTCGGCATATAGGAATGAGCATCCAGATAGATCGAATCTTGCAAAACATTTGTTGGAATCAAATCATTCATTGTTAGATTCAGATTCTTATGAAGTGTTACATTCATTGATCTAATACAAACTAGATTTGTAGACAGATCGCAAACATGAGGAACCTCAGATGTAGACTGCAGTCTCGAACTCAACTGACAGCTAATCAGTCGTCGTTGTGACACCGACCGTTACATACCGGGCGAAAAATGGGGAAATACACGGTAAAATCTTGCGATTCCGCTATCAACACACACAATAAAGCAAGTGGCATTACTTTTCATGCGTAAGTTCAGTTTTCAGTTACTCATATTATTCTGTATGTGACCAAAAACTAATAAAAATATCTAATATCGCACTGTAAGTTCAGTGTGGCCAGTATAATCATAGTTTGGTTTTCCCAACCTTTAGGGGGAATTTCGCATATTGTATGGAATCTCTATTTAACCTGTGCTATACTTTGTAGGGTACCGAAAGATGAAGTGCGCCGTCGGATCTGGATAGAAAAAATCAGATTACTAAGACGGGAAACCAACTGGCTACCTACAAAATCAACAAAAATTTGCTCGAAACATTTTCTTGAGCAACATAAAAAAAAAACAACAACAGATGGTGGTTACGTTCACTCATGCATAAGTGAACGTGAAGCGAACTCGAAAGTGCGAGCTTGGATTCGAAACCAACGAACCTCTGGTTGAGACGCCATAGGTCGAACCACTAGGCTACCTCGGGTTTGAGTATAGGTATAATAAATAAATGATTAAAATAAATTGTACCCAGAAAAAAATAAAAACAAAAAAAATTAAAACGTCCGAGACAAAAATACTTGTACATATATCTATTCTAATGGTCGTTGTGTTTTCTATATTGTGGTTTTATTATATTATATTTGTGTTATGAAAAAAACTTTCGTTTTATTTTACGCCCTTCAATAGATATACTTAATTCGCACTAATATTATAATCCATCAGGCATCCTTAAGATGATAACGGGCAGGTTTGACTGCACTTATGTGAACCACTGCTGCATGATTCACCTTAATGAACATTATTGTGAACGCGAATGAAAAGCAGATTTGGGAATAAAAGTTTAATTTGCGTCAGTCCGCACAACACACACATTCACACATAAGTAAGATTAAAATATAAGAACACTTAAGTTTGTTGTTGAGAATAAGATACAGTAACACAGAGATAATAACAGAGATCGGAGAAAGGAAACAATACCGCGGAGCGAGCTCGGTCTCTTTCGGAGGTCACGCGCTAACTGATTTTGGCGGGCGCGGGGCGGGCAGCGCTTGGGCAACGCTTCTCACGACTGCCATTTCTAGGAAATGCGCCCGTTAAGAGTTTCGCGCCTAATTCAAATAACGGCCGGGCGGACGGCGGCGGCGAGTAGAACGGCGGGAAGATGATGGGTTTACTATATACTCCCCCTCTAGACTAGGAGAGCGCCCTCGCTCCTGGTCTAGCACTCCATCAGCCTTAGCTGGACGTCCACGGTTTCGTTTTGGAACGATAGGTTTAGGAGGGGATCCATCACTACCCTGGTAGCGGGTAAGGTCCTGGGAATGATATTTCCCTAAAGCAATGTCAGGTTGGTCAGTACTGGCGATAGTATACGAAGTGGGACTAATCTTCTCCGCAATAAGATATGGACCATCCCGACGAGGGAAAAACTTAGCGGTGAGGTCTTTAGACGCATTGCTCAACAGATGTGACTTTATGAGTACCAAATCACCTTCCTGGAACTCATCGGCGGGTCGGCGAAAAGCATCAGCATACTGCTTGGCTTTATCTTGCTGGATCTCCACGCGTTCACGAACACCGGATAGTGATTCCAGGAACTGTCTGAGATAAGGGGTTATCTGTGGGATAAAGTTAGCCTTCTCTAAAATGGCACGGTGGTCGTGAACAACTTCTGTGGGTGACCGCATTTCCCTACCAAAAGTTAGATATGCTGGTGACTTGCCTGTTGTACGGCACCGTAAACTGTTTAAAGCAAAACGAATTACAGGTAGCTTCTTCGGCCAAGAAGTGTGGTCTCCCTCCACCAGCTGTGCTAGCATCGCCTTCATATCACGGTTCTTGCGTTCTGCAGGATTTGCTTCTGCGTGATATAATGGGACAAGATTTTGCTTTATACCCAGAAGAGACATGCACTGACGCATCACCGCAGATACAAACTGGACTCCATTGTCTGATATAATCCTACGAGGCAGTCCGTAACGCATAAAGTACTCTTCGACGAGTACCACAGCACATGCTGCAGACGTGGCTTCTTTCAAGGCAAATACTTCAATCCAACGAGTAGCTGTGTCCTCGATAAGAAAGATCCACCTCTCTCCCTGGTCTCCAGTTGGCAGTGGGCCGAATAAATCCATAGCCAACACTTCAGTACGCTGATTCATAACTGGTGTTTGCAGAAGACCTGGTGGTTTGGCATTTGTAGCTTTGTAGCGCTGACAGTGTATGCAGGCTTTGACATAATCCATGATTATTCTCCGCATACCTGTAAAATAGTATAGCTGAGCTACTTTTTGATAGGTACGATCAATGCCAGGGTGTCCTGCCATTGGTGAGTCGTGACATTCTTTCAGGATCTCTGCCCTGAGACTAATGGGAATGACGAGCTGGGGAGTCTCACTATCAGAATCCGGATTATATCGGTAGAGTACTCCTTGGTCCATCAGGTAACCGCGCTCCGTCCATCGTCGAGTTGCCACTTCGTCAGTACCTTCAACTTCTTTAATTATCTTCTCCACCTCGGGGTCAGCAAGCTGTTCATGTCGTAGCTCTGAAGGATCCTTCTTAGGCAGGTCCACTATCACTGAGCAGATACCGCAGTTCTCGCGAGAATCCTCGGAACAGATTGGTCTACTCAGGGTGTCAGCTACTACGTTAGCTTTTCCGGGAGTGTACTGAAATTGAATATCAAATGACTGGAGCTTTAATGCCCACCTAACCAGTCGGCCTGTAGGGGACTTAAGCGTCAACAGCCAGCGGAGCGGTTGGTAGTCGCTGCCAATGACTACTGGGTGTCCATCCAAGTAGCATCTAAATCGCTCGACAGCCCACACTACGGCAAGTGCTTCACGCTCCGTAGTGGAGTAATTCCTCTCAGCGGAGTTCAATAAACGGCTAGCATATTCGATAGGCCGCTCTTCCGTACCCTCCCCCTGCAGGAGAACTGCTCCAAGAGCGTAGTTACTCGCGTCGGTTCGTAGAACGAAGGGTCGGGAAAAATCAGCTTGAACCAAGATTGGCGCGGTGGTCAACAACTGCTTCAGCTCTTTAAACGCAGTTATTTGAGCTGGACCCCACGTCCAAGTCTGGTCTTTCCTGGTTAGTCGGGTGAGGGGTTCTGCCACTTGGGAGAACCCAGGAATAAACTTCCTAAACCAGGAACAGGTTTGTAGAAAAGTACGAAGATGCTTTAAGTGATTGGGCTCTTTCATCTGTAATACAGCCTGTACTTTGTCTGGATCCGGTGAAACGCCTTTTTGCGTAACGATGTGCCCCAGGTATTTCACACTCTCTCTGGCGAAGACACATTTATCCCGGTTCACACAAAGGTTGTATTCTCGAAGGCGGCTGAATACAGCTTGCAGGTCTTGCAGGTGTTGCTCGAATCCTTCGGAAATGATGAGAAGATCATCAAGATACGCGAGGAGGGTTACGTTGGACAAGGATGAGCAAGAACGTAAGCGGTCTATCAGGCGCTGAAAAGTCGCTGGGGCGTTCTTCAAGCCAAACGGCATTCGCTTGAAACGGTATGTTCCGAATGGACTAATAAATGCCGTTTTGTCGCGGTCTTGCTCACGAACACTAACTTGCCAGTAACCTGATCTGAGGTCCAAGGTGCTCATAAAGCAGTTCCTTTTTGTGGATTGCAGCAGCTCATCAATAAGAGGCATTGGATAGTGATCTGACTTGGTTATGCTGTTTAGACGCCTGTAATCTACGCAAAACCTCACGTCTCCATTAGGTTTCGGCACCAAGAGTGCCGGCGAGCACCAAGCAGATTCGCACTCTTCGATGACATCTTCTTTGAGCATCTTGTCGATTTCTTGTCGCATAAGCTCTTTTCTAGCGGGAGTCATGCGGTATGGCGGCACGGACACGGGATGATGGTCACCTGTATCGATACAGTGTTCGGCGAATGGTGTAGGCGCTCCCCCTGGACGAAAGACATCTGTATTGTCTACTAGGATTTGCGCGAGAACTTCCCTATCACGTGGATTTAGCAGCGAACCTTCATCACTCCTAAGGACATCAGCAGCAGCGCAAGAAAGTACACGCCTCTCCTGTTCACGTCGCAGCTGGCGTTCCTGACCGTCATTGCCGTCGACAAAATGCCACGACCCACGTGAAAAATCAATAGCGACTTGAGCGGCAACTAAGAAATCGATCCCGAGTAATGTTTCATTTTCTCTTGCTTCCGGAAATACTAAAAATTGGGTCCTTATCACTTTACCTTCTAAATTAACGTCAAGAGTGGTAATTAGCACGTCAATCTCACGCGGGTGTCCATCAGCAAGCTTTATTAGCCGTCGCGCTGGTTCAAGAGAGTGACCCTTACGGAGGAGGAGCATATGTAAAGTGTGACCCGCAATACACTGTTTAGCACCGGTATCAATAAGCGCTGTGCCCCGCGAACCCAAAATTTCAATATCGAAAATTGGTCGTAATATGCGATTTTGACAATGACTCGAGCTCGGACCGGTAGCGTGCGCAGTACAAATATTTTCAACACGACAACTTGAAACATTTTGATGACACAAACAATTTTGCTGCGTGGATTCTATACGATCCGAATTTACACAATAAAAAATATTTTGTCGTGTGGATTCTAGACTATTCGAATTTTTACAATTAAATTTATTTTGTCGTGTGGATTCCAGACTATCCGAATTTTTACAATAAAAATTATTTAGTCTTGTACATTCTAGATTACCCAAATGAAAATTACTTTGTCTCGATTCTACATAATTCGAACTCTTACAATCAACATTATTATTTTGTCTTGTGGATTGTAGACTACGACTATAATCGGTATAGGAAGTATTACAATAATAATTCTCATTTTGTCCCATAGGCGTACCACCGGGCGTGGTCAATGTATTATAATTATTATATCTAAGATTATTATTGTCCGACATGTCTAAACTATAAAAACACTGGTTTTCGTTACACTTCGAACAGTTTTCGCGAGAAACATTTTTAGAACCGCACTGATAACACGATATCGGCACTGAATCGATATTATTAATGTTTGTGGACTCACCCCGTTCTGCCAACTTACGGCACTGGTCGCGCGGATGTCCATACCGTTTGCAGTACACGCAAAAGGGGCGCTGCCGGCTGGGCACGCCGTCGTGGTACTCGTAGGTCGGTGTTGGTGGTGGTGGCGGGAACACGGGCGCGTGGGGCGCCTGGCGCGCGTGCGGCGGCGCGGCGGCCGGCGGCGGCGGCGCGCGCACGGCCGGCGCGGCGCGCTCGGGCTTCGGCGGCGGCGAGGTGGCGTGCGCGTGCAACGCGCGCGTAGTAGATGTATTTGTAATAAAGGCGTGCGCGCGCGCGCTCGCAGGGCTGCGCGTCGATGCAGGTTGCGCGTAGTTCACTGCGGCCTTATTCCGTGCATCCACGGCCTTATTCTGCGCCTCCACAGTTTTACGGTGGCCCTTTTCGTCGCGAATTTTGTCCTCAATGACATGGGTTTTCTTAAGTAAATCTTTGAACGTATGGAATTCGTCTCGACGTAAATATTTTGTTATTCTCGGGTGCATCACACTGAATATCATGTCGAGTTGCACCTTTAACGATAAGTCTTTAGGGGGAAGTTTGGTGAGGAGGGCTCGGCTTCGTGCGATAAATAAATCGGTGTTCTCATCTTCACGCTGTTCCGTGCTGAACAGCTCTCTATAAATATGAGACTCCGAGCGGCGGTCTCCGTAAGCGTCGCGCAGGTACGTCAACGCCTCTTCCCAGGAGGATATCTCTGCGCGGACACTCTGCCACCAGGTCGCGGCCTCACCAACTAATAACATCGACATGCCTTTGACTGCCCTTTCATCAGGGACGTTTGCCGCTTCCTTGTAGGATACCACGGCATCAATAAAAGCTTCGATGTCTCCCTGTCCTGCGAATCTCGCCGTGCACGTCGCGAAGGTGCCGGACGGCGCGAGAGCCTCGCCCGCCGAAGGACTCAGCGGCGAAAACGGCCGCGGGGCGGGGGGGCTCTGCGCGGTCAGCGGCAGCGGCAGCTGGCCGAGGCGCTCGAACACGCGGTCACATAACTCTGCTTGTGTCTGTTGTATAGTAGACAAGAGAGAAGCGAAATTTTCTTGTGACATCGTTACGACGTTGTTCGGTGCGGACGGCGACGCGCCGTCAAAAGATTGTCGTTTACGCGGCATTGTTACTGATCACTGAGTACGTGTAATTTTCACTTCACGTTCGAACACTTTTAGTCACTGTAGACTGTAGTAATTTACTAAAACGTGGGCTTTCGGGCCTGCAGTTGGGACGCCATTTATTGTGAACGCGAATGAAAAGCAGATTTGGGAATAAAAGTTTAATTTGCGTCAGTCCGCACAACACACACATTCACACATAAGTAAGATTAAAATATAAGAACACTTAAGTTTGTTGTTGAGAATAAGATACAGTAACACAGAGATAATAACAGAGATCGGAGAAAGGAAACAATACCGCGGAGCGAGCTCGGTCTCTTTCGGAGGTCACGCGCTAACTGATTTTGGCGGGCGCGGGGCGGGCAGCGCTTGGGCAACGCTTCTCACGACTGCCATTTCTAGGAAATGCGCCCGTTAAGAGTTTCGCGCCTAATTCAAATAACGGCCGGGCGGACGGCGGCGGCGAGTAGAACGGCGGGAAGATGATGGGTTTACTATAACATGCAAAATATGAAATTTATTAACATTTTAGATTTGACTTATTAATTATAAATTGCATTTAATTGATTAAATTATTATCATTATTTAAATTCATTACTAACGTAGTTTATAGAATGTAAATGTATACTAACAAAATTATGGATTCGTTGTGATCTGAAATAAATGATTTATTATTATTATTATTATAAAATGGCACTGGCAACAGCTGCTAGTAGGTGCAGTAGTAGTAGTAGTATTTGAAACCCAATTAATTATGGTTTTGTCCACCCAGTTAACATTATGAACTAATAAAAAATTTCTTCGTGTAATTTATTATTTAGGGGGAAATTTGCGTAAGGTAAGCAACACCAAGCCTTAAATATCGTCATCTTTATCACATTCATAAACGGCGCAATGCGAGCATACTAGTGGAAGAGAGACAAACATATGTTTCATATATTATTTTGTTGATTTCAAAGCTACGTTGTCAAATTTCAAAACTGGCACGCGTTTTGTTGAGGCGGTAGTATGAAGTTTGTCACTCTAGATTATATAACTCAGTGGTTACATTATTGCGGCAAGGGGTTGCGTCTGGATGCTCTGGAATGCATGGAAATAATTAGGTACAACACTATGGGGTCTATTATTAATGAACAGGTAAATTTAGTATCTTCTCCTTTACAGCGGCTTGGGTCTAATTTGAACAGTTAGTATTAATAAAATATGCCTTATAAATAAATAAACAAAAATTCAAGGTAGTTTTATAATATGTCAATAAAAGTTAATTTTTGTCGGGTAGTTTGAGAATAAGAAAAATAAAGTGGGTACTTGTGAAGTTACAGTGACAAGTTAAAACATTTGTTTTGGTTTGTTAGTTTAACATTTGGTAGCATAGCATACGGTTGTGGTAACTCCGAAGATGAGCTCTGGTTGAGTTCGAAACGCGTCAGTGTAGCTTGGTGGTGGTGATAGTTGTGTTTATGTGATTTGTGTGTGTTCGTACAGTGTGGAGGTGGAGGAACTGCATGAACACGCATTTCTTGCATAAACGTAACTATTGTAAGGTCGCGGGTGAGCAAAGTAATTGTTTTAGTTCATTAATATGGACCTCCGCAAAGTAACGCCTGATTCAATAAATTATCTTACTTGAATTGTGGTGAAGGAATAAGGATAATATGTGGGTAGCTTATTTTAGTAGGTAGGTAAAATATACTAGTTTTTATCCCCGAAATTAAATAGTAAGCAGACTGATGAAAAAAACTAATTTGATAAAAAATAAGCTACCCACATTACTAATTCTACGCAGACGAAGTCGTGGGCAAAATCTAGTGTAGATATAGGTACATGTATATATACACATACACGTAACGTAGGCAAGCCTCGCTCGAATTCCTAATAAGTAAAACTCCTCGGTTACGTCACGCTCACGTTCTTCGTTCCTAATTGGGAATGGTCGATAACCCGCTCTTATTAGTATTTTGTCAACGAGTTGTCCACGTCCACTGATATTTTTATCGCCACTGACTTTTTGTCTTGCAGGTGTGGCTAAGCAAAAACTGGAGTAGGTGCTTCTTATCTATTTTTCATTGTAAGAACATCCTGCTTCCCATCATGGCGGGATGTGAACGACCTCAAGTTTATCGCTTTCATCAGCATTCTGGTAGACTGTTTCGCGGAGCAACTATACGGCTACTGATTTTATGCTTAATTGGAGGTGAAATAAGTCAAATGGGAATAATTTTCATGCCAATAATTTTAAATAAATTAATATACTTAATACGTTGGACCGCTCTATCTAGCACCAAGTCTACTAACTCAGATCTCACAAGATTAGTGACTCTCCTTGAGTTGTTGATATTCACGGGCAGTGGTGATCATTTCACAGAGAGCTATCGTTGCAGGTGTCATAAGGATCATCGTAATAAAATTACTCTACCACAGGCTTAAATGAAAGGTAAGGATTTTAGCATATTTCGGGTGGTATGACCTTGTGCCATTTTCTGCCACATCGCTGCCTGGTAGGTGGTATTAACTAATCCTCCCGCCAAACTGCTGCTGTGTTCCTGCGCAGAGAGTAAGGCAATATCTAGGTGATACTGACCCATGAATGAGTTATTAAAATAGAATAACTTATTCTATCTTCCTCTCTAGGCTCTAGTACTAAATATTAATTATTCTGTACTTGCGTTTCATAAACAATCCATATTTGTATTTCTTTACTTTATGTCATTTTAATGACACTACAAAACAAAAACACATAAAAACAATTTGCATTGGTTTGCGATGCTCTCAGATCACGCTAACAAATAATTACGAATACAAATGTTGGTCGAACTAACTGTTATAAAGACACACTCAATTATGAAGTATAACGGAAGGCTGTGAGTCCATAAAATATATCTTATAGCGTGGGAGCAATTTCATATTATGGTCAAACACGTTAATTTAAATTTAAAAGTGTTAGTTAAATAATAATCATAAAATTTTGTTAAAAACAAAACACATTTCAAGTAAAAAAATAAAATTCTAACGTAGGTAGGTACCTATTTTTAGTGCTGTAAGTATACCTACTTGGAGTTAATTTAAATGGACTTTATAATACTTCTAAGCGTTAGGTCTATTAAGGTTTAAATTATAGTCTACTAGTGACGTGCTCGTGACCCACGGCTGCTGACTGCTGTAACGAAGCCGAAACGTTGAGGTAATTTTAGCAGTAGGTACAGATAGTTGTTGTGCTTACTTAAGTAGTCCCGGGCGGTATTAATTACAGTCAAATCATGTCAAATCAACGCATCGGATGCTTCGAATTAGAACTCTAGAAGAACATCGCTGTTCTGTGATTCAGTAATTAGCTAATGGCGTCTAATGAACAGAAGAGCACAAAATAGATCAACAATAACCGTTAGGAATTGCCTATAGAACTAATGAGAATTATATGGAACATAGGGTATAAACACCCTGAAAGTCCTGAAACTTATATGTATTTAGACAGTGGAATTGCTTCATTTAGGTTGGAGTTAGTTAACAATCTATCTCTGAATTATGTAGACAAACATTTCTTTCCAACAGTTTAACACTTTGTGATGCAGATGATACGAAGTTCCCATTATAATTCGATAGCAGTGTAGATTGCAGGGCAACGCGAACAAGGGAAGCGTGATTTGTAACTCTACTGCATTAGATAAACGATAAGAAAGTTAGACAGAATCGTGACTGCGGAGCGATTTATATACCTCAGTGTCTACAGGCACAGCGAGAGAGCACATACCTATTAAGTATCTGGCTCCTTAACACTATCGTTTACATTGAAAGCTGATGATATCTTTTTACTAAAAAATTGAACCGACTACAAACAAAAAGCATAGAAATATCTTCCTTCTAACGGTGAGGCCACACGAGCGTAATTTTATGAGTCGTGAGCGGCAGAATTTCGGTTCGCGCCATACAATATGCGGGCCATCACGTGACACTCACATGACACAATGTATGGCGCAACAGAAATTCTGCCGCTCACAACTCACAAAATTACGCTCGTGTGGCCTCACCCTAATCTGTTTGAAGTCGGTGCCTCAGCACGAGCCAGCAGGAGTGGTAGAAAGAAACCCAATAGATAGTACGTACGTAAGGTCGATGGCTAGGTCCACTCCTGCTGGCTCGTGCTGAGTCACCGACTTCAAACAGATTAGGGTGAGGCCACACGAGCGTAATTTTGTGAGTTGTGAGCGGCAGAATTTCGGTTGCGCCATACATTGTGGCATGTGAGTGTCACGGGATGGCCCGCATATTGTATGGCGCGAACCGAAATTCTGCCGCTCACGACTCATAAAATTACGCTCGTGTGGCCTCACCGTTAGAAGGAAGATATTTCTATGCTTTTTGTTTGTAGTCGGTTCAATTTTTATTTTATTTTTTGCGTTTTAGTTTTTGGGTGTTTTTTGAAGTCGGTTTTATTTTTTATTTAAAAATTATTTTATTTTTTGCTTTTTAGTTGTATTTGTATAATTAGATACGTAGGATAAAATCATCAGTTTGACCTCGAAATAAGTTTGTTACAAAATCTATTTTTAATACAAGTTTTTTTTTGCTCACTGTACTTTTTACCCCTGATTACCAAAGTACTCATAAAGACGAATCCAACGAGACCAAATTTGATGGGGTTACGTCGTTTTATTACGGAGTTCTTATGGTCACTTTCCAGTTCCATCTTCAGACCCTGGTTACCATCTAGTATCAAAGTACTCGTGAAGACGAATCAAACGAGCCCAAACTCGACGGGGTTGTGTCGTTTTATTCTGGAGTGCCTTTGGCTATCTTTCAGCTCCATCATCAAACCCTGGTTACCATCTGGGATCAAAATGCTCGTCAAGACGAATCACACGAGCCCAAACTCGACGGGGTTGTGTCTTTTTATTGTGGAGTGCCTTTGGCCATCTTCCAGCTCCATCATCAGACCCTGGTTACCATCTGGGATCCAAGTGCTCGTCAAGCCGAATCAAACGAGCCCAAACTCGACGGGGTTGTGTCGTTTTATTGTGAAGTGCCTTTGACCATCTTTCAGCTCCATCATCAGACCCTGGTTACCATCTGGGATCAAAGTGCTCGTCAAGACAAATCAAACGAGCCCAAACTCGACGGGGTTTGTGTCATTTTATTGTAGAGTACCTTTGGCCATCTTCCAGCTCCATCATCAGACCCTGGTTACCATCTGGGATCCAAGTGCTCGTCAAGACGAATCAAACGAGCCCAAACTCGACGGGGTTGTGTCGTTTTATTGTGAAGTGCCTTTGACCATCTTTCAGCTCCATCATCAGACCCTGGTTACCATCTGGGATCAAAGTGCTCGTCAAGACAAATCAAACGAGCCCAAACTCGACGGGGTTTGTGTCATTTTATTGTAGAGTGCCTTTGGCCATCTTCCAGCTCCATCATCAGACCCTGGTTACCATCTGGGATCCAAGTGCTCGTTAAGACGAATCAAACGAGCCCAAACTCGACGGGGTTGTGTCGTTTTATTGTGAAGTGCCTTTGACCATCTTTCAGCTCCATCATCAGACCCTGGTTACCATCTGGGATCAAAGTGCTCGTCAAGACAAATCAAACGAGCCCAAACTCGACGGGGTTTGTGTCATTTTATTGTAGAGTGCCTTTGGCCATCTTCCAGCTCCATCATCAGACCCTGGTTACCATCTGGGATCCAAGTGCTCGTCAAGACGAATCAAACGAGCCCAAACTCGACGGGGTTGTGTCGTTTTATTGTGAAGTGCCTTTGACCATCTTTCAGCTCCATCATCAGACCCTGGTTACCATCTGGGATCAAAATGCTCGTCAAGACGAATCACACGAGCCCAAACTCGACGGGGTTGTGTCTTTTTATTGTGGAGTGCCTTTGGCCATCTTCCAGCTCCATCATCAGACCTTGGTTACCATCTGGGATCCAAGTGCTTGTCAAGACGAATCACACGAGCCCAAACTCGACGGGGTTGTGTCGTTTTATTGTGAAGTGCCTTTGACCATCTTTCAGCTCCATCATCAGACCCTGGTTACCCTCTGGGACCAAAGTGCTCGTCAAGACGAATCAAACGAGCCCAAACTCGACGGGGTTTGTGTCATTTTATTGTAGAGTGCCTTTGGCCATCTTCCAGCTCCATCATCAGACCCTGGTTACCATCTGGGATCAAAGTACTCGTCAAGACGAATGAAACGAGCCCAAACTTGACGGGGTTGCTTCGTTTTATTACAGAGTTCCTATGGCCACCATCCAGCTCCATCATCAGATCAGCTCCATGTTGCAATAATATTGCATTGTCATCCAATTTACACAAGTATGCAAAATTTCAATTCAGAAACCGGGAAGTGGGTCAAATTTCAACTTGCAAGATTTGACCCGTTGAGGAGTTCCGTTGGCCATCTGTGATCTTCTTCATCAGATCCAGTTTACCAAATGACATTTTCTGAATGAAAATGTTTGACTAGATGCTAAAAATTCTAAAATTGTCATAGTTGTGCCTATAAAATTTAAGGGTTTCCGTCGATTTACCCAAGATTCCATCATCAGATCTTGACTTGGTGCCAATGGGACCACCTCGGAAGAATACTCTTTCAAACAAAAAAAGAATTTTGAAAATCGGCCCACAATTGGCGGAGATATCGATGAACATACATAGAAAAAAAAAAAATAAACAAAAAAAAAAATATAAACAGTGGAGAACCTCCTCCTTTTTTGAAGTCGGTTAAAAAATAAGAAGACTGTCGAGAACATTGCTAAAATGCGCGAGCTCTGAAGGATCAGGGGCAGAGTCTATTTTTTTTATATTTTAGGTATAAAATACATTATGCAATACCTGAGGGCACGGTAGTTCAGTCCGCCAAGACGAACCAAGAGAAGCACAAAGGTACTAGTGCTTCGTCGTTTTTTTGAACCCTCATAACTGACCTAACTGACTAACCTAACCCAGGTCGGTTCGATTCCCGGCATTGGTTTATTTTTCTGGGGTTTTTTCTGTGCACCTATATTTCAGTTTGTATTTAGTTTGAAATATATAGTTTCACGGGATGACCGTAAAAGTAATAAAAAATGAAGTTGAAAAATAAATACAAAAAAAAAAGATACTTCATACCTAACTTCCTCATAACTGACTTTGGATTATACGAGATAAACAAAATTCTCGGGATATGATGTCAATAGTGGATTATGGTAGGTATTTCCTTAGGGTACCTTCCTTAGTATTTAGGGTACTTTCTGAAGTCCTAGAAAGCTGAAATTTTCTATGTAAGCTAGTATTAGTGCACAAACAAAAAATCTAAAACAAGAGTAAAATTACCCCAAAAACATTGTCATGTATGTATTGCAATGTTGCCAAGACGAGACCATATACCTACCTACATCGCACTGTCAGAAAGTTATCAGATCTCACGTAGATCCAAGCTTCTAACCCTACATTCCCTGACTTTACAAAATACTTTAGTCAAAATATGTGCTTGGCCGTTTCGCTATTACAAGAACTATTGTAAGTATAACAGATAACTAACGAAGAGCAACAAATAAAAAAATATTAATATTTTTAAGAGAAGGTTGGATGTTTGGTGTTAAGACACTTACTCATGAGCGTATAGGTACTTACCTATAATCAAATCGCGCAACCGCGTAATTTTCTGCGTGACATGATGTACGTTCTTAAGTTAATCATGTATTTAGTTTCAAGTCAACTTAAAACACCCAACTAAGGTCAAAAGGGCATAAGTGTTTAAACAGAAATAGAATGCTTTACTCATCATGATCTCAGTGGATATATAGATACAGTAGAGACATAATTGTAAACGTAGTATAGGTACATGATTTAGACGTACTACGTCATCATAATTCCCGCGGGATAGCGACGATAAACGGTCTATTCCGACACACATTATCAGTTTCATTGATGGAACTAGTTGGACTTTTTTTCTGAGTAGTTACATTCAACAAAGAGGGTTTCCTTAATGGAACTAGTTAGACTTTTTTTTTCCTAGTAGTAGTAATGATGCAGAGATAATTTGATGGAAGTAAATAGAATGCACCTAAGTATAAATTATTTTTTTAATAAACAAAGGAATTGAAATTAAGTACTTTATATTATTGGTATTCGTTTTTATTTTATATTAAATGTTTTTATTTTATTTCGTTGAATGTAACTACTTGGAAAAAAAGTCCAACTAGTTCCATTAAGGAAACCCTCTTCGTTGAATGTAGGTAACTGCTGGGAAAAAAAAGTCCAACTAGTTTCATCAATGGAACTGATAATGTAACTAATAGGTAGTCGGAATAGACCCGATAAACGAATTCTTTGCAGTCGGAGTCGAGGGCCAACAGCTAGTAGGTAAAATTATAACTAAGAAAGTAATTCTGTCTGTCTATTTATCTGTCTGTTACCTACCTCTTCACGCTTTTACCACTGCACCGATTCAGATGAATTTTCTTATGGAGGCAGTTTGAGGCCCTGGGAAGGGACAGTATAATAGATTTTATGCCAGAAAACTGCGTAATTTCCGCAGGATGGCGATAATAAACAAACTCTTCGCTAACAGAATCGCAGGCAACAGCTACTTTAAAATAATTACTTGCACATACTGACCTTTTCAATAAGTAAGTAGGTGGCAAACAAGCTTCATGTGTCGGTCGAACATAAATAGTACTGGATGTACGAATGCCAGTTGAAACTAATCAAACTTTTAGGTAAATGACTATGGCCTATTAGTCTCAATTCCGCGAATTCCAGCTACCAAATAAATTGATGAAATGTAGACTGGACTTCTTATATGATCGCCCAAAAACAACTATTTTAACCAAATGACATGTGCAGGGAAGAATTCGAGAATGAACGCAGACGCACGGCAGTCATTCCTAAAAATAGTGGCAATGAGTGCGCTCCCTTTCAACAATTATAATGTTTCCTGCACGACGTTTGTAAGCTGACAGTAACAAATGGCCCGAAGAGCAGGGTAAAAGCTTTCTTGGGGGAATACTATCCGATGTTTACATTATTGAACGCCCTGGCAGGGGATAGGTTCAACACGCCTCGCCTCAATTAATATTGTGCCTAGTATGACCTAGTTACTCAGACAAGTTATACCATTAATAAAAGAGGAGCCAAAATGCTTTGATCTAATTTTATTAATGTTAAAACTGTAAGAGTAAGAAAAGGACCTGCCCTGTTCTGAGGCAGAAAATAGCTGTGATGATAAAATAATATAGACAGGGCCAAGTAATTTGGAAATTAATTAGTATTAAGTTGGGTCGATAGAGCTATCTGAAAGGCATGTAGAACATTGAACTAGATATTGATTTAGGAATTGCTTAGTAATGACGTAGGTATCGCCTAACCTTGGACAAGTAGTCTAGATTGTTTGTAGCGATTTTTGTCCTCAACTCTGCGTAAATACCTACTTACCGCCGAATGTTCGGATTTTGCTACAATAAGATTTAAAATTTAGTGTTTTGCGGAAAACAGACATACCTACTTAAAAAAATAATTTTTGTTAAGATCGTTATTGTTATTACTTATCATATTAGTTAATTAAGTTATCTATTTATATCTACACTATAGCTGGTGCCCGCGACTTCGTCCGCCTTAATTATTGATGCTCCGCTTCTATTGGTCTTAGCGTGATGATAAATAAGCCTTCCTCGATAAATGGACTATCTAACACTGAATGAATTTTTCAAATCGGTCCAGTAGTTCCTGAGATTAGCGCGTTCAAGCAAACAAACAAACTCTTCAGCTTTATTAATATTAGTATAGATAACGAAGCAGCTTCTTTTAGTCAATTCATAGAATTAATGAATCATGTCATATCATTTATAAGTACCTACTAATCTACTAGTTGACTTATAGTTCATCATGGCACACAGGAAGTGACCTCGCCAATAGTATGGCAATACTTTTAAGGAAATTTCGATTGTATTTCGGCAGAAATGATTGTGATGATGACGTGTGAACATGAGCAGAACTATCCTACGCGACATTAATGTTCTTGAAACGTGGTCATGTTTGCATGGTTTTGTTCTTAGTCGAGTTGACTCATTGCCTTCAAGGTTCAGTTGGTCCAGTCTCGTTAAGTTTAAATGGAATTATGCGACATAATTTACATTGTTCTAAACTACAATGTCGATTTTGTGAGGTATGAGTGTGACGATTCGAGTTCATGAAAGTAAATGATGACACCAATTGGTTTCATTTGATTATTTTAGAGGAATAATTCTAGAGACTAGTAAGTACTTATTTAGATAATTTCCTTTCAAATAACAATATTGTTAGAAGAAGTAGATCTAGGTATATACCTAGATCTACTTCTACTGAACAAACACACAAGAAAAAAATATCTTTTCTCAAACATGCTATGTAATATTGTCGTTATGTTCCTTATAATACGCCACGAACTGTCACGTTGCAGGTGCGCCTAGACGAGAGGTCAATAATGGAATTTCATACAACATTGCTGGCCTTGGCCAGCAAAGTGATCGTATATTGTTTTATGTGACACAGCACCATGACGTTTAATAGGTCGACGTGGTCGACGTGGATGGATGGACGGATGGTGGATGGACGAATGGACGGATGGACGGACGGACGGATGGACGGACGGACGACGGACGGACGGATGGACGGACGGACGGACGGACAGACGAATAGACGGACGGACGGACGGATGGATGGATCGATCGATGGATCGATCGATGGATCGATGGATCGATGGATGGATGGATGGATCGATGGATCGATGGATGGATGGATGGATGGATGGATCGATGGATGGATGGATGGATGGATGGATCGATGGATCGATGGATGGATGGATGGATCGTTGGATCAATGGATCGATCGATCGATCGATCGATGGATGGATGGATCGATGGATGGATGGATGGATGGATGGATGGATGGATGGATGGATGGATGGATGGATGGATGGATGGATGGATGGATGGATGGATGGATGGATGGATGGATGGATGGATGGATGGATGGATGGATGGATGGATGGATGGATGGATCGATGGATGGATGGATCCATGGATGGATGGATGGATGGATGGATCGATGGATCGATCGATGGATGGATGGATCGTTGGATGGATGGATCGATGGATCGATGACGATGATGATGATGATGCATGTTTGAGAAAAACTCTATACAAGCCTTGGCCACGAACAGGGATTGCCGGCCTCGTATCTCTAGATGGCCTCGTTAGCACTCGGCCATCTATAACTACTCGGCCGGCAATCCCCTATTTCGCGGCCGCTCCAGTAATGTACTATAAACAAACGATCAACTTTTCTAAATCTGCATCAAAACAAACGATGTAGGTACCTACTATTATTTTATTATTATTAGAGAATTAAGTACTCTTTACGTAAAAAGGATCAAAAATTTGCAATTAATTGAGACTAATGGTTACTGCTGGAATTTACCTAGATGCGTTGTCTCGTTCAAGCTTGACAGTTCCATACATTTTGACTTAACACTATTAAATCTAGATTTATTTTTTTACAGTAAGTGGCCATTACGATTACCTACTTGGGCAAATCTACTGAAAAGCGCTATCAAATATTTTGGCACATTTTAAAACAATGTAGGTAGGTGGCTACTTCAATTAAGCCACGCAGTCCTGAGTAACTTGGTCACGTGCATGACCAAGATTATCATCCTAATTCTACAACGGATAGACTCATTCCATTCTGACAAAAACAATGTATCTAAGACGGATGTCTTCGCATTAAATTACACACCCAACTCTTTAAATGACGAATGACTGTACCTAACGATGACAGCCCGCAAAAATATCGCAATGAATAATGTGTTAGTAGACGCATAGAAGATGAACGCCTTAAGCAGAAGTGACAGAACCAGATGAAATGATTCATTCGGTCAATTACTGGGAGCTATAGGCACCTTGATGTGGCGCCTCGCTTCTCGCATGGAGGAACTACTAGCGGCGAGAAGGTGCGATGGGCATGCTCGAGCCATGAGCGAGCGACTACGAGTCGTGGAATGAGCGAGAAGCTGAGTGTGGGTCGACTGTCGAGTGACGCTGAGCGAGACCGCGGGCGTTCGAACAAGAGGCTATTTAAAACTGTGCGCAGGCCCGTGGCGCCGAGTCGACAACTAATGATCAGTGCTGCCTTGTCTGCCGCCGAGTGCATAGCGACCGCGATCTGTGTTTATACAAGAACATAACCCGCCAGTGTTTGTTTAGTTTTGACAGTTTTAATACTACACATACGTGAAGATGGCTGATAGTCTAAAAAGGAATATTCCCATCAAACTTGGTGACTTCTCCGTCATCGACACCGAATTCTCGAGCATTAGGGAGAGATTTGACGCCGAAATGAGGAAAATGGAGGAAGAAATGAGCAAATTCCGATCGGAACTCATGAACAGAGAAAGCAACAACTTTTTCAAGAGCACAACAAGGTATTTATTAAAGTAGTTTATACTTAAATAGATTAATGGTATCTAAATAACTTATCTTAAAGAAAAAATAATGTTATAAGTACCTATAAGAATCTAATAAGAATTGGTACTTAACTCTTATTTCCATAATAGGAACATACCCACTTATTAACCATATTTTTTTTGAATCTTGCTTCAATAGAGCAAAATAATGGCGATACTAAATTGCGAATAAGAGGTTATCGCACAGCAACTATAAAGTTCAACACAAACATACGTAACTCCCACATTTTATTATTCCGTTAGTGACGGACCGGCGGCCCGGTTTCGGTTTTCCTTTAAGGGAATCTCGAATTAATGAGTTTTGGGGTTTCGCAACGCGTCGCCCACATCGCCGCCGGCCTCGCCGACGACGCCGCACGAAAGTATTTCAAAAGGCATTATTCGGGATCGTTCCGCGGAACGGCATCCACTGCAGACATCTCAGCCGCCTCCATTTAAAGCGTGCAGCGATACGTAAGCCCGACGCGGGATGATGTCATAAATAGAAATAGCCGGCCGCAGACTTCCAACGGAGAACATTGTTGCTAAAACACACGAGAGCGCGAGAAATTGTAAACATTATGTAAATTTGTAGGTACCTTCAGGAATGTAACGCGTTTTTCCCTTGGCAAATTATGTAACATCACTGTGCGATTTGCGTTAACGTCTATTGATGGCTTACCTTCGTTCCTGACATATTTACCTAAATTGTTTGCTATTAAATGGTCACACGTTAAGTGATGACGACACAACATGTTTGTAGCTGTAAAAACTCCATGTAATCCTCCATAAGGTTCGCAAAAAAACAAGCAAGGCAGGCTACGTAAAACCGGTTTAGGATCGTGTTATCGAACTGCAATTGGTGGGTGGATATTGAAATGCGACGCAGGCGCTAGACTGAACTCTGTCGCCGAGGGTTTATGCTTACGGTAGCTAGTAGGTACCTACAAAGATATGGCTTACTTGGACCGGTGTCGTTTAAAGAAAACTTACAGCGAATGACGTAAATCAATTCTTTCATTTGATCTTGTCGCGATTATAACATCAGAGCGTGTCTATGTAACGGGTAGGTACTTTACGCTTGTTCCTTAGGTCGACCAATGTACTATAGTTCATTAGAGGAAATCATAAGTTATATCGAAAGCCCTTGTTTTACGTAGGAAAGGACATCAAAATCGATGCATACTTAATGAGGTATTCGATATAAAAGGAATTCCGTCACCGATGACTTCGGGTTTTTGTGAGCACAGCGTGGGCTTGACGGCTGATCTGATCCGCCCATGCCGCTGCGTAATGCCAGCGTAGGCTGTAGTCGTTATACTTGGTTCTACTAATGCAACAGACGGGAATGTTGAACCAAGCAATCAATCTGTTGAACAGATAAAGCTATGTCAGTTATTATGCTGCTGCCAGGGTGCATTCTTTACTCGGTATCTGAGAGCCATATTAAAGAGTCGCACTGCAACTGCACTGATAAACCGCCTTAATTTATCTCAAACAAATACGAGATTGTGAGATTACTGACATTTTCTGTTAACTTCAATTACTTGTTTAATATAATAACTATTGAAACCAATTGATATTATCGGTATTTAACGGAAGACACATAGACAGATACCAGACCCGCTTGTTCTGAGACTGCAGTAAAGCGCTTGAAAGGCCGCAAAAAAAATTACGTAGGTAACCTGCGAAAATATTAGATTATATTTGTGGGTACCTGTAGGTTAATTGTATTGGTATATGACCTATAAAGTTGAAACATTCAAGCATTTACGTAAAATAGCAATTCAAAGCAAAGCTGAATATTGAAAGTTATCTACGTGCAAAAATATGAAGTATTCTGCTTGTTTATTTTATTACGCTTTTATATTTAAGGTTTATTTACCTATAGGTATATTATACACTGCGCATAATTATTTAAATATAGCTACCTACTTATCTTAGCACTACGTATAAGTTTTAAACTGAAGGACGAGTACTTTACTATCCATAATTAAATTACCTACTTAGGTATTACAAAGTTAGAGGAATAATTCGTTAAATATTCGAAATATTATAATTAATTAAAACACTGCAACAGCGGAGCCCAACATGCTGAAATACTGTTGTTCTGTCATTGCGTATGCGCATGACGCTCGTGATCATAGTCACCAAAAAGCAGAGATAAATAAAACATACTTTCCGTCCAGTTTTAGTATTTGTACGTATTATATACCTACCGTATCGAAAGAGAATGTTTAAACTCGAACGTTCCACGGGCATTCCTCTAAATTTGTAAGCTTTATTTACAGCATAAACTAACAAGTTATATTGCTTTTTGCATGTCTTACAACTTTGAATCTGTTTCCTCCGGAGGAGTAACGAAATCATCAGAAAGGTAAAAATTGCGAAGGAATTACGTTATAGTGGGTAGCCACTAACGTACACATTGGTAAATGTATCTATTAAAAATTATGCACTATTATATGCATGTATCTAAGTTATATCTGAAAGTGACTATCTACTTAATTAATTACTATAGATATTTATTGGCTTTTAGTACTATATTAGTTCTGTAGTTTAGTGCTGGTGATAGATTTTATGTTATCATGTTTTTAATTAGGTGATATTGCCTTTATCTTTTTTATTATTACCGTCACTCATAAGCTCGTATGGCGTTACCACAAAAAAATAACTTATCTTTGACATGCCTAAGTTCCCATTAGGTAATGTAAGAATAAGAAAGAATAAATTTAATTTTTAAAATCATCATTGAGAATACATTAGTGTTGTAAGATATCCGGCGGTGTGATTACATAATGTCCAACAATTTGTCTAAATTTTTGTGGTACAAGGGTAAACTTTGTGGTGGTATGTGCTGATGTCTTCTTCTTGATAATATGCCTAAATCCTGTATTCGCATTGTCTGTTGTTGCTCTCCCGAATTCTTGGCACAATTATTTTTATTTGGTAGGTATCTTAGTGTTAATCCGACTTGGCAGGTTTGTTTAATTTATGCACGTCACAAATTGTTACTGCCAAATGCAAGCGTGATAAGAACTTTTAAAATAAAGTTTCACCTACTGATAACACTAAACACTTATTCAATAAATTGTCATTGAAATTTATCTTTATTTAATTTAATTCAAACTCTTCATGTTTTACGAATTCATTCAGTAACACATATAGTTAGAATGACCTTCGCTTCGCTTGCTTCACCTCGGTCGGATCTAGGGCTGATTTGTTTATATGCGCAAGCCTTTCTCGAGCATAGCAGCTACTGAATACATGCCTACCTATTAAAATATGAATGCACTTATCGCAATGAATTTGTGCACTCGGCAAGAAGTTAAATTTAAATACCGTACGAACATTAACGGAGTAACGCACGGAACAAGAAATTCATTAACCTGAAAGCCTGCATCTACTTACTATAAAATTAATGTTCATTCAGATCTATATAACCCGTGGGAAACGAGGCAGTAAAGCACCACAATGTTGCCAATGTCCCTGCTAGTACATCACGTTATTGGTCACAAATTAGATTGAATGCTGTGCTAATACCGATGAGCTCACGGTGTTGACACTGACCTTGTATCTGCAATGCGCATGACATCATCGTTTGTGTGGAAAATCAAATATAAAAAAAAAATCCAAACAGAATTGATCATTACTGTATATTTAATGACTTGAATGCTTGTAGCTAGCTAGTGTATAGTAGTCAACATAATATAAAGTTCGAATGTACTTAGCTGGCCGATGGAAAACCACTTCACGTGTTGTTCTAGTAATACAATTAAAGTTTAATTCACTGTTGACACGTGAAGTGACTCTGATAGAATTTTTGCATGCTCCTAACATGAACTAGTTGGTTTTTTTATGAACGTAATTCCTGGACAATCATGATTGCATGCCTTCTATAAAACTGTGTCACTACTGAAACTGCAATAACGACATTTTTCGTATTCGTTACGTACTTAGTTAATTGTACAGTTCATACATTGGTACATTAATACAACGGTTCCTCTATGCATGGACATAAAATTTATTTAGAAGTACCTATGCGCCACTTGTACAGTCAAGTGTAAAAATATCGGTGCATACAACTTGCTCATAAACATGTCTCTTAGCTTTAATATCGTCGAATTAAGGTATCTGTAGGTACATAATTATGGGAGTATTTAATAGATACATATTTTGCCCTTGACCGTACCAAGCTTATTCTAATTTTAAATATACCTAAAATAAAATATTTGTCTATGTCATAATTTGTTGTGGGTAAAACGGGCATGGTAAAGACTGCTGTTACATGTTGTATTTGTCGATGACCCATATTTATGTAGGTACATACATATTTAGTTACATAAAAAAAAACAGAAAAAAATTGTCGCAAAAAAAGCACTTCAATTCAACAAATTTTACACTTAAACATTGTTAAAAGAAACATTAAAGCAAATTCATCAACAGAAAACATTAAAATTCTGGCCTTGTAACCTATGGTTACTCGAAGTACAACATCGCTCACCTAGATTCATCCACACTACAATGTCCACGTACCTGGATTAACTAGATAGTTTGAAATGATGATTTTGAATGTCCACAGCTCGACCACATCCTCACAGCACAGCGACAACAGACAGCTGGCTGAGCCCAGCCACTGGGACAGTCTGAACTCGCCGCTCATCCAGGATGAAGGCGATGGCAAATCCCTGAAACTTCGCTTCGACGTCAGCCAGTACACTCCAGAGGAAATCGTCGTAAAGACAGTCGACAACAAACTTCTTGTAAGCATCTGACCTCGACTATAATTTCACACCAGTTTTAACTCCTGAAAGTTTTATGTTTATGACAGATATTTACTAAAATTTATTACCTCGACACTTTCGTAACGGCAAGCCAAGAGCTATATCATATTCCTTTCTTCTTTTCTAGACGGTCAAATGAAGATAAAAAATGTTTTAAAAAAAATCACTTTAAAATTTGGCTGACATCCCCGAGGCAGGCAAATTGCCAGGTCTCGCTATCGCTTTTATGCACGCAACAGAACATTTAGTTTCGTTTTTATCGGGGTTGACGAACGGGCGCCGGGGACAAATCTGAGTGTTGTCATTGCTATTTAAAGATTGTGACGTGACGCAAATTGTTTTCCAGGTGCACGCGAAACACGAGGAGAAGTCGGACACGAAGTCGGTGTACAGAGAGTACAATAGGGAATTCCTTTTGCCGAAGGGCACGAACCCGGAGGCGATCAAGTCGTCGCTGTCGCGGGACGGCGTGCTGACGGTGGAGGCGCCGCTGCCACAGCTCGCTATCACTGACCGCAACGTCCCCATACAGAAGCACTGAGCCCGTACTAGCCGAGCAGTTGGGTCCAGAGCAGCTATTCCATACCTACTGTTAATAATTTATTTTAATTTACGTATTACAATTTACTGTTTAAGGATTATCGATTGGCGAAATTCTTAGATATTTATTTGGAATCTTTAGAGAATCTCTGTTAACAATTTAACACTGTAATGGGTCACTTTGTACCTACTCGTGCTAACGAGCGCGAGTGGCACGGGGCCTTTGCACTGTCCTCATCGTCGCTTTCACTGTGATTGTTAGGAGTCTCGCATTCATGCAGTGCATTTTGAATTGTTTTATCGTGAAGAGTGATTGTGTAATTTAAATTAAGCACTTTCTATGAAATTCGAAATTATTTAAGAGCTTACAAGTGTTCATTACCAAATTGCTGTAAAACGACAATCTATTCCAGACTTTCTTGGTCAACTCTTTTTAGGTACCTACAGATTAACACTTAACGTAAAGAGGAATAATAAAGTGTCTTATACAAAAAATAAGTCCATTTTTGCTTAACATTAGTCGATAAGAAGAGCCATAACAAGCATGTTTTGAATACACGAATTCAAAAGCTTTATATGAAGTACACGTTTATAATTTAGTACAAACAGTTGTTATGAACGTTTTAGATGTCAATAAAACATTTTAAATAGCGTTGTTAGCTTATTTTCTCAGTCAGAACTCAACATCCTATATTTATACCTCCTACGGCAGTCCGAAAAGTAAAAAAAACTTCAGTTTACTAAGCCGCGCTGATGAATTTAAAAAATCAGATTTTAATTATTATTATATTTTTATGCGGATGCGGGTAGGTCAATTTTTGTATTACCGTATTGTCGTCTATAGCCGACACTGGCGTTCAAAAGGTTAAATATTTCATTCACTACAATAGGTAGGTGTAGTCGCGCTTTCCTACGTGATATTCTGTAGAAGTTAGGTCATGCCCCAGTGACGGATTTACAAGTTTCCCGCCAATAGGCAATTTAATTTTAGCCGCCCCTACTAAGCTCTGCAATTCGATACCCTAAATTTAAAAATTCACGTTCACAAAAGTAAGCTTTACAAAGCGCTTAGATTTGTTTTATAAACAGACGTCGGAGTATTCGGTATACTAAAATATTGTACTTTTTGTTAAATTTTCGGGGCTTCTTTTCTCTGTGTACTTAGATGAGTTTTTTTTGCCAAAGAAAAAAAAAAATGAGCCAAATTTACTGCCCTATGTCTATTCAGCCTGCTGGTAAATCCAACAATGTTATGCCCATTAATAACACAAATAGATAACCTTAATTGAGTTAAAACAGCAGCCCAGTGTGAGTTTGTTTGATTAAACCGTGACCTTACTGCCAGTAGGCAAATATTTGCAATGAACAATGAATAGGTGTTAGGGCAGACTGGGGCCGTATTGTTAATTTCCAGTCAACTCAACAGTGGATTGTTACTGCATGACGTGAATCGACGGAAACGGATGTTGCCAATATTAGCCGAAACAAACCGTCAGGTCATTTTCGACATAACTAACTCCAACAATGAATTATGCAGTGCACAGCGTTGCGTAACAGTGCAACGCAAACAAGGAAGTTCAACAGGAAGATTCCGAATTGCAGACTTTGAAATCTATCTTAATTAATAAAGCACAAAAACTTCCTACCTACAAACTAAAGTAACTAGCAGTTTTACAAAAAAATAAATGGAAAAATATATAGGTAGGTACAATCGAGCCCTCCGAGATCTGTACTGCCAACAGTTCATAAATATCTAAACATGAACCTTATGTTACGGTAATGGAGTCTATGTATAGATTTTTACGAAAGGTTGGCGGTACAGATATTGGTGAACTCTACTGTACCTACCTATATTTTTAATAGACCATTTAGATAAGAGAATTTGTTTGTGTGTGTGTGTGTGTGTGTTTATCTATTTGGGTGTGTATGTGTCTGTTACTTTACGGTAAAACGGCTGGACGGGTTTGGATGAAATTTTGTTTGTAGATAGGTGAACGTTAGGAATAACGCATAAGTATAGGCTACTTTTATCCCGATATTCCCACGGAATCCTAGTAGAATCTCAAAATTTGAACCGCTAAGTCTAAAGATTACGTACCTACACATTTTGTACGGGTGGTGTCATACAGCGTAAACAAATGAAGACCACAATACATTGTGGATAGGTACCCATTGAGAATTAGATAGAGTTTTTGGGAATTCCCAATAGAGGTTTAGTGAAATCCCGGAATTTTAATTACACAGCCAGATCTAATTGTTTGATTAATACCATGAGCTTTACGGTGAAGGAAAACATCACGTGGAACCTACTACACACACCTGCCAAGGAATTCAATGGTGCGTGTGAAGTTTCCAATCAGCACTGGGGCCGCGTGAGAGCTATAGCCCAAGCCCTCTCATTCTGAGACGACGCCTATTCCCTGCAGTGGGACGTATATAAGCTGGGATGATGATGATGATCGAATGGTTAACGCAACCGATGCAGCGACGCAGGTGAAGGCTAGTGTAAATTAATGCACAGATTCACGATTGCCACTAAAAATGTGCGTGTAAATGTTGCACAAACCTCAAAACATTTTTAAAAGGTCGACAGTGATGACTTTTGGCGTTAAGCCTAGAAATTAATGTGGCACGTAGGTAGATGTGTAGATTTCTAACGGATGAATAAGCTAACATCTTTTTAAGTTTTTTATTTTTGTGTTTTAAAATATGTTTCTGTAAATATGTACCTACACATTTCAGTTGGTTCCGAATAACTTTAAGATTGATTACCTATAGTTAGTTTTGATTGGGTGGTAATATATATATATATATAATATATATGTTTGGGTACGATACGTAATGTTCATTCATGATGGGTGGAATTAGCCGCCAGACTGGTATGTCGTTAAACAATGTTTTATAAAGTCAGTCAAGGTAAAATACCTAGATGTTGTTGCTAACGAAAATAAATAAAGTCTAAGCAGTTTAAGACGAGGCAATTGATTTTTGGCATGCTTTTCTTTGAATAGGTAAGTATTGTGAGCGAGATGGTTAAGTGTATGAATCAATTAGTAATTATAGTATTTTTGATCATATACCTATTTATTATATTTTAGCGTATTGCGAGTTAGAAAACATAATTTATGTTGTTTTTTTTTGATAGATTCGAGCTCTAAGGGAGCGTCCGAAAATATTATTATGAAACGCTCGTGGTAAATTTCAAATGTAATTTCACACATGAATTCCGAAAAACTCAGAGGTAAGTGCCTGGACTCGAACCCACGACTCTCTGCTTGAGAGACCATAGGTCAAACCACTAGGGTACCACGCCTTTTAGGTCACCGTGGCTTTTAAAGTTAAGAATGACACCTCCTTCTTTCATCATCTCATCTCATATTATCATTTGACAGAAAGAAATAGTGAATGTGATAGCAAGCGTGCGCGCGTTACGAACATAGGCCTCCCCCAAGGCTCGCCAACAGATCGGTCCCGTGCCATCCGACTCAACTCAACATCTTGTTGGAGGCCGGTCCGTGGACGCCACTCGAGAACCTTTTCGCCCCATCGGTCATCAGTTCTACGAGCGATGTGCCCTGCCCACTGCCATTTGAGTCCACAACTTGAGTGATGTGTAGGTCTAAACTACTTACTTATTGTGAATCAAGAAAAATTGGCATTTGCTTTGACGTGTGTATGTAGGTAGGTACTAAATTTAGTACACTGGGCCTTACGAGGTGAGAAAATTGGGATAAATAATTTTATCCAGTCGCTTCTTTTTACGATTTTTTTTACAGTTTTGAGCCCTATGCCGCATACGACTTTGTTAAGCGAATTGTATGGGCGGAGTTAGCGTTGGAATAATAATCTATCGTGAGAATCGTCTGAAATGGGTGCAGTTAAAGTACGTCCTGTAATTGTCGATCCGCAATTAATGACTCTAATGTACAGTCAACCAATTTGATTCCTAGGCCACTATAGAACCCTGTCACATTAACTACTAGATAATTACGTCAGTGCGGGTCAAAAGATTATCATCTTTCCGGTTATATTACAACATGCAATAAACGCATGCACGTAAGATTTTATAAACGTTTTCGCTCCATGACGAGAAGAAAAAGAAGTTTTGACAGACGGACGGTGACAATTCAAGTTATTAATACCTACACAAACACTTTTCCTATTCATTATCTTTGATATCATCATGACACACATCACGCAATAATCAGTGTCGTAGAAAAAAAACAGATTGATTATGACATGGTTCTACAGTGGCCTAGGTTGACTGTACAACCTTATAATGAGGGTTTTCTGACAGGTGGAATATCGCTAGATGGCGTTAGTATCGTAAGGTCTATTTGAGGTTACACCCATACAACAAATGTCAAAGTTGTCAAACGGACCTGACGATACTAGCGCCAAATAGCCTCTCATAGAAAACCCTCATTCAATAGGGATATTGACACCACCAATCAACTGACGTACCTACTTTTTATGAGCTGTCAAAACACAGTTCTCCCATAGTCTGAATGGCAATAGCAACTTATGACGTCCCTTGTTAGTCAACTCAATCAAATATTTGTTTAGCAACAAAAAATCAAATTTTGCAGTTAATCGAAAATTAATCTGGTTCTTCTTCGAATTATTTTTTAATGTCGTCAACATTACTATTGCCAAAGAGATTGAAAAATTAAAAACGTGCATTGTGGTCGTACGTTCCGGGTCGAGAAATACGGGGTCGCATACTAAGCGCACCCGTCTTAAATCTGCACGAGTACATGACATACCTAATACCCAGTCTCATTAGGTACAACGTCGAACGCTGGACGCAAGAATAATGAGCGCATCTAATGCGCGAAGATGTCAGTCAATTAATTATGCTAACCCTAATTAACGCTGAAAACTATTTGGTTCTTCGCCAAGCGCGTCTCCACTCGGATTTTAACACAAATAGGTGACAAGGCCGGCCCATTTATGAGATTTGCAAGCGAGCGGACGTCCATAACTCGGCGTCTTCGAGAGATGAACGAGAACCGTGTGGATAATTCGCGGAACACGATTTAGTCCACTTGTCTCGATTTATTTACTAGGCAGTAAAGTTACATTAGCGTCACATAAACATACTTATTCAAATTATGACAATATGATGCAGGTAGGTGGTATAGAAGAGTGGCGCCACTGTTTCAAATTCAGTTCCTTTTCACTTTTTGGGATACGATAATGGGTATCAGTTTCATATTTTATTCTTTGATCGAATTAAACATTTCCTTAGATACCTCTATTAGTTAGGTATCAGACGCTTTGATTAAAATTAAAATAAAAAATAAAAAGATAAACGGCCATTTATTCTCATTAGGTATAAATGTCAGTCAGTGATTTTTAGTTTTTTTCCTTTAGGTACAAAGGTAGATACCTGTGTTGTGAGCCTTACTGGGTTTTATTAATTTTATGACAAACTTTCGTAAGAAAATCCACTTAATTAAGCTTGTATTTTTTAAACGCTTCTTAGAAACTACTTTTTTAACCGACTTCAGAAAAAGGAGCTTATATTTTCGACTGCAGGTATGTATGTTTTTATGCATATCTACCGATTTCTCCTATTCCGGATCGATTATTAATTTTTTTTTATATTTCCTAATAACTGACCGTAGCCCCTAAACATTTGATATTAATTCCAACTTAAAACATCTACCTGTTCCTAGAAAAAAGGTCCCGATAGACAGACAGACGCACACACATACGCACAACGAAATAATCCTACAAGGATTTTTATCCATTTGAGGTAACCCTAAAACCAGCTGTGCAGCCGTGGTCAACTGAGCCTTATCTACTTCCGAAGTTAGCCATTTTAAAAATCCACAACGGCTCTATTTATCTATTTCATCTAAAGCAGTAAATATACTAGTAACATGCGGCGATGCAACTCAGGTGTAGGCGTGAATGAGTGTTTCCTTGGACCAATAGACGTGACGAATGCCACGTTGCGACGAATTAGGCCACTTGCCTGAAATACTGCACGCCAAAATGTCGACAGATATAATGTACTTATTGTGACGAAAATAATTTAGTTCTCATACCTTGGGATACGCATGGAGATTTAGATGTAAATTCGTAACAATTAACTAAGTTTGACAAAGATGGTACAAAAAGAAAAAACCGGCCAAGTGCAAGTCGGACTCGCGCACGACGGGTTCCGTACAATTATCTATAAAAATCACGCTTGTTGTATGGGAGCCCCCTTAATTTTTTTTTATTTTTATTTAATGAATTATTTTTAAAGCCAATATATAATTAAGTATTCTGTGAATATTTCAAGCGTCTACCTGTTGCCGTTATCAAAAAAAAGACCAAAAAAATCACGATTTTTTGTTACAGCGGCAACCGAAATACATCATCTGTGAAAATTTTAACACTCTAGCTATCACGGTTCCCGAGATACAGCCTGGTGACAGACGGACAGACGGACGGACAGCGGAGCCTCAGTAATAGGGTCCCGTTTTTACCCTTTGGGTACGGAACCCTAAAAATACTATTGGCAACCGTAGAGATACCTACATGTACTAATAAGAACTTATCGCTTTAAGGGATCTTATCAGTCAACCTTTGAATGGATGAGAGGACCGTTTAGTTAGGGACCGATAAAGATTGAGTTTAAAAGTCAGAAATATTGCAAGCTACAATAATACAATTCTTGGATAAATACAAGTAAGTATGACAATTTGATTTGAATCTCATCCCTCGACGGGGAAAAGATAGAAAAATAATGACTAAAACATCGATCGAACGAGCTTGACAGCATAAGTTGATTGCCTAAGGTTTGTTTTGTGGTACAAAAACTTAAGAATAAATCTTCTTATATATAACAATCTCGTGTCACAGTGTTTGTGGTCGCACTCCTCTGAAACAGCTCGACCGATTGTTATGATTTTTTTTGTATAGCTACATATTTGGTACCTACAATTACCTACTTATAAGTATGACAATAAGTCGTAAAGTATATTTCACCCTCCTAGAATAATTAATTTCGATTTCTTTGATAAATAATATGGCAGAACAACGTTTACTGGATGTCAGTTAGTTGAAATATGGATATGAAACACACTTGTGCAACAAAATTGAGCAATAAAATAAAAAAAAAATAAAAAAAAATGTACAAGAAAATAACGAAAGTTGGCGCATCACGGACAAGACACAAGAGGCAGAGTACCATACAGTAGAGTAAACTGAATCGTATACCAAGGTAGAACCTTTTCGCTGCAAATGTCATAGTGACATTCCACAAATCTGCCAAAGAAATCAATCCTTGTGAAATTTACTGTGAAAAGTTTCCGCCTAGTTAAGAGATTCAGTTTCATCGGCATTGGATTAACGTACCTTCGCCACGTATGTCGCGACGAGATTTAAAATGCACGGAAAGACTTGAACATTATTTTATTACTTTTTAAGCAAATACCTGGCTACCAATCCCAAAGAACAAATAACTACGGCTTGTGAGGCATAACTTAACACTATTTCTTGTACCGTTTTTTCCTTTATTAGGTCCGCAGGTTGTGGAGTATTTTTGTTTATCTGAAATTAAAAAAATAGAATTTAACTGTTCCTAAAATGGTGCACTTCTTGCACATTAATATCTATGCGAATACACAAATAGATACCTACTACAACCAACAGGAATAGATACAATTAGGTATGTACCTACGTACAGTGGCGGCGCAGGGCCGAAAATTGTTGTGAGGAAGATATTGGTGAATCAACTTTTCTGTGTTGTTTACTCTGTCCCCGGTTGCCCAATTGACACTTAATACTGTTTAATAGAAGAATGTTTAGGTTGTCCAAGGGACAAATTTGTGCAACCATAGCAACGGGTGGCACTAAAAAATTGATTCACCCGTATCGCCGGATGACAAGCAAAACTCACTAAAATTTCTGTCGCTGCTCTTCAAAAAGTCGTATCTAGTTAGTAATTTCATAAAGATACGAGCTTTGTTTTAAGTAGGTATTTGGTACTTAGTGACTTTTGCTTGTTACCCGACGATATATTTTGCGAAGCCCTATGATGGCGTACTAGATTAGATTACGGATGTTTAAATGAGCAAAAAAACGAGAAACTTTCGGGGCGCGAGGTCCCTTAGACCGCGAAACCGTGAGCGGTGGCCCACGTCACCTACGCCTAGCGCCGCCTCTCATAAAGTACAGTCAAGAACAAGATCATAATTTATGTATGTTACTAAGGCGTCAAAAATATCTATACAACTCTAAGCCACTAACTATAAGGTTGGTGTTTGCACATATTTAAGGCGATGATTTTATATATATTTATCCCTTCGACTGTACATATCGTGTCTTAACACATAACTAACTACGTTTCCTGTCGTTTCTGATGCAGCTACATTATCTTGTGCAACAAAAAATAACATAAATAAATGACATACATTTTTATGACGTTATTGGGGTGAAACAGTGTCGTAAACATAATTTTCATAATTATGTCCCTTCTGTTCCTGAAAATTAAGACATTTGGTGAAATATACTTTCGGGTGACTTTGCCACCTCTATCATGTCATTACTTTTTATTCGTTTGCATTCAATATTCTGGGATGTTCTATATTTCCGCTTAGAAAGGACTAGGTGGTTTCCAAAATAATGAGCAACCTCATTTTTAATTTTCGGGAACAGGAGACATAGGTTTGCATACAATAAGAGACAGATTATGGCTTTATTGGGGATCCGTTCCTACTATAAAGTAGAGACTACAGTATCACTTATTGCATGGCGAGAGACAAAGACGGACGATATTGGTCAAGTGCAAGAAGTTTAATTTTATTATTTCTGTTGGAGTGGTGCCAAAAAACCAGACGCAAAATACCATAATAACATAGAACGCCTATACGCTTTCGAGGAGCACTAAACATTTATGATAATTATGATTTATGAAACAAAATATCAGGCGCATAAAATCTAAAGCGTTAAGTTAACTTCGTTTTACCTTACCTATTCATTTATTCTTATAAACTAGTAGTAAATATCATCAAATAGCATACCTTAACAAGTATTCCTTTCATAATCTTCATTTCCCTTCTAATATTGTTAACATTAGTAATCATCTTCTTTGCTGCATTGCTCAACTTTAAGAGTATTGGTGAGTCGGGCGGCTCGAACTTGATTTGTTCCTGAATTCTTTTGTAATCTCGAAGCGTATATTGCAATGTGGCTTCCATGATGTACATTTGTTGAAGGTGCGTCCCCAGAGTAGTTAAGCAGTCTAATACACTGTAAAATAGACCATATCTTTCTTAGTAAGGTCCTCTAAAAATTAGGTATTTCAGTATTTCACATCTACACGTTTCTAAATGAGAATTAAATTTTAGGACAGTGGTCGTCCGACACCAAAATATTTTGTACGCGAAGTGTCGGATAAACTACTTGGCGTCTCTAGCGACCTCAGGGCCTCCCGGCCCTTTACGCTCAAAGAATTCTTTCTTTTCGACACCTCGAGGACCAATTGTTTTGGTGTTGGACGACCACGAGTGCGAGTGAATGCCGAAAACGTACGTTTTTTTAATGTACATACCGTCATAGTTTTTTGTCTTTGTAAATGGAGCCTAATTGTACATTTAACTAGTTTTTGTACAGTCCTAGTTCAGCCAGTTTCTTACATATAGCACGTGCGAGCAGAATGTGCTTTGTCGCACAGAGATTTCTAACTAAGACAGTAGCACTATTCTTTATGGATGGAATATTTCTGAGTAAACAGGCTAAATGATGATGCGAAACAATCCAATGACTTTTTAAACAAATAATGGAGATCATAAATTTATAAATTGACATACCTATAGTTTTGAAGCTTTTGCGCGTAGAGTCCCGCCACAGAGTTAAGATTCCAGCCTTTTGTATGAAAATTCCGCAGCCCCAAAATCAGTCTCTGTCGTTCGAACGGCATATTGATCCCTAACTTTACCATGTCACTCTCTTCCAGCAACAGAAAGGTTTTTAGATCTATTCCACTTTCGTTTATTATCGGGGCCAATCTCTCGCAATTCATTCCATACAGGAGGTGTTGAATTTCACAGGTATAATTGGGCCTGAAACAAATAGATAACTGTGACAGTCTAAGCTAGTTTCATAACTGCTCGATACTAATAGTGTATTTTCAAAAAGAGGATTTCCTTATTTTTGTCTCGTCTTTAATTTCTATTGTAGGTAGATGAAAGTGCTTTGTCCTACTGATCTAATCTATCAATATTCATTAAATTCTGAACTAACTATTGCAAAATATACCTCAATTTACAAGAAAAAATATAATCGGATTTAAGTAATTGAAAGCCTATAGCGTAAGGACAAAGTATATATGGCTCATAAATTAAACTACTTTCATAGCAGTGTCAGTGTCACTCCTTCTACTCAGTAATTACGGAATTCTGATTTTGTTGCTATATTTTTCTAATAGAATCAAAAATAAATCAAGACCTGCATGCAAAAACCAACTTACTTGAACCCCTTTTCAACACCAGGATAGAAATCATGCCAAGAAGTAATTTGGTTAATGCTGTTAACATTAGTTTCATCCGAGGTATCATTTATTTTCAAATGTTTGTGCAGGATTGCTAGAATATCTTGGTGGTCATGTGTTTGAGCTATATCTAGTGGGGTGCGACCAGACTTATCTATCTCAGATAATCTAGCACCATTTGCTATGAGCATTTCCAGGATTTCTGGTTGGTTGTGGTGTACGGCCCAGAACAGAGCCTGCAAACAGCAAAATATGAAAAGTTTAGGACCTACTCTCTCTTTAGCTCTCTCGGCTCTTTTCTCAAAATTATTCTTTTCTTGTCCTCGAATGTGTCACAATTGTGTGAAAACAACTACTACAGTTATAACTAGTAACAAAATTGTAAAAGATTTCTAAAATTAACCTTTTCAAAGCCGTCCGTACCCAAAGGGTAAAAACGGGACCCTATTACTGAGGCTCCTCTGTCCGTCCATCTGTCCGTCTGTCACCAGGCTGTATCTCATAAACTGTGATAGCTAGACAGTTGAAATTTTCACAGATGATGTATTTTGGTTGCCGCTATAACAAAAAATACTAAAAACCAGGACAAAATAAATATTAAAGGAGGCTCCCATACAACAAACGTGATTTTATTGCTCATTTTTGCTCGGTATTGATAACGGCAACAGGTAGACGCTTGAAATATTCACAGATTACTTAGTTATTATATTCACTTTAAAAATAAATAGATAAATTAAAATAAAACAAATATTTAAGGGAGCTCCCATACAAAAAACGCGATTTTTTGCCGTTTTTTATAGATAATGGTACAAAACCCTTTATGCGCGAGTCCGATTCGCACTTGGCCGGTTTGCTTTTTATATAAATTCACAAAATTCCCTGATTTTCATTAGAGCTGTATTCTATTCCCTATTTCTAATACTACTGTATATTTATGTAAATGAACTACACATATTATTATACAGAAGAAATCCACTGATATTAAAATTCTGAGTGACTAAATTACTAAATCAAACTTCACACATTAGAGTATGAAAGCTGTTGCAGTTTCTTTGCCTCCATACTTCTGACATTATCTTACTCACAGTCCAGCCATGTTGATCTCTCATCTCAATGTTCACTTGCCAGTCAATCAACTTCTGAACAAGTTCATTTCTGCTGCTCCCAACAGCTCTCATTAGCGGTGTTTCTCCATATTTGTCACCGATGTTTAATATACACCCTTTGTCTACCAGACTATTGAAGATGTTGAGAATTGTATCATAACTAGCACTGCTGTTTGAACATGCCACCATGACTGGAGTTACCGAATCTGGAAAAATGTATACAGGGTGGAAAGTTGAGATGGGGCAGCAAGGGCAGCTACTAGATCCCTTGCTGCTACGCGAAAATGCTCTTAGGAGACCTTTACTAACTTTTTGAGTGATGACAATCGACATTCACAGATTTTTGATAAAATGTACAGTCAGCGAGAAAATCGTCAGATTTGACTTATTTTTTTTTTAATGCCAATCGGTCCCATTTCTATCAAGGATTAAAACACTCTTTGAGACCAACTGAGGTTAGAGTACTAGAACACCCACAAATAAAAAGAAAACTTTTTCCATACATTTCGTAGGGTAATTAATTACAATGTGAAATTTTCTTTAGCTTAAAGTTCATTAAATTGTAGGCAACTACAATTAGGATATTAGAAATGAGAAAAATCAGTATCATTGTAAAAAAACAACTAGTCCGTGTTTCATATTTTTAGGCGGACTTGCACCTAAAATTGAATACTGGGTTAAGACACTAACTTTAGTTAAAATGTTCAGTTTTTAGTTGTCTACATACTGTTTAATTTTTATTATGCTTAAATAAAGGATTCATATTCGTAAAAAACAACATGCGAAAGTTTCACTTTCCAAATTACCCTACAAACTGTATGGAAAAAGTTTTCTTTGATTTGTGGGTGTTCTAGTACTCTAACCTCAGTTGGTCTCAAAGAGTGTTTTAATCCTTGATAGAAATGGGACCGATTGGCATTAAAAAAAAAATAAGTCAAATCTGTCGATTTTCTCGCTGACTGTACATTTTATCAAAAATCTGTGAATGCCGATTGTCATCACTCAAAAAGTTGGTAAAGGTCTCCTAAGAGCATTTTCGCGTAGCAGCAAGGGATCTAGTAGCTGCCCTTGCTGCCCCATCTCAACTTTCCACCCGGTATAGCTCATCAGTAAACTTAGGAGTAAAAGTATCCTTGTAGGATAGTTGTAAGATGAAAAGAACTTCTCATTTTAATAGGTACAAATTTGATATTTTCATTTGCTTAGTAAAACTTTATTAAATGTTTTGATCTGTTTAGGTGAGCTTGCATGAACCAGGGCTAACTATATAACTCCGAGTTAAGTGCTAAACCAAGGTTAAGTAGTGTCTAAATGTACAACCCAAATGTAGGGTAAACTATTTCATTTTTTAACCCTAGACCATGCAAGTGGGAATTGATATTTCATTTCACTCCAAATACACAATTTCAGCAATTATAAAATTCATGTAATTAATATCTTGCGGGACTTAATCACAAACTAAGTAGTTATTGCTAAAATTACCTCTTTGTGTACCTCTATGACTGAGAATTGGGAAAGTTTAAAACATTTTATTCATGTAGGTAATTATTTTAATGACTATTGGCATTGCTATTGGATTACGAAAATACATATTGCTATCACTTTAAAAATCGCTTTATCTGAAAATCTGTATGCAAAATAAAATAAACATAGCAGATTTACAACGTTTCAGAAACATAGTTTTTAAAAGTAGTGACATTCCATAATGACTTCAGTATTTATCAAATTCAGGCAAACTCACAACTAATATATAAAAATCCAATTTTTATTAAACTTAAACTTTTTTTTCTGTGTTTGGTAGGTCTGAGAATATGGCGTAGGCTATATTTTATACCCCCATTCTTCCCAAATAAACACATCATAAATAAATTAACTTTTCTTTATGGATAGTATTTACTTTATAACTACTAGGTTATCATGAAAAAAAAATCAGTAGGTCTAACCTGAATGCAAATTAGGATCTGCTCCATGGTCAAGCAGAAATTGAACAATCTTATCCTGTGCATGAAAGCAGGCATGCATCAGTGCAGTCCAACCACTATCCAGTTTCACATTGGCATCATTGTTGAGATCTGAAATTTGAAACATTTGTCATAAGAAAAAGAACCAAATGCTTATGAACATACATAATTAGAGCTCCAAAGCAAAATCTGTGGAGGCAACTTGTAAAATTTTGCTTTAGATCCCTTTTCAAGCATAACATGAACAACAAATGTCAATGTTCAACAACAGACATAGTTACCATGTCTACTTTTTTTTTTTTTTTTTTTTAATGGCAATGTACAAGTTCGGTTAGAACAAACGATTGTGCCAATGACAAAGTGAGGAAACAGGTGGAATTTTATCAAAATAGCACGGAATTTTGGATTTAGTTAGGGAAATATAGGATCAGGATAGTTATATGTGACATGACGACTATAATAACATATACATATTTATAACTTAATATCATTAGAAACAATAAAGGAGGCAATGGAAGAATAAATAGATGGATTATTTGATGAAAGTAAGCATAGAACGGATGTTGGTAATGGAAAACTTTGTAATATAATACTATTATACAAAGAAACATGGTCATAAAGAGGACATGATAGTATTAATGTCTTCTTTATTATTACCAGGCTTATTCTTTGCTTTTCCAGTCGTTTTGACTAAATGTGGCCAGTCTCAATATTATTTTCTTATTTTATCATCATGCAAATGAGTGGCCAGTGTTGAGTTAAACAAAGTCCAAAGACCAGCCTTCAGAACCAAAAGTAAATGTTTTTAGTGGCCAAGTCCAGTAAATAGATATTATAATTACCACAAGTAATGATGGTCTCAACTTGGGGCAGGTTTCCATTGATGATAGCATCTTGTAAATTGTTTTCGGTTTTTTTCCAAGCACTTTGCTGCTGTACGGCATTATATTTCTTGGCCTGGAAGTTTCCAAATGAGACAGAGAGTAGTCATAAACAGAAGGATAAAGGTGACTATAATATAGTGATATGTATTGTTGGGTGAGGTAGAGCAAATAGTTTCATGGTGTTTACCTGTCTCAAATAGCACAAATGTATAAAGTTAACTTTTGAATAAAATATCTTTATCTTCTTTTTATAGTTTTTAAAATGAGTGGGTACGTTAAGAACTCACCGGTTTTTCGTAAAATCCATAATCATCACTATCCGAATCGTCGTCGGAAAAACCTGCTGGACGAAACGCAGACATCCCACAATTTGAAATTGTGGAGTTAGTTCTTTATAAAATTCAGAATTATTCTATTATTTTATCCTCGACTTGGTAAACAATAATATTAAATTAGGAATAAGAACCGTATTGGAGAAAAATCCGTAATGAACGTTAGTTAGACTGATACTACTGTCAGTGTCATTTGATTTGACATGACTTGACAGTGACAGACAATGACAATTGACATGCTTCGATGATTGCTGTCCGAAATGTACTAAGAAGGGCCTAATCATATAAATTTAGCTTTAATCATTCATTATTATAATAAAAATAAGAAAATAAGATATAGCTTGCGCACTAACCTTTGAATATCGTCGAATCAAAAAAAATATTGAAATAAGCTTGTTCTAAAATTTAAAATCCGTGGAGTACATTTTAGAAAGTAGAGTATATTATTTAAATTTTAATGTTGAAACAAGTACTGTTTTTTATTATTACTCTAAAAATATTACAATTTAATAAGAGAATAGTACTGGCCAATATTAATAAAAAAAATCGTCAAAACTCACTAGGATTGCCATTAAACTGAAAAAAAAAATGTTTTTTTTTTTCGATGTAGTTATATAGCTTTAATTTTTTTTAAGCCAGCATTTTATTAATTGAAAAGTAGGTTTATTTGTCATTAGTAATGCCAATATCTACAGAAAGTTTATCACTTCCGTTCTTCAAAATACATTCTCGTTCTTCATAAAGTTCTTAACTTCGATTTGGACCGTGCGAGGTAATGCGCGCGCATACTAAGGCCATTTCGGGTTTTTCATGAATTCCTGCCATAATGTTTATTTACTTTGATTTTTTCTGTACCTATTTGTTTTGAGCTACGAATAATAATACGAATAATAATAATTCGTAGGTTTTGAATCTTCTCTTTGTGAGTTTGTGGATCTATTTCCTCGCATAATGCATCATTGTACGGCATAATTGTGGAATGTAGTCAATTCCCAACTGATTGCGGTTCTATAGAACTCCCTTCGCTCGTTTTTAATAGGTATCACCGGGACTCGTTGGAAATTGCCTACTAACCAGGCCATAAAATCCAAAAAAAAAAAAAGAAATTGCCTACTTTCCGCACTTGTATCGTAAATTAAATACTTACCCTACCCTACCTAGGGTTCCGTAGTCAACTAGGAACCCTTATAGTTTCGCCATGTCTGTCCGTCTGTCCATCCGCGGCTATGCTCAGAGACTGTTAGTACTAGAAAGCTGTAATTTGGCAGGAATATTATATATCAGTCACGCCGACAAAGTGATTAAATAAAAAAACTAAAAATTTTTTTTTTAGGGTACCTCCCATAGGCGTAAAGTGGGAGTGGTTTTTTTTTTCTAGACTAACCCTATAGTGTGGGGTATCATTGGATAGGTATTTGAAAATAAATACGGGTTTTTTTAAAACCATTTTTTGATAAAGTGAATATTTTCGGAGATATTCACTCCGAAAGTTCAAAATAATGTGTCCCCCCCCCCCTCTAACTTTTGAACCGCACGTCTAAAAAATATGAAAAAAATTACGTAAGTTAAACTCAATAAAAACTTTCTAGGAAAATTATTTTCAACTATTAAGTTGAGTAGTTTTTATGTTTTTGTAAAAAATATTTCTGAACTAAGATTGTAATTTAACCTTCAATGCAAGCATTTTTTTTTCTTAAAGTACCTATAAGATCACGCTAACAGTATCTTCTTTCGAATAAAAAAAAATAAATTTTCATCTCTCCTGTTTGGAAAGTTAAATTTTCATGGGTAGATAGCCGGGTGGAAAATTGCGTTTTCATCTCTAGGGTGGAAAGTAATTTTTTTTTTAATTTTTACGATTAGCCTCGGAGTCGAAGATAATTCAGTTACGTCAGTGAAACTTTTTTTCAAGTTTCGGCATGACCATCTTGATGCACGTTTTTTTTTTCGGACGGACTGTTGCTGTTAGCCTCGAGGGTTTTTACAGCTTACCGGAGAGAAGGCGAGCCGCCAGACGGGCAGCTCAGCAAGGGCTAGCCCTTGCATCTAGATGCACGTCGTGACCATGGAGCTTATATACCTACAACATTGTACGCCTACAAGGTTGTACGCCGAACATCCGTTTGAAACAAGAAATTTGATTTAACTTTTTAAATTTGCTTACACGGGCGGTTTCCCGCCGCGGGAAACCGCTCGACGGAGCTGCGCAGTATAGTTTGCACCATACAACTTCCATATAAAATTGTGTCTAGTGGCGGTTCATAAGCGGTTTCCCGCGGCGGGAGAACCGCCCGTGTAGTATGGGCCTAACATTAAATTGTCAAAGGAAAAATTACATACAGCCAACTCTAAGCATTCTTACGACATAAAAAAAATCTTATCTTTTATTATACCACTATAAAACCGCCTAAACTACTGGTGATAGAGGATGGATGGATGGATGGATGGATGGATGGATGGTGATGGCGATGGCGATGGTTTTTTGTAGTATTTTACTTTCCTCACAGTCGAAATGAAAAGTAGAGTGTCTAACTCGGGTGAAATTACCCATTTCCCCTCGAACTATTGGCGCTCTCACTTCGTTCGATATCTCGGCTTCAATGGGTCACTTTCCACCCTTGGTTATCAATCTACTATACATCTGAAAAACAATCAACCTACATACTAGTTCTAGTAGACTGCAGTAGATTAGTAACCCAATTCGCCGATAGATAGCGCTGTACCGCCGACGTTGGGACCAAAACAACCACATTAATAAAGTAGGTATGCAAAGATTTTTCGTACCTACCTGCTACGGAATCCTATCTTGGGCGTGTCCGTCACGCTCTTGGCCAGTTTTTTATTTGTTATCTAAGGGTGCCAACGGGACCCTATTGCTGCTATTGCTAAGACTCCGCTATCTGTCCGTCCGTCTGTCACACGGCTCTATCTCTTGTCTTGAACCGTAATAGGTAGGACACTTGAAAATTTTGGCCGCTGTAACAATAAATTGTTAAAATAACGTAAAGTAAAAATTAATAGGGGTCGTCATACAAGATACAAGTTATTCAGCGTTTTTAACTCGATCTATGTATTTTTTACTGTTTTTTTAAAACATTGCACGGAGATACGGACTTTAACCGGTTTTTGACGTTAAGCAATTTTTTCGTATCTGCCATTGTATATTATAGAGTAGATTAAGTACTTACTAAGTAAGTATTCTTTCGCAAACGCTTAATGCAAATAAAAACGGTACTACCTATAAGTACAATGTTCGTACCTACCCAAATTTCATTAATACAATAAAAATGCTAATAAATAGCTCCCTGCAAAATAATGTCGCTCATGTACACTTTTAAATACATCTTACATCTGGAGCTATTACAATAACACGCAATTTCTTTACTGTAGCCGTAATTCATTAAGAAAATGAAATTGCTTTCCCCGTAATGGGCTACTTGAATTAATGCCTCTTTTTAATTAGCGTTAAGCGAGCTTCTCTGCGGAAGTTGACAGTTGTGACTGCGATAGACTAAGTCTCGAACCACTAAGCTAATTTTTAAAGGCTCACCAACATTTTGATGATGGTTTTTAAGATCTACAAGGTAGTAAGTAGGTAAGGTAGAGATAGGCAAATCATATATAAGGTGCAATTAATAACATGTCACATTATTTTTGCCCGACTGTGTAGCTTCACCTTGCCTAATTAATTATAAGTACCTGGGCGACCGGGCTCTGCTCGGGCAGAAACTCGGTACCAAGCGTTTTCCCAGAGATAAGACCAAGCTAGATCAATTTTTCATCCCCGAAAACCCCCACATACCAAATTTCATCGAAATCGTTGGAGCCGTTTCCGAGATCCTGATTATATATGTGCGGGGGAGGGGGTTCGGGAATTTCAAAGGGGGGATGAAAATTTCATTGATTTTGCCGTAGGATGCACCGTTTTCAAGATATTTGACAAAAACACCGGAGGGGGTGGGGGGGGGGTCACGTTAAACTGTCGTCCGTAAACCGACTTTACAGACAACCGGTTTTTCCTGTTCTGTGCTCCCAATAGGGAACGTGCACATAGACGGTGCTGCCAACTGGTGCCATAAGGGTGCCATCAATTTGAATGTTTTACCTTGATTGATAAGTTTGTTTTACTGTCCGCATAGTGTCTCTTCTGTCGCATTAGTGCTGCCGCCTATAGTTACTGCACGTTCCCTATAATACTTTTATCTCACAAAAGAAGAAACTTGACGTTTTCTCATGAAAAATAAACTTAAAAAAAAACTAAAAACCTTAAAAAAAACGTGGAGTCGAACCGAGGTCGGCTGGATCCGCGAACACCCGATTCATACTGTAAGTACTATTATGATCTGCTTGAAGCCGGCGAAATTTAGCTTTGTATTCTAATGCAAACAAAAATAGCCGGAAAACACGAGTAAAAGCGGTTTTCTGAAAAAGAAACATAGCTAGATCAGTTTTTCATCCCCGAAAACCCCCACAAACCAAATTTCATCGAAATCGTTGGAGCCGTTTCAGAGATCCTGATTATATAGGTATATATATATATACAAGAATTGCTCGTTTAAAGGTATTAGATTAGATAGATAGATAGGTTGTTATAGTACATACCTGGGCAACCGGGTTTTGTTCGGTTTCTTCCGGGTTCAGTTATCCGGTAAGAGCCGGGCGTTTTAACCCATACTCGAGAGATGGCGCGACACATTTAAATTAAAATCCAAAATAATTTTTCTCACAGGTCGATTTATAAAGACCCAAAACTTTGGTAAAAATCGTCAAATAAAACCGTGGATGAGACCGGATAGAATCTTATTAGTTACTAGCTGAGGCCAGCGGCTTCGCCCCCGTTCTATTTTTTTTTCTTTCATAAGATCCTTCTCCTGATAATAACAAACGCAACAAAAAAAGAATTATCCAATCTGGTGCTGTCAATCGGAAGTTATGCGCGTACAAACATTTCGGTGATTCATTTTTATTTATTTAGATTAACGTATACAAAATAGCTAATTTAATAGGATTGTACTGTACTGTTGTATTGTACTGTTATATCTATACTATAGATTCTATAGTATAAGGCGATAACGAGGAGCTGCGTTGGCGCATTACGCATTTGTCAGCTGCTACGACCGTCTATCGCGCGCAAGCGCGCTACGCCGTAGCGTGGACCAAAGCAAATTGGATTACGCCGTAGCGCCAGTACAGTCAGTACAATACGTTTACTTTTAGTTTACCACTGACAGATGGCTTGCCTTCATTTCATTTCCAACTTTAACAGCATACAAATAAAGTAGCTATTACAAAATCTGCAAAAAAGGTCATTAAAGTTGAATATGAAATGAAGGCAAACCATCTGCCAGTGCTAAACTTTATGTAATTTTTCTGTACTAAGTATAAGTAAGCTGCGAGAGTGACTTTCATTCGAACAAACCTTTGGTATTAACGACTTCTACAATAAATATTACACTTATTTTGACAGATTTAGAGTATTCTAACTAAACAGGAAAACGGTTCATTTTTCGACAAGCTTCGTCCTTAATTTGATATGGCGTGATTGTAGTTAGCCATTAGGATTGTGCTCAAGGAATATCATATCACTCGAAGAACATTAACCGTTGGGTTAGGGGAAACAGGTTCCCGAGTGGCGGCCATCAACCAGAAGATGGGCTTTGGCAGGTCTCCCACTGGGGAACAGACGAATTCGCGAGAGTTTCTGGTGTTCGGTAGTTGTAGGTGACTGGATGTCGTTTACTATGCCGTTTGCTGTGGCGTTCTAACCTTTGTTCAACATTGGAAGTCTCCTGGCTGATGAATTGATGATACTGATGTTTGTGGTCAAACTCAAGCCTATTTTGAATAAAAATAGACAGTGGTGTCGGCGCAAGACCTAAATTTGGATAAGGTAATGTAAATTTTGCGAGACTTTCTGGTGGCACTTGGTATAAGAGGACAGATTTCAGACCGCTGGGCCGCAGACGATAACCCGGGTTGGTAACGCCACCTTTAAACAAAATTAAGATAAATAATACTACCGGTCATAATGTCTACCGACTCTACCGCATTCTAATTCTATTCAATGGTGTAAGAAATTAGTTTATTGAATCAGGCGCAACTTTGCGGAGGTCCATATTCATGAACAAAAGGTAGAACACTATGGGGTCTATTTAATTATTAATGAACAGGTAAATTTAGTATCTTCTCCTTTACTGCGGCTAGGGTCTAATCTGAACAGTTAGTATTAATAAAATATGCCTTATCAATAAATAAACAAAAATTCAAGGTAGTTTTATATGTCAATAAAAGTTAATTTTTGTGGGGTAGTTTGAGAAAAAGAAAAATAAAGTGGGTACTTGAGAAGTTACAGTGACAAGTTAAAACATTTGTTTTGGTTTGTTAGTTTAACATTTGGTAGCATAGCATACGGTTGTGGTGCTGGCTCTGAAGATGAGCTCTGGTTGAGTTCGAAACGCGTCAGTGTAGTTTGGTGGTGGTGATGGTTGGGTTTGTGTGATTTGTGTGTGTTCGTACAGTGTGGAGGTGGAGGAACAGCATGAACACACATTTCTTGCATAAACGTAACTATCGTAAGGTCGCGGGTGAGCAAAGTAATTGTTTCAGTTCAGTAAGAAATTAGATTTCGATAGATCGTTAAAATATAACTATGAAAGCAATCTATATATATAAAAGAAGAAACTGACTGACTGACTGACATATCAACGCACAGCCCAAACCACTGGGCCTAGAGATTCCAAATTTGGCATGTAGGTTCCTTATAAGGTCTAGGGGTGCACTAAGAAAGGATTTTTCAAAATTCACTCCCTAAGGGGGTGAAACGGGGGTCCAAAGTTTGTATGGGGAAACAAGATTCGTTCGACTATTTTATTCGAAACTTCACAGAAGTACTCCTAATGATAAATGAGTAAACACGTGTTTCAGGTTTTTTGAGAATTCAACCCCTAAAAGGGGGAAAAGGGGTAACAAAGTCTGAAAATCAACATGGGTGTTGTTTCTATGGTTTATCGGGTCGCTGGTTATGAAAACAACAACGGTTTTAAAATCCGACGTGGCGGACGTAGAATACCATCTCCCTGGATGGGGTGCGATGGGGTTGAAATGTCTAAATAAACTAAATGACTGTTGATATATCAACGCACAGCCCAAACCACTGGATCTAGAGACTTGAAATTTTGCACATAGATACCTTATACAATGTAGGCATCCACTAAGGAAGGATTTTTGGGAATTCCCACGGGAACGGGAAAAAACGGGATTTATAAATTCGATTCCGAGTGACCCTATCTCAGTAACTATAATAACTAGACTCTTCAAATTTGATACACAAGTAGGTATTATATTAGTTAAAACATCAATTTCAGGATTTTTCAAAATTCCCACGGGATAAAGAAAAAACGGGATTTATATATTCAGTTCAACCGGATCCTATGAACTATAATTACTAGACTCTTCAAGTTTGACATTGAAGTAGGTAATTATAATAATAAAAAACTGTTTTAAGGATTTTCGGAAATTCCCACGTCATAAGGAAAACACGGGATTTTTCGTTTTGCTGGTCGTAGAAAGCTGAAATTCGGCATGTAGGTTGCTTGGGGAGTGTAGAGGAGGATTGAGAGAGGACTTTACAAAATTCCCACGGGAACGGGAAAAAACGGGATTTTTCGTTTTTGTGATCGCAGAAAGCTGAAATTCGGCATGTAGGTTGCTTGGAGAGTGTAGCGGAGCATTGAGAGAGGACTTTCCAAAATTCCCACGGGAACGGGAAAAAACGGGATTTTTCGTTTTACTGGTCGTAGAAAGCTGAAATTCGGCATGTAGGTTGCTAAGGGAGTGTTAAGGAGCATTGAGAGAGGATTTTCCAAAAATCCCACGGGAACGGGAAGAAACGGGATTTTTCGTTTTACTGGTTGTAGAAAGCTGAATTCGGCATATAGGTTGCTTGGGGAGTGTAGAGAAGCATTGTGAGAGGACTTTCCAAAATTCCCACAGGAACGGGAAAAAACGGGATTTTTCGTTTTACTGGTCGTAGAAAGCTGAAATTCGGCATGCAGGTTGTTTGGGGAGTGTAGAGGGGCATTGAGAGAGGACTTTCCAAAATTCCCATGGGAACGGGAAAAACAGAATTTTTCGTTTTACTGGTCATAGAAAGCTGAAATTCGGCAAGTAGGTTGCTTAAGGAGTGTAGAGGAGCATTGAGAGAGGATTTTCCAAAATTCCCACGGGAACGAGAAAAAACGGGATTTTTCGTTTTACTGGTTGTAGAAAGCTGAATTTGGCATGTAGGTTGCTTGGGGAGTGTAGAGGAGCATTGTGAGAGGACTTTCCAAAATTCCCATAGGAACGGGAAAAAACGGTATTTTTCGTTTTACTGGTCGTAGAAAGACGAAATTTGACAAGTGGGTTCCTTGGGGAGTGTAGAGGAGCACTAAGAAAGCATTTCCCGAAATTCTTACGGGAAAGGGAAAAAACGGGATTTTGCGTTTTACTGGTTGTAGAAAGCTATAATTTCAAAATTTATAAATTCACACTGTAAATAGGCCGCAAAGGGCTCTTTAACCAAGTTCAAAAAAAGGAGGAGATTATGCATTCCACTTTATGTATTTTTTTATGTAGGTATGTTCGCCGATTTCTTGGTCAATTGTTGACCGATTATAAAAATTATTTTTTTATTCGAAAGAATACAATATACTCCTGAGATGGTTCCATTGTCACCAAATCAGGATCTGATGACGGGATCTTAGGGAAATCGAGGGCAACCCTCAAATTTTGTAGGCACGCTTTACGTTTTTCATATATTTTCTCAAGCTATTTAAGTGTTTGCGTCTGGTAGACATCATCTCATGTAGATGAGCTGATGATGGAAGGTAAAACTCCTTAACGGTTAGGAGTTTAGGATATTTTTTCAAATATATAGGTATAGACCGATAGTTGTATTCTTTCAGGTTATCCGGGTGAGCTGATGATGGAAGGTTAAACTCCTTAACGGTTAGGAGTTATAGGAAGTTTCTTTAAATATCATATGCACGTATAGACCTTTAGTTGTATTCTTTCTGGTTATTCAGATGAGCTGATGATGGAAGGTATAACTTCTTAACGGTTAGGTCACACAACACCTTAACAAAATACTATAATATGTATAATATCAATGCTAAGTAGGTACACAGCACTTCCAGTTACTCAAGTTTCCGTAGAAGGTAAGAAAACATTGAATTATACCTAATGCAGGACAGGGGAAATTAATAATAGGTTTTATATTATTAACAAACCTGGTTATTTTAGTGCCCGCTTTCGAATAGTGAAAAACATTGTATATAAAGAAATACTGTAAAGGACCGTATCTACCTGGAGTTTAGTCGGGCTTGCTTGCTCGCTTACTTGCACGCTTTCTTGCACGCTTGCTTGCTTGCGTGCATGCATGCTTGCTTGCATGCTTGCTTGCTTGCCTGTATGCTTGCTTGCTTGATATCTTGGTTCTTTGGAATACTCATGGTACACGCGAGCGAAGCCGCGGGCAAAAGCTAGTATTGCTATAATTGCTATTCCGATAGGTACTCAATTGAGTTTTCTGGTTCCGTAGTTATTAACTATCAAAACGCTACATCGATATCGGTCGGGTTTGTGGTCGAAACCGAACTATTTCATTTCACAGTTGAATGTTTATTTCTAAACGCAAAGGACGCAATAGCGTTATACCATGTAAGGATGTAGTTTGATTTGACTATCTGTGTATTTAAGTATTTTTTTTAATATTTAGCAATAAACGAATAAAAACTTTGAGCATGTAATTACAGTGGGACTAGGGGAGATAGGGGAGCATTGGGCACTTTTTTACTTAAGTCGTAATAAAAATGCTATTTTTTAACAAAATCAACTTTTTACTTATTATTATAGTAGCTCATATATTTGGCTTCAATTATCACGAAGAACGCCTATACGATTGTAAACAGTCTCAAAATTGCAAGAGTTTTTCTAAACTCTGTCAAAAGTGCCCAAACCTCCCTGTCGCGAAATAGATATTTGTTGTTATGGTTATGAGAAGCTGGTCTTGGGGATGTAACTCTTGTATCTATTTCGCGGTGTAATAATGTAATAATCATACCTGGATTCATCTTCTCGTAGGTTGCTAGCTTTCACTGATCTGCTTCGCTTTTGTTAGTAGTGAATGTGTCCTAACAAGAAATCTCCTTCCTCCTCCTGTATAAAGTATGTCGAAATGAGTAACCCTGATCAATCATCCGGTCGCGGAGAGTCACGGTAAGCCCGTGGCACTCCTCGGTGTATTTCTTCATAGTAAAAACTGTAAATACATATAGCTTGTATCAGAACATCAACGGCAAGACTCATTCATCGTGTCACATTGTTACGACACCCAAACAAGACCTACAGGCTCACTCTCAAGGTGCGAGGAGTTACTATACGTCTCTAGTAACCAGCTAAACCGAACGTCTCCGGTAACCCACTCGCCGACGAAAACGTACTTGGACAAATGCGCATGCCAAGATTCTCAACATCCCAGATCCCGTCCTCCCGCATTGGAGAACGAGATATGTTGCCTGGGAAGACGATGGAGCTGTAGGTAAAGTACATAATGAACACCAGTTAGAATGCATCCCACACGGGTGTGTGTAGGCAAACATGCAAACTGGCCCCACAAAGATGAATGGTAAAAACAAGAGTGTGCAAACAAATATCGATACAGCGAGGAGCACGAACGATAGTATCGTGTACAAATCATTGAGATACTCAGTGATACTCAGCTTTCCTCTCAGGAGATCCTGTAGTTACAGCTTGAAGATTTTTCAGGAACAAACTTTAAAACTAGTCTCACTTTGACGCCATTTTTGCCTCCAATGCAAAACCATAGATTCAGAGATATAACTTTTATGTTTAGTGTTGCCATCTATACTATAAAGCAAGCCACTCACCTAAAGATACACTCCCAATGGTCGGGTGGTTTGGGCACCTCAATGGGAGGTTTGGGCACTATATTAAATACGCCACTTAATGGTAAATTACTTGAATATTAAATAATGTAACTATAAAAACTTGCAATAAAATCGACAAACAATCAACTGTTTTAAACTATAAGTACTCAAATACTCAGTATACTTACTTCAGAAATAAAAAATTTCTAATATTCGGTATAACACAGATGGGCTTATCAAAAGTATACTTAGAGCTGCCACGCTTGACCCATATTTTTGGGTTTGGCAATTTGGTTTTGACGTCATTCAATGGGACACTTGATATATCTTCGATCTCTGTAAACATAAATGTATTACGTATCTTACTCATACGCATAAATTTAATAGTTGCTATAGAGCGACGAACTTCTTCAATTTGGCCAACATAGTGATAGACAGTTTTTTTAGTGTCAAATTTCACTAGCACATAATCTTTGGTCTTAAAACCAATACAACAACCGAAACAAACAATAGTGGTGGGAGCATTGGGCATGCCCAAACGTCCCTCTAAAATTAGTGCTCAATGCTCCCCACCCCCGCCTTTTCGCAGATCACGTTGTTATTTCCTTCGAAATCAGATCAAAATATTTACTTTTGCACGCACGAAACGGTCGACGGCATGTGACACTGATAACTAATGAAAATGGTAGATCACATTAGCCTGAGCGGTGTTGGTGGTTACTAAGCTAGCCTACCACAGTATACAAAATTAAGTAGCTTCCATACGACCCGACTTACAAGATGGTGCCCGAACCTCCCGACTGCCCAATGCTCCCCTACCTCCCCTATAGTGAAGAAATAAAGGTTACTCACGTCTTTAACTTTTTTAACGAGTTTAACTCGACTATTTCGGGCAATCCATCGCTTTTCTTTTAGGAGCACACGCTGCTGCCAAACGCGCATACCACCACCACCACCACCGGCACCAGCCTGAAACATGTGTAGTTAAACTCGTTTAAAAACGTAGGTAATCCGTATTTTTTCACTATGAACGAATAAAAACTCAAAATAATGCGTTTTATATTCTCTATCCAACAGAACTCTAAAATCAAAACAAAGCCCCGAGTACCCCGGACAATCTAGAATAAAAAGTGTGAAGTACTCCTCGAGCTTGGAAGTCATTCTGCGCGTCGGAACGTAAGGATAATAGGCAACAGTTCCAATTAGGCGCGGAGGGCGTTTGTTAACATTTAATTAACGTCACAGGGCTATTGTGTCGGCCGCCGGCGCCGCGGCCCAGGTTGCCACCACACAGCCTCGCTAATAAGCTGTAGGTACGTGGCTACCTTAATAAATTAAGCTAGGCTTATGAAAGCTATCAAACACAGCATATCTGAACACGCTAATCGCCCTTGAATCTAGGGTTGTGAACTTAGACAATCATTGAGTGACGTTTCAAGTACGAGTTCAAAAACAAATTGTCACGAGATGGAAAAGCCTTGAATTGAAATAAGAGGAATTGTTATGAGAGAAAACAAGCCGGAAGATATTTAATATTTATAAAATTTCACAAATTGTGAGCAGGCTCGCTGCTAACTTACCTCATTTGAAATCTAATTAATAAAAGGAACTCATTGTAGGTACCTATTTGGCGTGAAAAAGTATTATTTTGATGTAAAATTTATCTATATCTGGTTTGAGTTTGGTTTGTTTGAGTGAGTTTAGATTTTTTTAATAATACCTCCAAGAACTCTGGGTGTTTCATGAACTGAGTCACTGGGCAAAGTTAGCTAGTTTTTCATAAAATCTGTGGCGAAACTGTGTGAGCTGCCGCAGGTGCCGCGCTAACGACGCGCTCGCGGCACCGCACAACGAACCGACCGACCGACCCCGACCACTCTTTTTCTAAATCTTTTGAGATGGTGTTATAATTGGCTAGTTCAGTTTGACAGTTCAGTTTGTTTGTTTCTTCTTGGCAATGATGGTCCTTACGAAAGCGCTGGTAGTTTAAAAAAATTGACATGTAAAAGAGCCCTTTGCGGCCTACTTGCAGAATAAACGTTTTGATTTTTTGATTTTTTTTTTTTGACGTACCATTACCCCTTGACAGTGAAAGAATCCATGTATGTATTTTCTGCCATTGGAAAAGTTCTGCAGTGTGATTTTATCGGCGGTTTTTGAATGAAATAAGTATTTTCTTAGAGTAGGTACCTAAGATGATTTATCGCAACGCTGCGCGGCGGGCCGCTGCCCGCTGCCCGCTGCCCAAGCCCGGACGCGTTATTAAACTTTTCCCCATATTAAACATTCCGGAGACGAATACATTTTATTGTTGCCTCGGACCGACGTCAGAGGCCCCTACAAAGCGAAACTCAAAGACGGCAATTGCGAAATAAATTGAAAGCAATTTGATATTGCGTTGTAAGTAATAGCCGTCAGAAACCCACGAGTCTGTATGAGACATTTTGTAGCTACACAATTTGGTTGGATTTAGAACTCGTACGTTCAATGGGTCATTAGACTGGGTTTTTGTTCAAATGGCACAGATCGTCGTAAGAGAACTATCAATCTTATTATTATTGATATTCAATGACCTTCATGTAGGTATTGCTATAATATTACTTACCGCCAAAGATGGTAATTATTAAACTATAAAATCATAAAATTAATGGGTTATGGAATTTGAAATACATAAGTACCTAAGTAAATAAAATAATGGAGGTTAGCGGATTAATCCCGATCACCAAAGAAATCGCTTATTCTAGGTGTAGGTAGGTACTTCTGCGCTTAGGTAAATCGTGTTTCACTGTCACTATTGTCGAGCAATCATTCAAGTACTTAATATAGATAGGTTGAACAATGAACATGATCATTGATGGTGATATCTAATTACAAACAATCAGTATTATGTATGCGCTCAATTGTTCCCGTCAACTTGTTTATTTGGTTATTCCATGACGACGCGCCGCCGGTACCCTTCCTTCATTACTAAGTGCGTAAGAGCTGAGGATTAACAATTGTGAATAATTTTCTGGAGCCTACATGATTTACAGTCGCCTCAGCATTAGCTGATCCTTGCGATCGTATTAATATCGGTCTTAATTGTTTTTTCGTCCCGTCCATCTCCGCGGCGTCTTCATCAGTCGACGGTCTAATCCGAAATCTCATTTCCGACGAATAATTGTAGGAAATAGAGCTCGCCTTGCGTCGCAGTGGAAAAATCCGAAGCTGTATTTCGAGCCGAGTGGAGTGGAGGTGTTATAAAGTTATAATTTATTACCCACCTGCCAGGTGCTCTAGCGTTTGATCAGAGTTGTGATATTAGGTTCGTTCGACGGGAACTGAATTACGTTCCGACTTGTCTAGAATAGATACATATACCAGAGAGCACGTGATGTTTGTATTTTGTGAGTCCATTGCAAATTTTACTTAGCATTTCAAGTAGCATGGGTCTTGCAAGTGCTTAATTGTAAAATCGTAGATAATTAGATATAAGTATTTTTCAGAATGCCAACTTAAGGTTGCATTTACCATTACCCATCGTACTCAAATTGTCATCATTCATCTCAATTTCATAAGCAGCCTTTAGCTTATAAGGTAAGCACGTTTGTCCCTGTGCTCGACACTGACTCAATACATGGTAGCTTCAATCTTATCTATCTATCTAATACCTTTAAACGAGCAATTCTTGTATATATGTATATATATATATATATATATATATATATATATATATATATATATAATCAGGATCTCGGAAACGGCTCCAACGATTTCGATGAAATTTGGTATGTGGGGGTTTTCGGGGATGAAAAACTGATCTAGCTATGTTTCATTTTCAGAAAATCGCTTTTACTCGTGTTTTCCGGCTATTTTTGTTTGCATTAGAATATAAAGCTAAATTTCGCCGACTTCGAGCAGATCATAATGGCACATTAGAAATCGGGTGGTCGCGGATCCAGCCGACCTCGGTGCGATACCACGTTTTTTTTCAAGATTTTTAGTTTTTTTTTTAAGTTTATTTTTTATGAGAAAACGTCAAGTTTCTTCTTTTGTGAGAAAAAGTTACTTTTTTGTGAGAAAAAGTTATTTTTTTGCAAGAAAAAGTTACTTTTTTGTTAGAAAAAGTATTATAGGGAACGTGCAGTAACTATAGGCGGCAGCACTAATGCGACAGAAGAGGCACTATGCGGACAGTAAAACAAACTTATCAAGGTAAAACCACAGATTACTTAATAGTTACTTCGTAACAGATACTGCATCCCGTACAAAATCTTGGTACTTACCGCGATTGAAGCCACAGATTATACTACTCCGTCTCCTTAAGAATGTGTGCGTGCCGACAGTGACAAGGGCTGGCAGTTTGGATTAAAAAAAATTTTCTACATGTTGTTTTACCATTTTGTCGGGATAATTGCTATATATTATATCCATGCAAACTTTCTAGCACTAATATTCTTTAAGCTAAGCCACAGACGGACAAAGAGACAGACGGTCATGGCGAAACTATAAGGGTTCCGTTTTTGCCATTTTAGCTCTGGAATCCTAACAAAAAAGGATATTTATTGTAATGCGCAGAACACATTGCCATGCTCACAGTACCCTAGCGTTATACTAAATACGAAGGTCAACTTTCGAACTTCACATCGTGCCATCCCGCTCACGCTTATAGCTTTTTATAGAAGAGTAAGAGGGACAGCACGATACGAACTTCCAAATTGTTATATTAGCTATTAATTCTAGCATAGTCATATTAAAATTTGCCCCCTGTTTCACCATTCACTTATAAAAGTCCAGGCGGCATATTTTTTCCGTGGAACACGAATGAACGTGCGTCGGCGCGCGCTTGTGACAACCTACTGGAATTTCGATCTTAGCAGATCGTCCTCGCGGTAGGTAAATATCGCGCGTAAGTACATGGCATGCATGAGGCCTGGTAAAATATTCAAATTGATGGCACCCTTATGGCACCAGTTGGCAGCACCGTCTATGTGCACGTTCCCTATTGGGAGCACACAGAACAGGAAAAGCCGGTTGTCTGTAAAGTCGGTTTACGGACGATAGTTTAACGTGACTCACCCCTCCACCCCCTCCGGTGTTTTTGTCAAATATCTTGAAAACGGTGCATCCTACGGCAAAATCAATGAAATCCCCTTTAATGCCCCCGCGCTCCCTCCCCCGCATCCCCTCCCCCCCTCTCAACCCACCCCCCCACCCCTCCGGTGTATATAATCAGGATCTCGGAAACGGTTCCAACGATTTCGATGAAATTTGGTATTTGGGGGTTTTCGGGGATGAAAAATTGATCTAGCTTGGTCTTATCTCTGGGAAAACGCTTGGTACCGAGTTTCTGCCCGAGCAGAGCTCGGTCGCCCAGGTACTGTCATAGTAAGAGAGGCGTTGAGGTGTCGAGCATAGGTACGTTTATCTCACCTATTATAAATTCTCAAAACACATTTTTACTCGTTACTTATTCCACTTTTCTATCACTATTTTTACTAAACGGTTAAGTATTACTTACAAGTCACATCCATAAAAATATTTTATTATAGATAAATAGTACAACAGAATCAGCAAGATCCCGCATCAAGATAGCCTGCTTACCATAAAGCAAAATTCATGTGAAAGGACGAAACATACAGCAAATCAGGGAGCGTCTAAATAACTCAGCCAGCTCTGTATAAGTTATCGAGGTGGACTCGCCACGCTAAGAGATTGGACCATTATCTTGTATCTGCCGATTTCTACCGAGTCTTTGAATCACTCCAACTAATGAATGTAAATGCGCCGTAAATAAATGTGGCTGATAGTTCTACTTTACTTCAGCCATGGAATTATATTGGTTTTGAATCATCGATTATTAGTAAAAAAATATTTTTTCTCTCTTTCAAGCTTCGATCAACAATACAATTGTACAGTTGTATTGTTGATCGAAGCTTTCAAGCAAAGGCTTTACCAGCCACTAGGTGTACATCAGCAGCAGGTGTAAACTACAAATATATACTTGCCTAATATGAACATTTATTAAAAGTATCTACTTATCTAAGTAGTAAGTATTTCTTGAAAACATGCCTTTAAATAATTTCAAAACGCCTCTACCTTTACCTACTTGCATAGTCGGTCAAAAACCGGAGTAAGTAGATACCTACTTAGTTTTATGGCGATTTTAATTTTGGGTTGAATGTTAAGTTTGTAGAAAATATTGTTAGGAAAATCGTGAGAGTTACGAGGTAGACTTATGGCTTCAATTCAGCGGAGGAGAGATAATGCTTGCAGGCAATCACATAAGTGGATCAAATAGCTGTAGTCCATTTGGATAATGAACTAGCGACTCTGTAGCCTCAGTGAGTTCTTTTTATTGTATTACCATTCGATAATATTCTATTACATGAGAGTAATTCTAATATTGTACGCTTTAAATGAGGAAGTATGATATCTGAGTTGGTACGTAAAAAAATATATTCATTCATTAATGAAATACCTACATACTTAGTTATCGAGTCAAAAATTTCATGTTTGTCGTTAATAACTATAAATTAAAAATTTTATAACCCCCAACGCAATTATGTCACACGTATGTTTGAACATAAAGTAAATACCAATTTGCGTCTAAGATACCTTCCGCAGCTAACAAAAGAGCTCATAACTTTGAAACTGCTGAACCGATTTTGATGAAACATATCTAAAAACCATTGCCAAGAAACCTGCTTTCTAATAAAAAAAACCGCATCCAAATCAGTTTACCCGTTTAAGAGCTATGATGCCACATACACACACACACACACACACACACACACACATAGCGGTCAAACTTATAACACCCCTCTTTTTGTGTCGGGGGTTAAAAACAGAAAATTCGCTATTTTATGGAATGAGTGCAATTTCTGCTATTGATGTACTTATAATTTTAAATTTACAATATCAATAATGAAAATAGTATAAAAGGTACAAAAGTAATGGGTAATTTTGTATGGAAAGTAAGCAGCTATTTTTGCTTCTACGCTATAGCGAAACGGGAAATGCAATTGCGATTCATTATCTACTTTAAACATGAATAAATTAGCTAACACCACCATAAATACTTAGAGAACACATATTAAAACGCAATTTGTGTATCGTATTTGCAGGTTCGCAGAACCCTTTTACAGGGGGTTCCGTCCGGGAACACCGCAGCAAGGTTCGTTTCGTACGCGCCGAGTAATGAGTTGAAAGCAGATCCTTGTCGCATGCTCTCATCGTAACGTGTTACCCACTCCGATATTATTATCAATTCGTTTCTAAATTAGGTACCCCACCGTACCGTGTAGCGTAATGGAGTCTTCTTTAATCACTTAGTCTTACTTGGGGTAGCAACTTATGGGAATAAAACTAAAACTCTGTGCCGAACTTGCTAAGTGCTGCTCGTTTAATTTAAGAAATGTAAAATTATGGTGACTAAATAATTTGGAAAATAAGTTCTACTTTTTTTTTATTTTTTTTTTATTTATTTTGATTATTTTTTGTTTGGACATAAAATCAAGTAAGTAGTACTTACCTACGTACATTGATTTTACTTTTTTGCTTTTGTGATTTTCGCTAATCATTACATTTCTCATTAAGGCTTGTATGTAACCTACCTATTTGAAATTTACCATAAGTGTCACGGTGAAGGAAAACACCGTAAGGAAACCAATACACATATGCGAAGAAAATCAATGGTGTGTGTGAAGTTCCCAATCTGCAATGGGCCCGCGTGAGAACTACGGCCCAAGCCCTTGTGTGAGGAGGCCTGTGCCATGCAGTATATAGACTGAGATGAAGATTACATAAGCAAGTACGAGTAGGTATATATCTAGCCATTTCGTACCTTCATATGTATCAAGGCATGTAGGCAAAGTGGTATCTGATCAATCCATTATCAGAGCTTGAGCTGTGTCCAGTAGCTGTTAGGCCCGCAAGTTGACGACACACATTTTCCATTTCCCCCCCTTGTCCTTACTCAGGCCCAGATCCGCCTCTTCCATAATTCAATCCATACCGAATCCATTGTGCCTCGATACATGGTACGAATAGTTAGTTATGTCTATGTTAATGTATAGATATAGTTATTCGTAAGATTAGGGAGCAAAGTTTTGTTAGACGGTCGAATGTTTTGACGATCTGTAGAACTACTTCAGTCTCCACATAAAATTTGGCAAAGAAAGACCTTACTCATTTTGCATTATTATTATGCAAAATGAGTAAGGTATGTATAATAAAATATGCAAAGTCAATATTTTAAAAAATCAATTGATAACGGATCGGTGTATAAAGAAAGCCATGCACTAACCCAATAGCCATCCGCGTTTTCTTGATCCAGTCCATTTGGGCGAGATCCATTACTTGGAGAGTGGTGGCAAGAAGCAATCTCATTGAATGACCGTCTTCACCCCGCCCCAACCCCCGCCCGCCCGTCACTGATCCACGCCAATCGGTAAATATGCGTGTTTAAATATGTATGACGCTCTTAAGTATATGACTCAAGCACCCCTGCTCTAACACCTTGCTGGCTTTTTTGCGGCGTCATGTAATAAATAGATAACGATGTAGGTACTGATAGAAAAACATATGAACGATGCTATAAATACTAGACTATTAACAGCAGTTCATTTAGTAGTGGTAAGTAGTTTCTATTTAATGGGATTTAATTTTTTTTTCTACTTCTGTACTTTTATCTATTTTTTAACCGACGATAAAAACACTAAGTACTCCTGAATTTCAATCTGTAAAATTATAATTTCACAAAATAATGGTCTCTAGCTTAATCCCTCAGCTGCTATAACACTTTGTCTTTTTATTAACATTTTAATTTTTATGAAAACTAACATTGGAGATATTTAATGTACCTACCTATGCTAATTTATTGTTAAGTACCTATAAGTAATTATAGTTTGCGCATTAACAGGTGTTTGTTGCTATTATTATAACATTAATTTTAGACGTTTGGCATACTTAACCCATTATTTTTAGAGCTCATTATTTAGGCATAACACAAATACAATGGCTGTCTGCAAAAAAAAAAAGATATTATATATCGTAGGTTTATACTAAATCGTAAATTAGATAAATTAAACAGAGTACCTTTTAGTATTACCTACCTAAAGTTTACGGAACGAAAATAGATTGCAATTTCCAAGTGGATTCATATTAGGTTGGTTGTCCGCAAGGCTTAAGTAATAACTTATATCTGACAGAAGCAAAACTTGGAATGCACTTCGCACGAAGTGACTAGACTTTTCCATTAGGGGCAATTATCAGGCACAACGAAGGATCCCGTGCTTTCGCCACTTTGGAGCAACCCCATCTCGGCGACGGAACCTGTTAGAGATAACGTCATAAAGTCGCCGATGCAGAGAGCCGGACTAACGTCTTTGCTGTTGCGATGCCCTCACCTCGAGATAATGGACGCCCCTCGCCACCCGCCTCACCCCAACAGTCCGTGCACTCTGTGTGTGATTTAACGTCGGACTTTCCATCAGTCCAATTACTTCACCTTATCCATGGAAATAAAACAGACATGTTCAATAGCTACAGATATAATTCGCTGACGTGGCGATGGATGGAGGCTCGTAATAGCTAGGTACGTTAGCTTATGACAGGCGCGTAAGACTCTGCTAATGAACTAATGGCATATCAAACCTTCGAGCGTCCACCGCGCCGCCCCCGCCGCCCGCACTCGGTTAATGGAGCAGCGTTGATGGTCCGTCACTCCACATTTGACTAGGGGCTTTCACATTGCCACTTACCTAATGCTGATGATCTTACACACTATACAAACATGTTGAATATTAATTTTATATCTCCCACATTTCTCAGTAAATAGGCATATTTCGTTTGTTTGCAACCAGAGTACTTTGTTGTTATAAAGGTCGTAGTAGAAATAATTACATGAATAAAGTTAGAACATTTCGCCAGCGATGCGTTGGTGTTTGCGATGTCACTGTATTAGAATTAATTCCTCTCTTAATTGTTTTCTTCACACCGTTCATCACAGGAAATTTCCGGCGCGAGTTTAATCTCAGGTTCTATTTACTTAACAGATATTACAGAATGAATTTAAATTCGAGAACCTCTGTGCATGCGTGTTTAGTGTTGATGTTGTTAGTAATAATAAGAAAATACATCAGCTTACAACAAGACTAAGATATTCTTTTCGGAATAACAAAGTATGAACGTAACTCGGCGAAAGAATCTCAAATAGTAAAAATGTGAGATGTTTTTAGGCTTATGTCCAGTGTTGAGTGGGTCCACAAATGTCGCTAAAAGGCTGGACGTCATTGTTTATCCGGGCAGCATTAGGCGGGTAACCGGACACGCGCGCGCTGAGTGCGCTACAAGTATCCGCTTTCAACTCATTACGGCTCGGACGTGGTGCGTGGGCCGCGCCGCCTCCTGCCCCGGCTTCGTCCCTCAATCCCTCTTACAATCTTCGATCCAATTGCGAAAAACCCATACATCTACCCGACGTTAACTTCGCATTAGATTAGATGACAACGTTTGGAGTGGCTCGGTGCCTATGTCGAAACAAAAAGCTGAGACTTCTTTCCCTTTCTTATCCCATTTATCTTGAATTGAAAAAGGTTCGAAAATATAAAATGTATAAATTTCTTTATTGTTTACCTACAACATACATATTATACCGCAAAGGCAAATAAAAAGAAAGTACCGTATACTTTGCGATCTTTTCTAATCCTGAAGTTGTAAGGGTAGACACATGACCCCAATCAAGAAGATTTATATCTTATTAACAATAAAAAAGATTGCTGCGGCCTTTTGTCAAATGTAATTGCAAAGTAAAGTGACACCAGTGTCTTAATCAAGCGTCCATTCCGGGGAGTTAGAAGCGCCTAGGCTGTCAGTTATGGCCGATCCTGTATAAAAGTAGCGGCAAAGGTTGCCGTCCCATGCAATAACAGTTTCGACAAATTGAGTCCACTGTTATTGAGGTTGGCATTGACAGGGTTGGACGGCTCAATTAAATTGAAACCTTTTATTTAACAAAACAAGATTGGGTAATACTTTTTGATACAGTTCATCAATGCTAAGCACTGTTTTTTTCGTTTCAAGCTAAGCATATAGGTTGGTAGGTGCTTAAAGGTTGTTCGAAGTGAAGGAGATGTATTTGTATGGATTATTTTGCTTACTATGAATCTAATATATAAAAATCTCGTGTCACGGTGTTTGTTATCGAACTCCTCCGAAACGGCTTGGTCGACTTTTATGAAACTTTTTCTCTATATTATTCGGTAGGTCTGAGAATAGGTCGTAGGCTATTTTTTATACCCCTATTCTTCGCGGACGGAGACGCGGGCAACAGCTAGTCATTTTATAATATTAACTTATAACTGGTTATTTTTTCCCACCGCAAGAAATAACTTTGTTTTTCATACTTAGAATTATAAAATAAAATTCTTAAATGTTTTTTGCTTCTATTTACATACTTTTACAAAGCGTGAAACCTCAGTCACAGATAAACTCTTACTTGCCCGGTTTCTTCTTATTTTTAAGTTTCTTCCGCTAGGTTGGTTTGTTTTAGTCGTATTTAAAATACTCATACTCATCATCATCAGCATCATCATCACTCAGAATGAGAAGACTGTGGCAGGCTCATGCGGGTATAGTGCGGATGGGAACTTTTTACCACACCATTAGGTATTATTTACTTCACTGGTGTGTGAAGGTTTCCTCGTGATGTTACCTTCACCGAAAAGGCTCGCTGTAAATTTCAAATGTGGTTTTGTATCTAAATTACAAAAACCCACATGTGCGAGGTGTTGAAATAACGGTTACGTAACGATAAATTAATCTGTTAGGTACTATTATTAAACACATCCGCACATAAAGGTAATTTTAATTGATGGAAGTGCCTTCCTAAATTGCAGGTTACAAGCAATTTTGTGAGAAAAATCATGGCACGATGCGAAGCGCGCGACCGGCGGGCAGCTTACCGACCGCAATAACATAACCGTTTGGACAAATTGTTACTCGCTCCGGCCCGGATTAGCGGCTTTATGGAACAACCTTACATCTAAAGGAACATTCGCGTACAGTATACAGCGCCAGTCTCTGATAATTGATATCAATGCGCAACGTCCAGGACCGACAGAAATTAAGCGGGCATTTATCAGTGTTTCCTTTATTAGCTCGCAGCATGACTTCAGACTTCAGAACAGGGACAGATGCGACAGCAAATACGGCGGAAATGAAATCCACATTTTATTTTACCCAAGCAACAGCTATTTCATTGTTTCCAACAGATGAGCTCATTGACTGGATATTGAACACGTGGATACGATTACCTTGATAATTTCCCGGTATAATATTAGGGTTTAATTGTATAACGAACAGAAAATATGTATTCATTATTTTATGGGACTGGTGTCTTTTATCTTTAAGTATGTTTAAAAATACATTAAAAAAAAAATATTTATATATACACGTCGAATTGAGAACCTTCTCCTTTTGTTTTCGTCGGTTGAAAAATACGCGGAATGAAATCTATACTTCGGATTTATATCAACAGGTATATTCCATAATAAAAGCTGTTTGTTATCTGAATTTAAATACACATAATATTAACATAAATATCGCATCGTTTGATGAGCCAGCTTGTTTGCTGCCTTGTAAAAGTAAAACGTCGGCTAGCTCCCGTAGGAATTTCGGAAAAAATCCTACTTAGCGAACCTCTAGATCCTCCTAGAAGGCTAAAAATCTAAAAAAATCTTTAGGGTCATTCTCTGGTCTCACGTTTTTTCGTGTTCTCAACTTCAAGTAGTTGTAAAAATTTAATTTTAAAAGATAACCTTATAATTAAAATACCTCATATAGTTAACACTTTGTTCTGCTTAAAAAACTTCTAATAGTTTTATATAAGCTATATCTAATGGGAGAATCTAAAGTCGCTGGAATCCCCATTTTGGCCTTGTCCCACCTCCAATTTTCACTATGTGTTACCGTTTATTTCAAAAACTAAGCAAGAAAACCAATAAATGTTACTGTTCACCGCAAGCTAACTACTTTATGAATTAGATTAAATTATCTAAATATTCCTTTTTACCTTATTTTTTTTTAAACCATATTACATAAATGTCCCGAGAAAAGCGTCTTATCCAATTTCGTTCATAAAACTCGTCATACTGTTCTTACACACACTTCAAGAACATTTGACGATGGCTTGCCAGATAGAACCATCCACGCTGCGTCGGCTGAACAGAGCGGACTTAAGGTTTTTTGCGTCACTGCCGAATTATGAGGGTAAGAATCACGTATGAAATTTTTGGTATCTCTGAAAGTGATATCAGTGGCAATTTTTTCTCGCTTGATTTGTTGATATATTGAACTCAAATTAATTTGGCATATTAGGCAGTGTTATTACTACTTCTAGAAAAAAAATCGAGTTTCTATTGTTAACCGGTTTGAAGTAATTCGTTAAAAACTAAATTGCTCATGTGAATTCGGTGATTTGAATGAATCCGGTGGTATTACAGTTAGTCATGGATTTTTGAAACTGTTAAGTTTATTTCCTGTACATATTTATATAAAATAATCCGAGTCAGTTGATAATATTGGTAAATATTAATGATTTTACGGAAAAAACTTTGAATTTTGAATGTGTTTTCAGCTTTTATTAAATAATTATTTAATTATGTATTGAAGGTGGATTAATATTGGTCAAATATTATTGAAAGTTGTATTTTTTTTTGTTTCATTATAATATTTGTTTCGCAAAAAGAAATTAGTTTATGTTTAGCCGATTTTTGATATAATAAATACTGTTGAAATAAATAATAAGTAGGGAATTATTATTAATTTTAAGAGATTATTTGTTTTTATGATTGTGTGCTTTAACTACGTTAAATAATTAAAATAATAACTACTATTTAAAGCAAAGCAAGCTTATGAACGAGAGCAAAGTTATGTAAATTACCTTACAAGACTTAGATACTTATTTAACTAGTGAAACGTTCCAAAAAATATGGTGATAATTGTTTAATTATAGTTTAAGTCCACCATTGTAAGTTTGTAGTTATTACACATTGTGATATTACGATACCTCCTACGTATACTGGTATATCTGCATAATGGTGATTTTACAGTAAAGACCATATAGTTTAACGATACGGTCTTTTTTTGTAAAATCACCATTATGCAGTTATACCAGTATACGTAGGAGGTATCGATTAAATAATAAAAGTAATTTACTTGCATTATTCGCAGTTTTGTGATTTCGGTGGCATATGAAAATTTGAAATTAATTATCTCGATAACTGTGAGGACTAAAATGGTGCCTCCTTCTGCAAAACATTTCTAATAAACACTAGTTTCGATGTAATTATAAAAAGTCAGATAATCATAAAAAAAAATCGTGCCACCGAAGGTCACGCAAAACTGCCTTGCTCAGAGAACGACCCTTTAGCCCCCAAGCTAAGTAGTTGTATTTAATAGCCTCGGCTTTAAAATTAGGCTGTTTTATTGATAGTCTAAAAGTACCTACTTCTCAAAAGTGATGAGAGTCCTCCTCCGCCTCCACCTTTCAATCCTCCGAGTCTGACTAGGAACAGAGGATAAAAGAGAAGAGTATAATTTTGATGCATAATTGCCTTGCTGGTAATCATCATAATCATAATTTCAGTGGACGTCTTTCGGTTCTCTGCTGAACATAAACCTCCCCCAAAGCTGGCCGAACAGATCGGTCCTGCGCCATCCGCATCCAACGCAAAAACTGGCTGGTCGATTTCATCCAATATGGCCGCGATTAGCTTCAATCCAACAATATGTTTTAGATAATTTATTGAATCAGGCGTTACTTTGCGGAGGTCCATATTAATGAACTAAAACAATTACTTTGCTCACCCGCGACCTCGCGGGTGAGCAAAGTAATTGTTTTAGTTCATTAATATGTTTTAGATTCAAGTTACGAAGAAAGTTAGCATTTAAAAGGCTTAGCCTCAAACAAGACTCGAGGGTACAAAAAGGCTTGACCTTTAAAAGAGGCTAAAGCCTTCTTAAAAAGCTATAGTTTTTTTTACTAAGACTAGGCCTACTGAAATGATAGCTCTTCGAAAGTCTTTTTCGTCAGCCCAGCTCTACAATTTTAGGCTAAAAGTCTTGAGTGTTCTGAAACACTAGTAGTGGATTATCGAAATCTTTACATTATTCACCTCTTAAAGATTTGGGTGATTTTCATTAAAAGTTAGATCAGATAGTCACATCCCGAACTCCGAATGTAAATTAGTTTTTCTTAATACAAACCGTTCTGAATAGTAAACAAAATGAATGAGCTTCCCTAAGCAAAGTTTAATCCGTTTTTATTACAAAGAAAAGAAGTAATTACTCTACCCTTAGCGCTTTAGAGGGTTGGGGCTCGAGGTAAAAATTTCCATAGATTTATCATAAGCAAATTAAGTTTATAATTAAAAACAAGAGTTTTGAATGGAAGCAATTTGAATATGTAGGTATCTCCGAAATTAACCAACCAATCTTTTATTGTTGTAATAAAAATTTGGTTTTCTAGAGGGAAAATATTGTGCTGCTTTGTGTTTTATTTTGGCTGTTTGAACTACAATTTAATTATTTTGTGGTGAAGTTGGAAGCTTGTCGATAAATAAGTAAGTGTAATAACGACGTGAAAGGTTAGGTATTACTATTACACTGTTCGCGGAACTAGTTTGGGCATCATTATGGATTTTGTGGAGAGGCACGCGCCGCCTACGAAGGTAATTATCCTTCTCCCAGCACCGTCATTATTCAATTAGCTGAGCAAATAATTATTAACCCCCTGATTAACAGTCGGGAATGGCCTTGTTCAATACATAAAATGAAACGCAGCATTTTGTCTAATTACCTACTTACAGTGTCCAGGAAATTAATTAGGAATGGTGACGGCATTTTTAAATGTCATTGTTAACAAAACCACGAATGACACATAAATTTGAAATAAGTACTTCTCAGTGTAGGTAATTCCCTCCCAGATCACACAGGTCTACAATCTAGAAGCAAACTAAGTACTCAAGGATATTAAAATAGGTCATAAATTAATGATCGTGACCGTACCTACATAGATTCTCATTAATTAATAGCTGGCTCAATGTAATACTTCGCATTTGTCTTCCTTCCCCCTCCTGAAAGTAGGCTCACAAATCTGACACATGGATCTCTCTGGATGTATTGCGTCTCAATAATCGAATTGTTTTTGTAAGCATGCCCCATGGTATGTCACAAGAAACATGGATGCGGTATTAGCATTTTTCATGCGCCCGTATCCTGACGGGAGATTCAATTAAATTTTATGAAGATTCTTAACTGATTCTTAGGGATGTCTTTGTTTTGAAATAAATAAGAGCTTCGATATTTTAAGTTCTCCGCACCTTCTTTTAAAATTTTCCTGTTTAAAATAGATCTGAATGCCGACATTGCAAATTACCCAAACCTTGAGAGGCACCCACATCTGTCAATAACCTCGTCCCAAGTGACATCCGCCCATTTTATCACTTCATCAAGATACCAGTAAAATCAATTTAGAGTCGGTAAGGCCGGGCGGACTCACCTAAGAGTCCCTAAAAGTCCCGAAGGCGGGCGTCCCTGCCGCCCGTCTCGTTCGCTCGTGCCCGTTTATAAACGGTTTTATTGCTTTCGGAGCAACCGAACATTATTAAACTTTTCCAATTTCGATTTATCACGTAGCTGTCGGAATTTAATACCGCCCTACCTTCGGCGGAGGCGATCGCCCGCCGCGTGATTACAATACATGCCGTTAATAATACGGGCGCTGCGGCCGGGTGCTCAGCTGGCTGCCGCGACTTAGTCCCATTGTGACGTGACAAGTCGGACCTCGCCTCCGCTGCCGCGCTACATCTGCTGAACTCTCGCCTAAGCCTGCTTACTACAGCTACATACGTATAATACTCAGATCAAATTGAAATCTTTCCTTAATAAATTTTTTTCCACCATAAACCCGTCACATACTGCTGGCAAAGTAACGCGTTTCTCTAAGCTCGGAGCGTGGTAACTTTTCATATAATACTGAATTTCATAACAAAATGAAGAATGTAGTCTAATATTGGCTTGAGCTTAAATTTTGAAGTAAAACCGAAGGTTATTGAAAACGTGACTTACATTTCCATGGGCCAGGGATGTTGTAGACACAAGAAATATTTGGAAGAGTTTATATGCGAGTGTTTGGGCGATTATCTTCAGAAGTTGAAGTGATGGTTTAGCGGGTAGCAGTGGACGGTAGCGGCAGCGGCGGCGGTCGGCAGGTAGCGGAGAGCGGACGCTGAGCAGCGATGCAATCTGCTCGCATTCATAGGGCCAATCAAGCACCAACCCGCTGCCACCCGCTGCCGCGCCACCCCGCGCAGGGGCGAATTTTGACCGCTTTGTTTACTTATTGGAAATATTTAGAAAAAAATATGTCAACAGCTACCGTTGATAAGGCATCACTAAAGTTACCTCGGTAAGCTGGAGCAATAAATGTGTTTTGGGTGAAAGACTAACAAGCAAAGTTTAACAAGTCTTGTGAGTTACGATCGATAATCGATCGACTCTCTTATATTAAGTGCCTACCGAGCTTTTCGCGCTAATCGATTTTGGGTGGGAAAAATGTAGCAACACTACGCCCTAGAAAGCATCTTGTTTTATTAACATTCAAAAAGTCATGACCAGTGCAGTATTAGCGTCGTACTACAATTTTTTTTCTATTGAGCGAACTATAAGTAATCGTGTTTCGATAAACACTTGTCATTAGAGTGAATCCTCAAATATCTTACACATGAATTTCAAGACTATAGCTTTACTTGTAATTATACAGCACGATATTAAATGAATGCAATAATTGCGCCAAAAACACGGTAGTCCATTAATTCTTTACCCTTATTGAAACTTGTTAGCCGTTTAGTTTAATCTTTGGTGTATTGTGATGTAGTACATAAGTATTATTTATCCTTGTGAGTATATATTAGTAATTTAAACGTGCTGACCAATAGCGTAAAATAAAATAGAATGTCACCATCATCATCTATTCTACACTACAGGAAGACATCCACTAGTAATCACAGGCACCACAGTGAACGATTACCTACCACCTGCCGGCTGGCCGCAACACGTGGGAGACATGCCAACGATGCATCTCCATCATCATCATCTTCATCTGCGATTCGTGGTCGCTACGCGAGGACCTTTCTCCCCTAATGGTTATTATTTGTCTTCGAGCAATACCTACAGCCTAGCCATTGCCACTTCAACTTGCATATTCTTCGAACTGTGTGAGTGACTCTAGTTTTTCTCTGTATTTCCGCATATAGGTAAAATACAAATAAAAATAAAACTTTCTTTTTCAAAACTAGCTAACCATAGCAACCATGTAAGTAATTTGTAATTTCATTATTACGCGACATTGCTACACTATTTTACAAACGTTATTCATATCAACATTTTTTTAAATATCATATCTTGAGCTGATAAAAAAACAAATGAACACGCCGATAGAGGCATAATATATAAGATTTTAAAGACGCTATCTACAAGAACCGATATTCACATTTCAGTTCAGAAAGTCTAAAAGGAAACGGCAAGTAAATTCCGTAACAAGGTTTACTCCAAATACAGCCCTGCACAAAGAGCTCACGTACGACCGCTCGTAAGTTCAATGGAGGTGTTGATTAAAAATATTTCCCATGTGCGGGCGGATAAGGCCCAATTGGGCCGGCAATCAGCCCCGCTGTCCGCTAATCATGCGCCACTGCTTATTGCACACCGACCTTTTTGTAATAACGCGCCCTGAAAAATATAGTTGTTAGTACACGTTTTATTGTTGTAATAAATTTGCGTATCGGCAAGTCACTATTAAGTAATCTGTGGTATCCGGAAACTTGAAGTCGGGGGAGCAAAAGGCTGGGCGAGTAATCCGAAGAGATATTGTGGTATCCAGCTAACTGATTGATTTCATATTTGTTGAAGATCAGTGCTGTAGCTAACCATCAACATAAAAAAGAAAACGGAACGGAAAATAGATATAAACGTTAGTTTAATTGGTTCTCTAGAAATCTATAGCACGTGTCTTTTAATGATAACCTTAGTTGTAAAGGTCTCAGATTAGCCTTAAATCAGACAATAAATAAATTTATTAACCTATTACATATACTTATATTAACATAATATCAGCTGACGAAAATACTAAATTAAATTATCTGTTCAACTAAAGCATTAGGTTTCGAATATGTTATAGTCGTAACGTAACTCAAGGTAAAACTTAAATAGTGGACACATTCTTGTAATAGGAATTGCACTAAACTTGATGGTGAAGATTACTGACTGCCACCCATCCATCCGACAATATAAACCTTTATCGAATTTGTTGTAAACTTTCTTCTTTCTTTATGCATCAAAGAAATAATGAGCAGAATGCCGGGTATGCGATGGAGCGGAGTTATACGAGGAGCATTCTGAAGATCAAAAAGATTGTGAGTGAATCTCTAATGCTTGCACCAGTCGCATGCTTGTCATTGCTCAAAACATTCGGCATCGACAAAGCGCGCCAGAGACTCGCAAAAACGAACACTTTCCGTTCTTGGAGTGCGTTTAATTGGCGCGCCTGTGCCGAATGCGTTAGCTGACAGCTGAGATACCGCCCCGTCCCGGCAGCCATACTCTACGGTATTCCAATTACAGCTTCGTTACTGCTGCGAACTGCACTTTATAAAGCATGCACTAAGGTTTCACGAGCCTCAATCTAGGAAAAACCATCTTAGTCCCCAAAAGTTCCCTACTTATCATCATCTCAACCTATAGTCCTACTGCAAGGCTCATACCTCCTCGCAGGGTTGGGCCGTAGTTCCCATGCAGATTTGGAACTTCACACACACCATTAAATTCCTTCACAGGTTTCCTCACGATTTTATCCTTCACCGTAAGCTCCTGGTAAATTTCAAATGTAATTTTGCACATAAATTCCGAAAAACTCAGAGGTGCGAGCCCGTCTTCGAACCCACGATCCTCTGCTTGAGAGACCATAGGTCAAACCACTAGGCCACCACAGCTTCTATAAAACAGTACTAAAACTAAACTAAACATATCTCCATATCGGTATAAACGTTTAATCACATCCGTTAACGATAAGTCTATCCCACCAAAAACATAAATGTAAAAAATGTTAGCCAAGTTAAATTCTAAAAATATACTTGATTATGGACTTCACCGACAAAAGGATTGAGATCTAAATGGGTGCCAAGTTCTGCAGGTAATATGAAATCTATTTGTAAGAACAAATAACATCCTAAACAAGTATAACACTCTACCTCTATATCTTTGGTTTTTCTACTTCAACTGTGTTTTATATTTATAAATATAAATTCCTAAATTTAACTATCTAATAATTTACACAAAGTACATAACTTATGTTAAATTGAAGCTTAATATTTGACTTGGCTAGTTTTTACCAGCAAATTGAATGTAGAAGATAAGTTGATTAGCCAAATATAAGATGATTTGTATGTGAAAAGTAGCCAAGTCAAATATTAAGCTTCAAATTAACATAAGTTATGTACTTTGTGTAAATTATTAGATAGTTAAATTTAGGAATTTATATTTATAAATATAAAACACAGTTGGAGTAGAAAAACCAAAGAAATAGAGGTAGAGTGTTATACTTGTTTAGGATGTTATTTGTTCTTACAAATAGATTTCAGTATTACCTGCAGAACTTGGCACCCATTTAGATCTCAATCCTTTTGTCGGTGAAGTCCATAATCAAGTATATTTTTAGAATTGAACTTGGCTAACATTTTTTACATTTATGTTTTTGGTGGGATATCATTACTTTTTGTAAAGAAATTAATCACCGAAGTTAAGCAACGTCGGGCGCGGTCAGTACTTGGATGGGTGACCGCCTGGTTCATTTTGTGTTTTTGAAGTAAAACTTATTTAGGCACGCTTGACTTACGTAACGTATTCTACTCCCCAAGTCAAGCGTGCCTAAAGAAGTTTTACTACAAAAAACCAGGCGGTCACCCATCCAAGTACTGACCGCGCCCGACGTTGCTTAACTTCGGTGATCGGACGAGAACCGTTGTTTTTGTCAAATATCTTGAAAACGGTGCATCCTACGGCAAAATCGATGAAATTTTCACCCCCTTTGAAAACCGTGCACCCCTCCCCCGCAACCTCCCCCCCACACCCCCGGTGTTTTTGTCAAATATCTTGAAAACGGTTGCATCCTACGGCAAAATAGATGTAATTTTCACCCCCTTTGAAAACCGTGCACCCCTCCCCCGCAACCTCCCCCCCACACCCCCGGTGTTTTTGTCAAATATCTTGAAAACGGTTTCATCCTACAGCAAAATCAATTAAATTTTTATCCCCCCTTTGAAACCCCCGCACCCTCCCCCCCCGGTATTTTCGTCAAATATCTTGAAAACGGTTCACCCTACGGCAAAATCAATGAAATTTTCATCCCCCTTTGAAACCCCCGCACGCCCCCTCCACCCCCCCCCCCCCCCCGTGTTTTTGTCAATTACATATATTGGGATAGTTTGAAATATCTGCTTGTAACGGTTCCAACGCTGCAATTTAAAAAAAAAATATGTCCTCCCTTATTTTTTAATTTTTTTTTATTTTTAGATTTTTTCCTACGCTTACACACAATTACCGAGCTGGATTTCAAATTTCATCCTTCTAGGTCACCTGGAAGTAGGTTAGGTTTAGGTACTATATGAGTCAGTCAGTGCTAAAATTTACGACTTTTCGACCTTCATATCTTTAGATCCGTTTGAGCTAGCTTCATGAAATTTGGGCTTCTAGATGTCCTTATAGATATAATTAAACACACGTAGTTTTATGTGTTTACGTTAAGGAGGTTTTGAGTTATAGAAGGGTCAAAAGTGGCACCAAGTGGTTCGTGTAATATTACACTCGGCGCTGGCTAGCCAGTTCCTTTGCTTGAACTTGGCTTGACACGCTGCCGCGTGTCTAGATAACTTCTAACGTCGTTATAAAGTGTATAATTGGTGTTTAATACTTATACAGGATGACATCTAAGACGTAATACAAAATTATATTTTCTGGATCCACTCATGATTACGATCAACTTTTATTATGGGAGTAATATCGAAATCGGTAGAAAAAAATTGAGCCTCCCATACTAAAAGCAATCAACTGGTTTCGCAATTTGTATGGAGACGTCAATTTTGTGTTTACGTTTTCGATGTTGGTCCCATAATAAAAGTTGATCGTAATCATGAGTGGATCTAGAAAATATAATTTTGTATTACGTCTTAGATGTCACACTGTATGTACGTTGAATTGTCGCTTACTTAATAGAACTTTTTATTAGTTCTGCAAACAAGTTCACAGGGACACATTACCTTTAGGAGCCTGTACAAAGTGCCCGCCGCGCAGAGTTCGCGGAAAACAAAAAACTTAACGATGACAGCTACGTTAGAGCCGCTCTGCAGGACAGGATGAGTTTTTTAACCGCTTGATCTAAATTCATTAGAAAACTCGAGCACGTCGCTATGTTTGAGGTACCTCATTCAGACTCATAGTGTGTGGAAGAAATTTTTTAAGAATTATTGCTCTTTCTCTTTCTTTTCTCTGGTACTATTGTGAAAGAGAAGCTTTATTCGCTTTTTCCTATGGGAGTGGCGGGGCGGCTGCGGATCGTGGGCGTCGTCGCATGCGCCTGGGCACGATGTCGCGCGGCGCAAATTCCAAGTTTTTGCACTCCACTAAAGTATGTTTAAGTAGATTGAAATACCCACTCGCCTTTGAACATGGAATTTAATTAGTCCAAAGAATGAAATAAAATAGAGTTAAGACAAAGACATATGGCATCTAATTCTAAAATTAATCTTTGTTTAATCTGAAACTTTCGTTTCACTTAAATAAGAATTAGGAAAGTTTTAATGTCCAGGAAAAACAATACTACGACTCACATCTTTGAATGACCACCATATATATTTGTTGGAGTTGGTTTTATTTGTTAATTATTATTGATAAAAACGTTTCTAGGATTTCCTACCTCAAAAGGAAAAACCGGTCAAACAGGAGTCGGGCTCCGTGCCTCCGTAAAACGCTGAAAAAATTACGTTTCTTGTATGACGACCCCCTTTGATTTTATCTTTGTTTTATTTTTAGTATTTTTGTTATAACGGCCATTTTCACATAATCAGTGAAAATTTCAAGTGTCTAGCTATTACGCTTCAAGAGAACCCTATAGAACCCTGTGATTGACAGCGGAGTCTTAGTAACATCTCTGTCTTAGGAACTTGAAATTATAGTACGATCAATCAAAAAAGTATGAAAATCTTATATTTTCATGTCTGACTATGTCAATAAGCAAAATAAAACAGCTCCACACACTCTACATTTTGCTCCTAACACTGGATTTCTATAAATACCTAGAAATTTGTACGGAACCCTCAGTGCGCAGGTCTGACTAATAATTGGCCGGATTTTTTTTAATGTACTTCTAATTATATCGCTGCCTTTTTTACATGACAGCGGCAAAACGAGCAGGTTGTCACCTGATGGAAAGAAATCAGCTCTGCCCATAGATTAACATAAGTAGGTACTTGAAGTTATTTCTCCATTCCTTTTCTGCGCACGCATCGTTCGCCTGGTTAGTAACTGCGCCAGACTCGTTGTAAATCCTCTTTACCCTAATGTGGAACTTAAGTGGACTTAACCATTTTATAAGTAAACCTACTGTGTTTTGCTCGCACTAAAGGATAGGTCCGCTTAAGCATGATCGCAATGGTGTTAAGAAAATATTCCAGTATATCCATTACTAATGCAGTAAAATTCTAACATCCTAAAATTATTTTACCTACCTAAATTATATTAAAAAAAGCCATGGTGGCCTAGTGGTTTGACTTATGGTCTCTCAAACAAATGGTCGTGGGTACAAATCTCGGCACGGAACGCACGACACGGATTTCGGAATTTATGTGCGAAATTACATTTGAAATTTACCATGAGCTTTACGGTGAAGGAAAACATCGCGGCGAAACCAGCATACACATGCGAAGTAATTCAATGGTGTGTATGAAGATCCCAATCAGCACTGGACTCGGGTGGGAACTACGACCCGACCCCTCTCTTTCTGAGAGGAGGCCTGAGCCGTGCAGTGGGACGTATACACCAAATCTTTTACCAAAAATAATTACCTAATTGTTTATTTATCAGAGTGCAATTTGCTAAACATGCTGTCGCCATCGGACAATTGTCTGGCTTTAAATGACCGCCAACTTGGCTAACTACCTCGGGCCATTATTTTAAATACCTCATAGTAAGGTAAAAAGGGCCGAGTCACCTAATGAAATTATTAAGCCCCAGCCTGTAAGTTAAATAATTTCTGTTGTGCCCGTACAGTTTTATGACTTTAATAGAGGTTAGTAATTGCGGTGATGTTAATTATGCACTAGTAGATGGTGAAATCATGGAAATACAAAGACCATTTTACTCAATCATTTATAATAAAGAATTATATCATATCCTACTAGTATTATAAATGAGAACGTTTATTAAGATTTTTGGATGTTTGAATGTTTAGTTAGCCAATCATACAATAACGGCTAAACAGATTTAACATACTGATAAAGACAAAGGTTTGGATTGAGCCATAGAATACTTAATATCCCGGTAATGAATTTTATACAGGAGTAGATAGCGCAGTTCTAGAACGTCGAGCTAGGAGTTTTTAGGCTTTCAAGGTAGTTTCAAGATGATGCGTCGGCTTCGTCTGTAATCAACCCGAACGATGTTCCAAAAAAAAATAGGCCTTTTCAATTCACATCAATTCAAACTAAAGGTATAAAGGCCTTGTCAGCGCTTTTATCACAAGTAGGTACTAGTGTTAGTCTAGAAATGTTTCAGTAGATAGACACTTCAATCAAATACATTTCATTACGACATTCCTCGCACACATGCCAAACCGAGTGTGAACACCCTCTTGAAGAATTTGTAAATGAGTCCAGCGTTCCCATTAAAAACACATACACAGCGCAATATTTTTTACAACCAATAAATTTAAGTATAAAATAAAAGATATGGTGGACATTTCCCGAACTCGTTTCTTTGCAGTTATTTTGATATTTCGAGTGCGCTTGCAGTTTACACTTATACGGTTTAAGTAGCGCTTAAAAACAAAAACGAATGGTTGTTTATAACCATTGTCAAATTATTGACTTTTTTAAACTTTGTTCTACAGCTCTTAAGAAAAAAAAACAAAAACACAGAAATACATTGTGATAAATTTCAAAAAAGGCCCTAACGAGTAGGATAGACTAGCGTAGCAAATGTACGTGAATTTCGTTGTAGAGGTATGTTTACTAAAAAAATTAAGATATTGGCTGTGCATTTACACTCGTAGAAAAAGTATTAAAAAATAAATAAAATAATAAATATCACGGGACAATTCACACCAATTGACCTAGTCCCAAAGTAAGCTAAGGAAAGCTTGTGTTATGGGTACTAGGCAACGGATAAACATACTTATATAGATAGATACATACTTAAATACATATTAAACACCCAAGACCCGAGAACAAACATTCGTATTTTTCATACAAATGTCTGCCCCGACGCGGGAATCGAACCCGGGACCTCAAGCTTCGTAGTCAGGTTCTCTAACCACTAGGCCATCTGGTCGTCTAAGTATTGTGTACAACCATTACATAATTAATTAAGTAAGTCTTAAAATCTCGTACATCACGGTGCCTGACTTTAAGAAGCCCTATTTATAACGATTGTATAAAACAAGTACTATTTTACGGTTCGTAATTACTTCGAAAAGAATATAAAGTTTTGCAAGAAAAAAACCTTTTTAATACAAGCTTGTTTGGTGACTGTACTTGCATGTTTCCAAAATACATAATCCATACAAAATTTCAAAAAAATGTCGGCGGGTCTGTCTTTCGGTCTGTCCACTGTCATGACCTTTTTCTCGGTGACACGTGCAGGTTCAAGTTAAAACTGTTGCAGAAATCAGATTTCTGAGTCACGCAATTAAAATATATAACCTTCTGGAAGTGTTTTCATACGAAAACCATATCGTGGATTTAACGTTTTTAGGGTATTTTCCGATGAGATAAAATAATGTAATGAAATTTAACCTCACAACACAAACAAAAGAATAAGTGCAAAAACCACTGAACCGAAAAATCTATAAGTAGGTACCTAACTTGGTTGTTAGAAATACTACGAACGAAATAAAAACTTATTTTTGGCACGCCACCCTCAGTCCGCGAGTCTGACCCACATTTGGACTATTTTTCTCAAAATATTGGTAATTAGTATCTTTCTAAATAAAATTAGATCGAATATAAACAGGTTAAGTATATGACAAAGAAATCCTCTAAGTAATTTCATTGAACTGTGAGAAAATAGAAGGATAGTTTTAAATCTTTCCTCTTAAATACTAACTATAGGTACCTGATTGGCGAATACCGACGTATAAAAAAAATCGATATAAAACGTATGAAAAAGGTGAAAGGGGCCCTAAATCCCGTTGGTTAGTGGTTAGTGTGGGCCGCATCAAGGCTGCTGCTCGCACTTGGTATCCTTTATAGCGCTCACTCTCTTACGGAAGTGCTTTGCCGTGAAAGAATATTGTGGATATACCATCTAATTAAATTAATGTACGGAATTTCAAATTGAATTATAATAGTAATTGTAAACAAACACATCAAGTTCTTTCAGATGTAAGTAATTCAAAACCTATTTCAAATAGTACAATTTGAACATCTACAACTACAACTGACTATCTACAAATAGTTTTAGATTTAAAAAGTCTTCAACTCCTAGCTGACTTACTCGTGGACGTCCAGGCCAAGCTCTTGAATCAAGAAAGCTGAACTTTTACATAGAAGTTATTTTGCAAAATTTCTTTGGGATAAATAATCTGCCATAGTCGTGAAGCCGCGTGCGCAAGCTATTAGGTACTTATGAATAATCAAAAACTGATATAACTATGAATGTTCAATTTATTTTCTTTCGTCTACTATTTTTCTCGCTATAGTGATGTGAAAAAAAATGTGTTCGCTCGTGGTTCTATTCTAGATTTCTTCGCTTGCTTGGATTTCAATATAAGCACTCGCGCCAAACAGTAACTTTCCAGCCTTGAATAACAAATGACTATTTTTTTCGAGTGCATTCTGAATATACTCCACGTCATATTAATTTTCTTCTTGCTTGTCATAGAATTTTTTTTTCACTTCTCATGCTCTTAAAATGTTACTTTAGTCTCTGCATATCGGGACTAAAGCTCTTTTTTGATCTCTAGGGAATAAAGTAATTTTTTTACTTAACTTTGGATCTCTCCGTATCTCCGTATCTCCGAATCTCCGTAGCGCTCCGTAGCGCCCTGCGCTTCGGTCTGTGGAAGCCTTTAGTGCGCCTAACCTCAAAATGACAACTGTATAAAAATATTTTAAAAAATAATATTTTTGTGAAACACCATGAATAATTACGAATTTTAATCTATTTAATTATATTAAAGATGAATCCATTTTACTATGCATACTTAGTCCAATTAGCTATGAAATAATTTTCAAGTTTGAATCTGTTGGCTAAATATGCAAACATTTAAATTGCTATTTGAATTCTGAACAGACGTCCATTGCTCGTATTGAGCGTACGTTTTATAAAAGTAATATTGTAGATTAGTATACCTAAGACATCGTTTTTTTCCTCGCATTCAAACTGAAAAGTAGAGTGTTTAACGCGAGACTAAACTGCCATAATGACACGCGAATTATAGCCACCCTCGCTCTGCTCGGGTGGCTAAATATCTTGTGTCATTGTGGCTTGTTTTAGTCCCTTGTTGAACAATCTACTATTAAATTAACGACCAACCTTAATTTAATAAAACTAAAAGGAAATATTATTCACTTATTGAAATTAATTAAATACTAGTAAAAATAAGAATTAAATTTACCTTATTATTACTAGTATTTAAGCTAAAATAGGGAAATATTTCTCTAGGCAGATGATACGCCTGGGACCAAGGTCCAAATTTAGAAGTGAATGTATATAATATTACTCTGTTAAGAGTAATATTATATTCATTCACTCAGAATGCGCTACCTTTTAAAACAAAATTTGGCTGTACCTAAGTCTAAGTTTATCTTCAAGTTCGGTTTTCGAAAAACGACTTCCATGCAAGCGAGGAAAAGCTCTTTTCCACGCAGATTTCGAAAAAGAAAGTAAGTCTTTTAAGAGGATACGATGCGCACCATTTCTCCATACAAACGTCATCCCCTGTTTCCTCCCTGGATAATGGCTTTAGAGCCAAATTTTTTTTACTGTGAAATCTGTATCTACCACAGCTATGCCCCTAGGTTTCGTTTTTTTCCATATTTCAATTAACATAAAAAATATGAGCATTCAAAAACTGAAAAAATTGCCCAATTTCAACGTCATTTTCAGACACTCATCAGAAAAGAATCCCACATATAAACAAAAAAGGAAAACATAGGGGCATAGCTAAATCTATCCTCTAATTATATTTGAAAAAAATAATTTTATTGGTCCAGTTTTCGAGAAGAAAACAGGGGATTACGAAATGCTGTTTTGATCAATTTTACGCGCCTATTAACGGTCTGAGCTGCAGTTGTCCCGCTTTCGCTGTACTGACACGGAGGGGTTCGGGCGAGACAGCGACATTTCATTAAAATACCTATTTCTCAAAAGTCTCTCAGCCATCGTACCCTCTTAAGGCTAGTGACGTAAAAAATAAAAAAAAGTATACACATACATATGTAAGCTTATCACCTACTAGTTAAATTATTTATCGAAGTTGTAGAATATTCAATTAAGAAGTTGCCATTAAACACCTTTAATAGTCGCGAGAGGCCCGTCCATACCTTGCAAACATCTTGCAGCAATTCTTTTAATGGATCTTGTGAGTTTTTGCCTTTATTTATACGTTACGATGTGCGCATAATGGATCAGCAGGAACACTTAGTAGATATATACGATCCTCATATATTAGAATCCTCATCGATTTCACAAATTTGGTGAAGTGAATGTGCCTTAATAGAATTGCATCGTGTTATGTCTCAGTATTTTTAGGTAAATGCAATGTGAGTGTCGCTCAATGTTAATTAATATTTTACTAGCTTTTGCCCGCGACTTCGTACGCGAAGACAATACCTAACGTTAGTTGTTTGGATGATATTTGGCACACAGGTGGTGGCCGTGGTGGCCTAGTGGTTTGACCTATGGACTCTTAAGCAGAGGGTCGTGAGTTTGTGCCCGGGCTTGCACCTCTGAGTTTTTCCTAATGCATGTGCTAAATTACGTTTGAAGTTTACCATGAGCTTTACAGTGAAGAAAAAACATCGCGAGGAAAGCTGCACACACCTGTGAAGAATTTCAGTGGTGTGTTTGAAGTTCCCAAATCGCACTGGGCCCGCGTGGGAACTATTGCACAAGTCCTCTCGTTCTGAGAGGAGGCCTGTGCCTGATTGAAATAGGCTTATTTTATCCCGGGAAAGTGCAAAGTAAAGTTCCCGCGGGATAGAAATAAATAACTGTTTTGACCTATTTTGAAAATCAGAGCCAGTGTACCTAGCTTTTTATTAGTGTTTTTTTTTAAATCGGGCCCTGAGTTCAAATCACTTATTTTTATCCCGTGGGAATTTTGCATTGTGCCGTAGAAAAATAGCCTATGTCAATCGGGGACTGTAGCTTACTATTAGTGAAAGAATTTTTTAAATCAGCACAGTATTTGGATTGATTTACTTCTATCCCGCGGGAATTTTGCATTTTCCCGATTGTGTAGATAGATATCTATTGGTGAAAGAATTTTTAAAATCAGCCCCGAAGTTGAATTCTGTTTTTTCTATCCCGTGGAAATTTTACATTTTCCCGATGAAAAAGTAGTCTATGTCAATCGGGAATAGTCATAATCACATCATATGAAATAATTTCTAAAATCAATGCCGAAGTTGAATTTACTTGTTTCTATCCCGCGGGAATTTTTTATTTTCCCGGAAAATGTATCCTATGGTTTAAGACATTTATTTCCCAACTAAAAAATACAATTCACTTGGCATTGAGAAATACAATTTACACAGTTAGATAACACAGTAGCATGCAGAGGACTTTTTAAATAACATTAACTATTTAAACATTTTATAATATTAACATTAGTATACTTAGGTAATAATATTAGCAATAAGTTTAACAACAAAATAGGTAGATAACAACAGTTCATTTTATCACAATGAGGGTAGGGTGCTACATGCAGTTGATATCACCCGTCTTACGTTGGGAATTCGAGGGACCTATTACGCATCACTATAGCGATAGCAATTTGCAATTACTATGGGAATGTGGATGGCAGCGGTGGAGTTCAATCAGAAATACTACTTACTATTGGTGCAAGAAAATTTTAAAATCAGCCCTGGATTTGGATTGACTTAATTCTATCCCGCGGGAATTTTGCATTTTCCTAAAGAAATGTAGTCTATACTACTCAGAAACAGTGTAGCTTTCTATTGGTGAAAGATTTTTTTTAAATCAGCCCTGAAATTGAATTGATTAATTTCTATCCCGTGTTAATTTTGCATTTTTCCGGATAAAAAGTACTAACCTATGTCAATTAAAGATAGTGTAGCTTTCTAATGATGATTTTTCTTAAACTCGGCTCAATAGTTTCAGAGATTCCGCTACAAACAAAAAAAAACAAACAAACACGACCATGTCCTCACATGATACAGACCGCCACCAAACTAGCATGCAGGTTCTCTACCAAATAAACGTAGCAAATAACCTACCACAAATCTGTCTACTTCATGATCATCATTTCAGCCGTAGGACGTCCACTGTTGGACTGGGCCTCCCTCATTGATGCCCAATCATTACGGTTGGAAGCGACTTGCATCCACCCTGAACCTGCGGCCTTCACCAAATCATCCGTCCATCTCGTTGGTGGACGTCCCACGCTGCGCTTGCCAGTCCGTGGTCTCCATTCTAGAACTTTCGGGCCCCAATGGCCATCTGTTCTGCGTGTTATATGGCCTGCACATTGCCATTTCAACGAGCTAATCCGTTTGGCTATGTCGGTGACCCCGGTTCTTCTACGGATCTCCTCGTTTCTGATTCGATCACTGAGGTATTTTGGACGAAAAGATGTTGCGGAGCTTCCCAAACGCTGCCCATCCGAGTTAGATATGCCAATTGACCTCTTTCTCGAAGTTGGACCTACCTATAGTTGGACGGTTTGTCCTAGGTATACATATGCGTCAACAACTTCAAGAACGGAGCTCTCGACAACAATGGGGGCAGGGACAACATGGACATTTTATAGACAACTTTCGTCTTGTCCATGTTCATTCTGAGTCCTACCCGTTGAGAGATTCGATTGAGATCTTGCAACATCGTGCTGAGTTCCGCCATCGATTTTGCCATGACCACGATATCGTCGGCAAACCGAAGGTGAGTGATGTATTCGCCGTTGAAATTGATGTCTACTTACATATCTAAAAATCTGTATACAAATCTAGCGGCTTGTGACAAGAGCTTCGACAGTACAGCTTGGTAAACATCTATATTCAAAAGAGTAAGGTCCATAACTCTACAGATTAACTTATCCTTCCTGACTGGAGTTCTTGCACACTCCATCAATAGGTGATGGACACCACGGTTGTTGTTCATTAATAAATATTGTTTTTTCCTTTTTCGTATTAGTTTTCCTAAGCCAATTTTAAACCACCAAATAAATACAACTCATATAAAACATAAGATCTCCTACATCTTGCCCGTTTGGTGTACAAAATGGGCAATAAACAACAAAGTAACCCTTGCACATAACATTACAAAAATAATGACACCATTAAATGCGTCAACTTCAATTTTATGCCGCATATCTCGTAACCTTGTCTTATAATTGAATATTGAACAAATAATTCAATTAATTATTTGCAACAAACTTAGCAATACCTTAATTTTATTGATTTGTAACTTCGTGGAAAGGGTGCCTATATCTACCTATTTTCAATGGATCTCAAGATCATTTTTGTTCTATTTTCGTTGGCTTGTTTAATTAACTCATCTCACTTTTCATGCTCATTAAGTTCGTAATTAGGCTGGATGTAGACAGCATAAAATGATTTTTCATCTCACGTATTCGGAAAGTTAGGGAAATTATATCTAACACAAAAATTTAGGATTGCAATTGCCAATGCAAAACATGCACATTCAACCTACACGGCCAATATATAGTAAGTACAGTAAAATTATTGTTTACACTTAAGCTATCTATTTTAATATTTTAACTGCAAACTTTTAATGCCAGTTAAGTTTTTATTAAATTATTTAAGTTTCCTTTCATTTCAATTCGTAAAACCCATTTTACCCTCTATCTAACTATCAACCCCGCCAGCGGCTTGGGTCGATATAAAAAGCTTGGTTATAATGGCGCGTATTAGCATACGTTGTAAAATCTACTATTCTATGAATGTAATCAAAGTAATTGTCCCCCAAGACACAGGTCTTTACCTAGTTTGGGGGGTCAGATTGTATGACAACTCTTGTGACTTCTCTGTACAAACCTACTTTATGTATTGAGCACTGTAACTAATTTGATGTTGATTGTACAATAAATCATTTTTTTTTTTTTTTTTTTTATTTTTTTTTTTTTTATGTTAGATAGGCCAGACAAACGAACTAGTGGATCACCTGATGTTAAATGAACACCACTGTCCATAGACACCCGCAGCGCTTTACACGATGCCAGTGCGTTGTCGGCCCTAAAGGAGAGGGAATAGGGAAAGGGGGAGAGGGAGGGGGAGAGGGAAGGGGTGAGGTATTGGGCCCCCGGCACTCTCACTGACCGTACGAAACGCAAGCAGGATTACTGCTGCTTCACGCCGGTGTTCTGTGAGAGGGTGGTACTGCCCCGGACGAGCCGGCCCATTCGTGATGCAGCGGCTAGCTACAACATAGCTCTACCACTACTACATAGCTCTACCACTACTAAATTATTATAATACTACCTAAATTATTATTATTATAAATTATTATTATAAATTATTGCTTTGGTTACCCACATCCTCTCACTTTTACCCACGTAAAATAATCATCATTATCATCAACAGCTCAAACTGATGCCGCAAATGGCACGTTAAAAAATAAAAATAGATCATTCATAAAACTGTCGAAATTTATCGAATCCATGTGAAGAATTAGTAAGTGCAGTAAAAACAATTAAAGTTCCCCCGCATAGCAGCGTAGTGTAGTGTCGTAGTGCTAAGCGCCAAACCATTGTGTTGCTACGAGTATTAATGGAATAAAGTCCGACCGGTGAAGGCGCGCTGCCGATTTCCATCCTGAATTAGTTGTAGAGTCAACCAATTTGATTCCTAGGCCACTATAGAACCTTGTCGCATTAACTACTAGATAATTGCAACGTCAGTGCGGGTCCATAATCATCATACATCGAAATTCAAAAATAAGTAAGATAAGAACAATTGATTACAAAATGTCAACTAAAACATACATAAAAAATTGGTCAGTAACAGTAGTAGCAAAGCAAGCTCTTAAAACTATGTAGAACAACGAAAAACATAAAGCAAAAATCAATAAACTAAATTGACACAAAATACAAAACATACATACTGGTAACATGCCTCGTCGTCTTACGCACTTAAATTAACCCTAAATTAAAGTTAACACATGAGTTGAGGATCTTCACGGATGGGTCCAAAACGTCAACATGTACAGGCTCTGGGGTACATTCAGAGGACCTGAATATCAACATCTCATCGCCATTGGGATTCCATAATATCGTCTTCGAGGCGGAATGCATGGGAATCATAATGGCAGCAACAGCGATTAATTCCAGAGAGGTACTGAGTTTTCCAATCCGTATACTGTCTGATAGCAGATCGGTCCTGCAAGCCCTGCAGAGCAACACTATGACATCGTGGCTAATATACGAGTGCCATCGAGCTCTGAAGAAGGTAAGTGAAACAAACTCCATTACCCTTCAATGGATAAAGGGTCACAGTGGATCGCGAGGCAACGATTCGGCCGATCGACTGGCGAGGGAGGGATCGGAGTTGAGGGTCTATGGACCTGAACCCATTCTGCCCCTGCCTTTCGGATGGTTGCGCAGCCAGTTGCGCCACAACACCAAGGTAATGCACCAATAATATTGGTCAAACCTAGTAACCTGCAGGCAGACCAGAGAAGCTCTTCTGAAGATCAACCCCGGATTATCCCGCAAACTTCGCGGTTATGGAAGAACACAGCTCCCACTACTGGTCAGGGCTCTGACTGGACATGCCTTGCTTAACAAACACTTACACAATTTAGGTGTTACAGACAGTCCCCTATGCAGAGCGTGCATGGAGGCAGAAGAAACGGCCTCACACATCCTGCTGGAGTGCGCTAGTGTGGCGAGCTACAGGGCACAACACCTCGGGACACCGAGGTCGCTCCAGGAAGTCGTCGGCAACGTGAAGGGTCTGCTAGGCTTCCTTAAGGAGTTGGGCTGGCATGAATAGTGCTTACAGCCAGTTACGCAAAATAGGCGCGTAGAAGACGTCGAGTTGCGGAAATTAGCCCGTTAATACCATAGCAAAGTTAACACATTGATGGACTGTAGTTTCAATTAAGTGTTGTTAAGCTATATATTTGGACACCTATAGGCGTAGTGTCCTTCAAAGTGTTAAGATTCGTAAACAGTGTTTTCTCAAAAATTTTCTGCGGTAATTTCTCTCATTCTTCTTAATTAACATTTGGTCTCATTAACTTCGAATAAGTTCCTTAAGTTAACCGCACGTTGTAAAAAAAATAAAACAATCGATTATATAGCAAATACCAAACATAATTATTTGTAGAACAAGCGATATGTTCGAAGGTAAGCTTTTGGGCCGGCGCTCGGCAGCGCGGCTGGCGGATAGGTCGGCCGAAGTGAGTTAATTAACTGGGAGCGTGTAAGGCGACGCTCACGGCCGCTCTAATTGCGCGATTATTCCTCTGCGACGCCTAACTGCTGGATGAAATTTAATTAAAGTTTGTTGTTCAAATAGATTTAATTAAAGTAATGTTGTAGCGGGTGCCGCGCCGCCGCGCCAAGCGTCTCAATCCGCGTGAGTGCTGCGCAACTTTTCTAATTCATTACTTCTGAAAGCGTTCCCGTGATGGCGAGCACTCTTAATAATTTGTATTGTGTAGTTGTAGCCGTTTTAGTGGGATCCCGGGCTCCGGCCGGACACGCGCTTCCGCGCTTTGATGTGGCCGCTGCCGCTCGCGACACAACTGGATGCCTCCTCAACTCACACTAATGCACACAGATATAAGATTTCATCATTACGGTGGATTAAAACGATTTCCACAATCTAAGTAATATATTACACTGGCTGTATCAATTGAATTATTCATAAATTGGTTGATATTTCTCCATTAGTGAGACAGTTGTGCCGTTGAAAATTACACCGAAATGGACTCTCGAATACAAATGCACCGTTAAAAGCCACATTAAGATAAAAGCTGTATGCCATTTATTCTGATTAATTATTAATAGGATTGTCAATTAAGACGGAATTACGTTTGAAAGACCTTCTGAAAATAGGAAATGTTTATCAAAAAGTAGCAATCATAGCGTCGAGCCAGCGGCTACCGTAAGCGTCGAATGATGTTCGCGTCAATTACTGCTAATGGAAAACTTAAATTATGATAAAAGCTTAACGACGCGCGTCGGAAGCTGCGTGTCGCGCGCGGATCGCGCTGAGCCAGGCAGCTACTAAAGGTAACGCCACCAGAGTTGAGGCCACGCACACAACCACATCTCATGTAATGACAGCGGGATTTTGTCGTTGTGTTGTCGTTAAACGTCAATACAACGTCAAAATCCCGCTGTCTTTACATGAGATGTGGTTGTGTGCGTGGCCTCAACTCTTGTAGCGTTACCCATACCTATAGCCACAGAATATATAATAGTACTAACGTACAGAATGGACACGCTCCACCCCGCACCGATTCGAGTTACCCCACTCCTCAAGGCGCAGATTGCCGGACCCCGCCGGAATCCAGAAGAGTGCGCGCGCGATGTATGTAGGCGTACGCGTGTACAGACGTCGTCGTGCTTATGTAGATTCAAGAACGCGTATTTGTACGTCGTGTCCGCCGCGTGCTATAGCCTCTGCGCCGCTTTTCTAAAACAACACTCTAATCCAAAATGTTACGGTGTGCAACTTAATATTTTAATTATTGTACTTATTTTTAGTCAAGGATAGTTGTACATACATCCATACTAAACTAATATTATAAATGCGAAAGTGTGTCTGTCTGTCTGTCTGTCTGTTACCTCTTCACGCTTAAACCGCTGAACCGATTTAGATGAAATTTGGTATAGATATAGTTTGAAACACTGGGAAGGACATAGGATAGTTTTTATCCCGGAAAATTGCATAGTTCTCGCGGGATAGCGATAAACGAATTCTTTGCAGACGGAGTCGCGGGCAACAGCTAGTAATTTATAAGCATTGTACTTAGATTGACTTATAGACTACAATATATGCTTTAATTATTTCAAGTAAAGTGTATAATTGCACAGCGTATCATTTTGAATAAGTGCGTTGTTTTAGCGGCTTTCTTTGTGTTGTCCAGAGAACTTATAAAATTATCTTAGCAAATCATTACCTAATGTACTAGTGAGACAAACCTTGTGGCTTATTTAATGTTAAAATATAATAAAATATAATAAATATAAAATATAAATATTTTTTTCCAAATAAGCAAGTTCTCCAAATGTCTGCATGAATAAAAAAAGGGAATGTAAATCGCTTTTGTCTTGGACCACAAATTTACGAGTCTACTACGAGTGCATGGATAAAAATTAGATTACATCATTTAATCTCTGAGAATCAATCGATATAAGTAGGTAGGTACAGTTGTCTGAGAGTAATCTCACCACATTTTTATGACCATTCGTAACCTAACTTGTTGGTATTTGCACTAAATATATTCTCAAAACTAAATTACTTCGACCAGTTTGCAGTTTAAAAAGTATAAAATAAAATAGAGAAGATAGAGAAGGATAAATAGGCACTGTTTCGTATCTAACTGACTAGATACCTTAGCTCTTACTTGAAATTGTAAGAAATCACATGCGGGCGAGAAATAAAGAGGTGTATAGGTAGTGCGGCGGGCGAACGCCCCACAAAAGCTCCCTGTGTCGGGCAGCTTTCAGCCGATTACCCGCGACGCGGAGCCTAATTTGATTGCCGCTCGCCATCAATTACCTCGCGACCACCGCAGCTTTTTATTTACTGGCCCGCTTTCGCGCGATCTCCCTGCGACCTTTCGCTTATTTATTAAACGCACCGATTTATTGCGCGTGTTCTGAACGGCTTTATTGGCATTGTTCCTCTCTGATTGCTCATTGTTCAGGCCGCGGCATTTAGTCTCCGAATCATTAAAACTGACGAGTGCCTATTAGCCGGTGAACAATGAAGGCTATTCTTGGAGTATTGTCGATCAATAGCTAAAATTGTAATGCCGTTGATTAACGACGATGACAGCAGCAACGACGCGATTCTCAAATGCGGTGCGAGTCCTTCCTCATCCATTTCTTAATGTAAAGTTAGTGGCAAATCAGGCAGTAGCAGGGTAAGCCGTGTCGCACTACCCCCGTTGTCTGCCACTCAATTTCCTTGATGAACTCACAATTACGGAAATTGGATATGCCGCCGGCGCGCACTTCGGCTTTCAACGCAATACTAACTTCCACGAAACCCACAAATTCCATGCTCAAAGCATTGTGCGCGCATTCCTCCCTAATGTCGTTAGTATTTAAAATAATTGCTTCACTCGCAATCTTTAAGGTTTTAAAATCAATTTTACGAAACGTACTGAACGTGCCTCAAAAAGGTCGTTTAATACTTTCTTTATCCCACTTAAAGCCGCTTCCAATTTACCAGCAGATACTTACATACACAATGTTTTATAGCCGCCAGTATCCATATTGAAATCTTTACTGGCCTCATTGTTCCATTCTCAATTTGGGCGACCTTGCAAGTTTACGCATCTCTTTCACGAGTAAATTGCTCTGCTCCGTCGGAGGAGTCATAAAGAAAATTGCCATACAGTTGATAAATAATTTATCTGAAAGCCCGCCCAGTCACCGAAACACGCCTGGGGTAGTACGTTGCTATACTTCCACCTAATATTACTTTCCTTTTGTACTTACAATTTTGTAACAGAGAGGTTCGCACGTTCCCTTCTTTTATGGCCAATAAGTGGGATGCAATTATATTTATGGAGGAGATGGTTAGGAAAACTAATTTCGTTCAATACAATTGGGTGTACCTACCCACGTTTATTCTGAACTAACTCGTTGTATAATGAACGTTGAACAAGGGCGCTCCCCTTGCGCATTCATTTCGATTTTAAGTGGTCTTGCAGTAAGAAAACATTATTATTATCATTAAGTATAGATTTGTTATATTACCTGTATTATGTAAGTATGTAGAGAATCAATCTGTAATGTATTTTTACAATATAATAATTTAGTTTATATGTATACATATAATCGTGAACCGTACAGGCCCCTCGTTATTTAGAATAGGTCAGTAGTGAGAATCACCAAATTCGGGCAATCTAGCGACCGGGGTGCTTTTGAATGGACGGCAAAAATCGTTCCGCCAATTATTTTGAACGTATCAATTGCTCAGCGCAGTGGCCATGCAAAATCGTTAGTTGGATTTGCTCATCTATTCTAAACCAGAGAAACATGGAACAGGAAATATTTTAGTTTTAATTGCAGATGGGTATATAACAAAGTAATTGTTTTCATTTTAGGTTCTTAATTTTAATTACAGTAAGTAGGTGTACCAAATATTTTTAATATTTATTTCGTGTACGTGATGTACGTTCCGGTAGAAAATGATTAAACTCTGAAAATAATTTATTAGTGTGTTGCGAATGGAGGGCTTGATGATGGCACTAATTGGGGGGTTAGTCAGTTTCTGGAGCACTGGTGCCTAATTAGCGTGCGGGCCTCTCATTACGAAGCGCGGCTTAATTACCCGCACGAACAAACTTTACGTTTGCGTTTCATTATCGATATATTTACTCCATTTCGAGAGCTTAGAGCCATAAATTATTTTGAAACATAACGAGTCACTAATTAACCTTTTCCAATGCAACAGCGGATATTTTAATTAAATTGTGGGATTAATTAGAAAGAGGTTCGCTGTAATGATGTGAAGCAGACATCTTTTTTATTTAAATTAATATAATACTCGAAAAAATAAATTCGTCGTTAAGCTCGTATGTTTTGAAAGTGTAGTTGTTGCTTGTTGGCTTGTTTATTCAAGTGTATTAATTAGCAGACGGCTGGATTACAGGGCAGGCGAAATGTGGTGTAATTAGAGGTCCGTTGACACGAGCCCTAAACCGTGTCCGACTTGTACGAGAATATTAGATCCCTGTTAATTAGTAGTGCCATGCCAGTCATGCATTCTAATTTCACTGCAAATTGTTGTCAATTGAAAGAATAACTTACACATAAGTTTTCGTTTAACTATGTAGGTGTACATTATTTAATAAATTATTCACAAAAGCTGCCCTTATTCTAATAAATAAATAATACGGTAGATTATCTAATAGACAAGTATTTCACATAATTGATAAGAATAGGTTCTTAGGGTTCCGTACCCAAAGAGTAAAAACGGGACCCTATTACTGAGACTTCGCTGTCCGTCCGTCTGTCACCAGGGCTGTATCTCATGTACCGTGATAGCTAGACAGTTGAAATTTTCAAAAATGATGTATTTCGGTTGCCGCTATGACAATAAATCCTAAAAAATAACAAGTTTGATATGAAGTATCTTTTTGCATTTTTATTTTTCAACTTCCTTTTTTATTACTTTTTTTATCCTAAAAAATAGAATAAAATAAATATCTAGGGAGGCTCCCATACAACAAACGTGATTTTTTTTTGCTCATTTTTTTTCGATATTGATAACGGCAACAGGTAGGTAGATCCTAGATATATTTTATATTCACTTTAAAAATAAACAATTAAATTAAAATAAAACAAATATTTAAGGGCTCCCATACAACAAACGTGATTTTTTTGCCGTTTTTATAGATAATGGTACGGAACCCTTCGTGCGCGAGGCCGACTTGTATTTGGCCGGTTTTTTATACGTACTCTGGCTCATTATCAAAGCAGATGTTTGAAAAACATCATTAGCGAGCAAACATAAACACCAAAAGTCGTCAAACAACGCTATTATAAATAACATTAATTAACAACTGTTCTATTTATTTATTAGCGGGCTCGCAGTGAAATCAATTAGGTTCGTTTGCAAACTGCTCCAATAAATAGTGGTATCGGTAATTAGAATCAATCGTGGGATTGCGTTGAGACTGTTGGAATCAGTTTGCAGGCGTGGGCGGACGAGTCTGGTGCGAGGCGTGGGGCAGTAGGTCCGATATACTCGTATAAATATAGTATAAATCTTCCCAGGTGAATTTTTCGCTTCGAGCCCTTATCTTTCAAAACAAACGGTATCGTCATAGTATTAAGGTTCAAATTTAATGTAATGGCTCGAAGCGAAAAATTCACCTGGGAAGATTTATACTATAACGGTCAAATACAAAGTAGGATTTAGAATTTAATATGCAAGACGTGAAATATATTTGTTACAGGATGTAGAACGTGATTACCTTTAATAAGTTTCCTATAATTTCCAAGTGCTAACTTCAGGAGCGGCCCAACACGGTTTGCGAGCGGTAATTCAATCGTTTGCGAGAGGATAGGGATAAACTGCTATTCAGGAACGCCAAAATCACTGGTTTGCGAGAGGTTTGGGCTGAGATTGGGATGAGCCTTATTTATTTATTTATTCATTTATTTATTTACAAAGCGAATTAACAGGAAAATAAGGCTCATCCCAAGCTCAGCCCATTCTTATCCTCTCGCAAACAATTGAATTACCGCTCGCAAACTGTGTTGGGCCGTTCCTGAATTTAGCCCCAGGCAGTTGCGAAACAAATATTTAAAAAGAATCAGCATTCATTTACAAATAATTTAGAATGTATTTAAAACTATGCGTATTAAAGACGATGTGTATTTATCATTATGTGTTTTAATATAGCAACTGACAAAATCACAAACCGAAAAACGAAAAAGCCTAGCAACAATCTTAAACTAGGACTGTCTGTCGATGTGCACTAGAAATTCTCCAAAAAGTCTTGATCTAAGGTTCTTCACTTCTTACTTTTACTTAGAAACAAAATATTGAACATAATAAAATAATAATAATTTACTTCAGCCTATTGTCTGCCTGAATTTTTATTTTTATTGATTTTTCTGTACTGTTTTGGTGTTCAATAAAGAATATTTGTATTGTATTGTATCAGATCAAAATTAATCTACATTAATACAGTTTCGTTGGTGTGCAATGTATATTAATTTCAGACACAAACAAAGTAGGCTAGGCAGCTAAACTAATATTATATGTATAGCAGCGCAAACCTGCTGTATTTCTGTTTCCCCTGCAATACGGTGACAACAATTTGGCTTATTAGAAGCTAACGAACGAATCGCAATAGTCTTGCTCAGTAGGATTAATTTATTTTCTCTGAATCGATAGGTATATATTCGCTGCTGATGGATCTATTTGATTAGCAATTGGTTTTCATGTATACTAGATTTAAGTTCATTAGCTTTATTTGTGCAGGCTATGTCGATCTCGACGTTAATTCATTATAAATTACCAAAGGAACTCAATGCAGTGGAAGTAAACAAGGCCCATAACCTTCATAAATAAGTGAAAGGCAAGTACTTAGCTATAAGTAAGAAAAGGGTACTCTGTTTTTGGCTGTCAAAATTTGAATGACAATTGAGCTCTACCTATACAAAGTGTCTCAAAATTTATCTTTTCTTCATGTGGTTGGGATAGTTTGACTGAACCAAGGGTGTGACTACATTTGGAAACAAAACTTCCGATGAAAAATCTTTACCGGAATGTTCAGTCAAATGGATAAATTTGGAGACACCTTGTATATTTTGAAATAAGTAAGTTGAGAGCTAACTGTAACATAAATCTAGATTACGACAGCTTAGAAGTTCATCGTCGACGTCACATTGACTAACTAACTAATTATGACCACAAGTCTTTTTTTTATTCAATCACACATGTTTGGCACTTGTCAAATCCCTGCTAATTAGATCGATTCAATAAATCATTCTAGACTTACGTCATCCTTGCGCAGTGTCACGTTTATTTTTACTAATGCAAAGTAGACATACAGACACTCGGAATATGACTAATGAATGCGAAATAAATATCCCCTTATTATCGGTGTTTCGTGGTCGCTCCGGGTCGCGCAGGCGCCGATTAATCTTCCGATTTGCATTGATTTGAATACTGATTGGAATTATACGAGTAGTGTAGTCGGTGCAATCGGACGTCACCCGGGGCGCTGGACACGGCCGCGCGACAGGTTTACAGGTCCCGTTCTAATTTTGATTTTATTAATTAACAACCCACAAATAAAATAGGCGTACACCATTAATAGCGTCAGCGGAATTATCATTGATTGCTCGTTATCGTATTAAGGCGTGTCCATTATTTATGGATCGTTTAATTAAGGCAATATTCGATTAGTGGTACCGTTATAATACAAACATGACGCGACGGAACACGACGCGAGCGGCAAACGAGATGAGACGGCCGGGAAAGTCTCGGCTTCGGCCGCTATCTGTAATTAGGATCGAGTGCCGGAAGCTCCCCGTGACACCGCGCCCGCCTCCCGCTAATAACAATAACACCACAGATACTTTTAATTAACTTACACCTACTTTGATGTTTGAGCTTCATCCCTCGAGGTTATATGACATAAGAAAAAATGTTCACTTAGTCTAAAACACTGAGTTAATTAAACCAATCGCGCTCCAGCTCGAACATCGAAGCTACGACGTGAAATAGGCAGGTAGGGGGAGTTACACAGCTTAGAAGCCATTTCATAATGATAGCAAACACAGCGTCTGTAACAAGAATAGCGCTAATGGATTGTTGTTACTGACTTAGCTTAATTAAACAAGCCGGGAGTCGACACTCAGACGCATAATACTGCTAATTAAACGGGGGTTTACAGAGATCCGAAAAAGAGCCACTCAAACACGCTTAGCCGGTATTATTACAGTGTATTCAGGGACTCGGCAAACAGGCTCTCGTCGTGAGGGTGCTCCTCTCGAGTTTCGCGTTTAATTAGACAGATAGAGGCGCGGACGGGCCTTATTAGTATTGTCTACGGGGGCCCAATTAACACCCGGGAGGAACCGTGGGTGGTTCCAGGTTAGTTTTCATAATCAAGGGATTCCTTTGGCTTCGTTAGCTAAATAATAGGATCGGGTGGCGCCAAAGTATCGACTTTGCGTTTTATGACCGTCTTCATTTTAATCGGACAACGGATTTCACCTCGTTTGTTACGTCGGTATAGTCGACCAAGTATGCTTTACCATTTTTATAACAGTTCCTCCATCAGAATAAAAACAATAAGGCTGATTTTGACATGGACTTGTAAGTGAAAATAGTCGTTGACGATTTTATATCTTAACACTAGCTGGTGCCCGCGACTTCGTCCGCGTTAATCATTGATGCTCCGCTCCTATTGGTCTTAGCGTGACAATATATAGCCTTCCTCGATAAATGGGCTATCTAACACTGAAAGAATTTTTCAAATCAGACCAGTTGTTCCTAAGATTAGCGTGATCAAGCAAAAAAACAAACAAACTCTTCAGCTTTATAATATTAAGTATAGATATTTACATTAAACTTTAGGATGGTAAAAGAATTTCTTGATCTACTATGGGTACTACCGGCATTTAAGCATAAGGGTGAATCAACTTTTTAATGTTGTTTACTCTGTCCCCGTTGTCCAAGTGACACTTCATACTGTTTCATAGAAAATTCTTGGTTGTCCAAGGGACGTAACCATAGCAACGGGTGTCATTAAAAAGTTGATTCACCCATAAATCAATGTTATTTTCAGAAATCTTAAGTGCCCACAAATTTGATTGTCACATGCCGTATTTCTTCTTGCGTCTTAATCTCATAAATATTTTATTAATAACTGCCAAGTATGTGTCCAGTAAGTATTTACGCTATGCAGTGCAGCGCTGCATGAAGTGGTATTTTATTACATCTCGCCTTCGAGAACCGTCAACAGATCCACTACACGCCTTCACATGTAAGTACTTTGAAATATTCCGATGAAAGGGACGGAAGTATGCATACTTTATATATATTACTATCCCTTTCACTCGAGTTAAACTGAAACTCATTAGACTTTTATTACTATCCCTGGACGTGCAATTTCACTCATTAAAGAACATTGTAAATTTATTCTTACTGGTTTGTCCGATGAAGTCGAATGCTCATAAACTTCACACGCTTATTTCGACAGTCATACTGGGTAATGGCGCTTTATTACTTTAAAATGGATATTTTATGTCGACTTAGCATATTTTTTGTACCGATGAAGAGGTTAAGCTTCAATACAAAGTAACGTAGTGATACAACACATCCGTGTCCATTCTACCTGTGTAAAGCTTGTAACTGAATCAGCAAATTTGATTATAATGAGATGTTTTTCCATCTCGTTGGAGGCCTACCCACACTGTGTCTTCCGGTCCGCGGACGCCACTCGAGAACCTTTCGGCCCCATCGGCCGTTAGTTCTACGGGCGATGTGCCCTGCCCACTGTCACTTAAGTCTAGCGATTCTTCGAGCTATGTCCGTGACTTTAGTTCTTGCGCGGATTTCATCATTTCTAATGCGATCCCGCAGAGAAACTCCAAGCATAGCCCTCTCCATCGCCCTCTGAGTGACCTTGAGCTTCCTTATAAGACCCATCGTTAGCGGCCACGTCTCAGTGCCATAAGTCATCACTAGCAACACACACTGGTCCAACATTGCAACACAGGTGCTCCAACGAGATGGAGCGACGACCTGGTGAAGGTAGCGGGAACGCATTGGATGCGGATGGCGCAGGGCCGATCTGTTTGGCGAGCCTTGGGGGAGGCCTATGTTCAGCAGTGGACGTCTTTTGGCTGAAATGATGAGATGTTTTTAGAAGATAATTGTTAATTATGATGGTAATTACCTCTTTTGAAATCCCACTAAGCTTTCAAACGTACAATCATGACTTTTATTTTCTTTATCTTTATGAAATAGAGTGGCACACGAGCAATCGGTTCATCATCCCAGCCTATATACGTCCCACTGCAGGGCACAGGCCTCCTCTCAGAATCGGTTCACCTGGTGGTAAGTAAACGCCACGTCCAGTACATGGGCACTCGCTACAATAGAGCATTGCAGATGCATTTCCAGGCAGCCAGCAATACTAAAATAGAAAACTTCATGTGCCAGTTTTTCACTAGCTAGCTGTTGCACTCTCCAAGCCAGAACACAGCAACACAAGCACTGCTTGGCGACAGGATTAGTCAATAAGTTGGTGGTAGTTAGTGATCCGGGTGGGCCTTACACGAAGCCCTACCACCCGTTTAAATGTATGATAATGAATAATTTAAGCACTTGCAGTTTTCACGGTGACCCCGTCAATGCGTCTGTAAAATGCAAGCGCATGCGCCGCGCCCCTCGCATGACTTGTCGGCACTAATAACTTTTTCTCAAAACACTAATGAATATCTTGGTATTTATTACCAGGCACGTTTTCGCACTAGACTGACTCGACGCCGTGCAAGAGCCCGCGTGATTTTTCTTTCAGATTCATGCAAATTGCTTCATCAAATGCAGTTTTTTTTTACCATGCTGCTAGCCAGTTACTTTGAACGTCTTTATTTTCTGCAACACACCTAGCCTGATGGCAAGCATAATGTCAGGGAGCGGTTCTAGCTTTTTCGTTCAGTGAAAACAGCCCCAAGTAGGTAGGTACCTATTCTCTGAACGGATTATTTGCATTTCTGTTGCTAGTCTCTCAGTGCACATGTTTACTATTGGAGCAGTCTACGCGCGTATTTAGCCATCCAGGAAGTCAATTTACTTATTTTCAAAAATTGGACCCAGTAGTCTTCTTTTTTAATAAGACAGGGGCCAGACGAAAATGAATATAAACTATAAATAATTGATGATTCCTAGCTTTTATTCACGTAAGCCTTCTAAACGACCAGTAAGTCAGTTTCTAAGTGAAAAGAAAAGAAAATACGGATGTTAGAGACAGAACCATGTAGTTATAATGTAATCAATTCCTTTTTTCATAATTTAATTTGTCATAATTTCACTTGCCTTACCAACTTTTGCCATAAATATATTATAGAAGCGTGCTTTTTTCGGAATGTCATCTTGTAGAACGCAGTAGGTTAGGTTAGTGTAATGATAATTTTGAAGAAAACACTGTTTCAAAAATAAATTACTTAATGACAAGTGAAAATTATGGAAAACGATACATTGTGTATTGAAAATTCGGCCTAACGATGGAGAAGCCGTTATAAGTTGCCCTCGTAGTATCAAGTAGGTAAAGGTAACGCCACCAGAGTTGAGGCCACGCACACAACCACATCTCTTGTAATGACAGCGGGATTTTGACGTTGTGTTGTCGTTAAACGTCAACACAACGTCAAAATTCCGCTGTCATTACATGAGATGTGGTTGTGTGCGTGGCCTCAACTCTGGTGGCGTTACCTATAATAGCAATTACTAGCTAGTGCACACAGGAATATTTTTAATAATAGGTACGTGCATATACATATAGACCGCATGCTGCGCTTGTATCAGTAATTAAAAAAAATGAGAATGGTGTAGTGGAAGTTATGGGCAGTTCTTGTGGTGGGAGCGTAATTAACACCTCCGGTTCTACTTCCAGTACCACTACCATGAGTTACACTAGTTTGCAGTGACCGTACTCGCTAGCGACGGCGTAAATGATTTGTATGGAGAATTGTACTTCCGTAAGTGACCGCTAGAGGCGCTGTATGCTTAGTATAAGTTTTACTTCACCAAAATACTTCTCGATCGCGTTTACGTAAAAAAATCAATTACTATGGAAACATGGCCGCGCGCGCGCGGAGACGCTGTCCATGTTTCCATAGTAATTGATTTTTTTACGTAAACGCGATCGAGAAGTATTTTGGTGAAGTAAAACTTAAACTAAGCGTACTGTACACAATTCTCTATACAAATCATTTACGCCGTCGCTAGCGAGTACGGTCACTGTAAACTAGTGTAACTCATGGTAGAGGTACAGCGCTAGATAAACTAAACGTGAGTAATTACGGCTAAGACGTAGGCTCTAAGGTGCGTCGATTGACTATAATTAATTTTCCCGCGTATCTAACAGTAGCTGTCGTTATTTTCTTGTCGCCGTCTCTCACATTCTACTAGACTATTTATACGGAAAATGTTATGCACATGACATTTAATTAGAGAACCTTGCAGAACATTATATATTTAACTCGATACGTATAAGGAATAAATGTAATTGACACCGGTTTTAATGGAGCTTTTATACGGAGGAGGTGATTACCGTGGGCCATAAGAAGTGCAATTCTGCGGAGTTGACGAAGCGAGGAGCCAATTTAATTTACAAAGTTGTCAGTTGAGTCCGGATTAAGCTGGGCTTCTCGTCGCGCCTTAATAATGACGTGCGCCTGGGCATCTGTCACGGATCTACACAAATCGTCGCGAAAGGTGTCTACACACTGAAGCGGAGTCTGCGGCACCGTAGAGGGTTGAGCCGCTAGATTAATTTGAAACAATTATACCGGCAGGTTGTGCCTCGCGGGCTTTACCGGGTTTGCAATGGTGTGATTGTGGAGATACTCCGTTAGGCTATAGGTGCTAAACCAGCTGTACCCTTTGATCAGATAAGTCTGATGTGCAGACACCTTAAAACGCAACAAGCCTTCGCGGACAGCATCCGCCTCGACGCAACTAGCGCCAATGATGATATCTACATAAGATAACTGTTTCAATTAGGTAATTTTATGACGACTGTGTTGGTTACGTTGGTTGGTAATTAGATAAATACAGGTGACATTTTACATGATCTCAGAGTACCTATTCATAGGTACATAAAGAGGTATTAGCTTTTATAGTTTCGTAATAAATTTAAGTTGTGATGGCAAAAGTGATTTTTGAATAGACAGGTTAAGTATTTACATACTTTTGCAAAAAAGATAGGAGCGAATTAAATAGAGTTAATAGACGGCCAAGAGAAAGTCGGACTGGGCTGGACATGGGTCCCTAGCGATTGATATCTTAATAGAGGCAGAAAAAAGCAGAGTTAATACCTGTAAAAAATAACTGAAGCAAATTGAATAGGTAGTAAGGTCGAAAAGGCATTGAAATAAGCGTAAAGTTTACGAGATGCAGCATTTTGTCTCGCCGCCACAAGCTTAACGATTTAATGAAATAAATTGTAACAGCCGCTCCACTGTCAGGTTTAAATGAAAATAAATCGAACGCACTTTCACTAATATGATTTATCATCATGAAATCCGTGAATGTATTAACGTGCAAATATATAATCTGTGACACGCGAGAGTGAACAGTACTTTATTTAAAAGTTTTTTAATCTCTGACATTGTACTGCTGGAGAGAGTCTGTTATCCGAAGAATTCGTATTAGTGTGTTGTATGGAGATGGCGGGAGTAGGCGCGAAACTAGTGGCTTAATAACACAAGTTTGGCGAGGGGGTGCGCCGTGTTAAAATTCCCGCGGACGAGCGGCGCGTAATTACACGAATACCGGCCTTATGCACTCACAACTAGTTACAACAGTTTGTTTTCAACTACGTTCATATTACCTGCTCATACTAAAAAAAAATTAAGGGGCCATTAAAAAATTAAAAAATTATTATTATTACTATTGATAAAACGAACTTTTTTAATCGTATAATCTATAGATTGGTTTAGGTTAGGTTTATTTTATGAAAATCCTGTAAAGTTTAGAATTTCCAAGAAAATTGCATTATATCAAATGACCATTATGTATTTTGTCCATTATTAATTTTAAACTTTATATGTTTTGATACGTACCCTGATTTCACGTTGTATATTATAGTGGATATAAGTACCGATTTTGATTAATAATCCAGCATGTTTAATATTTCTCGGGACTTAATCACGAATTACTTATTCCTAAAATTACCTCGACGTTTCGACCACATTGCAGCTGCCGCAGTCACGAGACGGCTGAAATTTAAGGTATCACGTTCGTTTAGGCGCGCGAATTTTTTGAACTACCTACCCGCATTTGATTTCCTTGTACAGTTATGAGTTATGAGTGAGAATTATTATTAATCCAACAGTTATGCATTTTTTACTGGAAATAATTCCGTAGTTAATGACACTTTTATTGGTTGTTTGGCGGTACATTAGGAAGACTATTCTAGGTTTTCGACTTCGAGGACCCTTTGTTAACGTCAAACATTTCTGATTTTTTAAGTTTATCACTTTTTTGACTGAAACTTAACATATTTCGTATGACATTGCATGACGAAATTGAAGAACATTAAATTTTATAAAAAAGTGCGTTGATAAATTAGATTTTTAGGTGCAATATTAACGAAGATACGACCGATCAAAATTGAAAAAAGTTTGAAGTTTATGCATTACGGAAACCTTTCTCATACCAGAAAACCTAAAGTTGTACACGCAATTATGATGTAACCGTTGGGGTGGGGGGAGTTGTGGTGTTGGGTAGGTACAATAATTCTTTATTTATTGATATCACATAGGATACCTCTAGTATACCCCCAAATAACTTGTAAAAGTTTCATTAACTTCGGATTATTTTTCAGCTACATATGTACCGGGTGGCCAAATTGGAGGTATACAACTTTTATTTCTCAAACATGCTATGAAATATTGACATTATGTTCCTTATAATACGCCACGAAGTGTCACAAAGCAGGCGCGGCGTGGTGTGCGCCTAGACGAGAGGTCAATAATGGAATTTCATACAACATTGCTGGCCTTGGCCAGCAAAGTGATCGTCTATTGTTTCATACCATGACGTTTATAGGTCTATGGCATCATAGCATTTAGCCATTAAAAAAAAACTATAAGCAATATTTGCGTTTTGGTTCATTAAGACATTCTGCCACTACGCTTATTTAAGGTAAGGTAAGATGATGATGGTGATTATGATGGTGATGTTGATGGTGGTGATGGTGTTGATGATAGCGGTGATGATGATGGTGATGGTAGTGATGATGATGATGGTGTGATGATGATGGTAATGATGATGATGGTGATGATGATGATGATGATGATGTTGATGATCATGATGATGATGGTGATGATGATGGTGATGATGATGATGATGATGATGATGGTGATGATGGTGATGATGATGGTGATGATGAGATGATGTTGATGATAATGATGATGGTGATGATGGGTGATGATGATGATGATGATGGTGGTGATGATGATGGTGGTGTGATGATGATGATGGTGATGATGATGATGATGATGGTGATGATGGTGATGATGATGATGATGGTGATGATGATGATGATGATGATGGTGATGATGAGATGATGATGATGATGATGGTGATGATAACATGGTGATGATGATGATGATGATGAGATGATGATGATAGTGATGATGATTATGATGATGATGATGAGATGATGATGATGATGATGATAGTGATGATGATTATGATGATGATGGTGATGGTGATGACGATGATGTTGATGATGATGATGATGATGATGGTGTGATGATGATGGTGATGATGATGATGATGATGATGGTGATGATGATGGTGATGATGATGATGATGATGGTGATGATGAGATGATGATGATGATGATAGTGATGATGATTATGATAATGATGGTGATGGTGATGACGATGATGTTGATGATGATGATGGTGATGATGATGATGATAGTGATGATGATTATGATAATGATGGTGATGGTGATGACGATGATGTTGATGATGATGATGATGGAGATGATGATGATGGTGGTGATATTTCGCGGCCGCTGCAGTAATGTACTATTACCACCATTTTGTTTTGGCAGCAAATATGACAGTTGTTGCATAAAAAATTACTTTGTACGGCAAATTTGTTATGGAGCGTTTTACGACTGATCAACGTGTTTTAATTATTAAAACGTTCTACTCAACCCAATCATGTATTGCGGAAACTCTAAGAAAATTGATTGAACCGTGACATTGATTTGGCCCCCAAGATCGCCTGATTTAACAGCTGCTGACTTTTTTCTGTGGGGCTATCTAAAGAGACGTTTCTATGCTAACAGGCCAATGAACCTTCAGCAATTAAAACGAAATATTCGAGACAGTCACTGAGATAACGCGGGAAATGTGTGAAAATGTGATGAAAAACGCGATGAAAAGGGTTCACATTTTCACATCTGCCATGCTGCTAGAGGTGGACATTTGTCTGACATTATTTTCCATATTTAATTGCCGGCCCTAAATACTATACTTAAATACAAATACAAATACAAAATCATTTATTGCCACAAAATACAAAGAGAGCACAAATAAGCAAAATAAAAACAATAGGTATATGACTACAAAGCATATTGTGGCAAAAGGAACCGGCTCAGCAATAGCCGAACCCGCGCGGCGCCGCGAGGGCTCGGCGCTGGTTTTCAGCCGGGCCCTTCCGACTCTGAGCGAATAAACTATTCCTGGGATAGTAGTTGACACAAAATTATGATCTATAAATTTAAACAGAGAACATTAACCACACCACACACCACACACCACACCACACTTAACCAGAAATACTTAATAATTTTAATATTTCATAGAATAAAATTACAAAACTAAAGTGTATACCTATTATTTGGCCACCCTGTACCTAACGCGTTACATGCGGATGGCTTGGGGGAGGCCTATGTTCAGCAGTCGACGTCTTTCGGCTAAAACGAAATGATGAAGTAGGTACCTTTTTTGCCCATGTCGATTGGACTATAAGTTTACAAGGATTTGTTTGACGTATCTACAATCTGGAGCGAAATGTAATAATCTGAAAAAAATGACCCACGATGCGGATAATAGAGTCAAAAGCAGACAAATATAGAGCATTATTTAGTTCGTTATGCACAATGAAACACGAAACTACTTTGCAAACACTCTAAAAATCAAAACCGATAAAACAAAGCTCTCTTTTTTATGCAAAGTGCTACTCATCCACTGAAATCCTAATAATTCTATATCAAAGTTTTTATAGTACGTATTCATCAACTTTATGACCTTAACATTAACATAAAATCCTCGCAGTACTATAGTAAGCTCGTGAAATCTCGCTAATGGATGAGGCGAGGCGATGCTTTTGCTACATTAAAAATATCCATCTAATCTCAGAGTCGATTTAGCTAAAACATTCCCGATCCATGCCCGCGCGGAAATGGGACGTCTCGCCCACTTATGACGAGCCTGGCGGAACCACCGCTGCTTAGCTGCCGCTTAATTGTTGCAGTACTTAGTCCAATTGCGCTTAGTTTAGTTGCGTGTAAGGGAGTTTAGAAACTACGGGTTTTGTACAAGGTAGATTTTAAGCGGGATTGTTCGTGTACCTAGGTATATATTAAAAACTAGCTTTTGCCCGCGACTCCGTCCGCGTGGAATTAGTAATTTGGGCAGCTTATTTTTTTGATCCAATTTGCTTTTTAATCAATTATGGCTCTCCTTAGTTCCTCGATATAACCCCCCCCCTGCACCCCGCTCCCAACCCCCTCTCCCCCGCACACCCGCGTTCACATTCACCACCGTACTCCCAGCATGATGATATTATAGCCTATTAGCCTTCCTCGATAAATGGGCTATCTAACACTGAAAGTATCGTATCTTTCTTATTTGTCAACCGATTCAAATGAAACAAACACTAAATGTTAATCCAAGAAAATACCAACATATCAGTGAAAACCGCATCCTTCTAGGTTAAACCGTTTCTGAGATTAGCGCGCACAAACGCACAGACAAACAGACAATAATTCTAAAAATCATTGTTTTGGGTTCTATTGCGCTAATAAATAGCCCTAGTGACAGTTTTTCTCAAATATCTTCAATGTACAGACACCGACTTGTTACAAATTTATTATATGTATAGATAGATATAGATGATCTTTAGGTCCTTACAGAGGGGGAGCTCTTTTATATATTGATTATAGCATTAGCTTAGTTATTGCTTTGTTTTCTTTAAAATTTTATTATATTTTTCTAAGTGTCTACTTAAATTTCAAATTTACATTTTTTTTTTTTATTGTGAGAGGAAGGCAAACGAGCAAGCGGGTCATCTGATGGAAAATGATCACCACCGCCTATAAATATCAACAACTCAAAGTGAGTCGCCAATCTGTTGCCGGCCTTTAAAGTAAGTATAAACCTTTTTCTTGAAAGCCCCGATGTCATAGTTGTCTGGAAACACTGCTGCCGGAAGCTGGTTCCACAGTTTCACCGTACGTGGCAGGAAGTGCCGAAGAAAACGTACAGTGGTAGACTGCCATTCATCGAGATGGTGACGATGGAACTTAGACTTACGGCGGGAAGTGCGATGGTGGAATTTTGCAGCAGGCAGCAAATTAAACAATTCTTCAGAGCATTCGCCGTGGTAGATTCTATAGAACACACAAAGAATCTTCTCTAAGCTACAATAGAGAAATATTTCTCTTAGCAGATGTTATCTTCGCATGGACAAAGAATCCAAACCATCGGAAATCAATGACTGATCACTGACAAGTCGAGCTGCGTTGCGTTGAGCTACGTTGAATGCGGTCAAATGGAAGGAGAAGGTATTGGGGTGCCCCTGCCCAGAGATGGGAACTTATAGAGTTGAAGAAGGTGCTTAGGTGTAAAGTACAGCCTCGACCTATTTAGCACCCCAAGCTTCTTAGAAGATAATTTAGCCTTTTTCTCCAGATGACCACGAAATTGAACGTCACTCGAAATGTCAACGCCGAGGACCCCGATGTTAGTTTTGATTACCAGACGAGTGCCCTCAAAGCAAGGTGTCAAAATAAACGGTGACTAAAAAGTCAGTCAGTCAGTCGGTGCTAAAAAGCAGTAAACACGCACACATGTGTCTTAGTGGGGTTGAAATTGGTTAAGTTAGTTCTACCCCATTCTGAGACTTGCTCAAGAGACGTCTCAACTTCGGACACTTATTGCCCTGGCCAAAACATCAATAAATACTTACTCATTTTAAAGCAAAGTAATACAAAAAATGTATCACTTATTAGAAAGGTTCCTGGTCGAAGTTTATTCTATAAATCTACCGCTTAACAGTTGAATAGGTAATGATAGAGCTTAGTTACGAAAACTTGAACTAAGCTTATTCAATTTAACGATATTAATATTTGTATTACGTATTATGTTGTCTACTTTTACAGTTTTTATTTTATTTTATCTAATAGCTCCATGATTTGAGCAAATACTTACAAGTTTACCCGTTGTCGTGTCACTGGCTCTAAGTAGGGAGGTAGATGGTATTTATTCAGCATTACAAAGCAGGCACTCTCTGTTGATGCGGCACTGACATATCCGTTAATGCTTTTTCCATTTCCCCGCCACTACAGCCGTCCCACCACGGCACTCTCGGCTTGACCGAATTGCTGCGTGTGAGCATTTTATCTCCTGACTTTTATTCAATACGACACTAATCAGAAAAGGTGGCTGGCCGCTTTTTACATTTATTTTCATCATTGGTCTTAATTTACATCAAACCATTTAGGGTTAAAAGGAAACATTTAATTATCGTTTTATGACACGATCGGTTTGATTTAAAAGTAAAAGCTGTTTTTTTATTATTGTTGCCTTGATAATAAATTCGCATAACCATTTATAGCGAATGCGATTAAATCTCATTAAAATGTTTAACCGGTCATGATTAAATATTAATCATTTTGAACTTTGTTCATTTTTAATCTACATATTCAATCGTTTTATAATTCCAACGAAGCTGTAAAAGTTTTCATGAATCAGTTTCTATTCGTGGAAAACGGAAATGAAATTTTCTAGCGGGTGTAATTTCCTCACGTGCGATCTAGTAAACAAGCGCCTTTAATTAACGCTATCAAAACGAAAGGTAGGTTCTATAGCGAAGCAATCAAAACTGTAATTCGCAAAAAAAGCCAGCGGAGTGGTGCCTGGGGTGGTGAGTGGTTCCCTCATCGCAGCCCTCGAGTGGTTGCCCGCTGCCCTTTTGATTGCGCATTATTTGCGTTTATACAGTTAGATCGCTTCCTAGATTGTTGCTATTGTGATAGTGTTATTCGCTGGTGCAGTCTGACGGGGCTTTAATTAAAAATGCTTGTTTAGACTGCCGCGTTAGATTATTCAAAGCGCGCCATTCGCTGCATTTTCGTCATGCACTTTGTTGATATGCTTACCAGCTTTGCGTAAACAAAACATGTTTGCTTGTATTTGATTCGACGTTCGTGTAAGAACGCTTTCATACCAACCTATACATTAGCGCTCTTGGAGTGGCAATTAAGTAATTTACGAACTGTTACGAGTATTAAGGATCTAATCAACATAATTAAGATTTCGTTTTGTATCATAGTAAGTTATGATGTGAATTAGTTTAAGCAGTTCCCGTTTGTTACGAATTATTGTATAAAAGTTAGTTAATCCAGAAATGGAGGTTCGCGCGGTATCTCGTCCGGCGGCCACCCACGACGTCCATTCATCTCCCGCGCGCATTTATACATTACTCACGGCTCAAGTATCCGATTATATAACACGCAAAATTTCAATTACAACTTGTAATTAGTTTTTCGAGAGTTTTTCTTTCGGGAAGAGGGAGTGGGGTGGAGGCGGCGCGAGCGAGAGGTCATCGCTGCATCCTGTTCCCGCCTGCAGCTGCGGCGCGCTCTGAATAATGTCCAGTCCATGCCACTTATTTGATTATTTTTATGCAATCTGCGCAGGAAAATGAAGGATTTATTTACTGCATGTCGGCCGGTGTTAATTAATTTTGCGAAGTACAAACCGTTTTGCACTTACCTATGTGGTTTGCGGTTGATAGTCATGTTAATCGTGTTTGTTTTCCCTTAAAACAAGTTCTTGTTTATTTTTCAAAGAAATATGACCTAATATTATTTTATTTATTTTATTAGCAGTACGTTTGCTTAAAAAAGTCTAAGATTTTTTCAAAACGAAAAAGTTTTTCTGTTGCACCGGACAGGGTTCGATCGAATCCACATCTACTGTCTATACGCGCCAAGTGTGCCAACCAACTGCACCAAGGGGCCCCCGACTAACCCACCCACAACAAAATTACATTGAATTTGACTTGTTATAAAGTCTGCCAAGTGTAAGAATCGCATACGAACAGTTTCGTACCATTGTAGAATTGTGATTATTATAATCGAGCAAAAGACCCCTGTGGTCTTATTATATGTAGGTAACCATTATTTTATGTAAAGTGGCAATAGTAAAAACTTGAAGTTTCTACCTAGTACGGTTAAAATAATACTCCTGCTTTTCTGTGGCAGACTGATTGGCCAGACACCGGAGCCTCTGTAAAAGGGTCCCGTTGGCTCCTTTTGGGCATAGAACCGTGAAAAAGATCTAAAGAAATAGCTCATCATCATCATCTTTTGCAGCCGCACACAGGGTGTCCCAATCAATAATAACCAAGTAAAGTTAATTACAATATTAATTATTATTGCTATGTATTTTTTTCCCATTTTTCCAGAACTTAGCCTCTCGCCCGGAACCAGGTTGTCGTTGAGGTTTCGGACACCCTGTATACCCACTGCTGAGTACAGGTTTCCCAGATCAAGAGAGCTTGGCCAGTAGTTCCCATGTAGGCCCAATGTGAACTGCAAACTTCACACACACCATTGAACTGCTGTAAGTATAAATCTTCCCAGGTGAATTTTTCGCTTCGAGCCCTTATCTTTCAAAACATCGTCATAGTATTAAGGTTCAAATTTAATGTAATGGCTCGAAGTGAAAAATTCACCTGGGAAGATTTATACTATATCTAAATTTCGAAAAACTTGCAAGTCTAAGTTCGAACCCGTGACCTCTTTTCTTAAGAGATCATAGGTTAAACCACTAGGCTAAGACGGCTCAAATAAATAGTTCTTCAGTTATATTTAGTTGGTTCGTAATTGAATTAAACCGCGTTCGTGTAACGTACGCAGCGCGGTGTTAGTGTGTGTATCGGGGCAGGAGTGTGGGTACATTGTTCGGATGGCGACCCTTTCTCGTGGATTGGCAGCGTCGCCGCTGCCCGCTAATGCACGGAAGCCGGGCCACGCGAATTAATGGCAAGAATAATGGCGATCCCATTATGGATTGCCGCCAACATACTTTAGCCATGAAAAGAACCGAAAGTTACATTTGCGATACTCTGAATACTGAGCGCTCTCGGACGCCGCCCCGGCCGCGGGGTGGCACACGATTTGCGGTGGAGTCGTGTTTAGACTTTGATTTTGTACAAACATTAATGTGAAAAAGCTCTCAGTGTTTTTGGCCCGAGTCAGTTCAGAAATGCCTAATGGATTTCGGAGTTGCGTGTTGGGTTGTTAAACGGGCTCTTTTCTCTTCACTACAATTCTTGATGTAATCTTAGCGCAACTACTCCTATTATGAGGCCATATTAACATTATAGCGAGTATAACAGTCGTTAAAAATGTTGCTGGTCTTTTCAATAATAAGCTTTTGACTCAGGCTTACAGTCTATTGTTTTAAGGCATCAATTGGATTGTAAATATGTGGAACTGGCAACCATAGTTAGTTACGAATGGTTATTTTATAAAGTAAAATATTGCAAGACGAATTTTATCCATTACTAATGGTCAGATTAACTTGAAATTTGGTAACAGTCAAGGAAAATTATAATCAGAATAAAATTGCCCACGTGCGAGTCGGATAAACTGAAAAAAACACACGTTTTGTGTATGGAGACCCCTTTTGATTTTTATTGTTTTTGACTATAGTACACATACTCAGTTAAAGTAACAAGTGTCAGCAGTTCAGATGATAAAGCCCTATGATATACGGATAGCAAAGATTTATTGATAGGATTTTTAAGCATCCTTTGGGTGTGGAAACTTTTTTTTTCAAAATGAAATCATTAACAAACATATACAGGGTGAAATTTTGAACGTGATACAAAATTAGTGTTTCAAGCTTAGTTAATGCTGAATTTACTTAATTGTTGAAATTGGTCTAATAAAATTTTGGATTTTCATGCTTTGTTGTAGTTAAATTATGAACTAAATGTATGGACACCTCAAATTAAATTTAACAATGCTTATTCTAACAACTGGGTAAATGCATTATGTTGTCCAGCATTAACAAAGCTAGAAACACTAATTTTGTATCACGTTCAAAATTTCACCCTGTATACTCGTACCTATAAAGGTACGAAATATAATTTTTTTATTTTTTTCTTCGACCTTTTAATGTATTTTTGTGTCATACATAATCAAAACGATATGAAGACTGGTGCTACTAACCTAAATTTTCTTTCGGATCGTCTCTACATACAGCATTGTTCTTTTGTCACCGTCTTTCATGTGCAACTTTTAGAACGGAAAAGTCTTTTAAAACTGCTTTCAAGAAAATTAAAGCATTAATGGCCGCTGTGACTAAGCGAGCTTCGGCCGCGGTTCCACTGTGAGGCGAGGCGGGAGCGATCCCAATACAAAGTGACAAAAACTTTATAACCAAAAGTGGGCTCAATATGTTCAAATCCTGTCCGATGTACATGAAAGCATTGTACGTTTTAAAAAATCTTAGATTTCGTTGAGTATTCGTACTGCTACTAACAACAAAAAATATTTGAAAAATGTTTTCTTTTTGTTATTTGACGCGATTGTTCTCTATCTTACCTGATGGTTGTCACCATTAGATAATCGGGGCGTGCGCGCGAAGCCACTCAGCACCCGCAACTCGCTTCGGTCTGTGGAAGGCTTTAAAATTGTCTTACGCAGTCACTGAAAATGCGAAAATCCTCTATTCACAAACACCGTGGTTACCAAAGTAAATTAAAAAAAAAAACTTTAGTCCCTAGAGATTAAAAAGGAGCTTTAGTCCCGATATGCAAAGACTAAAGTAACATTTTAAGAGCATGCGAAGTCTTTTTTTTTAAATTATAGTTATTTTCTGTAAGTGTATTACATTGATTGTACCTACAAACGATCTTTGATTGAACTACATTTACCAGATATTGTACTTATATTGTCAACTAGAATAAATTCATTCCTTCAATCCAAACTATATCTGATCTTCTCACTCTTCTTTCTTTTGTAATATCGAAATCAGCCATTTTTAGCACAGAGAATATTCCGAATCTTACCTGATCTATGTTCCATTGCGAGTAGCTATACGTTGTTCAGAGGGGATACTATGAAATTCTAATTCATATAGTGCCGTCCCTTTCACTCTTCTGTTTAATACTATTAGCGTAAATGGAACGAAGTTCGAAAATCTAGTTTAGTAAGTACAAGGCTAGCGTATTAAACTTATATCTAAAAAGTAAGTATTGAAAAGAAAAGTAGTCTCCTGTCTGTAGTTTGGGCCACACCGCGCCGCCGCGTCTCGTGGCGCGGGCGCCGCCCCACGCGCTCGCGCCCAGCGCCAGCGCCGCTAATTGGCAATTTGTTCGATCCTTAGATCTGATATAATGATGCGAGTTCGTTTATTTAAATGATTCGACGGAAACTTCTTGCGCCTCACCGTACCGGGTTCACTTTTTAAATAAATCAAGGGTTAATGGTCCATTCACGACTGACAACCGAAGGCTGAAAGTATTTACCGTCGCATTTTACACATAATGTTTTTCAATTTGTTTTAATCTTTCCAAGGCTAATGGCTTTTTAAGGTAAATATCACATCCGAAACGTAGAATATTTATTTTTAATTATAAATATATGTAATTAAATTCAGTGACTTGTTTACATCATGTAAATTGTGTTGACATAAGTTTAAATTTGCGTCTCGTTTGATAGCTTCGTATCGTAGCCAATTATTTTACGTGATCGATCGCGTGTTCAATAAATGTTCAATTAAGTACGGCTGATTCATCACACGCGCCTATCCACGCCTTATACGGCACGGCCATTTGTTATTTATTTCTGTTTCTGTTATTTTTGTAAAAATGCTTACGGAATACACCCTGTAGGCTCTGTAGGCCCAGAAGTAAAAGTTATATACTTACATAGTTAACAGTTTCAATATTTAGGGGATAAATAACGTAGGTACCTAATTTCAAAATATTGCTTGTGTTTTTAGAAACGTATATTTAAGACGTTGAGCAAACGTGTCCTATATCAATAAAAATACTCAATGTATGCTCTTAGGCAAGTCAGCAACAGAGAGTTAAATAATTCGGCACGGAGCCGACGACCTCGGATCATCGTCATAACCCCATCGGTCGTCTTAATGACCGACTGCGGCGCGTTTTCGTTAATTAAACGCAAACAAAGACGGCTGCCTTCCACTTCGTTATGATCAAACACATTAGCGAGGATTCGCTACCACTTACTGCTATTTGCCGCTGACGCTGATCTTGCGACCATTTACTCCTGTCTCTGTGACCCGGATTCACAATGTTATTTGTGTAATACGTCTTGTCAATTATAACTTAGCCAAATATTTTGAAACGACACATTTCTTTAGCATTTAAATTAAAAATTACAAGTTAAAGTTATCAAAACACTCGTATAATTACATATGTAAATTGCCTCTGATTTGGCTCATTATTAACATAAAATTATTTTCTTATTTTTCAATAACTTGGTGATTTTTAGGGTTCCGTACCTCAAAAGGAAAAAACGGAACCCTTACCTATAGGATCACTTTGTTGTCCGTCCGTCCGTCTGTCTGTCAAGACCCTTTTTCTCAGGAACGCGTGAAGGTATCAAGCTGAAATTTATATCAAATACTCAAGTTTACTGTCCCTTGGAGCTGTGAAAAAATCAAATTTCTAAGCCAACGCAATCAAAAGATACAGCCATTTATGACGCAAATTTCCGCATATTTTCGAAACTCGCAAGGGAATCAAAACCTAAAGGGTACTTCCCGTGAACTCAGAATCTTGAAATTTGGTACGAAGCAAGGTCTTATAGCACAGATAAAGGAAAAATTGCGAAAAGCATAAATTTTTTTGTCTGTCTGTCTGTATCAGTAAACAACACACATTTTCGACACTCGCAAGGGAATCAAAACCTACAGGGTACTGCCCGTGAACTCAGAACCTTGAAATTTGGTACGAAGCAAGGTCTTATAGCACAAATAAAGGAAAAATTGCGAAAAGCATAATTTTTTTTGTCTGTCTGTCTATATCAGTAACCAATCTACAATGATCCCACACTGTGCACATTTTGCTTAGGAGCAGGGGTCTGCTAAGACTGGATGTTCATAGATACATATAAATTTGTACGGAACCCTCGGTGCGCGAGTCCGACTCGCACTTGGCCGGTTTTTTTTTATAAAATCTTGTTCAGGTTTATTGGTAAATTATAATATCGGAATCATGTTGCCCAAGCTGGTCGGCAGACTGCTCTACGTTTTCAAAGGTGCCGGTCCATAGGTGCCTAATGCATTAAAACTTTAATTGTGAGTTAAGATCATGACAGCGTGAAATCCGATTACGGTGGTCATTACTTTCCAGTACGCAGACTAATTAATATAACGTTTTGAATAAAGCTCCTCACGGCGCAAGGAGAAAAATCAGAAATTTAATTAAAAAAGTTTAAGTGAGTTTTCACGGGCGAGCGTGCGCGTCGTGTCTCCCAATAACTCAGGCTAATTTCTTTCTTTAATGTAACCAAATTCTTTTGAGGGCACCCATGAACCGTAATTATCCATGTCTACATAATTTCGATAAGTTTTAATTCAATAAATTCAGAGCACGCGCAGTAATTTTAAAGCAATTTAGAAGAAATTAACTTGATGCTCGTTCCGTTTCCATTGATACCTGGGTGAATCTGTGATGCGTGTTGTTATGAATCATTTTAAATAAAATTAAATTTGTCATCTTTTGTGACAGTAGAGTGGATATTTAGTATAATGTAGTAGAAAACTGGGTACATATCTCCGTACACCCTCCCATACATCCATACATCTCCACATACATCTCTACATAGAGATAAAGGCATCTTGTGAATGAGTTCGATTGCTGCTGATAGGTACTCCGACCGCGTAAACATTTTTGTGAGCTCATTAAAATTACATTACAGCTCTTATTTAAACAGCAAACAACTAAACGATGCTCGTTAATGCGTCTGCATTTTTGTGAACATTCCAGTCTTGTCTTAAAACATAACAACACAAAAGAAAGATATTAAAAAAAACCGGCCAAGAGCGTGTCGGGCACGCCCAAGATAGGGTTCCGTAGCAGGTACGAAAAAATATTTGCATACTTTATTTAACAACCATTTTTTGATCCCAACTCCCACCGCGCACTTGGGTTAGAATTTCAACGTCGGCGGTACAGCGCCACCTATCGGCGAATTGGGTAACTAATCTAATTTGCAGTCTACTAGAACTAGTATGTATGTTGATGGTTTTTCAGATGTAATTCTTTATTATATTATGAACTGATTTCAATTATTTTTTTTTTATTTGAAAGAATATACTGTTAGCGTGATTTTATAGTACTAAAAAGAAAAGAAAATGCTTGCAGTGGCGGTTAAATTACAATCTTAGTTTAGAAATTTTTTTTTACAAAAACTTAAAAACTGTTCATCTGAAAATAATTTTCCTAGAAAGTTTTTATTAAATTTAATGTACTTGATTTTTTTCATATTTTTTAAACGTGCGGTTCAAAAGTTAGAGTGGGGGGGGACACATTATTTTGAACTTTCGTAGTGAATATCTCCGAAAATATTCACTTTATCGAAAAATGGTTTTCACAAACCCCTATTAATTTTTAAATACCTTTTTTTTTAGTGTTTTTTATTTAACCACTTTGTCGGCTTGACTGATATATATATTCACGCCAAATTACAGCTTTCTATTACTAACAGGCTCTGAGCTTAGCCGCGGACGGACAGACATGGCGAAACTATAAGGGTTCCTAGTTGACTACGGAACCCTTAAAAAGGACTTACCATACTCATTACAACTGAATTATGTACCGCACATTCAGCCGCATAAATATATCTGCTGCAACGGCTCATTAATGATGTAATGTTCTGAGGTCTTAATTTGTACGTATACGTATTTGTAACTCCACCTGTGTTATCCTACAATAATTTTATCGGTTTAATCAGAATTTTAATAAGTATTTTGTACTTTTTTTTCACAACCCACCATGTAGACTGGGCGCACGAGCGACATTTAAGCGACCATTCATGTGCGAGACGGGTATTTTAATTTGGAAATTGACTGTTATTTAAAACGCAAATTTCTATTAGCTTTGAAAAAAACAGCCAATAGACTGGAATGGCTGAAGTGCCCTAGTATCAATTCCTGCCATCCAACTTAAAGCCACTCGAATTGGCGACGGCCAGGAATCCGATTTTTGAAGTAAATAGTAAAAATCTGTGTAATCCTACAATCTGAGCTGTTATGTTCCACTATTCTACGCACACTTCAAATTCAACACAGTTTTTCCCGTCTCTCAAATAGTATTTTCACTGATTTGATTTTTAAATCTTCTCGCAATGTTTTATTGTACTTACTTTGAAGTTCTTGAGTAGCTTGGTGTGGTTTAGAGTCAGTGTCACTTTTTCGTACCTACGATCGATTGATAGAAAGTTGCGATCGATGTTTGTTTAAGTTAGAGTTAAAGGGGATAACGGTATGAGTGGATTCTAATGTTTTATAGGCATGGGATAATGCACTTAAAAATAAAACGCTTTGACTGAATCTTTAAATAAATATATTTATTTACATAGTAACTGTGAAATGAAGCAATTATTCTGTCGATGTTTACGAAAGTTCGAAACATTTAGTAATCTAGCCAATATTTTCTAACTAATGACAGTTCGTTTTTTTTACATAAATACATCTTTTATCGTAAAAATCTCTGTTACGATATTTCAAATCTTAGAAAATTTTCATCTTTTTTCCTAAATAATTGTTTATTTCTCGACTTTGCATTATTGAACACAACTTTAGCAAATGAAAGAACGTGGAATTTACATGTTATGCGCAGACAACAGTCACCGAAGCTATGGCAGGAAGTAAACACAAAGGATGAAAACGTCTTAAACAGGTATTTTTATAATTATACAGTATGTACTTAACTAACCATTGCACCACTTCAGAGTATAATTTATATCACTATTATTCAATCTATAAACAGCTCGTTATCTCTTTCTGGACACTCGCTTATTAAATTCTATGAACGGAAACTTGTCTTTGGTAAAATAACATCAATATACCTACTTAACCAAATCAGGGAAAATAAACATAATCAAATTAATTATCGTCAATAAAATTTCATACCTTGTATGATAACAATATTTAGGTTTACTAAAGTACAAACATTTCCATAACAATGAGATCGATTTTAACAATTAGGTAGTACATATTTGATTAAAGTGCCTGGACCTGAATCGTTGTATGATGATGCTGTTACAACTATGATGCTTTAACATTATATTTGACTAATTATGCAATATTGAAGGGCATTGTGGTGTGTTTAACCGGTTAATTTTGTTATAACTATTATATGATACAGGAGCGGCATGTGGGCATGGCTTAGCGCAAGAAGTGGTACGATTCGTGCTCGTACAAGCAGAGCGCAGCCCACGCGAGGCGAGCGCTGCGCTGCTATCTTAACGTGTAAACAAGTGCTCAAATCGTATACATAATGGAAATATCGTGTTCTGACAACGCTATCGCAGCTCATCCCGGACATTTTGTAAAGTGGCCACATTTCCATAGCCGCCATCTAGACTAATGTAATCTCGCACGACGTTTATAAAATATGCTCGCCGAGACGCCGCGAGATGTCACACTCGGCCGATATCTTTGTACTCGGTGGCTAATCACAGCAACTATTCTCTGAATTTTTAAATAAATTTTACAAGTTAGCCTTACGACATGAAAATAAAGTAATTTATTCTATTTGTTGATTGGTGATGGTTAGTTTATAATGAAGTAGAAGAATCTGATTGTCACGCTAGTAGCTATTTGTGTGCTCTCGAGACTTGCCGGAGCTGCAGCAGGCGTTGCGTCCCGACGACGACGACGGGGCGAAGCTGCAGCGGCCGATGCGTCCCGCCAACACTAGTGGGGTTTCACCTGGACCATACAAAAATTATAATTAGTGCTGATGATCGTCAGCTGTTCATATCCGCGAAGTACGAAGGCAGAACAGAGATGTAAAAGTAAAGTATACAGCTAAGATATTAATAATGTTACCGAGGCGAGAAGTCGGCGCGGCATCTGCGGTCATCGCGCGGCATCGCAGACATCGGGGTCGGGTGGGCTGCCGTAGCCCGATGATGCGTCGTCAGCGCCGGCGCAGCCGCCCCCGTCCTTGTCCACCGCGCCCGCCACGCATGCGCCGCCAACGTACCCCGCACTTGGAGACTGCCGGAAAAACAATTAGAATTAGTAAGGCTTAGGAAAATTCAAAAATTATCCAGCTTTTATTTACAATGTATGTATGTAGGTCTGCTCAGCACTGATTTACTTCTTACAACGAAAGGGACTGTCACTGAAATATCGCTGATGAATCCAACAATGTCATAAGAGTGAGATCAAAGATCACTTAATAAAATGGTGCACTGTATGGCATAAAAACTGTGTTGATTGGGGACGGTAGCGTAACAGAGTAGCAGCGATAACCAAGATAGCTGGCGTAAGCTTTTAAGTAGGTAGTTGTTTGTGATGTTTGAATTTCTACCAAGGCTGCCTAGTGATTAGCGCATAGTGCGACGTCATGTAGATCAAGGTTTATATAAAACTATGTAGTCTAGTTGAAATACCATTCAAATTCGTATTATACTATTCACTTGTCAAGTTCTCGATAGCCCGTGAGCGCAATCAAAAAGTCGATTAGAAATGTCGCGCAGCTGAATGGGCTCCCTCCACTCGCGCGACTCATAAAATGAAATAGATTCCCCCACATTCGCATTCCGACAAGCGTTCGTACGAAAAAGATTAATGATCTTATACAAAAGAAACATAATAAAGTGGAGATAGAATCTCCCACTAACAGTGTCCTTGTGGGAGTTATTTACTTCGCCGAGCCGACTTTTTCACGTGCCCTTTATTCGTGATGGGGCCATTTGAAAAACAAACCTTTTCCTTATAACGAGATGAAAATCGTAAGTGGGTGGGTGCATGCAATTACGAATTTCCATAAGTAGGGGACGATTCGGACAAATTTAATGCGATGCCTTATAAACTGCAAACAAGCGTGCATAATGGTAGAGTCCGTATTAAATCGATAACGACGAGGGAAGTCGCTCTGTGCTGAGGTAATGACGCTGGTTTGCGGCTATTAAGTTAACCATAATTTAATACGCGGGGCAAGGTTGGCGGGAACAGGTTCGCGGTCCCACAGACCGCATTGGGCCACGTCAGCGTCCGCACGCGACGTGTCCCGCCGCTCGTGAGAACATGTTGCTCTGTGCCGACCTGACAATAATTACATACAACGCCTATGCCAAACTGTAAATAAATAATCTACGCCCTAACAATTACGGAAATAGAGACGTAAAGAGGGCAATCGATGCCGTTATTCATAGACGTTCTCGTCTGGACGGGCATTCTGGTTCGGTCTAGACTACAATATGAGTGTGTTATTGTAAGTATGAACCTGCAGCCCGCTGACTTGCCGACGGATGTGCGCGAGCCCGCTGGGGTTGGCGGCCATGCTCGCGAACACCAGCCGCTCCTCGTAGTCGTACTCGCATAGGATTTTGTTGTCGCACAGATAAAATCTGTCTCCTACGCAGAACCTACACAGAATCAAAAATACAAATATTTTTTTGTGAAATATAAAAAGGAAGATGGTTTTAGAAAAACGTAGGTATTGTGGTAAAGTGGTTTACTATGATCGCGTTATAATTATTAAGTATTATGTTTGTAAATTTAGCATTTTTGAGGGATAGCGGAGAGAACTACAGGATCCGAACAATCAAATTAGTGGAAATCCAAACGTGCATTTCAACTAATACGATTTGTCACTTCATCTGCACGTCTACTCCGGTTCAAAAGTCATCCTTATTGAGGAACGAGTTCAACTCGTCTTAGCATCTAATACATATAAAGAATTTGACTTTGAATTCTCACCTGTGATTGCACTGCTGACAGGCAAAACATTCTAAGTGGTAAACGAAACTCTTGGCTCGCATTACCATTTCGAAGGCGGGAATGACTTTGTTGCACGCTACACAGTTGCCTGTGGCTCCAAATAACCTATAAAAAGAGTAATAATTGGTTATAAACTTTAAAATACGACTTTTACAGATTAAGAGCACTTGCTACGCACGCAACTGTATTTTAAAAGCGGTGGGGTTTCGGGTGTTAGTAAAGTCCGTTAGAAGTGAGGTTACCTAAGATAATCCCTTTTGCAGAGCATGAGATCGGCTTTGTAGTAGAGTTTGGAGCCAACTTCGCCCAGCCGGCAGTCGCAGCAGCCGCACTTGAGGCAGTCTTCGTGCCAGAACCGTTCCATCGCTTTGAGGAGGAACCTTTCTGTGATGACCTTTCCGCACTGCGCGCACAGCCGCGCGCCGCCGTTGTTGCTCGCCACACTACTACTAAGAGCGTATTTGTTCTCATCTTGTTGGCCTACAACAAACAACCTAGTTTAAATCCCAGCTCACTTAATAAATATCATAAACGTGAAAGTTTGTATAGATGGACTCATGTGTGGATGTTTGTTACTCATTCATACTAGTTTCACGGATTCTGATAAAATTTGGCACACAGATATTACAGCCTGGATTAAGTAGCATATAGAATACTTTTTACTCCGGAAAATCTCATAGTTCCCGCGGGATAGCGATAAACGAATTCTTTGCAACAGCTACAACGCTGAAGCACTTGAATAATAATAAGTTTTAATTAACTCACACAATCATTCATTTATACATTTTTTAGAGCTTGGCTGTGAAGTAAATTTATTACTAACAGGCAATTACGGTTCCGACGGATTATCGTTTGGTAGCTATTATTGATTAAATTTATTATACTTAGTTTCACTTTTACTGAGAGCGGTTTTGAAATAAATTGAGCATGGACAATTAAGTAAATGATCCGGATATCACGCGATCGGAGCCTGCAGCTAATGAAATGTAGAGCGAAATATACCAGAATATCTGAATAGCAATTTATTATTGGTTTGTTTTGTTTTTTAGCCGTAGGAGCTGTAATCTGAGAATATGCCTCGTAGCCGCGATTCTCACTGCAGGCTTTTGTCAAGTCAACAAACAAATACTAGCGATGACTCTGATACAATACATATTAATCTTTTTAGTGATCAGCAATCGTGTCCTACCGCCAACCTATACATGGAAAGTGATACATTATTTTTCCTTTGAGGATTATTTACTTAGTCCAATAAGATCTAGTGAAGATATACTTTTTTCTGATAGGGTTAAACTGGTTATAAGTAGTAGATACCTTTTAGTAAGCAATGTGAATGGATTTACGTACTGATTGCCTGCTTTAAAATAACCTTGAACGAAGGATAACTTTACTATTTAATCAAGACTTTAAAGGACCATTTGAATTATAAGCTTACACGTAACGAATTCTCCTTCTTTGCACACAAGAGTGTAATTGTGTGTAATAACCCCCTCATTATGGCGGTAAGCCGGCTGGATTGTTTTCTACTGTGTAATTGCGCCAATTAATTCGAGCAGAGGCGCGCCGCGTGACAAAGTCGCGAGCTATTGACGTCATTAATGCGCACACGCATACCCACTCCCATAAGAAACATTGCAATTAATACCACGTTGTAACTTTTATGTTCACATACGCTACGCAGAAGCGGCCTGCGCGTCTTAGAATCATCTGAACATCAACTAAGCAGCGTATCGTCTACGAATTATAACATTGTACGATCAAGTGTAAAAATATAGGTGCATGCAACTTGCTCATAAATATGTCCAATAGCTCTTATGTCATCGAATTAAGTTATCTATCGGTACATAATTATGAAAGGATATATAATATATATATTGGCACTTGATCGTACATGAAAGATGCAAAACTGTTTTATAATTAGGTAATATTATTCGATCTAGGGCTATGCTTGGAGTTTCTCTGCGGGATCGCATTAGAAATGATGAAATCCGCGCAAGAACTAAAGTCACGGACATAGCTCGAAGAATCGCCAGATTTAGTGGCAGTGGGCAGGGCACATCGCTCGTAGAACTGACGGCCGATGGGGCCGAAAGGTTCTCGAGTGGCGTCCGCGGACCGGAAGACTCAGTATAGGTAGGCCTCCAACAAGATGGAGCGACGACCTGGTGAAGGTGGCGGGAACACAAAGGATGCGGATGGCGCAGGCCGATCTGTTTGGCGAGTCTTGAGGGAGGCCTATGTTCAGCAGTGGACGTCTTTCGGCTGAAATGATGATGATGATGAATATTATTCCTACGCACTTAAGTCATTATCATCCCCAGCTGCTGCTGGACACAGTCTTCTCTCAGAATGAGAGGGCTTAAACTGTAGTTCCCACGGCTTTATTTACGCACTTAATTATTTTTGTTAAAATATGTGTAGTCGGCATCATAAACATTCAGCATTCAAGGTGGTCAAAAATATCTAAACAGTACCCTATTTTCAGTGGCGTACGTGCGTGTCCATATATTTTTGAGCACTTTGATTGCTCCGATGTTAATGATGGCAATTGTACCATGTTGTATTGTATTGTGACGTAGTAAAAATAACTCTGTGAATTTTCCGCATGGTCTCTTTCTGGGTCTTATATAATAAATAAATCAATGTGTCGCCTAAAGTAAACAATCAGTTCCAATTTATCGGCACGGCGTCCACATAATAGTGCGTACGTCAAACCAATCAAGGATCCAATTGAAGGGGTAACTAGGTGGACATAACTCATCTCAATCGATCACGTGCGTATCGGCCGCCCGCCGCGTCCGCCCGAGCCCGATACATCTCGTTTATTGAAGCCGACGTCGCGACAATAAAGTTAATTGGACTTTATTAATGACGTCTAGTTAATAATAAAATAATAAAGATGACGTACGGCCTCCGGGTGTCGTAATTAGTGCGCTGCAGGGATCGAACGCCGCCCGGCCGCCGCGCGGGGAACGGCACGCTGCCGCAGCCCGAGGTTTAAAGTTACGTCGGCGATCTCTAACTAGCTAACAATATTAAATGATAATCTCAAATTGCTAGAAAGGAATTTCACAGGCAATTTATTTAAACGCTACAACAAATTCCCTCAGCCCACTTTGACAATTCTCGTCATAGGTCATTATCCAATTATTCACCTATCTCGAGTTCACAAATGGACAGGTATTTAAATACCATACCTTAAACAAATCTATAATGACCCGTTTTCCTGTCTTGTTCTAACTACTTGAGAAATTCTAGTGCTAAACGATAAAAACTATCAAGCAGCCTGTCGCGATAAAAACAGGATATATCGATCGGTCAATCGCCCCATAAAACCTAATATGCCCTTAAGCAAATGTTTAAACTTAACCACCCGCATAATGCAAAATAAGTGTAGTATAATCGAATGTCAGGTACGTAGAATTTAACTATACTTTAGCTTGTGTAGGATATTAATATGGATTTTGTTTCACTAATAATAATTACAAGCCGGTTTTAAGGCTTATTATAATATTTTAATGATACGATCAAAGTGTCATTTACAGGATGCTATACCTAGTAATAATCGTTATCGTTGCGAAACATGACATTCTTTTTAAAATGTGTTCAGTTTTATCGACTCGAGGTATTGAAATGTTTCCCTTAATATTCTTGGAACGTATACGCACAAGACTGGTTGCCTTCGAGTTGATAAACGTCGATGGTTGTACTTGGTTGAGAAAAACTACTATACTTATGCTGGCGACGTGACGCTTGCGGCGCGGTGTGTTATGTCCATTTCAGGTGTAATACTGTAATTATGGCGCGACCGACCGCAAGTTGTTATTCTAATGGCTGGATCCACATTATCGATTCAGATGCGTCAATCGCCATCTTTATTATCTCAACAAGTAATCGCATTAGCGACCGCTTTTGCCTAGTTGGTAGTGACCCTGCCTACGAAGCAAGAGGTCCTGGGTTCAAATCCCGGTAAGGGCATTTATTTGTGTGATGAGCACGAATATTTGTTCCTGAGTTATGGATGTTTTCTATGTATTTAAGTATTTATTTATCTATATAAGTATGTTTATCGTCGTCTAGTACCCATAGTACAAGCTTTGCTTAGTTTGGGACTAGGTCGATTTGTGTAAGATTGTCCCCTAATATTTATTTATTTATTTTATTTATTTATATGTTTTTTTTTTATTTATTTGTTTACGGTTAATTTATAAATCATCATAAAGAATATTTAATTTTCTGTAGTAGTTTTGCACGGCAACGGTGAAATTGCCTAGGTACCTCAACTAACGACCTACACAGTAAAGCAATAAAAGGTGAGTTAATATGTGGATGGCACATAAATATCCATCGGTGGGGGAAGCGCTTCGTATTATTTTCGTTTTATTACCGCCGGGCCGAGAATTTGATAGAGACTTGGCCACCGAACTGCCCCGCCAGTATTAATTTCGCCAACACAGCCGGCCGGCCGCCGGCGCCAACGTATTAAGGCGCCGAAATGAAAAGAAACCAGGAAATGGATGAAAAGTAATTTATTTTGGCGTGAGAAGAGCGACAATGGCGCGAGCATAATATTACTATTTCGGCGGGTGCGCGCGGCGCGGTCCGCCCGCACTAACTCGCGCCGCGCGCCGCGCCACTACCAACTTTAAATTAATTTTCTAATCTCGCTGAGGAATTATTCCTAAACATGAGGTTTAAATGGAATCGGTAATGGTATTCTCTTACAACCAATTCCTGATAACGTCTTTATTAGGTTCACATGTACATAATTATGATGGGTGGATGTACATAATTATAGTATTTTATGGGTTCTCTATTGGATGGCATAAAATTATTTGTAATATTATTGTTACGCATAATTGCTTTTAGCCGAATTAGCGATCTTTACGCATATTTTTTACGCATAAAATTAAAAAAACATAAATACAGAAAGCATAATCTTCATGAAGACTAACGTCAAATAGCATAAATACAAAAAGTCATAATAATAAATTAGCATCATCACAAAGTGCATAACAGTATTGTCCTAAAAAATAATTAGATTTACCGGGTGGTCATAAAAAAAATAACTAACACCAAAGGCTAATGCGGGAGCGTATATTATTAGTAAGACTAATCAAACCAACGATTTGTATTTTTCATTTCTGTTTACTTTTTCAACAAACCAACCAGTTACACTTGCGAGTAGAATTGTAAATCGACCCATTATTACACGCTTTATATTAGCTTCACCTGTATGTTTGTTTGTTTGTTTGTTTGTATGTATGTATGTATGTTTGTAACCGACTCCTTAGGGCGCGATTTTGACCCACTTCCCGGTTTTCGATTGAGCTGAAATTTTGCACGTATGTGTAAATTAGATGACAATGCAATATTATGGTAACATGGAGCTGATCTGATGATGGAGCTGGATGGTGGCCATAGGAACTCTGTAATAAAACGACACAACCCCGTCGAGTTTGGGCTCGTTTGATTCGTCTTGTCAAGTACTTTGATCCCAGATGGTAACCAGGGTCTGATGATGGAGCTGGCAGATAGCCAAAGGCACTCCACAGTAAAACGACACAACCCCATCGAGTTTGGGCTCGTTTGATTCGTCTTGACGAGCACTTTGATCCCATATGGTAACCAGGGTCTGATGATGGAGCTGAAAGATGGCCAAAGGCACTCCACAATAAAACGAAACAACCCCATCGAGTTTGGGCTCGTTTGATTCGTTTTGACGAGTACTTTGGTCCTAGATGGTAACAAGGGTCTGATGATGGAGCTGGAAGGGGGTAGGTGGCGGGGTGGGGGGGGAATGGGGTGGGGGTAAGGGGGTCGGGGGTTTAGAGGTTTGGGGGTAAGGGTGTGGCGGTTGGGGTTAGGGGGTTTGGGGGAAATAGGATGGGGGTGTTGGGGGGTTCGGGGTTAGGGATTTTGGGGGGGTTGTGGGAAATGGGGAGGGGGTAAGAGGCCTAGATGGTAACAAGGGTTTGATGATGGAGCTGGAAGGGGGGGGTAGGTGGAGGGGTGGGGGGGTTAGGGGGAAATGGGAGGGGAAAGGGGTTTAGGGGGTTGGGGTTAAGGGTGTGGGGTGTTGGGGGGGTTCGGGGGTTGTGGGAAATGGGGAGGAGGTAAGGGGGGTTGGGGGTTGGGCTTTAAGGGGGTTGGGGTAGGGGAGTAGGGGGGGTTGGGGTTAGGGGTTTTGAGGAAGTTTGAGGAAATGGGGTGGGGGTCCGGGGTTAGGGGGGTTGGGTTTAGGTGATTGGGGGTTTGGAAAATGAGGAGATGAGTAAGGGGGGTTTAGGGGGTTGGGGGTAAGGTTGTGGGGGTGAGGTAAATGGGTGGGGGGATGTTGGGGGGTTGGGTTTTGGGGGTTGGGGGGGTTGGGGGGTTGTAGGTGAGGGTGCGTTTAGTAGTGTAGAGTAGTGCGCGCGCACCAAAGACCAAGTGATTCTATTTAAGACGAGCAAAAAAACCGTTTTGTGTCTCTTTTTAGCACATGAAAACTCTCACTGTGAAAAAAATGCAACTAAAATATAGAAAATAAATAATAGTTTAAAAAAACTAAAAAACACGCTTTAAAAAATAAAAATAAAAAAAAATAATAAATTTCAATTCACTATTCTTATAGTGCAGTAAAAAATCTTAATAAGCAATTATTATATTGTTATATCCAGATCAAAATTTGTAAACAATTCTAAATATTGATAAAATAAATAATAATAGTTTAAAATATTTTATTGTAAAAAAAGCGTGGGGTGCTTTTTAAGATGTTATCAAAATGATAATCCTTGACAATTGACACCATGCACCCACGCTTTTTTTACAATAAAATATTTTAAACTATTATTATTTATTTTATCAATATTTAGAATTGTTTACAAATTTTGATCTGGATATAACAATATAATAATTGCTTAATAAGATTTTTTACTGCACTATAAGAATAGTGAATTGAAATTTATTATTTTTTTTTTTTTTAAAGCGTGTTTTTTATTTTTTTAACTATTATTTTTTTGCTCATCAGAGTATTGTAGCTATACATAAACTCGCCGTATCTTATGTAGTTAAATATATTACGTAGTATAAAATTTCGCAAACTCTGTATGTATAGATACCGGTATCTACATAATATTATACATTAATTTATGACAATGGGCTCCAAAACAATCACACGTATATCAGCAAAATGTAGTAAGCACCTTTAGTGAAGGTATGCGTACAGACGAGAAGCCATGCGTGTCTCGCCTGTAGGTAAACATTCCTTGTATTCAATTAAATGTCAGGTTATTGTAATGGACCCGCATCACGACCGCCCCGCAATCATTCCGTGCAATTTACAATCGTTCATTGCGTACTGCAATTAACTTGGTATCGTACTTGTTGTGCTGTCTATGTGTATAATTAACGATATATTGCTTTTCTTGTATATTTATGCGCATTAAGTTAATTATAAGCAACATCGATCGTATGATCGTTAAGAGCGCTCTTAAGCAAATGCACAAGGATGGGCTGCGTGGTCTTCTGTCCGCTCGTTATAATGGTAATATTTGTTACTGAAGATGATGCCTCCTTTTGAAATTGATAAGTAAATTTTATTTAATCATGAGGTAAAGTATTACCATTATGATAAAATTCTCAACCTTTTCAAAATTTAGTTTGTAATTGTCATTTGTTTTGAATTATTTTATCAATATTATTTACACGATATGTGTGTTTTAGTACACTCTGCTCAAGAAGGACACTGACAGCATAATAAAATAGTATCATTTAAATTAATAAGACATATCCCGTGAGATATTTTAATTTAATTGCACCAAACTTGGATCACGAAAGCTGAACCACTCAAAATAACGCAAATTAAAAACAGAATCCGCGTGTCCAAATTCATTACGGAAACGTAATATCGTGCGGAATATCTAAAGTGCGATACTAATGGATTTGTATAATGATTGCGGTTGCAGCTGTTCTAAATGTTCATACAATTTATTTAGTTTTAGTCGTCGGTCACTCATTAAACAACGATGCTGATTGCGTTGTTGCGATATTCCATTATGCGGGCAGTAATTAGATTTAACCAAATGCGGGTTTTGCATTAATAACTGCGTGCATGTAAAAACTTAACGAGCAGAATACCTGCCTGCTAGCTAATGTTGTAATTGCTTGCTTTATACAAAACATTAACAAAATTTTACTAATTATTCTTAATTAAGTAATAAAGAAACCTTTTGTTTTTTCAGGTTATGTTGTAACTTTCTATGAGACATGTATGCATGTGGTTGGTGTCCCTGCAGTGATACGGAACGAGAGACCTGGAAGGTGCGCGGGGAGCGGGCTCAGCATCGCCCGCCCGCGCCCCCTCAACGTTAACATTTCCGTTATTAAAAAAGTACGAGACTTTGTCATCAGAGAAGTTAGTTTTTTTTAATTAAAATTATGAAATTGATATTGCCTTTACGGCGGAGCTCGCTTGCCAACCTTGTAAAAGTTTAAATTAATTTTTGAATTAAGCCTAATAGCAGTGGTAAACGATTTCCAAGGAAAGAGTTTTCCGTTTGAGCAAATATAAAATTTAATTTATCGGACGGCGCAAAATCGTATCGTAATTGCTTTTCATATCCGAGATGACGAAGATCGTTATTAATTGCGGGTATTAATAAGATTATCGTAGCGGGAATGTTTCGCCAGCGTCATTTAGAAAGGACTATCAAATGTCATATTTTATCTTGTCAAGCAAGACAAAGAAATGATGTAAAAGTATCTATTACTTAAGAACTTTCTTTCAAAAAGCATACGAGATACGAGTCTTAATCAGAATTACACCAAGCAGTCTGGACTTTATGACCAAAATCAATCAATCCGTTTAGCTTTGGTTACGATATAAAATAATTGTTATTGGATAAGTGGTGAGTCGTCTTTGTCTAAATACTGTTCTTCGCCAAGATAACAATTAATTTGCAAATTTATTAATCAGATTAATGGTCCTTTTGCGTTCTGTCTTATTTGTACCTAAATCGCTTTTATATCATTAGATGTACGTTACAGCACTTCATTGTTTCAACGGCGTCAAACTTGCACAGAATCGAGACAATCTGTGCTATAAATTATTTTCTCAGAGAAGACTCCGAGAGAAACTTAAGCCTGACATAAGTGGGCAATAAACTTCATCCAATTTAGAGATTCGCATCTGGAGGCTCTTATTAAAGCCCGAAAGTTAGTCCTTTTCATCCATCACTTGTAATACGTGTGTGAGTTATTGTATGAAAAATTGAAGAATAAATTGAGTCGCTGCAGCGGCGGCGAGACATAAATCCCAACTGAGCCCTCAATATTGTTTTAAAGGGGAAGTGGCCATAAATTTTATCAGGGCCGCCCAGAGCAGCGCGGAGCGGCCGCCTCGGCGCGAGCGCCACACCGCGCTACGCCGCCCCACGCCGCGCCACGCTGCGCTGCCTTGCACCACGTCATGTCCACTTTGTTCAAACAATTTTCCGCCACTGCTCATGCACTAGACGCTCAAACATACTTTTCCCTACTATTTATTACATACATGACTTGACAAATATGGGTGAGACCACACGAGCGTAATTTTGTGGGTTGTGAGCGACAGAATTTCGGTTGCGCCTTACATTGTGTCACGTGACTATCACAAATTCTGCCGCTCACGACTCACAAAATTACGCTCGTGTGGCCTCACCCTATTAATGAAACCGATTGTCTATTTGCCTTACACAAAAGTCTCATGCATGTATATATACCAAGACACTCGCCTACCTCTATACAATATTTATCAAATTATTTTAAATAGGTAGTAACTGGGTGAATCAACTTTTAAATGTCCACATGATGAAATTTTGGATTTTTATTTTTTGTTCTTATTTTCCAATTTTAAATGTTTTATTTAAAAGATAATTTTCTCTCGTTTATGAATCTGTATAGAGCAGAGCTGTTTCTTTGAGAATTTAGTGCGTTTCACTAGAAAAAATTCACCAGCCCAGATCTGCCCTGTCCCCTGGACCACCATTCAAAATTATTTTTAGCTAAACTAGACATCAGTTATTGTTAATACAATTATCTTGCTTACATTCATTTAACAATACAGTTTCATTTTTTATTTTTATATATGGCATATATCTCAATAATTTCACAGTATTTCCCATAATCATGTCCCCAGGACAACTCTAATTTCATAGAAAGTGAACTTTTCAATTAAAATGCGAAATAGTAACAGTAACTTAATAATTTTTTTCCTGCTACTTTGTTTTATATTGTGTTATTGTATCTTTTAAAAAAATTAATTGTTTTTGAATTTAAAAATACATAAAATAATGATTAGTGTTTTTTAATTTTGGGGACAACTTGGTTGTCCCATAGACATATCTGGTTGTCCAATGGAAATATTAGAACCAAAAATCTTACAAGAGGGTACAGAACATGACCCGCTTCGAAGAATAACCAGCTTGGAACCCGTAGTTCTTATATTTTTCGTATTTTGTTTTCCACTTATTAGCTTCACTTCGTAATTTTAAATTTTCTTTATGTATCTTAGTTCTATCTTACACATTACGATAAGCAGAGCCTGGAAAACGTCGCTACTTGATGCTAGGAATCGCCGCGGCGCTGATGTGGATAGCGATCATCATCTTGTCATCGCTGATGTACGTCTCAAGATGGCAGCACGCGTCGTAAAGTTGGAAGGCATCCAAAAAGTTCCATTTGCAGAAACTTAGGACCAAGGAGGGTCGGTGTTTGCCTCCTTAATCAATTTGAGCTTTTGGAAGAGCTGGAAGACGAGGAAATGGATGAAACTTGGAATCATTGTACGCACTGCTTTCACTGTAGCCGGCGAAAAAGTCCTGGGCTATAAACGCTCCAAGCAAGAACCCTGGATGTCCCAAGTGCTGTGGTCCGCGATAGAGAGAAGGCAGAGCGTAAAGCTAGAGCAGTTGGCCGCTGAATACACTGTCGCTTCGGATGCCCGAGATGAGGAGTGCCTCACGCCTCCGCATCCGAAAGCTGGCGAGACGTGACAGACGGCGTGCCGCCAACGAGCTAGCAGACCAGACTAACGCAGCAGCCAAGATAGCCAACATGAGGGAGTTCTACGACGTTACTAAACGCCTGTGCAACAAATCACTTTCCTCCAAAAAGCCGCTAAAAGACGCCACTAGCGAAGACGAGAACGAGCACTTCTCCAACCTGGTGACTAGCATTGGCTAAGCCCAACCGATAACTGCTTCAGACAACTCCGGACCACCTCCCTTAAATCTGCCAACCACTCCACCAACATACGCAGAAGTAGTCGCCGCTATTAAACAGCTGAAGGCAGGAAAGGCACCAGGGGTTGATAACATCAATGTGAAGCTATTAAAAGCGGATCTGGCTAGGACAGCCGAAATACTTTATCCGCTGTTGCAGCGTATTTGGGAGAAGGAGCGTATTCCCTGCGACTGGAAGCAGGGTTTGCTCGTGAAGGTACCAAAGAATGGGGATTTGTCAGTCTGCGATAGCTGGAGGGGCATAATGCTCTTACTGACTGCGGCTAAAGTTCTGGCAAAATGCTCCTCAACCGAAAGTCCTCAGAGATTGCAGGGACACTTCGGGAAGAGCAAGCCGGGTTTCGTTCTAGCAGGTCATGCACCGACCACACGAATACCTTGCGCATACTTATAGAATCGTGCGTGGAGTGGCGAGCCGAACTTTTCCTTGCTTTCGTCGACTTCGAGAAAGCGTTCGACTCCGTGAAGTGGAGCGCACTGTGGTCCTTCCTGTCTTAGGCGAAGTGGAATACTGTATATAGGTATCATCAAGTCCCTATATAACTGTAGCATCTGCAAGGTTTTACATGACCAAGTTCTAGGGGAACCAATCCCAATGACTTCAGGAGTCAAGCAGGGCTGCCTCCTGTCACCGCTGCTCTTCATTGTCCTACTCGACGACGTCATGCGGAAGGTAACTCAAACATCTAGGGGCATTCCATGGAACAAAAGCTCGCACCTGGAGGACCTTGACTATGCAGACGACATAGTGTTGATTTCGTCTTCACTGACCGTTCTCTAAATGAAGCTGGACTCATTACGAGAGGAAGCTCAAGATAAGGGTCTACGAATCAACACTAGGAAGACCGTCGAAATGCGAGTACAGTCTTTGGAAAACAGACCCATCAGACTCTATGGTACACCACTGGAATCTGTCGCATAGTTTACATATCTCCGCAGCACCATGACCAACAGCGGCGACTTTGATGATGACGTCAACTCGAGGATCAACAAAGCGAAAGGTGCCTTTACCCAGCTAAAACTTGTGTGGGATTCGAACTTGCTCACCCGGCGGATCAAGTTTTCCCTCTTCGATTCCATAGTGAAGTCTGTTTTGCTCTTCGGCTGCGAGACTTGAAAGGAGACAAAGAGTCTGACGAGCAAGCTACAAGTGTTCGTCAACAAATGCCTGAGGTCCATCCTGCGCATATTTTGGATGAACACTATCAGCAACGAGGATCTGAATCTATGAAAGCGATGCCACCAAATCTTGATGAAGTGAGAAATCGCGCAACGGAAATGGAAGTGGATAGAAAGCAAGAAAGAAATAAAAACATAGGGCACACCCTCCGAAGACCAGAGGACAATACCACCAGGGTCGCGTTCACGTGGAGGCCGCATGGGAGCAGACGGCGGGGCCGACCGGCACACACGTGGCAGCGCACCGTGGACGCCGAGCTGCGGGCAGCAGGGCTGAGTTGGAGGGACGCGGAGCAACAGGCGCAGGACAGGAGTGGATGGCGACGTCTCAGGAAGGCCCTCTGTACCACTGGGGTGCCATAGGACAACAACGAATTGTTTTTGTCCAAGGGACAACCAAAATGTCCTACGGACAACCAATTCCGTTGTCCAAGTGACTAGTTGTCCGAGGGACTTATCTAAAACTTTGTGCCGTATAATAAATATTAATGATTTTTTATGTTTTATTTCACCCTTACGGTAAAATATTTATACAATAGTATCTGGTACAATATAATTTATTGTAATAAGTTAAGTACTTACGTAGTTGTGCCAGTGGTCCGATGGACAGACAATAAAGCCACCCACAGTCTTCAACAGTACTCGACCGACTAACGCTGCGAGTTTTGTGAAATCAAAATAACGGCTAGGCCTATTTGCTTAAAAGAACTTTTAGCTTGTTGTGAAGTATCTTAGTACGCCATCAATAACTATATTTTATAACTATTTTATGGTTGCCCAGTGGACCTGCATAGCGTGTGTAATTAAAGGGACAAAATTAAAAGGCAAGAAATTCATAAACCGTTTGGTGCAAATATAAGAAATCGGTGTGTTTTATTAATGATACTTATCCATAAAAACGATTATGTGTATAAATATCAATTCCGCAACAGTATTTTTTCGTGATACAAAGTTTTACGGTGCACCGTTGCAAGGGGACAATCTGTCTTCTATTGAAAACCAACTTTTGGTCTTTTGGACAACCATTACAGAACAGATAAATTGTAAACAAAATGAAATATTTTGTGATAAAATGCTAGGTAATATTAATAGGAACATAAAGGAACACAAATAAAAGTCATTACTTTTATATAAATTTGTGTTATCGATCTGGGACTCTGTACGTATGACGTTGAACACTAAAAAGTTGATTCACCCAACTACATGATAGTATGACCAATTTAGAACAGTGTAGTTCTTCATGAAACAAGTAAATATATGTAAGTCTTAATCAATTTTTGAGAGAAGGTGAGTTTTCTACACTTTTGCATTTAGGTAGCTTTATTCACTCTCCAACTCTATACATCGCAGAATATTGGCATGCCGTATAGCGCGAGCAGCGTAAAATACGATTTGATTACGATAAGGGTTGTGCGACGCAAGTGGCTGCTCCAGTTGTTTAGAGCACCGCGAGTCAATTTACCGCACCCCCATTCCATCTATGGACCAGCCGTAACATAGCTAGAAAACATATTGTTACGAGTCTCTAATAAAGCGAAATTGTGATATTAACCCAGAACTAGCAATAGTAAAATTGCTCCTTGCGATTACATTGTGGAGCACAATAAAAAATCGCTTATTTTTATCAATACAATCTGTATGTGTCCGACATACATTTCGCATAAATGTGATATTGCAATATCATTCGTCCCCTTTTTAATATCGCGACGGACGCTGCCGGGCGGTTTATGGCACAACCCTTCCCGCGTTTTATTCGCGACCTGTTTGTCCTAATATGAAAAATTGACGTCAGCAAAACGGAAATGTCGCTCTGGGTATATATTTTTGTACGCATATTACTTGCTGATTTACGTCCGTAAAAAATGCAAGGAAGTCCGGTTTAGTTGTTTTGATAATTTGTCTTGCTAGACTAAATTTTTTTTACCAACCTACAACACGCTTAGGTACCTAGTTAGTAAATTAAATAAAAAAAGGCTTTCATATTCAATAAAATCTACAGTGTGTGTATTCCAAGTAAGCCGTGGTGGCCTAGTGGTTTGACCTATGGTCTCTCAAGCAGAGGGTCGTGGGTTCGAGTCCGGGCTCGCACCTCTGAGTTTTCGGAATTTATGTGACAAATTAATTTGTAATTTACCTGCAAAGCCTGCATACACATGAGAAGATATTCAATGGTGTATATGAAGTTCCCAATCCGCACTGGGACCGCGTGGGAACTACGGCCCAAGCCCTCTCATTCTGAGAGGAGGCCTGTGCCCTGCAGTGGGGAGCTTATGCTGGGATGAAGATGAAGTGTATAAATAAAATAAAGGGCCATAAATATTCTTAACAATCATGTAAAAAAAAAACCAGTTACTCTTCTTATGTTTCAACCTTCCGCGATTTTCATTCAGACGTAATTTCTATTGTTTTCAGATTTAATCTCTTAATATATTTTTAAAAGTGCCTCGACGTTCTGGCCATATTACAGTGACTGCCACCAAGAGAAGACTGAAGTATATAGGGTTTCACGTTTATTTAGCCGCGCGAGTTTCTCGAATTGCCTGCATGTGATCTTGGTTTTTTACTGGCACTCTATCACCTCTATCACACTGACATGCAACAATAATAATAATTAGGTAAGTTTATTTATTCAAATAACAGAGAATCGTATTAAACTCTATAATGTTCTGGTAATTTTTAAAAATATATTACGTGATTAAGACCCATTAAAAATATAAATTAATTAATCTTGTTACGAGAGTTTAAATAATTTTTAAAATTTACTCGACCAACAATTTAATGCAAACGCTGCCTATTTGATACATCTTGGAGGCAGATAAATACTTAAATTTTAATTAAAATTATAACATTTACTATGACCAGCGTTTGTATGTTCTTAAGTATTCACTACACAGTACTAACTATGTTTTATAATACTGCAATTTTAACCTCAATTTTGGCGCTCAAGAATTGACGTATAATTATGATCCTATCCTATCCTCGACAAGGGTGAGATTTGATAACAATCAAACTTCGGCGATAATGCGTAAAAAAGACAATTGTAATTTTCAAGCAAAAGATATCAAGTTATGTTTATCAGGTGTTAAAATGTATGTCCTTAAAATATACTGACTGTGCTGTATTGTTGTTTCAATTGCCTTACGGATTATATAAGAGTATCTTATATACGTAACTAGCTCCGTGCCGCTTCGCATTAACTTTGTGAATTGTTGAAAAGTTATCATTTTATGATTTACCACGGGGGCCTTTTTAGAGTTGACTTAGTTTTAATTTTCTGAGTATTCAGTTGTAATAAAGTTTTATTTGCGATTTATGTTGATTGTTTTTGTAAATTAATTTACGGTTTCGTTAACATTGAATGTACTCACTGCTTGCACTGTCAGGTTTGTGCATGGCCGGGGGGTCGCGAATCATGGTGCGGCTGTCACTTGCGCATCACACAGCACAATAGAGTAATCTGAAACAATTACACTAATTATAACACCTAAATGAGAGCTCTTTTGTTTCAAGTTTCGCGTTCTAACTACCTACGGTTCGCTCTTAAATTGGCACGAACACAGCTTACGTCGCGGTGGACAAAAGGAGTCTTCATCCGGGATAGATGCCCCCGTGAAAAATGCGAAAATCTTTCCAGCAAGTAAATCTAGTAGGTACTTACGAAATAATAGCCCCAACAATACTACAATAAAATTAACTAATAGAATTAATAATTGCACCTACCGAAGCAAATTCTTACATTTGCAGCGAGATTTCAGGCAGTAAAATTCAACATTCAGCAGTAGGAACCATTAAGTACATACTTAACGTGCACTCTATTTATAAAACTTTATTTTTTATAAACTTAAACTACTTAGGAGCCTTTGGAATGCGAAATTTTAAACATACATAATTATGTATACTCGTATGTAGGAAGATTTTAAAAGCTGAGTGGCGGACACAGCGCACGCGTCTCAGCGAAACCTCATTAGAATAAACGATATTCTCTCCTTACGTCCACTCCGCGCGAGACCTTATTACTCCGACAAACTGCTGTCAAACGGCAAAAGCCAAGCCCGCCCATTCCTCTCTAAATTGTACCCTGCGCTCTACACAACAAAATTTCTTATCCTAGCTCAGCCGTTCTACGACCGTCTTCTTAAAATTCTCTATTCTATGTGTACGACATAGAGTTTATTCTCAAAGTAAGTGGGATAATAAACGCACATTCAGGCGGTATTTGTTCGTGAAGGTTTAGACGTCCGCACAAAGCTGGAAATTGAAACTTTAGACTCTAATAACACGTGACATTATTTGCTTTATAAGGACAAAGAATATTTAAAAATATTTGAAGCGATAAGTAGTATTTGTCACAATCTTTGTGTAACAAAACATACCACCCAAGTGTTCAAATGTTGTTTCACGAAACATTACAAGCTCATAAATCGAATATAAAAGCAGCTATATGTCCAATAAAAAATCCAACGCCTGTGCTATCATACTCAAACGAATCGGGTGAATGAAAAAAAACTTTTATAACCGCATCGAAATTCCCATCAGCACCTGTTACAAAGGCGGCTATCAAATTACCCGCGACATATCCGCGGCGGAGCGAGCGCGCCTCCAACCATAAATACGGTATTCGTTATGCATTTCTCATATTCATGAATCCGTTTTATTGGCCCCAATAAAATATGAACATCTCAGAATGGATATGAGAGAGCGGGCAAATCTAATATGGATTGCTATGCGCCGGATTCGGTCCGATTGGCGGGTGGGGGCGGACATCTGCGCGCCGCCCGGCGCCCGCTCGCGGATCACAGTAATGGGCTCTGTGATCCACTCAACGCTTCATCTCATTTGAGAATACTAAATTTAATCGCATACGAAAGAAGTCGGCTTGAAAATCGCATACGGGCCCTTTTTGCTCTGTGTAATCCAAAATTTATGACAATAAATAAAAGAGCAGCGCTGAAGATACTTAACTCCAATTGTGTGGTCATAAAAGAAGTCAAAGAGCGTATCCACACAATACTTACGTGACGTCATCTCTGTTGAGGAACAATCAGTCAGAGAGCGCCACCGAGTCCCTACAATAATCCGTCGCCGCGAGTGGAGTCTGCGTCGCCGACAAAGGAGTAATTGTCGCTCGCTTCACGCCCGTATAATACAAATTTAAAGGGCACTGTCACACTAAACCAGCCACAGAAAAGGGCATCCTCCGTCGACGTGTCAAAAATTCAACAGAGAGCCGGGATAAGTGGAATGGATGGCGGAGTCGCAGGCCCGGATAAAATATTCTACGTCAAATCGTACGTCACTGGCTCTCGACTTGTTCTCTGAGAAAGTGCTTGGCACAAGTCTCTTATTTATTCGCTTTTACCTCAGCCAGTGCACGGCTCTTTTGTGCCCGCCTGATTTACAAGACACCATTAGGAGGTTTCAGCTATAATGTGAGAGATTTGAGTAACTCCCTGAGTATAGTCGGCCACGTAGATGCTTTAACATTTTTAAATCTGAAAAAAACATCCATTCCCAATGATAACCACAATTTTATTAGTTTTTTATGGCATAAAAGTGGGTATCTAAGTACCACTACCCATAGACGCCCACAACGCCAGAGGATTGCAGATGTATTCTGCCGATTTCTGCCAGCAGCTGCAGCTGTATTATTCTCACGCCTGAATACAACAGCACAAGCACTGCTGCATAGCGGCAGGATTAGCAAATAAAATGGTGGTGGTGGTAATGGTAGAACAACTTAAGTAAATGACCTGTTGTATGTAGTATTAACGTGTACATCATTTTACAGCCGAAAGACGTCCACTGCTGAACATAGACTAATAAACAGATTGACGTTCCATATTTGAAAAATGACATAAAAGAGGGTTTATACCTGCTGAGCTGGCAACGTTGCATTTTTGTTAGTTTCTCGATTATTTTCTTTAAAAACCGTTAGGCTTTGATCAATTATAACTGAAGATACACATTGCCGAACAAAATCCCCTTCAAAAAATGTCCGAACTTTTTTATTTGTTTGCATAACAATTAAAATCATCACCTACACAGAAATTTGAACGTAGTCTTTACTTCATTACAGTCGAATTTCGGTTGACACTTGACAGCTAAACTTGACAATTTCACGCAACGTACTGAGAAAAAAGAAGGCCACTTTTATCAAAGTGGCGCTCATTTGGCTCGGACATTTTCGGGCGCGCGACTGTGGATCTACAGTTATAATTGATCAAAGCCGTTAGGTAATAATTTCTTCGTTTTTAAAGAAAATAAAAGTCTTATCACGAATTATTATTGCAGTAGACACATTAACTTATATATATTATTAGAATAATTTGTATACAAAACATTTTTAATTTTCATTTTTTTTTTTGGAATAATCGAGGGTTAGGAGCTGGTTGGGGGCGGATTGGGAGCGAGTTGGTTTAATATGAAGTTTCACTTCTTCCGGAAGGAACTAAGGAGAGCCATAATTGATGAAAAAGCAAATTGGATAAAAATATTAGCTGCCCAAATTACTAATTCCACGCGGACGGAGTCGCGGGCAAAAGCTAGTAATATTATAAAGCTGAAGAGTTTGTTTGTTTGTTTGTTTGAACGCGCTAATCTCAGGAACTACTGCTCCGATTTGAAAAATTCTTTCAGTGTTAGATAGCCCATTTATCGAGGAAGGCTATAGGCTATATATTATTACGCTAACACCAATAGGAGCGGAGCGGAGCGGAAGAATGTTTCAAACTCGGGGGCTTTGAAGTAAAATTTCTATAGGCGCTAATCTCAGGAACTACTGCTCCGATTTGAAAAATTCTTTCAGTGTTAGATAGCCCATTTATCGAGGAAGGCTATAGGCTATAGGCTATATATATCATCACGCTAACACCAATAGGAGCGGAGCGGAAGAATGTTTCAAAATCGGGGGTTTTTGAAAAATTCTTTCAGTGTTAGATAGCCCAGTTAAATAGGGCGGGTTGGGGGCGGGTTGAGAGCGGGTTGGGGGCGGGTTGGTAGCGGGTTGGGAGCGGATTGGGAGCGGGTTGGGAGCGGGTTGAGAGCGAGTTGGGGGCGGGTTGGGAGCCGGTTGGGGGCGGGTTGAGAGCGAGTTGGGGGCGGGTTGGAACCGGGTTGGGGGCTGGTTGGGAGTGGGTTGGGAGCGGGTAGGGGGGCGGGTTCGGAGCGGGTTTGGGGCGGGTTGGGAGCGGGATGGAAGTGGGTTGGGAGCGGGTTGGTTTATTATGAAGTTTCACTTCTTCCGGAAGGAACTAAGGAGAGCCATAATTGACGAAAAAGCAAATTGGATAAAAAAAATAAGCTGCCCAAATTACTAATTCCACGCGGACGGAGTCGCGGGCAAAAGCTAGTCTAATATATAAAAATCTCGTGTCACGGCGTTTGTTATCGAACTCCTCCGAGACGGCTTGACCGATTTTTATGAAACTTTTTTTCTCTGTATTCGGTAGGTCTGAGAATAGGTCGTAGGCTATTTCTTATACCCGTAATATGGCAAAACAACGTTTGCCGGGTCAGCTAGTGTTTTTATAATAAAAGATGGAAACGTTACGCTACAAAGCAATGCAATTATGTGATTGACTGTGTATACCTACAACATTATCAGTGTTACGACCGGACCCGTCCCAACCCAGCAAAGAGCGAGAAGAGGAGCCCATTACAAGCACTTCCAGTAATTTGGGGTGCGCGGCGGAAACCCATTTGGGTATTATTGAGGCGGGGCGGGTAGTGGCGACTATCCGTATCTCCATTATGATTGCGTTATCAACGCGATCAATTAAGTAGCATTACGTTAAAATTCGCCCCAGCCATCAATTACGAGCCCGCCGGAGAGCACCGCGGCGCGTGGCAGATTGTGGACATGCCCTCAACTAAAATATACAGTTATTAAAAAATAATTAAGCAATTCGCATTGAAATTGCTAATTTACTTTGCAATTTAATGTGGCTAATAACATACGTCGTATGCTAAGTAAAGCCGAACAATTTGATCCATTAACGTCGTAATCTGTTAAACACTCCCTTCTGACTCCGCACTGATCGTATTCATTATTCACCGGCAGAGAGCAATTAAAGCTCCACTAATCAATCTCAAACTTCAGCCAGAGCTGAACTCTAATCAAGAAAACTCCTATTCCGTGAAAGCTCTCCGAACAAAATTTAACTTAATTAAAAATGTAAATTAAATTCCTAGGCGCTTCCACAAGCACCACGTCGGCGGCGCGGCCCGCGCGCGCTCGGGGCTTTTGATTGCAGCTAAAAGGTTTGGGATTAGTGCGCGAAAGAGCTTTCAGTGCATTTGTAGAGCTTTTAAGTGGGAAGCTTTCGCTTAAGACACTTACATACAATGTAAATTTTATGTAGCTTAAAAGTAATGGTGTAGGTATCAATTATGAAACAAATGGTCGTCGTTACGAGTTTGCGTCTCAAACCACGGCTAATGTAAGGCTCGATTCATTGTAAATCTCGTGATTTTAAAATTGTTTGATACATATTAATAGCACACTTGCTTAAGGAGTGATGAAGTGTCAATATTTGTTAGTCACGGATGGGTTTACCGTCGACAGTCAAAGGCAGAAGGGGTGCGCGAGGGGGCGGGAGGGGGCGAGGATCTGACCAAGGAAGTTCGGTGTCCGGAAATAAACCGCCCGTAAAATTGTCAATTCCGAGGGCACGCTGGCGCCTGGGCCCGACAATTTTGAGCCGGACGACTCCGTACGACTCCTCTGAGCTCGTGCCTACTCGCTTCATTGTTTGAAACGACATCAAAGTATTTTTACAGATTTGGATTTGTTTACATTTTTTATCTATTTCTTATGCAGCATCTTTCGATAGTATCAGAAATTCAGAACGACACATTAGGTACATCCACAGAATCAAAATATCCAGAAAAAAAACCGGAAGTATAAAAACCTATGGTACATATAATATTTCAAGCTAAACCTATAACTGCACAACAACGAGGCATGGATACTTCTATCTATTGCATGTCAGCGAAACGCGATGCCATCTGGGTGGGCGCCAAAACAATCACTGTTATTCACTACTTAACCCCCTCCCCCGACGCAACACATTACACTTTTGCCGCCGCTTCGTATTTAATTACATTTCCATACCCAAGCACATTACACAGTAAATTGACAACACTCAAACTACGGAAAGCGTTTACCGAGTCGTCCTAAAGAAAATTGGGTCGTATATATCACAAGCCGCATACGCGATAACACACGCATCGCCCATCCAATCACAAGGAGCAGCGAGCAGAAAGCTTATTATCGAGACGCGTTCTTCCGACGCGCCGGTAATGAGGCCGGCGGGCGGCCGGCCCGCGCCGGACGCCCGCCCGGCACCGGACCGCCACAACCTCCGCGCAACTCCGCTGCACGGCACATCACACGGCACACGTGCACCTCGCACTCACACCCTCGCTTCTTGAACTGCGATCATCGCCACACTCATCCGTGAAATTGATTCTCCAGAAAAGAAAAGACGAAAAGATAAATAAAAAGGAAATAGGAAAACACAAGCTAAGATTTGGCGTGAAATTGTTTTTCAGCGCCCACCCGCCGCCGACGCGGCTACGGCGGGCGGCGGCCCGGCTCGGGAATTTCCCAATTACAGGGTGTGAACGTATTTGATTATGTAACGTATCCTTCAACCCGAACGTATTAATGGTCATTGTTATTACTAAAATCAATTAAAAAGTTATTCTGTACCAAATAGTTTTGGGTTCGAATGTAATTAAACCAAACTATTAAATCTGTTTAAACCAACCTATAGATAGAAATATACTTTTATCTTTCTAAAATACTTGAACAAACTGACCGAATCTCCATCAGATTTTATCTAAAATAATAGCTCTAATACCATATATAAAAGGTCTACCTATCGGGCTGAAGATCAGCCGAATTGGGATAAGTTAAAACACTGTGACATCTCATCCACTACGTGATCCATTTGCCGAAGTAAGAAGCAATCTCATTCAATACCCGGCCCCGCCAGGGCTGCCGGCAGCCGGCTGCTAACAATGCGATACTTTGTGCGCGCCAGTATCACGGAACGCAATAAAACTTTACATTACTCTTTAACTACTTCCCCATAGTTATAAGCGTGTGATGGGAAATGGGGCATAAATATAGAATCGCTCGTTGTTTCATTTTATAGTTACTTTATAACAATACCGCTGGTGTTTTATTATGAAACGCATTGAATTGGATATTATAAAATACAAACGCAATATAGCCGGCATAACTAATGAAAACAAATGGCAACGCTGCGATATTATAATATAAATATTTAATTAAGTATGAAATGTCTCAAAAAATAATGAATAGGAAAACGGTCGACTAATTAAGCTCCCGGTCGCTTTAACTGCTATCTGAATTTTTGCGTTCATAACACGTCTTAGGGGAGTTCGGGCAGTTTCATTGAGCGTGTTAAATAAAATATTGCTATGTCAGCATCGGCAGCCCTAGTAAAGAACGGAGTATCGCTTCCCCCGATTGTATTAGATTCAGCTGCCCTTTTCATCTACATGTCGTTCTCTTCTCGCCGCCGCCGCGCGGCTAGACGCGCGCCGCGGCGCGCCTCGTGGATACGCCTCCTACGGTCGATTATTTTCCTATCACTCACTGTCACTAAACACTGCAATAATCATAATCACTGTGTTCCTACACTCATCCGATTATTTACGAGATCGAATGACATACTCCAACACGCCGTCGAATTTTAATAAATCGCTTATTAAATCGAGATCTGCTTCATTATAAATACAGCTACTAATGTTTCAAAATATTTCTACGGCAAAAATATCAACTTCATGTCTAAATCTTGTTATTTATCTACAACATTTCTTATTTGGAAAGAAACTATGAATATGATTATCCACACCATTCCAAAGGCTATCATCCAATAAACCTACTAGGTAGGTACAAAAGGTATCAAATCTTTTTCGTCCGTAGTGAAATTGAATATTTATCCGGGTAGTATCTCTATTCGGGAACAATTTTTATGTAGGGGGAATACAATCTCAAGATATTTCGGAGGGCCACTCCACGAGGATATTGGCAAATACCTTGCCTACATTACCTTTATTGCTTCGCGACATCGCGTGCCTGGTTTGATTCTATCTGCGATTACCAGGGAATTATTCAATGTTCGCAATATTGGTAAATAAGTCGACGAAAACTTTCTATTTGTGGTTCATGCTACAAGCCAATATTTTAAGCGATATGTTTCCGTCCGTGCCTTTAATCATCATAAATATAAAATAAATTTACCATATTAAAGGTAATTTTTAAATTATGCTAATTTAATTATGCAATTTGAAATGGTCTTCAGACATTCGGGTCAAGCTTAATTCTTAACACGGTGGTCAGAATGGCCTCACCACACCACTTAACACTTTTGACCAGTTTGACCATTATTTATTACAAGATCCTTGGTTCATAATAGGATAGACCATAAAGTGTACATTTTTGCCGCCTATGCCCCAGACTGTGTTATACAACCACTAACCTACCACGCTTAGCCTTAAATATTGGCTTATTAGCAATGACCATTAGATTCACTTAAATCACAAGCTAAGCATAGTGAGCAGCTTACAAAATATAAAAATACCTAATGTCCATATAATTTGTTCTTGGCGTAATATCTTTACAAAACTACCTTATTAAACGCTATCACGAGAGCCAAGCTATAAACCCAATTACAAATTAGATAGCCAAAGTTGATTCACGTCACATCTCGGGTTCAATCTCAGTTAGACAAAGCCTAAGTAGGTAACGAGAACATAATAGTAACAAGTTTAAAATGTAATCATCACATCAGTTGTCTACTAAATTCCGTCAATTGGGATAAATGAAGGGAGTCATTTGTCATAAATAATTGCACGCGACAATCGGTAAGTTGTCTGAAACAAAGCAAGTTGTCGCGCACAAGGCACCGCTTATAATTGAAGGACCCGGCGCCGCTCGGCCGAGCACAGTCCCAGTCCAAAGTTCCACAATTACCGCTTTAACAGACATCCGCACTTTTGCATGCTAAATAATAAAGTAAAGGACTCAAAATATGGTGCAGGCGTAAGCGATTAATACTGAAACTGACACCAGACACACCCATAAAACGTTCTTAAGGTACGCTGTTATGATGAGTGCTTTTGCTATTGTTTCATTCAACAGACTACAATATTACTACCGACAAAAATTACAAGAATCAGGCTATTTATTGCAGGGTGTTAACTGCACGAAATATATTAAGTAAACCATTTTTATGCAAACGAAGCCAATGTTTCTAATGAAATGAAAAGTTTATTCACTGACTAAGTTTAATAATTGTGGATGTAATCTATATATATAAAAGAAGAAACTGACTGACTGACTGACTGACTGACTGACTGACATATCAACGCACAGCCCAAACCACTGGGCCTAGAGATTCCAAATTTGGCATGTAGGTTCCTTATAAGGTCTAGGGGTGCACTAAGAAAGGATTTTTCAAAATTCACTCCCTAAGGGGGTGAAAAGGGGGTCCAAAGTTTGTATGGGGAAACAAGATTAGTTCGACTATTTTATTCGAAACTTCACAGAAGTACTCCTAATGGTAAATGAGTAAACACGTGTTTCAGGTTTTTTGAGAATTCAACCCCTAAAAGGGGGGAAAGGGGTAACAAAGTCTGAAAATCAACATGGGTGTTGTTTCTATGGTTTATCGGGTCGCTGGTTATGAAAACAATAACGGTTTTAAAATCCGACGTGGCGGACGTAAAATACCATCTCCCTGGATGGGGTTGAAATGTCTAAATAAACTAAATGACTGTTGATATATCAACGCACAGCCCAAACCACTGGATCTAGACTTGAAATTTTGCACATAGATAGATACCTTATACAATGTAGGCATCCACTAAGGAAGGATTTTTGGGAATTCCCACGGGAACGGGAAAAAACGGAATTTATAAATTCGATTCCGAGTGACCCTATCTCAGTAACTATAATAACTAGACTCTTCAAATTTGATACCCAAGTAGGTATTATATTAGTTAAAACATTAATTTCAGGATTTTTTCCAAATTCCCACGGGATAAGGAAAAAACGTGATTTATATATTCAGTTCAACGGGATCCTATGAACTATAATTACTAGACTCTTCAAGTTTGACATAAAAGTAGGTAATTATAATAGTAAAAAACTGTTTTAAGGATTTTCGGAAATTCCCACGGGATAAGGAAAACACGGGATTTTTCGTTTTACTGGTCGTAGAAAGCTGAAATTCGGCATGTAGGTTGCTTGGAGAGTGTAGCGGAGCATTGAGAGAGGACTTTTCAAAATTCCCACGGGAACGGGAAAAAACGGGATTTTTCGTTTTGGTGATCGTAGAAAGCTGAAATTCGGCATGTAGGTTGCTTGGAGAGTGTAGCAGAGCATTGAGAGAGGACTTTCCAAAATTCCCACGGGAACGGGAAAAAACTGGATTTTTCGTTTTACTGGTCGTAGAAAGCTGGAATTCGGCATGTAGTTTGTTTGGGGAGAGCAGAGGAGCATTGAGAGAGGACTTTCCAAAATTCCCACGGGAACGGGAAAAACAGAATTTTTCGTTTTACTGGTCATAGAAAGCTGAAATTCGGCATGTAGGTTGCTTAGGGAGTGTAGAGGAGCATTGAGAGAGGATTTTCCAAAAATCCCACGGGAACGGGAAAAAACGGGATTTTTCGTTTTACTGGTTGTAGAAAGCTGAATTCGGCATGTAGGTTGCTTGGAGAGTTTAGAGGAGCATTGTGAGAGGACTTTCCAAAATTCCCACAGGAACGGAAAAAAACGGGATTTTTCGTTTTACTGGTCGTAGAAAGACGAAATTTGGCAAGTGGGTTCCTTGGGGAGTGTAGGGGAGCACTAAGAAAGCATTTCCCGAAATTCTTACGGGAACGAGAAAAAACGGGATTTTGCGTTTTACATGTTGTAGAAAGCTAAAATTTCAAAATTCATAAGTTCACACTGTAAATAGGCCGCAAAGGGCTCTTTAACCGAGTTCAAAAAAAGGCGGAGATTATGCATTCCACTTTATGTATTTTTTTATGCAGGTATGTTCGCCGATTTCTTGGTCAATTGTGGACCGATTATAAAAATTATTTTTTTATTCTAATTAATACAATATACTCCTGAGATGGTTCCATTGTCACCAAATCAGGATCTGATGACGGGATCTTAGGGAAATCGAGGGCAACCCTCAAATTTTATAGGCACGCATTACGTTTTTCATATATTTTCTCAATCTATTTAAGTGTTTGCGTCTGGTAGACATCATCTCATGTAGATGAGCTGATGATGGAAGGTAAAACTCCTTAACGGTTAGGAGTTGAGGATATCTTTTCAAATATTATAGGTACGTATAGACCGATAGTTGTATTCTTTCAGGTTATCCGGGTGAGCTGATGATGGAAGGTTAAACTCCTTAACGGTTAGGAGTTATAGGAAGTTTCTTTAAATATCATATGCACGTATAGACCTTTAGTTGTATTCTTTCTGGTTATTCAGATGAGCTGATGATGAAAGGTATAACTCCATAACAGTTAGGTCACACAACACCATAACAAAATACTATAATATGTATAATATCAATGCTAAGTAGGTACACAGCGCTTCCAGTTACTCAAGTTTCCGTAGAAGGTAAGAAAACATTGAATTATACCTAATGCAGAACAGGGGAAATTAATAATAGGTTTTATATATTAACAAACCTGGTTATTTTAGTGCCCGCTTTCGATTAGTGAAAAACATTGTATCTAAAGAAATACTGTAAAGGACCGTATCTACCTGAAGTTTAGTCGGGCTTGCTTGCTCGCTTACTTGCACGCTTGCTTGCTTGCGTGCATGCATGCTTGCTTGCATGCTTGCTTGCTTGCCTGTATGCTTGCTTGCTTGATATCTTGGTTTTTTGGAATACTCATGGTACACGCGAGCGAAGCCGCGGGCAAAAGCTAGTTATTTCATAAAAGCTATTAGCGTATTTGCTACGTTGGAGGATATAATATACTTACTTTACATATGAAAATGGCGAAAAACTATTAAAGTACTTATATACTTTTTTCATTTAATTATTTTACTGTTAAATTAAAGATTATGTATTTATTTCTTAAGCAGAAGTTAATTTAAATTTTGATTGTGTTGGTATGATTAAAATAAATAGCTTAGATTAAAATAAATGGGTAGCTTAGATTAATGTGCACAATTATGTAAAAAGAAAAAACACAACACAATCGACGCCTGTGAGTACTCTAGCATAGATAAAACCATTTTAATAGCATAGGTGCATAAAGTACGGAAAGTGGTATCAATCTTACGCGTGCATAAGCACTGTTTATGCAGCGACAGCGGCTGCAATTACAAACAGTGCAGCGACTGCAAACACGATCATGTAATAAAATCGCAGCTCCGTCCCCGCTTCGCTAATTATCCACGTGTAATGAATCACTAAATTAAATGTTGTTTAAATACAACCCAACACTACACCAATTAAAATTTTCAGTTAAAATCTACATATAATGTAATTGCTTCGTTAATTTTAGAAAGGCGCAACGACACCGAGTGCCATATCGGGAGGCGACTCTGTTTTGCTATTGCTCGGCGCTGCGTCAGATTCCGCGATAATGCAGCTTAATTAACGTTTAGATGCAACGCTGATTAAACGTTCACTTAAACTGCAATAACTTTGCCCTGCCGCTGTAAATAAGCATTCGTGATCGTCCTCGACTAGCTATTTTAATGAGATTTAATGGCAGCGGTGTTTCTGCCTCGGACGGCTCAAGCTCGCCTCACAAGTTACAATGTCGGCTCTTAAGACCTTAATTTTTTTTTATTTTTTTGCAAAAAAAACATTTCAATATAATACAATCTGATCCCTGATACCTTCTGATACCTTAATTGGTTTCCAACATGTTTAATCCGCTTAATGGTTGTTTTTATCAACCAACACACAATAACAAACTCCGGTTTCAACATCGATAACTCTGATTGATGTGAGCCTTTATAAGCTTTTATTGTCAATGGACGTTCTTAGCACTGAACGGTCTGGTTAGAAAAACAGACTAATATACAAAAGATAGAACAAAAAGTCATTGTGAAGAGGATACTTGATAGGAAGAATGTCCCAAGTGATACTTATAGTTGCAATGTCCATACCAAGGTGTGATTGCTGTTAATAGTCATTTAAAGACATTAAATTGTTGCGTTGATGGCGCTCGGAGCGGAAGGCGTATAAATTCGATGAGCGAGTGGCGGGCTGACACCTGTGATTGCATTTACAATGCTAATTCACGGCGCAACATCACGCCAACGCCGCCATGCTTCTCGTTTCGCAGCCGTTGCTCGCTATCCGGTCTCACTAACACAAATCTAAACACATTCGAAAAATTCTACCTACGCTGATTGAAAAACGCGACACGAAATGATTTCGATAGACCGCAATTATAAATTGATTCGGTAGGTAATTTGCATAGAGGTAAATGTAATTGCGATTACTTAGCTAGAAAATTATCATTTTAAACCGATCCGATGTCCGGATGTTGATACAAGCTTGGTAATGATCGATGACAAATTTAAATTCATTAAAAAAAGATAAACCGGAGAGGGATTGGGCCGTAATACAGCTAGATAGATACGTCGAGATAAGCCGGCGGATAAGCGGCCGCGATCCATTATCGAGCAGTTAATTGATAATTACTTTCTTCCATTACGCCGAACGAAAAACGCGGTGATTAACTCTGAATCGCTTTAACGAGCACAATGGGTCGACGTTCAATTAAAAACCCTTGTCGAATGTCGACGGCTTCGCAGAAAAGCGGAATCGACGCTGACTCAATCTCGTATACATGGAATAAGGAATTACTCGCGTGCGGAAAGTTTTTAATTAAATATTCACCCGTTTTGTAATTAAGATGCGATTCAACTGAGTACAATAGAGTTTCGTGGGGCATTCTCGAAAGAAATCGGAGACAGCTTTAACATTTTCAATAACCTTTACGACAATAAGGATCGGACGACGCGATACGCGATAATTTTTTTTTAATGCGCTCCTATAAAATTGTGTAACACGTTATTTAAATAAAATTATGTTTGTGTTAAAAAAGCAAATACCGCTAATTTGCCATTGAAGGTAACCCGGTGGGATTTTTTAAGAATGAATTTACCGGTTTGGAGTGGTATCACTTTACACGTAAAAGCTAATATATTGTCGGTGCACTTCGCCGAGCGCGCTAAGGCCACATATGCAGCATTTGAGTGTAATTTAAATGCATACACATTACATTACTTGCGTGCTCATAGTAAGCGCAATAACTAAATTTGTCGTAAAAATCTTAATAATCTTGATGCAATTACAAACAAAATTACATCAAACAAACATATTATTTTACCAGTTATCAACGGCAAGTAGGTAGCTACTTTATATAAATTGATATTTACCTACATTTAGACGACCAGATGGCCTAGTGGTTAGAGAACCTGACTATGAAGCTTGAGGTCCCGGGTTCGATTCCCGTGTCGGGGCAGGTATTTGTATGAAAAATACGAATGTTTGTTCTCGGGTCTTGGGTGTTTAATATGTATTTAAGTATGTATCTATCTATATAAGTATGTTTATCCGTTGTCTAGTACCCATAACACAAGCTTTGCTAAGCTTACTTTGGGACTAGGTCAATTGGTGTGAATTGTCCCATGATATTTATTATTATTTATTATTATTATTACTCGTATTGTAATTGAGGTGTAAATATCATAGTTCTATTATTACGTTTCTTGGGTATAACGATGAATGGGTTTTTGTGATAATAAAAGTCCATTAATACTAAATGTAATGTGGTAATACAATAGGTTCAGGTAAACACTGACCCCCTTTTCATAAAACAGGACAAATCTATAATAAGATAATCTTCGTCTTATCTGTGTCTGGCCAATATAAACAAACAAAATTAAATGTTAAGTTATCTTAAGTATAACAACTTTGTCATCGCTTTTTATGACTTAAAACTATAGTTCCAAAATTACGTAAACAAAACATTTAATTTCGTCGACATGAATGAATCGCAGACTTTATCCCATCTTACTGTTCGCTTACTATAAATTCCGAAGGAATATCATCCGCAGAATTCCAATAGCTGGGCGCTGATGTCCAAAATCGTGATATATCGAAGCGTGATCGCCTGGTGTGCGCGCCTGTTTATGAGATATTTCATAACTTGCATAATTCGCAAACCATTTATCACTTGACGCCATATCGATGCCAAGAAGCAGTTTAAGCACATTTCGAACACCGTCGAAGAGGGTCGACTACTATAGGTACACTTACTTAAATAAACAAATCTAAATGGTTAATCATATTTAAGCTGACCATATAAGTACGAAGTTAATTTAGGAAATCATAAATAAATGACGAGACATAACCCACATAGTGCAATTCAAGCACGATTCCCGCAAATTACCGTGTCCACATGAAAAACGTTTTTTAGACGTACGCTAATGGTTCGTACCAAAATGACACAGCGCTAATGAATAAATTTTTGCTCCAAGTTAAAATTGTTATCGGCTTTTGACAGATACGTGAAAATTTGTCTGAAGTGCTGTGGGGTATACTTTTATTATTAACGGTCGTTTTGCGGTCTTCATGGTGAACATGGTTTGTGGTTTCGTGCCATGACCATAATATTATTCAAAGTTTCATGAAATAATTTAAGTACATGCAGCCAACATAATTATTATTATCTATATCTATATTTATCTATAAAGATGTCAAGTTTGTTTGTATGTAGAGGACAATCTTTGGAAATACAGAACAGATTTAAAAAATCTTTCACAGCTGGAAATCTATACCTACTATCCCAGATTAACATAAGTAGGCTGTTTTTTTTACACATTTCATTTTTTTAGCGCGGGGTGCTAACGAACTTATGACTACAGCTAGTGTTTTATAATTTTGAAATAAAAGGGATTATTGAAGATTTACATAATGTAAACCCTTCTTATCACCCGACTGTCGAAGGAGGGTTATGTTTTTTCTGTCTCGTTGATACCATGATTGATACTAATAAGATTTGCAGAAACTGAATCTTTTCATTTAAAATACTTAGTTAAAATGTAAACAAAAATTAAGTGTAAATTTAAATAAGTACAAAAATCAATACATATTGTTATTTCGTCCCATGTAGCTATGGAGTTACACCTAAGAAATGTTTTAATTTTAACTTTTAAATTTTAATTAAGATTTAAGTCATTTTATGAAGTTAATATTTCCTATGTGATTTTAATTGTAGAATTAACGTGAATAACTAGGCAACCTATAACATCGTTGTAGGTTGTGTCGTCGTTGAGTCGACTTACAACAAAAACAAAATTATATTATTTTTAGGTACTAAAAATGTTTTTCTTTTTAATGCGATTTCAAATTAAGCATGTTTGAACGAATGAGGTGTATGCTTGGAAAGCAGGCTGGCAAGCACGGGCGTGTATGTATGCGGGCTGGTCGCACGGGACGCCCGCGTTGCACCCGGCACTTGCTCCATAAACAGGCTTCCGTATTTTTCAATCAGAGAGCTGTCAAAGCGTTCTGACACCCTCATCCCATCGGCTCGCACTCGCCGAACACCGAAATTGGTTTTCTACATTCAATCCATACAAAGTTTAATGTTATTCGTTCGCGATATCACCGGGATGCTGCCGATGTTTACCGTCGCACCAAATCATATTGGATTTGCAAACTTTTGTTTGCGGACTTTATTTCATTTCACTGTTAGCTCAGGCCGAGAGACTGCAATTTTGGTTATCGTACTATCAGCTTCATTCATATGAGCCACTATGTGTATAAAACCTGTTTCATCATAATGAATGCTCTATATACAAAAACAGTTACAACACTATTCCCTACAATTAATCTTAGTTTAGTATCTAATTTTATTTATTAAAGTGAAAGTTTTGTTACTCTTTCACGTTAAAACGGTTTGACGAATTATTTTGAAATTTAACACAAAGATAGTTTGTAACCTGGATTAACGTTAAGGTTACTTTTATCCCCGTAAATTGCATTGTTTCCGCGGGATAGCGATAAGCAATTCTTCGCGGACAGAGTCGCGGGCAACATCTAGTGCTCTATAAATATACACCAACCAAGAAAACCGGACCAGTTTACAACAGTTTAGTACAATTATTATTGTTTAATCAAGTATACCGACAATTTTAGCCACAATGTAGGCTCTACATTTAGATTGTAGAGGATTGGTAGTGCAAGTTACAAATTAAGTGCACCGGATATCTGCGAGAGCAGCTCAGCAACAGAGAAGGCTGGAGTGCGGCCGCAAGCGTTTATAAATTGAAGGGCTGGTACCTGCGGCTTAATACACCGCCGTTTCCGGTTCATTTCCGCGCGGCGCGCCCGGCTCCGGATATTGCTTTTAAGGTTGTGCTGCACGCCATCGCCCGCTATACTCGCTCATCCACCACAAGCCAACTACACGCTCTACAATCCCGATGACGACACACACTCCATTTTACTCCCATTCAATGTCACACCATCTTTTTTGGAGGCAAGCGGTACAACTATGTTAAGCAATAACATGATTTCAGCCCAACTGATGAAGCCGTGGTAGCCTAGTGGTACCTAAAGCCTCTCAAACAGAAAGTTGTCAGTTCATACCGGGCTCGCACCTTTTAGTTTTTCGGAATTTACGTGCGAAATTACATTTGAAATTAACCATGAGAAGTGAGGCAACTTTCGCACACAGTGTTTTGTGTGTGAGTGAAATTCTCAATCCGAGCACTCCAAGCATTCTTATTCTGAGAGGAGGCCTGTGCTTTGCAGTGGGATGAACCAATAAAAATAAAAATACATCATAAAGCATATTAAAGAAGTTGCATCCAACGCGGGTTAGCAACAAATAAACGAGAGAAACACGATCCTTTGAAGCCGCTCCGGAAATTAAATGTTCCCTTAAGCTTAAAGTTTAATTAACTAACATCACGCGAGTGCACTGCATAGTGACCAGTGTTGGGGCAGAACGGTACGAAGCGCGGGCGTGATGCGATTCCGCGACGACTGAGAACGACCCGTACGATAGCATGCGCGTTAGCGGTTTCCTCGAACGTGTGGCAAGTTCGAAGGGGACGGCGTCTTTAAATCAGGCGCGCTAAATCATAGCCGACAGCTGCGATTCTAGGAAGCGTAATTTGATGGACAGTCAATTTAAGTGTGAAGCGGTAGCTCGTGCACTTCCATTGCGTGCAAATTACGGTTTCGCGACACCACCATCCGTACCTGAGAAGCATAACACTGCAAGTGCCATTTCTAAAATTTTACAGGAGAAGGGATTTTGTGTCAAATTCCAGCATACACGACATTAAGGATGGTTTAAAATAAAACTAATCGAATTTAAGTAACAGAGTGTTTTATTAATCAAAAGTTTGGTTATTCGAGATCAAGATTTATTATATTATGAGATCAACTTCTAAATCTGAGATAGATTATTTTCAGAAAATAAAAAAAACTAACTCACATACCGTGTTCTGCTTCTTAGCAAAAAATTAAACCTATAGAGTTACCTCAATTATCACATTATAATAGTGTTAATAAATGATAAAATAATAACGATATTTTATTGTTATTATCGAGAAAACTCCAAAGGTTCGATTTTAAGGGTTCTGTAGCCAAATGGCAAAAAACGGAACCCTTATGGATTCGTCATGTCTGTCTGTCTGTCTGTCCGTTGTAAGTCACAGCCACTTTTTCCCGAAACTATAAGAACTATGCTGTTGAAACTTGGTAAGTTGATGTATTCTGTGAACCGCATTAAGATTTTCACACAAAAAGAGAAAAAAAAATATTTTGGGAGTTAGATATACTTAGAACTGAAACTCAAAAAAATTTTTTTTCATCAAACCCATACGTGAGGGGTACCTATGGATAGGTTTTCAAATTGATATTGAGATTTCTAATATCATTTTTTTCTAAACTGAATAGTTTGCGCGAGAAACACTTCCAAATTGGTAAAATGTGTGTCCCCCCCCAGCGTAACTTTTAAAATAAGAGAATGATAAAACTAAAAAAAATATATGATGTACATTACCATGTAAACTTCTACCAAAAATTGGTTTAAAAGAGATCTAGTAAGTAGTTTTTTTTAATACGTCATAAATCGTAAACCGCAATTTTTTATAGACAATGGTACGGAACCCTTCGTGCGCGAGTCCAACTCGCACTTGGCCGGTTTTTTTTTAATTAGTTTGCTTAGTTACTAATCAAAAACCATAATTTTAAATTCTATTAAAATTATCAGCCAAAATAAGAATAAAAAATAATAAAAAACTCGCTTATACAAAAAACACTTCAGAGCAATAAAAACGGGTTACCTTGTATACGATATTTCATATAAAGTAACCAGTTTTCATTGCTCTCGAGTGTAAAATGGCAACAAAAAACGTGTTTTTTTTTTATTATAAAATGAATCAGTCTTCATTCTCTGATTCCACAATATCAGCCATGAGGCAAATCAGTGTAATATTTTTTTATTAACGAATCAGCCAACCACTCGTACTGCACGTTGAGGTAACTCCCGCGCAATGACCAACAAACCCTTCCCTGCGCACCCGCCGCCTGGCTAACGTTTGGGGCACAATACTGTAAGTGCAGACTTACATTAAAATGCCTGATAGCATGATACTGTAACTCAACTAAAAGTCGTTCATATCACTGTAACTCCGGACATACGATAAAATGTAGTTTATTTATCATCAAGTTGTATTATACGGTAATTCACTTAGACTGAAATGCTTCGTAGTGATAAATGTTCTTACATCAAAATACATCTGAGGAACTCCGAAACGTAAACGATTTCTACAGATACAGTGTTATGGTTCGATAGAGCTCAAAAAGTTATGTACGATACTGTAAAAAACCGAAAATCGTAAAAAGTGGCACTTGCAGTGTTATGCTTCTCAGGTACGGCATTTAGACAATAGGTACGAGATATTCGTAGTACTGCGTAGAATCGATAGAAACCTAATACAAAAAGATCACAACATAAAAGAAAATTGCGTTATTGGTTAATATCCAACCAGGTAAACTTTGTAAAAATGCCTGGAATGCCATGAGACTAACTTGACTTAGGTGTACAGCAGACTACAAATTATTGTAACTAATTGTAACCTACCTATTCACTTTTGTACTCTATTGCATTGGAATACCTAAGGTATTTTTTCACCATACCTATATTTTTTTGTAGCCGATAGTAGTGTTTTAAAAGACACTTCAAAAGGTAGTTCGTGCGAAGATTAATCTCAAAAAAAAGTACCTTTAGATTTTATACACACCTCACACAATAATTGTGCATTTAAAATACAGATAACTCTTCCGTTTCTTTTACAAATAAAAAATACATAAAGCCTGACCAGAAATATATGAGCATTGTCAAGAGGGCGCCACTATTTTCATTTGTGTAAACATTTTAGTATAGTCTGAGCAATGTGGATTGGCAACTCGTTATTTTGACTTAGGTACCGACTTTTATTCACCGTAATCAAAATAAGAATCCAAATTCAGCGTCCATAGGGCAAGTGCCTTCAAATTGAGACCCAGAAATTAGTTCCAATTAAATCCGCAATATGGCGCATGGTCATATATTATTGGTCAGGCTTAAAATAAGTGAACCAACGTTCATAATTCCTCTAACACAGGAGATAGTTATTTAGATTTTTATATTCTCGGTACTAATATCGCAAAACAACTCTAATGCGTTAAACGTGTTTTAGCAGCACATTAATGATCACCATATGTTTCATTATAGCGTGATGTTAATGTACAAAAAAAGCTTGGACCGCCTGTTAAACCGGCGGAGCATGCGGTTTCAATTAGCACCGACATTATGCAACTTTAATGTAATTACGGTTTATATTGTTATTATGACGCGGCAACTTTCCCATGCCCGACCGATATAGATATTACGCACGAAAGAATAATAAATGTCAACGGAAAAATATGACTGTGAAAGTGGATACTTCACGAAACACGTGTTTGATTTTTGTACCAATCTTAGAGCTTTACATATAGAAGAAAGTGGTAATAAACGTCGATTGCTAACCAATATTGTTGTATCATGTTTATTTAATTTACCTTTGTCAAGTTCTTATGAAAGTCTAACAAAGAGTTTAGATTAGACAAGGTAATAGAGTGATGGTTAAAGTAGCAACAGTGTGACATTAGTGTGATCTGCTCTAAATTTCTTGGTAAAAAATGACTTAGTTGTAAAGTACATATTTCGCCATTTTTCAGATTGTCCGTACTATTTTAATTGTTTGATCCTTAAATTAACACTATTTACCATATTGAAAAGGTGAACAATTTAATAGCACAATTTTCAAGTGCCAACTTTACAACTTGAATTTCATCATCCCTTAATTGTCTAGTCTAAACTCCTTGTGTAAAATAAGGTAGAACGTTCGAAAAGGGGACTGAAGACAATAACAAAAAAAACAATAAATAAATTAAACACAAATTATTATAGAACTTGCAATGTTGACATTAAATACTCTAGTAGCCTTCGTGCAAGCAGCTCTTAAGATAAGCGGCTTAAAACTTTAGCTCGCTAATTAAATATTAATGACGTGATAGCTAAAACATTAAAATGCACGTAAATAATATTTTAATTGCGTTATAAATACACCATTTCTAATCTCCACGGACCCTTTTAATAAAACGCTCGCTTATCGGTCTGATTCAGTTACTTTAAATCGCTTCCATTACTTTGAGTAGATTTCGATGTTTATGTCACACACGGCAGCGATAATATCGCAATTTATTCCGTTATTCATTCACTTAATGGACTGAGCTTAATTACTGTTAAGTACTAAGTGAGATTCTAAGTACACATGGGAAAAAGCAAAAAACCAAGAGCGAGTTGGGCTAGCACACTATGGTAGGTACCCTACAACCCCGCTAAAAAAAATGAGTTTCTTTAATGTTTTTTCCTACTCCTGTACTTTTATCTGTTTTTTTACATGGTCGCGAACAAATATATAAGAACATAGATTATACTCGCCCTTCTGGCCTATTAGTTTAATTTTTTTTTTGAAAATGGAAGGCGAATGTTGACGCCGAATTATTGCTTTTGGTAGTTAAATTTTAAGAATAAATTTGTACAACTAGCTTATAGAACTTAGTTAAGTTATTTTTGGCATAAGAGTCCGATAACCAAGCTTGCGACGCAATCAGACGAAACTGGGAACCTCTATCAGGTGAGACTTAGTTTTTTATTGCCACGTCTGAGTCCCCGGCCTGGATTAAAAAAGTCCAATATTTGTTCTGCTGTCTGAGTTTTGGCTGTTTTGCTTTCTTCAAAAATAGCCTGGCGTCCGAAATTTTATTTGTCATTTCTAATTAGACTTACCATTTTATTTGTATACTTTCACACTACAACCAATCAAAATTAAAAATAGTACAATTGGATTAGTTCGGAGTTAACCTCCATCGATATAAGACGCGTTACGCAGTGCTCTGTAGATTAACCAGCAAACAAGATCCCTGCCTTACGGTTTTTGTGTGCAAACCCAGTGTCTAGTTCCGTTGGACGCTTTGGTTCAACTGACCAGCCAGCTGGACCTATAGCTTGCGGGCGTGAACACGGGCTACCAGTGTCTCGCACGACTGGTGTGAATACGTTTTTTATTACGGAGGGTAGTGCGCGTGCGGTAATTAACATCGGCTCAGTGCGAAATATTCGTAAAAATAACAAATACCACATCTTAAAGTATGTATGTCGGCAGGTATTGAGTCAAGTAACTATTACTTCATGAAAGGTTGCCGTATATGTGTATGAATATTAAAATATAAGGTAAACAAAACGTCCGATTGATTGTGTTCCACTATATATCGTTTTTTTTGTACATTGGCATACGGACACTGTTTAAAATGACATCTAAGCCAGTTTGTGCAAAATGCAAAAAGACAATACAAGGTAAACATTACCTTGTCTGCTCACATTGCAATAGTTCTTTCGACTTATCATGCACAAATAGCGAGAAGCGTTATAATTTAATGACCAAAGAGCGTAAAGCTGCCTGGACCTGCATAACATGCCGACAGAGTCTAATTAAGCAGGATAAAACAAGTACACCTATTTCTTCTACTTCAACAACAAATAATGGATTTGCGGTCAGTCAAGGAGCAGAGGGGGATAACTCCCCAATGATTTGTTCGCCCAAGAAACGGCAAAAATTTCAAGAGGTAGGAAAGAGTTATTGCACAATCAAGAGATTCTCGCCAGAAATTCTTTTACCTCAGAGTCAGAAGCAACCTAAAAGGTTGCAGGACAAGAATATAGTCCAGGTTGTTTCACCGATGAATGCGTTAGTCCAAGAACAGCGAGAGCGTCGTCAGTCTACAGACAATGTTACTGTGCGTAAACATAAGGTACCATATAGCTTCCGAGAGTCTCTATCTACCGAGGAGAGCTATAATATTTCAAATCTTCAAGACACTCTTAATAGAAGCTGCCCAGATCTCAGTAAAAACTTTAAGGGTGAGCTAGAATCACTTAAGGCCATAATCATAAATCTTCAAGATAAACTCATTTCCTCCGACACTTTTACCACGAATTTACTTCTTGAAAATGAGAAACAAAAGAACCAAATAGCTCATCTCAGTTTTCAAATTGAGCAGCTAAAAATTATATGTACTTCCACGTCCATAACAAGTAAGCAGACAGAAGGTCTTAAATGCAACAAATCTAGTTTCGTGCAAATTACAGAAACAGTTTTTGGTGTTGATGAGGTAGGGGAAAAAACGAGAAAACCAACACAAAAAGAAAACAACATTTATGTGGATGGAAATAGTGAAGAATGTCTGGTTGACTACAACGAAAATAAGCATTCAAAAGATGTAACAAATATTTCATGTGTTGGTGTGGAAAACCCAGATACTGAGACATACAACAATATTTACATTCTAGGAGGAGAAATATGTACGGGGCTAGCGACTAAATTGCTACGTTCTAGGAAAAAGTCAACATACGGCAAATATAAAGTTTACTCAGTCATCAAACCCTGTGCACGGAGCGAAGATATATTAAAATCAAAAGACACTTTAAATGCTACCACGGAAGATGTAATTATTGTGAACGTAGGTGATTGCGACTGTAACCCTATAAAACTAATGACAGAACTCTGTTATTTCATAAAGTCACATACGAAACCATTTATTATTGTAACAGGAGTAAAAAATAGTTTGTGCCTGAATGAAAAAAAATTGAATGACACCTTAAAACTATATTGTAGTAACTTTGATAACTGTGTATTTTTGCCTTTAGACGATTTTGAATGCTCAGATGCAAAGTTTATGAATAAATTTTGCTCAAAACTTAACTTTCTCATAGATTCGAAGTACTATAACAGTAAATATCTACCGCATAAGTACAACAAACAAGGGTGTAAAAATGTGCATAAGTTGAATTTAACAAATAATATAACACTCCAATTTAATAAAGGAACAATACCTTACTATTTTCAGAAGCGAGACGCTCAGAAAGTGGGTAATGGCGATCGGAATAGCACCCAAAAACGTATTACCGACTTTTTTCCTAAGCAAAATATAGCCAATAATTCTCGAATGTCCTGTGATAAGTTTTGTTTTCGTAACTAGTAATAAGTTTAATAGTATATCTCATCGAAATAGTGTTTGTGTACTTCACCAAAACATTGCAGGCGTCCTTAATAAGCAAGATATGTTGCATGCAGCTATAAATGAATTAGAAGAAAGTTTTAACAGCATTGACTTTGTATGTCTTAGCGAGACATTCATATTAGCGGGTGATGAGAGAAATGTCTCTTTAGAAAATTACGTATTAGGTTCTCACTGGTCCAGGCCTAACGCAAAAAGAGGTGGTGTATGCATTTTAGTAAAAAAAGGTATTAATTTTGCTAAATTAGACATCACGAAAGAATTTTCTATACGAAACGTTTTTGAATGCTGTGGTATTTCAATCCCAGACAGTAATTTAATAATTATTTGTGTATATACAACACCAAGTGCTGATAAATTACTTTTTTTGAACAATCTTGAATCTTTATTGTTCAGAGTTACAAAAAAACCAAACAGGAAAATTATTGTGGCTGGCGATCTTAATATCAATATAATGGAAAATAACAAATATACTAAACTTTTAACAAGTATTTGCGAAACATTTAATACAAAACTACATATAACTGAGCCAACTCGGAAAAACTCTTGTATTGATCAGTTTATAAGCAATATTAAATCCGCGACTGGTACAGTTCATAAATTGGGACTTTCAGATCACGATACGGGACAAATTTTAAAATTTAATATGAAAATTCTAAAAGCTCCTAAGTTGTGGTTTGAAACAAAAAGAGACTTTAGTGCCTCGAATTTAAATAAGTTCCGTGAGTGTATGGAATCACTTTCATTTAACGATGTATTGTCTGAAATGAACAGTGAGCTAGCTTTCAATAAATTTCATGACATTATTACGCTATTTTACAACTTAAATTTTCCTCTTATTACTGTAAAAAGCCGCAATACAAATAAATGTAAAACGTTGTGGTTATCTAGAAGCCTAAAAAATAGTTGTATTGTTAAAAGGCGAATGTATTTTCAATATCTATATGCTACAAATAATAAATCTCATTTTAAATATCTTTATAAAAAGTACTCGAAAACTCTTAAGAAGTGTATTATTGAAGCGAAACGTAGGAGTAACATAAATTATGTTACCAAAGCTAAAAACAAGTGCAAAGCTGCTTGGAAAGTTATAAAATCACAATCAGGAGAAAGTTGTCCAGCAGCCTTTACTAAGAAAATAAACGTAAATAAAACTGTACTCACAAAGCCAACTGACATAGCAAACGCTTTTAATAATCACTTCATAGATATCACGCACAAACAAATAGATAATATTACAATCTCAAATCAGATCCCTAGTCAATCGTCTAGTATTTTTATGAAACCAACAAATGACCGAGAAGTGCTTGATATTATCAAAGGCTTAAAGAATACTTGTTCTGTAGGGTATGATGGACTTTCAACAAAAATTATTAAATTATGTGCTCCAGTCTTTGCTAAAGTTCTAGCACACTTAATTAATTTATGTCTTACAGAAGGTATTTTTCCTGAAAGACTTAAGAAATCTACCGTCAAACCATTATACAAAAAGGGTGATATAAATGATTTAGGTAATTATAGACCAATAACTTTAGTTCCAATAATTTCAAAAATTTACGAAAAAGTTATGTATTCTAGATTGGACCACTTCTTAAACAAAAATAATATTATAAAACAAGAGCAAAATGGATTCCGGAAAAATATGTCAACTTCTCTAGCTGTTTTCAAATTGATAAAAACTGTTACAGATAGTGTTAACAAGGGTGAATTAGTAGTAGTATTATTTTTGGATATGACTAAAGCCTTTGACTTTGTACATCATGGCAGGCTCATAAGTAAACTTAATAAATATGGTATACGAGGAATAGCAGAACAATTGCTGAGTAGCTATTTAAGTAAAAGATCTCAATACACAGAAATAACTCAATTGCAAGCAAACAATCACAAAAAATCTTTTGAATCAGATTTGCGGCCAAATTGTTATGGAGTACCTCAAGGAAGTGTTATGGGCCCTCTTCTTTTCCTTGCATATATTAATGATTTACCAGATCACGTTAAACATGAATGCATCTTATTTGCAGATGATGTTTCAATAGTTATAAAAGGAAAGGATAGAGTAATGTTGCAAAATGAGATCAATATAACTTTAAATTCAGTGGTTGACTGGCTCAAAAAAAATAACCTGCAAGTGAATATGCTGAAAACCCAATTAATGCGTTTTTGTACGCACCGGGCTTCACCTATTACTTTTAATATTACATATGAGAATAAACAGATTGCCGAAGTCTCACACACTAGTTTCCTTGGAATAATTTTGGATAGCCACTGCGATTGGAGTTTGCATATAGATAAAGTATGCAATAAAATTAGCCGCTTTGTGTTTGTTCTTTGGCGGTTAAGACAAATGGCATCTGAAGTTACTAGTCTCATGGCATACCATGGTTATGTAGCATCGGTGCTTCAATATGGTTTGTTATTATGGGGTAACTCGGTGCACGTTAATAAGGTGTTCATTCTACAAAAAAAGTGTGTGAGAGCTATTTGTGGTGCTTGTATAACGGACTCATGCAAGCCCCTTTTTGTAAAATTAAAATTACTTACACTACCGTGCCTATATATTAAGCAACTGGCAATATTTGTAAAGCAATATCAGTATTTGTTTAAAAAAATAACAGATGTAAGTAACAGAACACAAAGGAATTGTAATATTAATAAATTGTTCCTTCCAAAACTGAAGTTGCAAATGTATAAAAGAAATTCCTATATTATGGCCATTAGAGTTTTTAATAGGCTACCTAGAGACCTTTGTGATCTGCCTTTAAATAAATTCAAAACAGATCTACATGCGTGGCTGTTACGCCGACCCTTCTATTCCATTAATGAGTTCTTTATTAATTAAGGTTTTTCTTCTATGTACTTAAGTGTTTTACTAAAGATTCACACATCAGGAATGGTGTAATATGCAGTTCTTATTTAAATTTTGGAATATCTTTTCTACCATATTACTGTGAATAAACTATTTTGATTTTGATTTTGATTTGATGACTTCAGAAAGTCTATACTTAATCTATTCGCCATAACAGCACTTGTGTCGTAATGTCGTTATTACGATACACCTAGCTGCCACATAATATTAAATGTAGGGTACACTCAACACTAAAGCCCAGTTTAGACCTGCTGAGTTGAGTAGAGTAGGGTACAGTCGGGTACAGTAGGGTAAAATAGAGTACAGTAGGGTACAGTCGGGTACAGTAGGGTAAAATAGGGTACAGTAGGGTACAGTCGGGTACAGTAGGGTAAAATAGGGTACAGTAGGGTACAGTCGGGTACAGTAGGGTAAATTAGGGTACAGTAGGGTACAGTCGGGTACAGTAGGGTAAAATAGGGTACAGTAGGGTACAGTTGGGTACAGTAGGGTAAAATAGGGTACAATAGGGTACAGTCGGGTACAGTAGGGTAAAATAGGGTACAGTAGGGTACAGTCGGGTACAGTCGGGTACAGTAGGGTAAAATAGGGTACAGTAGGGTACAGTCGGGTACAGTAGGGTACAGTCGGGTACAGTAGGGTAAAATAGGGTACAGTAGGGTACATTCGGGTACAGTAGGGTAAAATAGGGTACAGTAGGGTAAAATAGGATACAGTCGGGTACAGTAGGGTACAGTCGGGTACAGTAGGGTAAAATAGAGTACAGTCGGGTACAGTAGGGTAAAATAGGGTACAGTAGGGTACAGTCGGGTACAGTAGGGTAAAATAGGGTACAATAGGGTACAGTCGGGTACAGTAGGGTAAAATAGGGTACAGTAGGGTACAGTCGGGTACAGTCGGGTACACAGTAGGGTAAAATAGGGTACAGTAGGGTACAGTCGGGTACAGTAGGGTACAGTCGGGTACAGTAGGGTAAAATAGGGTACAGTAGGGTACAGTCGGGTACAGTAGGGTAAAATAGGGTACAGTAGGTTAAAATAGGATACAGTCGGGTACAGTAGGGTACAGTCGGGTACAGTAGGGTAAAATAGAGTACAGTCGGGTACAGTAGGGTAAAATAGGGTACAGTTGGGTACAGTCGGGTACAGTAGGGTAAAATAGGGTACAGTAGAGTACAGTCGGGTACAGTAAGGTAAAATAGGGTGCAGTAGGGTACAGTCGGGTACAGTAGGGTACAGTCGGGTACAGTCGGGACCAGTAGGGTAAAATAGGGTACAGTCGGGTACAGTAGGGTATAATAGGGTACAGTCGGGTACAGTAGGGTAAAATAGGGTACAGTTGGGTACAGTCGGGTACAGTAGGGTAAAATAGGGTACAGTACGGTACAGTCGGGTACAGTAGGGTAAAATAGGGTACAGTAGGGTAAAATAGGGTACAGTCGGGTACAGTAGGGTAAAATAGGGTACAGTCGGGTACAGTAGGGTGAAATAGGGTACAGTTGGGTACAGTCGGGTACAGTAGGGTAAAATAGGGTACAGTAGGGTACAGTCGGGTACAGTAGGGTAAAAAAAAGTATTTTACCCTCCTGTACCCGACTGTGCCGGACTGTACCCGAATGTACCCTACTGTACCCTATTTTACCCTAATGTACCCGACTGTACTCTACTGTACCCTATTTAACCCTACAGTATCCGACTGTACCCTACTGTACCCGACTGTACCCTAATGTACCCTATTTTACCCTACTGTACCCGACTTTACCCGACTGTACCCTATTTTACCCTACTGTACCCGACTGTACCCAACTGTACCCTATTTTACCCTACTATACCCGACAGTACCCTATTTTACCCTACTGTACCCGACTGTACCCTATTTTACCCTACTGTACCCGACTGTACCCTACTGTACCCTATTTCACCCGACTGTACCCTACTGTACCCCATTTTACCATACTGTACCCGACTGTACCCTACTGTACCCTATTTCACCCGACTGTACCCTACTTTACCTGACTGTACCCCATTTTACCCTACTGTACCCTATTTTACCCTACTGTACCCGACTGTACCCTCCAGTAGGGTACAGTACAGTACAGTACAGTCGAGTCATAGAAAAAATATTGTATGCAACGGTGTATAATTTGGTCTTAACGGCTCGTGCCGTCTTCCATTGCGATACTCGCATTCGCTCGTATCGCAACTCACGTCACTCGCCTTTTAAGACCTCACTTATACAACCGTTGCATAAAATACTATACTTTAATTTATTATGTATCTGCAACGAAAATTAAGGTATAGTGTTTTTTATTATTACAGGAGTCATAGTACTAATATACTACACTCTGTAAAAAATTAGGCAAGCGTGTTGTGTGGGAAATTAAATGGGAAATTAATAACTTAATTTGGTTTTTATTATTTGTTATTCTAGCGGCCACAGTTAACCATATTCTGTGAAAATTTTAACTGTCTACCGAATAAGGTATGGTTCAAAAGCCCTGTGTGTGGGACATACGAACGGACGGCCCGCGGATTGGTTCTATTGGGACTTAGGACCTTTCGGGTACCGCACTCTAAAAACAATTCAGTACTTAAATTATATTGCACAGCAAAATAAAGCAGTGTGTTCATTTACGTTGGATCATCAACATTTCAGCCGAAAGACGTCCACTGCTGAACATAGGCCTTCTCCAAAACTCACCATACAGATCGGTCCAGTGCTATCCACATCCAACGTTGGATACGAGTATAGGTATTCGAAAAATTCATAATCCTGATTTAATATTCAAAAGCTATAAAAGTTCACCAAAATCAACTAATTCCAGTTTTACCCACCATTTTATTATTCTAGACTGGTTTAAAATTAACACAAACCTCATTTATTATTTTTATTGCTTCTTTATTCTATGTTAATACATTTTACAATATTTTGTTTTGATATCTTCAAATTCTACTGTCAACGCCGCGGCACAAGATAATGCTCTCCGGGCACTTAAGACTACATCACGTTTAAAATTAGCCACTTGGTTGTACTATGACTTCGTTGCAACCAAGCGGCTATATACCTATCTATTAAAGAAAATGTAGCAATAAACGATAAATTTTCGTCATTGATAAAAGGTTCTTAAAATTAAATGCAAAACTTACACAATAGTACGACAGCAAAGAGTTGAAAACGAACGAAAGATGAACTCGTTTTTTTTTTATACGAAATTGTTATTTTCAACGATTTTTTTTTCAAAAAATTAAATGTGAAAATTACGATTGAAGTATCGCTGTTATTTATATTCGTTTCATTGTTGTACTACGGTACCATGCTGATATAAGCGGTGGCTTCGGAGAATTTGACAGAACGGGTGCTATAAGTATGTAAGAGATTTCGAAGAGGCTTATAGATGCTACCGGTGACCGAAGAGCTGGCAGCTACCTCGCTCAAAGAATTAGCCTAGCGATTCAACGAGGAAATGCTGCCAGCATCTTCGGCACAATGCCGCAGGGGGCTTTTTTAGATATAGTTTTAATTTAGTTTGTAATAGTATTATTTTTGTTTGTTTAGATCTAGTTTAGTTTTTAATTTAATTTGTAATATTTAGTTTATAGTTAATTTTTATTCATTTTTATAGTATGTAATAATTTAAATTGAAGAAGATTCTGTTTTAAATATGTAAGTATAGCTTAGAATGTTAAACTGTTAGGTGATCTAAGTAAGTTACGTATAACTCTGATTTGTACAAATGCAAAATTTCGACATTATAACAATTATTATAATTTACTGCATAATTTTAATTATTTGAAAGTATTCGTAGAGTTTAATGTTTTTAATTTACTTATCAATTATGTCGTGACGTATCCTTTTACAACATATTCTTTAAATAATTTATTGAATCAGGCGTTACTTTGCGGAGGTCCATATTAAGCAAAGTAATTGTTTTAGTTCATTAACATATTCTTTCTGTTTTTAATATATAAAAATCTCGTGCCACAGTGTTTATTATCAAACTACCTACTCCGAAACGGCTTGAAGACCTATTTTTATGATTTTTTTTGTCCAAGTATATTTGGTAGTTAGGTCTGAGAATATGTAGGTCGTAAGCTATTTTTATACCCCTAGGTGATAAGAAATTAATTTATATGGCAAAATCTTTGCCGGGTCAGCTATAAGATATAAGTATCAATCCACGTGGAACAACGTAATTGTCATACTAAAACATCTATTTTGTACTGTTGGTTAGAATAAGTATTTAATTGCAAATTTACAGAAAATGTAGAGTAAAATAGTTCAACCATTAGAGATGAAAGGTGTTTTGATTTAGTTATTATAAGGGCTTAAAATACGCTCTTTCCCGTCCAAATAAACCCATACGATCCCTTTTAATACGATAATATGCCTCTATCTTTCGTCTGCAGTCACACACGCGACCCTCGTGTGCTAATTGAATTTAAGGAATAAAATCCAATCGCCCCGATTCTTTATTATTCAAGATCCAATTTGGATAAGGTCTGATCGGTCCGCGGGGCGCGGGCCGAGAGGGGCAGTCGAGAATGAAATTGGATTTGTCACTCAAAACATAAGGCTGCCTTAACTTTAATAAGAAAGTATAAAAGTATGCATGCACTTTTTAAGATAGTGTATCCTCCGCTGTCTAGACTTAGCGAGACTTAAGTAAAGACAGATTCTGTCTACTGATTTGCTGGCGCGAAAATTTTCTTAACTTCGATTTATTAGGTGCTATGTAAGCAAGCTTGATTATATCGTGTAACTAAATAGTCTTTTCATGAGTAGTGAGATAAGGTGTCTTATAACATTTGCTTTAGCTGTGGATATTGTGCTGGACTGTGTCTTAAAGTTAATCCAGAATGTTTCATCCGATAGATGGATTAGTTTCACTGAACACCCCTGAAAATATATTTTCAGGATTGTTTCAATGTGGTTTACAAATATTTCCACACATTAATCGATGTTCAAAGTATATGACATCAAAGGGGTGACTACAAATTCATTCAAAAATTCTGTCGAAAACCCTTACTTACAGGGATTCCAGTTAAATACTAACGCAACATCTCCCCAAATATACCAGATTAATTTAAAGACATCTTTTACAAATTGTATTTATTATTAGCCTATACTTGTGTCCCACTGGTGAGCAAAGGTATTTTTTCTTGACCTCCACAACTCAACGTTTTTCGTGCACAGTTATGGTCAGAAAACTGCATTATCGCGGCGTTCTGTCGCATGCAACGCCAAAATAGCTGGTAGCTGGGTAGTTTACCTTAGTATTTATGTAATGTTTCAATATTTTTTCTTTAGGAAACTGTAAGTCTATGATTCAAAAAATGTATTTGTAATATTATATAACTATAAGAGACTGTTTGTTTCTAAATAAATAAATAAATAAATAAAATATTTAGAAAACACTTTCCAAACTGCAAAACAAAATACTCGCAGTCTGAGATCCCCTCGGCAACTTACATAGGGAGTTAACCTGCGCGAGAGCTGATCGACTGATAGCAGTAATGACATAGTGCTATCGCCAGCGAACAGACCGCGACACCGCGTCGCCGTAACGCAGGCGACAAACGACATCGCATGAGACGATATTGTTATCCTTCACGATCTGCACTCCTTGGAAAGAGAAAGCACTATAGCAATAACTCAGTTTGCCTGCCCCTTGCATTTTCCTCTGTTTCCTGCACACGATCCTGCCACACGTCATACCGCAATTTAAATTGAATGTAAATGCCATTGCGGGTTTGAGGGTGCGTTATCTCTTAGCTGATGGCTGCGGAGCGGATAGCGGATTTAATAAAGAAAGGATATAGCTTTAGATAGGGTGTGGTTGCTATGACATATTGCATAGTTTTGAACCTACTTGGCTCTCATAAACATGAAAAAAACTCTCCTGATTTTGATATAAACAGTTTCTTTTTTTAAAATTCTGTATGGAAATATATCAACAACTCGTGAGAACGTTGACTTTGAAAGCGTAATTAAAACAATGTATGTACGGGGTTATTGATAAGGACATTGTAGGGTAGTTTCAAAGTGATTTACCGATCACCAATTTATTGTGGTCACCCATTTAGGTACACAATTTATAAAAAGCACTAAAGATATCCAAGTAGATAAACTATTTAACTGGTTGTGTTCAACTATATAATGTGCGTATTGAAAGGAATCACGTTCCATGCAGATAAATAGACCGAGCTCGAGGAGGAAAAATTGCATAAACCTTAGCGACACTATCTCTATCAAGTTTTGTATTCAACGCTTCGTTTATTTTTTCATTAATTTTTAATGTGTTTGTTGAATGCTCTACGGCTAAAATTGTTCCATATCAAATATTTATCATAGTCATCACAACCAGACATGACATTTTTGTCATCGTCATTAGGTACAAATGATTAGCTTTTTTCACATAAAACTGACCCGTGATTGACCTCTATCTCACCCGATGAAAAGTGCAGATGAGGCCAAAGGTGTATCTCACTGGTTCAATAACAATCTATTCACTCTAGCCTCAAAGAGCCCTTATTTGTATGTAGCTCACCGATAGATCAGCAGCAACGTCGACGGATAATCTGAAATAATAAAAAGATCGTGAAAGTTGCGTTAAGTTCAAGTGCGAACCGTTGATGCAAGCGGACTCGTTCACAATATTACGAGTATAGTTTGTTCTCGAGTCCATGTTATTCTGATGTGGACCGTATAAAGGTTGCATAAGAGCGCTTATAAACGTGGGTGCAAGTCAGTAGCCGGCGTGCCCGACCTGCCCTAATTGTTGCGCTCTTTGCCTTCCGCGCCAGACGGCGTTCCGTCGCCCTACTGTGCCCGCAAGCTAGTGAAAGCGTTTTACTTTTTGAAGAGACAGGAGTCGCTTGCAAATGTAATGTATCAACCAAGGAATTCCTTTAGCACCCTAAGGTACTGTATCAGTTGCATGGCTTAAAACTTTAAAAGATATTTTTATTTTTTCTAAAGCTTGTTATTAACTTGCAATGTATGTAAGTACGGGTCAAATCTTGGAAGTTGAATTTGACCCACTTCCAGTGGTCGGATTTACTTGAAATTTGGTATTCTTATTTAGGTTGGATGTTAATGCAAGTACAGTCAACAAAAAGCACAGTCAGCGGAAAAGCTTGCATTGAAAATGAAATTTTTAACAATAATTTATTTACAAGCTTTTTATTAACTTGCAATGTATGTATGTACTGTATGTACGGGTTAAATCTTGGAAGTCGTATTTGACCCATTTCCAGTGGTCGGATTTACTTGAAATTTGGTACGCTTATGTAAGTTGAATGACAATGCAAGTTCAGTCAATCAAAAGTACAGTCGCGAAAAGCTTGCATTTAAAATTACATTTTTGACAAAACTTATTATTTTTAAGGATCGATGAAGGAAGAATTACGAAAGAGGAATTAAGGCGAGTGTAGATGGAAATGTTGGAAAAGGGAGACCAAGAAGGACATTTTATGATCAGATTGGGGATATCTCTAAGATAGGTTAGGTCAAGAGTACCCGAAACCGACGAGCATGTATGAAAAGACTAATGAGTGTTGGGGAGCGACAGATGTATTTAACACGTTCACGGACAGTACGTCGAGAGACGTAAACTAAAACCCTCGTAATATGGCACTACGTCTGTAGACGGGAATTTAATTTTAATTAAAAGTGGCGCTCCGTCCACAGCCGAATATTTGTCATAGTATTTATAGGGAGTTTATGACTCTGTGCCGTTTTTGGATGAAACACAAACCCGCCAGTGTCACAGCAAGCACTCATAATGGAGCACACAAGTTTGTCTCCGTCCGTTACTCATACAAAAAAAGACCTCGCGTTGTGGCACTACGTCTGTAGGCGGACAATTTCTATACAAGGTCATCGTCTGTGGCCGTTACTGCCGCAACATCCGTCCCCAGACGTAATATCAATTTGTATGGAAAAAATCTGTGCCACAGCACAAAATCATTGGATGAGGTCTTGTGTCCGTGAACGTGTTAAGTCAGGATCGTAGCAGGTGGAAACAAATAGTCTCTGCCTATCTCTTTGAACATTTGCTGGCCTTTGCTGGGAAGGAAGCGTGATTGTATGTAAGTATGTAAGCTATTTTCACTTAAAAGTCAAGTACCTGGGCGACCGAGCTCCGCTCGGGCTGAAACTCGGTACCAAGCGTTTTCCCAGAGATAAGACCAAGGCTAGATCAATTTTTCATCCCCGAAAACCCCCACATACCAAATTTCATCGAAATCGTTGGAGCCATTTCCGAGATCCTGATTATATATAATATACAAGAATTGCTCGTTTAAGGTATTAGATGTTGCCCGCGACTCTGTCTGCAATTCGTTTATCGCTATCCCGCGGAAAACTGCAATTTTTCGAGATAAAAACAATCCTATGTCATTTTTAGGGTCTCAAACTATCTCCTTACCAAATTTCATCCATCAGTTCGGACAAAGTGTAGTAACTGTTACCATTTGTTCATAGAAAAGAAGTAATTACTAAACGACAACCAAATGGTCCTATAAGCTTTCCAGTATATAAAGTAGCGTCGTCGTAAAAAAAAAACAAATAAAACTAAAACCGTTAAACAGTTTTAAATTCTCATAATACCTATTTTAAAAGCATCGATTTGCCTTTATTACAAAACATAAGACTAGATAATAAAAATCTATAGGTACACTTGCAGATTATTCGCACTAACTATTTAGTGCAATCTACACAGTATAGCAACGCACAGTACAAAATTGTAGAACGGTGTTGACGCAAGTCTAATTAAAGCCGGCTATACTGTGTCATGAATAAAGCGATGTACCAAGCCCTTGGATATGGCATAGTTCTGTATTAAGGTAAACGTCCCTGTGCTCGACACTGTCCCAATACAATGCACCTTCAATCTTATCCACTTGACAGTCCGGGCCGCGCGACCAATATGCCTCAAACCGTCCGGGTTTTTTATCGACGGATGCACCGCGCCACGCGTTCACTACTTTCTAACAAAAACGTCTGTATCTTCCGAACTACAAGGTTTTAAATAAAGAAAAAAATACTGAGACGTAAATTAATGTTTATTCTTTTGAATACTATTTATAAAACAATAGCACACATATAATTTTTTTGCATAAATCAAGGTCAAAGTTGTAAAATCGGTAAACTTGGCTGTAAGTTTCTTGTTTGACGACTAATAACTCGAAATATTGAGCAATGACCCCCTTTTTTTATTAATTATAAAAAAACTACAGTTTTTCACCTTTAAAATGATATTACAATCTAAACAGACCGTTCCCAGTGAGTTAGCAAAATAAATTAATCAAGTTGCCTACTCCTCGCAACATTTATAATTTTGCGAAACTGATTTTGTAGCAAGATGGCCGCCCGCGTAAGGCTGCCTGCAACCGATACTAACTTTACAGTTCGTGCATACTATGGTATCCATTGTCACGAGAAAGTAAATTTCGTCAAAAAACTAAGTTTAATTTCTTTTTTGTTTTTTTTATTTTTTTGTTTAAAGAAATAATTTACATTACATGAAATCGGTAGCTGATGCATTTCGCCTGTTTTTAGCGGGATATTTTTAATATTATTTTTATTAATTTAATAATTAAACCATTCTTAAAAACAATAGCACCTATAGCAAAAACTTAAAAAATACATACAAACAGAAACAATAATGCCAAACACCGAATAATCAAGTCACACGAGAAATAGTTTGTGCAAACCCTTATTTCAGATATATTTTCAAATGTCCATGGATACTCAACCATCCACAGCATAAAACCTGAGGAGCACCGTAAATGTTTTGATGAATCCTTGGCGAGATATGTCACTTTTCCAAATAAAAGTTTATTAATCTAATCTTCATAAACCAATCGTCAATATTTATTGTATATTTCAGTAATCAGGGCGTCAAATTACTAAAAATTTGGCTATAAATCTTCACATTCCCAGCTCAAAAAAAACCTCGATGTTTTAAATTGAAATTGCACTGTATTTACACTCACATTCAGTAGATTTAAGACGGAATCATAGAAAATAAACATTTCTGGTTATTTTTATGTACAATAACCCTCAAAACTATGTAATAAATGTTAAATACTTAAGACATAACGGCCCGTTATCCACAAACACTGACAATCAAGCGCAGAATTCACAGGTCACTGCGAAATGTTTTTTTTTTACCGACAAGTAGTCCGCCACTACTGCCATCTATATTTTTTAGGGCTAATAATTTAGTCAGGCTACGTTTGTGCATCAATACATTTTGTAAATAATGCCGGGTATTTTTACCAGATGGCATTGAAGTCAACTATTCATTCCTCCACCTTTTACGATACTAAGGTATCCGCGGACGGGTTGACGCATATTGGTTTTGGATACCATGGTATCGTCGGACTGTTAAGTGGTTATGCCATAGTAAGAGAGGTGACAAATGGGGTGTCGAGTACGTTTACCCATAGTTCTTAGTTTACAGTGGAATTCCCTTGGCTGCCAGTTTATTCTATACAAGGCAAAATTTTAAACGTGATGAAAAATTAGTGTTTCTTTCTAGGTCAGTTAATGCTGGATAATAAGAAGCAGTACTCAATTTTAGGGATTTTGTTTGCACCTCAATACTAATAAAAACCATTGAATTAATTCATTATATTTATCACCATCATCATCATCATCATCATCCCGGTCTATATACATCCCACTGCATGGCACAGGCCTCCGGAATCCTTCCCAGTGCAGATTGGGAACTTCAGACACAACACACACCATTGCATTTCTTCGGGGTGTGCGTTTCCTCACTATGTTTTCGTTCACCGTAAAGCTCATGGTAAATTTCAAATTAATTAATTTCACACGTTAATTCCGAAAAAGTCTGAGGTGCGAGTCCGGGCTCGAACATAAGACGACCCTCTGCTTATGGGTCATACACAAATTTGAATAGTAACATAATTTATCTCACTTTGAAGTACATATGTACGGTACTGAAGTACTTGAAATACGGGGACAGCAAGCAGAAGACCGTGTTGAAGGTGCACCTAGGCTCTTATGCGGTATTTAAATCATCATATCCATGTTTTACCAAGCCACGATGCACTCTCGCTGTTCGGTGTAATGATACATGGTAACACGTTGCTTCCAGTGAGGCTGCTATTTAATCCTTTGATCGCAATATCGTCTAATAACGACAGGGTGCTCAATGCAATAGAGACCTACGTACATGAACCAAGAGCACATTTTTCATATCAACGTTTTATTTAGGATACATTTAGCGGTGAAAGGGTTAATCTAGAGCTGCATTAGCCATGAAATAAGCTAAACGAACGAAAACTGTAATCTAACCTCAACTCGATCACAAGCGAGTTGTTTTAAAAATTAAAGTATACACAATGTTTTCTTTACTATTCGTTAACTTCGACAAATGGCTTAGTGCTATCGATGACAAAATGACTGTGATTGATGACTCAATATTTATTTACTTATTATGTACGAAAAATAATAAAAAAAATCTTCGATTTGGCCAAAGGTAGTTTCTATAAACTATGTTTGAAAAAGATAAAAATCATCTGAGAAATAATTACATAAGATTCTACCTGGTAATTAACTTTTTGGCTAGATCATTTTTTAGGGTTCCGTACCCAAAGGGTAAAAACGGAAACCCTATTACTGAGGCTCCGCTGTCCGTCCGTCCGTCTGTCACCAGGCTGTATCTCGGGAACCGTGATAGCTAGAGAGTTGAAATTTTCACAGATGATGTATTTCGGTTTCCGCTATAACAACAAATACTGAAAAACGGAATAAAATAAATATTTAAGGGGGCTCCCATACAACAAACGTGATTTTTTTGCTCGTTTTTGCTCGATATTGATAACGGCAACAGCTAGAAGCTTTAAATATTCACAGAATATTTAATTATGTATTGACTTTAAAAATAAATCATTAAATTAAAATAAAAAAAATATTTGAGGGGGGCTCCCATACAACAAACGTGATTTTTATAGATAATTGTACGGAACCCTTCGTGCGCGAGTCCGACTCGCACTTGGCCGGTTTTTCCTATTTAAGTATATAATAAAAAATAGTTCATGAGTTCAGGGTCACTGTAAAAGGTGCTTTAGAGTTACAAAAAAAGTGGAATATGACAATGTTATAACTTCGGCAGCGCAGATTAGCTTAGATGTACCTAATGTACTGTTAATGTTAATTAAATTTAATTATTATAGGTGTATCAGAATTTCATGGCAAATGGGGAAATAAAAAATTGTAGAGGGCAATACTGGGGTAATTGGACTAAACGGAATTGATACTGTGTAATTTTTAACAGACTTCAAAAAACTTAGGAAGTTTAAGATTCGACGAATTTGTATCAGAATCTCATGGCAAATGGGGAAATAAAACTCAAGAATGGCTGATTGATTGATTTTTATGATTTTCGAATTGCTAACATTCGAAATATTCTCGAAAAAAAAAAACAAATTACTAAAACAGTTGTGAGCACAACTAAGTAATTACGAAATAAATGTTTATCTAGCCTTAAAGACTCTCTTCCTCCCTGGAAACCAATTTCTTGGCGAAGAACTTGTATCAGTTTCATAACCGTCGGAATTTCCTTTCGCACAGAGTAAAATTATTTTATTTTGCGTTTAATCAACTCCAAATCAAAGTCATCCAAGTTGATTTTCTTCTTCCCACCTCTTCTTTTCTTACCAGGTGTAGAAAATTCACCATCATTAGAGGTGCCCTCAGTTATAATTCGACGTATGGTAGTGCTGGGAAACCCCTGTAATAAGTAGCATTTATGTAACTAAGACAAAATATACCTAAACTTAAAAGTATCAAAACCGTTCTTTTCATTTTACCAGTCAACTCCACGACACACTTTAAAATCGAAGATTGTGTTTGATTTACACCTCCTTCTTCGCGTATTGTATTATACACATTGTATACAATATTCCTCGTTGGAGATCTACCTAAGTGGTTTTCTCTACATTTTCAACAGATAACAATCGTTGAAGACGAATTACAAAATGTAAACAACAGTAAAGAAACGATTTGACACAGCTGCCAGTTGACAGTTGCCATATGAAAAACAATATTTTTTTACTTTTAAAAATGCCATCAGATTCTGGTACACCTATACTTGTATTTTTAACAACAAGAGTTAGGACACTGGTATCATAATAAATTAACTTCATTTGACCTGTTGAATGTTTTCTTAAAGTTAAAGGAAAATCCAAAATAACATGGTATATATTATGACTGGCCTCTACGATGGCATAGGCAGTCAGATTTGCATAAATATAAAGTGATGACTAAGCCTTCAATATCCTGGTGTTTCTTTTTTGCTTCCTACACTATAGCTCGGCCTGCAGGATCAAAACAAGCGCGTGATACTTCTAGTGATAGAAATGACTTTATAATACCTACTTTAACTACCTATTGTAAACTGTTAAACACCTTATCCACATGTTCGTTATCCTTCTTTATCTTTTCTGGAATTCAGGAACAGATGTTTTTCTAAAAATCACAAATTATTCACGCTTTAATGCAAACTGTTACCAACTGTGGCCCAGAATTGATAAATAGGTACGGAGTTGAATATAGAATGATCACTGGAAGTACGGAAATTAAATAGCCGCTCATATCCGCCGAGTGAAGTGTGTCGAAGTGTCGCCTCCACACCGCTAGCTCCGACAAACCTAGACTTCCTTTCCCTTGCCATTCTTATAAATCTATTCCACTGTTCACAAAGAGCATTGTAGTTGAATTAAAGGAGAACAGAGAACCTATCTTAAATTGAATAAAAATATTAACAATCAAAAAATATTAAAATCTACCTACTTTAAATGTATAAATTCAAATGACTACCTTTATTCTTTAATTTGCTCTATAACTCATTTTGCATAACATTCAAAAGTTCCAAAATAAAAATCTCTTACCCTTAACTTGAATAAATTGTAACATGTTAAAATAGTATTAATAATAAGGTATTAAATATAAATATAATATAGACAAACGAATGTACAGGAAACAAATTTAAAGCATTTGACTGTTATAATAAGTGTAAATGAAGGAATAGTAGATTGTTCAACAAGGGAGGAAAATAACCAATATCACACGAGGTTACTTTCGTTCCGAAGGTGATATTGGTATTTTTCCCGAGTTAAACACTCTGCTTTTCATTTCGACTACAAGGAAAGTAAGAAAATATAAGTATAAATAAATAAAAATGTCTAAACTGGTCAATATGATCGATGTAAAATATTTCAATGGAGTTTATTGTTAAAGAAATAATTAATTTAACAAAATTTAGAATGTTCAATATAATAATCAATGAAAACAGTAGGTATTTTAGTAAATTTAGTTATAAAATATGTAAGTAACGACTTTGGACGTGAATAAAGCTAGTGGCCCTGACGGTGTGCCTGCGATTGTCTTGAGGACATGTGCTCCGGAACTGTCTCCTGTTTTGACACGTCTTTACAGGCTTTCTCTCAGGATGGGCCAAGTCCCGGTATCGTGGAAGATTGCCAATGTGCAGCCTGTACCTAAAAAGGGCAGTCGTGCCGACCCGTCAAACTATCGACCTATCGCAATCACCTCCATACTGTGCAAGGTTATGGAGCGTGTATTGAACGCCAAACTCCTGGTATACCTTGAAGGTAATGATCTCCTCAGTGACCGGCAATACGGGTTTCGTCGTAATCGATCTACTGGGGACCTCCTGGTATATGCCACTCACCTTTGGGGCGAGGCTGTTGAGAAACATGGTGAGGCTCTTGCTGTGTCTCTTGACATTTCCAAGGCGTTCGATAGGGTCTGGCACGAGGGCCTTCTTGGCAAACTCTCTGCGTATGGGATCCCTGCTGTCCTTTGCTCTTGGATCTCTGATTTCCTGAGGCATCGATCTATACGAGTCGTCATTGACGGGTGCTCGTCGGATCTCATGACCATTAATGCTGGGGTGCCTCAGGGATCGGTTCTCTCTGCTACTCTTTTTCTGCTGCACATCAACGATTTGCTCATACCCGGTATCTATGGGTACGCCGATGACAGCACAGTCACAGAGAGGTACCTATCTAACAGCCGAGCCAGTGGGGACGAGATCGGTTCACTCAGGGAGGCTATGGTACAGCGGACGAATAAGACCTTGGAGGCCGTGTCCGAATGGGGATCGGCCAACTTGGTCCAGTTTAATGCTGCCAAGACACAGGCGTGTCTGTTCACCGCAAAGCGGAGTCCATTCACCTTGGCTCCTACTTTCCAAAATTTATTCTTACCACCCAAAGACCACCTTGAGCTTCTTGGACTGAGCGTGCCTTCTAATCTCAACTTCGGCGCGGCCATTGAGTCCAGGGCGAAAACTGCTGCTAAGAAACTTGGTATCTTATATAAGGTGGGACGGTATTTCACGCAGGAGCAACTTTTTACCTTATACAAAGCACAGATAAGATCATGTATGGAATACTGCTGCCACCTTTGGGACGGTTCTGCCAGGTATCAGTTGGCGGCGTTGGATTCGGTGGAGCATCGAGCCCGAAGACTCATTGGTGATAGTCCGACAATCGGTGGTAGGCTACAGAGCCTCGAGCACCGACGTCGAGTTGCTTGTCTTTCTGTTTTTTATCGGATACATTTTGGAGAGTGTGCGCAGGAATTACATGATTTAATTCCTCCATCTCCATTTCACCAACGGACATCCAGGCGGGGGGAGCGTCTTCATCCTTATGTGGTTAGTATTCCAGTAGCCCGTACGAAGCGGTTCGCGTCTTCCTTCCTAATGCGAACTGCTAAAGAATGGAATTCGCTCCCGTCGTCTGTATTTCCTGATAAATACAACCTGGGTCTCTTCAAGGCTAGAGTGAATAGGCTGTTACTGAACCAGTGAGGTACACCTTTGGCTTCATCTACACTTTCCATCAGGTGAGATAGTGGTCAATCACGGGTCAGTTTTTTGTAAAAAAAAAAAAAAAAAAAAAAGTAACCAGTTTGAACCTAGGAGTTAAGCTGTACCTATAGAGATAGGCTGTGTGGACAATAACATTGTCGTTTACCGTGTTTTTTTCTTAACATTTTCTAACTTTTCTGGTTTAGTCACTAAATAAGAAACTAATGTAAATTAATAATTTAATTTAATAATATTTCACTGGCATTATAAAATTTGTAATATGATTAATTAAGAAAATAAAAACTCAGTACTTAATTATTCCATGTATATGCCGTAATGCTTGGCTGAATGCGAATGTGTTCCATTGACAACCAATACCTTTATTTTTTTTTTTAATTCATTTCTACCCTAGGGAAGAAAATAATAGTTATCCTCCCGTATGTCAGATATGATTTGCCTCACTTTCCGAGTATGAGAGATGAAAATAAATTTTATACCTTTTGAATATATAACAGGTGAATCATTATGGTGAAAGTTATTTTATCACCATTGATTCTATATCAAATACCTAAGGGGATACCGTATTGTACTAAGAGCGCAGTCTGAACCGTGAGAAAACTATTACAGTATAGCCGTTGTTTTTCACACTTGCGTAAATAAATACTTACTAAAGACCCTTGTCTCACCTTACATTTGAATCAATAAAAAGAGTGGTATATAATTGGAGGTTGTTATCTTAATGAACGGTTAAACGACTATTGTTTATAGGCATTGCATAGTCGCATGCGCTGCCAGCGTGAGGCGCCAGTCAGGACCTGTATTCGACCCCGTGTAAGCGATACATTAACGAGATAAAAACGAGAATTGTCTCACTCTTACGCATTAAGCGTAACAGCGAATAAATTATTATTATCCATCTCGCTTACAACGATACGGAACTTTTACAGTACCCGCCGGCCATAAAGATTGCACACGGTCTTTGAAAAAAGACTCAGCAAATGTCGGAAATTTGCAGTCTTTTTCCAAAGACCAATGTGTTTTTGTGTTTTTTTTTGTGTGTTACACACACACAACCGTGTGCAATCTATATGGCCGGGTATTGTATTTGTATGGGTATGTATTATAATACCGAAATACGAAAGATCGAATTTCACAAGACCTATGGACGGAAGGCCGAATATTAAAACGTCGAATGGATATATGGCCGAAAGTTCAAAATCCCGAAAGTACATTTGACCGGAAGTCTAAAACCCGAAGACTACAATCCCGAAGATCAAAATACCTACATCCGAAAGGCCGAAAAATTATAATGCCGAAAAGTCATAATCACTACAAATAAAATATCGAAAGTCAAAATATCGAAAGTCAAAATACCGAAACCGCCGTTACACCAAAGACAAAACAGATATAGCAGTTTTTAAATGAGTTTACAGTGCATTGTGTTTGAGAATACAGTGCATGTTCATAATTTTTGATTACCTCGGCCGCTCCAAAGTATTTGATAGCGATTGTACAAACTTATACATAAAGTAAATAAGGTGCAATCATTGTTAATTTTCCAAGTGAAATATATTTTTTTAATATTCTCGTTTGTTTCATCCATACTAATCCATACCCATACTAATATCATAAGTGCGAAAAAATAAGGGTCTTTCAAGATATTATCTGTTTGTCCTTTTCATTCACATTTAAACCAATTTGGATGAAATTTGTTACAGAGATAGTTTGAGTTATGGGGAAGAATATAGAATTTTTTTTTCACAGAAATGGGGTCTCTAGATTTCCCATAAAATTTAGGTTCCAATTTTAACCTAACCTAACCTGGTCCAAATAATTATTTTCTGAGCTGTAACAAAAAAAAATACCAAACATCGAAGGCCTTGTGACGCCCATTTTTTATTATTTTATCGTATAGAATACACAGAAATAACTGTGTTTTATTTGAAAAACTTTTCTATATATCTAATTAAAAATCCCCTTTGATATAACCTAACTAGTGCCTCGAAGCGAGGCGCCTTAGCCTTCTGAACCTAAATTATCCGAGTCGCTTCTGTCCTGAAACGTCTTGATCGCTCGCTTCGCTCGCTCGCTGCCAGCGAGGCACTAGTTAGGTTATATCAAAGGGGATTTTTAATTAGATATATAGAAAAGTTTGTCAAATAAAACACAGTTATTTCTGTGTATTCTATACGATAAAATAATAAAAAATGGGCGTCATAAGGACATCCTAGAGATGACATTTATTTTAAGTCCCGGGGCTCCCCTTTGGTTGTCCCTAGCTGGTGTCTCACTTGCAGCGAGCGAGCGATCAAGACGTTTCAGGGCAGAAGCGACTTGGATAGTTTAGGTTCAGAAGGCTAAGGCGGGAGCGAAGCGTAGCGTAGCTCCCGCCTTAGCCTTCGATGTTAGGTATTTTTTTATAACAGCACAGAAAATATTTTTTATGGTATTCCGTATGATTTAGCAAATAAACTATATACATGTATAGTTTTAAGTCTTTTACTACTTTGATTTTTGCAAAATATCCATCTGTAACATATTACAATACTTTATAAGAACAGAAGGCGCAGAGAGAGGCCAAACACCATATTCAGGAAGAAAACCCAGGCCATATAAGTAAATAAAGTTAGTATTGCATCAAAGTACGAAGCGTCTCAGTTACTTGGAATAGGAGCTTCGTGAAGTAGAATTCCACCGACTTCCCGTAACTGTTCGATTTTCATTTGACTAAAATGTTGTTTTATGACAAAGTAATTTTTGACCGACAATAATAATAAATAACTTTGAACAATAATATGTAATAGTTATGAGACGAAATTGACGGAGCTCCGCAATTTTTTGTTGACTGAACTTGTATTATTATCGTGGTTTTATATACACATTATGTATAATTAAAAATTCAATTTAATAATTTATTTTGCCTCCTGCGGAGGTCCATATTGGGTTAGCTAAACTTCATCACCCGAAATTGATTTTCCTAACGATTTGTACTCCTAAATGATCACTGTTCCTAAAATATTGTTTCCTAAAGTTTTCGTTCCTACAATTTATTTTACTATTAGTAACGTAGTCCATAACACTCAGTTTTCCGAAAATTTTAAGTAATAACTTCATTGTTGAAACTTTATAACTTATCAAACAAATTAGATTTTCCGGGTGGTCATAAAAAAAATAACTAACACCAAAGGCTAATGCGGGAGCTGCGCTGCGCTACGCTCCCGCATTAGCCTTTGAACCTAACCATACCGAGTCGCTTCCGCTCCGACAGGTCTTGCTCGCTCGCTTCGCTCGCTCGCTGGTTTCAATCGCTATCGTTGCAGTCAGCGAGCGAGCAAGACCTATCGGGGCGGAAGCAACTCGGTTTATTGCAACGGACATTATGAAGTTTAATGTATAATAATGTTCAATTTTATGAATAAAAACAAATCTACATAAAAAAGATATGATGATGAATAATAGTGTAAAAGATAGTTATGTTGCGAAAATATAGGAAAACAAATAGTAGTATGATAGATGTTTATTCCAACGGGCATTATGAAGTTGAATGATTAGGAATTCAGAACGTTAGGAACAGAGTAGTTATGAATAGTGATTATTAGGATGTAAAGTTTTAGGAACAACATTTTCGGACTTCCGATAATCGACATTGAAAAATTAGTTCAACTTTGGCGTACCCGTCCTTGCGGAGACGATCCTAAACCATAATTTCACTTCCAGATTATTGTATTGTTGCCTGCTTTTTATCCGTAGGCTCAATCAGATACTTAGACGTGGTCGAAAAATCGTATGCTGAAGCGAACACAGCTACATTTCAAATATAAGTAGCTATATTAATTTTCCACCCTTTAATTTTCAACTCTCCGCTCTTAGCTAAATATCATAATCAGTCTGCTTATCGGTATTTTGTACTTTCGGTCATTTAAAAATAGATATTTCGACCTTCGGTGTATCAGTTATCGGTATTTTGTACTTTCGGTATTCTGAATTTCGATGTGTTAAGCGTCGATTTTTCAACTGTAGGTAATATGATTTTTCGGTATTTAAATACATACCCCCTTTTCGGGATTTTGTACTTTCGGTCATTTGAAAATAGATATTTCGACCTTCGGTGTATCAGTTATCGGCATTTTGTACTTTCGGTATTCTGAATTTCGATGTGTTAAGCGTCGATATTTCAACTGTAGGTATTATGATTTTTCGGTATTATAATACATACCCATTTGTATAGGTATTTATTTATTTCACTGTAAAGTCATATATATTTTGGACGTACGTATACAACGGATGTTATACATAGTTGAATAAGTCAGTCCACGACGCCATGCAAGGGCACACAATGTAATAGTCAGTATCAACTTAAAAACTAAATTTAACATAGACACACTAGCTCCTTCCCACGTCCGCGGAACAGCAAATCAAGCTGGTGCAGCAGCAGAGGCGGCGGAGAAACTCAAGGCAAATAAATACAAAGGTCTCGGCTCTGAATACTACTTTCTACCATTCGGAGTTGAGACCTTAGGTCCGTGGGGCCCCAGCGCAAAAATACTATATAAAGAACTTTCGAAAAGGCTCTGTGATACCACAGGGGACCGAAGAGCTGGCAGCTTCCTCGCTCAACGTATCAGCATTGCTGTACAGCGAGGTAATGCTGCCAGTATCTTTGGGTCCATGCCGCGGGGGGAACCATTTATGAATTTTATTTAGTTTTTAGTTTAGTTAGTTTTGCTTTATTTTTAATTATACTGTTAATTTATTTAAATTTAATTTGTAATTAGTATTTAGTTTTAATGTATTACTGTTTTTATACACTAACTAGAATTTAACATTACATTGTACAATCAGCAGCAGAAGTAGATGAGCGGTTCTGATATTCAAAATTATACGCCTCCATTTCCAAGGTGATAAAAAAGTGCGTAGATCATTTTGAGCACTACAACCGCTCATCCGCTTTTATTACTAGATTATATTGATCAATTGATTATGTTACAATATGGAGTATAGCTTGTCTAATTTAAAATGACGCGCCCCACCACTGCATTTGACATACAGGATTTGAAATCTTAAAAAAGCAAAGCTCTATGTCTATATTATGTACCTATGTTATCAAGTGCAGCGTTTATCAGTGGATGCTAGATATACTTATTTAAGTACAGTTAGTGTTTTATACTTTCATCATTTAGGAACTTAGAAAATATTGATGTAGATTGTAGAGTCCAACTATACAAGCGGTGTACAGAAACTTCCGCATAATCACGTATCCACCCAGACTCCAGACATGTTCTAAATTAAAAACAAAACAGAGCAAATGTACCGAATAAAAACAAAAGTAACCAACAACACGTGATAATTAAAATTATTCGTATGGAGACCTACCGCGATACGGCCAATTAACGATTGATAAAGAACAATATAAATTGTTTATGTGATTAAAATAATCTAAAAGTTCACAGGGTTACAATTAGTAAAAAGGAAACGTGAGATATTTAAATTAATGCTTGTGTTGTGCCTTCATTGCGATAAATTTTAATTTCAAAGTAGTTATAAGGTATAAACGACAAAAATCCAAAAACATAAATATCGTATCAGTACGCTTAGTATAAGTTTTCCTTCACCAAATACTTCTCGATCGCGTTTACGTGGACGCGCGCGCGCGGAGGCGCTGTCCATGTTTCCATAGTAATTGATTTTTTTACGTAAACGCGATCGATACTTATTTGGTGAAGTAAAACTTAAATACTAAGCATACTGAAGTAAACCCCTCCGGAAAGAGTCGTCAAACGACCTACACAGTCAACGTCAAAACTCAAATACAAGCATCCCTATCTGACGTTGACTTTACCTTGTTTCATTTTATATGAATTACTAGCTGGTGCCCGCGACTTCGTCCGCGCAGTAAAGCTTCTTCATTTCTTTCATTGAATAAAACAAAAATCCGGCAACGGCAACATCATCATTGGTATTACTTAGTGAATATAATAAATCCCGTTTATTCCCTATCCCGTGGGAATTTCAACAAATCTATCCTTTTTTGTTGCTCGATATTGATAACGGCAACAGGTAGACGCTTGAAATACTTATTCACAGAATATTTTGTTATACACATTCACTTCAAAAATAAATTATTAAAAAAAACAAATACTTAAGGGGGGCTCCCATACAAAAACATGATTTTTGCCGTTTTTATAAATAATGGTACGGAACCCTTCGTGCGCAAGTCCAACTCGCACTTGTCCGGTTTCTTCAACATTTTGGCAAAAAAAAATCTAAATCTCTTATATACCCCACGCAAACTGCGGTTTGCTGATGCTTGCTTTAGCATTTTAGTAACATGAATTCTAAACTCATTGAAATAAGATTCAAAATAACTTGATAGTAATAAAATCCTTTGCCGTGCCATGCCGTCAGTGAGCGCCGGCCCTAAGAGTTGTAAATTAAAAAAAAAGTTAAATTTAATATATTTTTTTAACTAGCAAATATAAATATTAAATACATTGATCATTTAGTGACAAACTACTTTTTGTAACATTTTTGCACTTGTTGACCCCATATAATGTGATCTAAAATGGCATTCTTCTAATGTAGGTACCTTTACTTAAATACATTATTTACAGTAGCACAGTAGGTATTTTTCAAATGTACAAGCACAAAGCACAAGCAGTAACTTACCGCAAACATGCATCTCATTAATGATCGACGTTTACCTTAAATACTAACACAAAATAACAAACTCGTTTATGTTCGTGTTACTATTCCAGACCGTGTTCTCTCATTAGTGCATTATTACTTTATAACCATGCAACAAAAATACTTTATTGTATTAATTAACATATTTGAAATGCCGAAATTATGAACATTTTATTATTTTTGTGCTTCTAATGTAGTTTTTGTGTTTCTCATCATTAAAATAGGTATGTGGCCCGAGTTATAAAAAACTTGCTGAGAATAAAACGGAAATTAATTTCCAAGTAGGTTTTAAATATGGGCTAATCATAAATTTTAGATCACATCAATTTTATTTTAAGATCTTTTTATACATAAACTTATATCTACTCTACTGGCATACTTAGTGATCTGAACGCAACAAAGATTTATTTCTGTGTACGTAAATTATTTAATTAATGTTGTAGGTAGGTATGATTAAAAAAAACGGGACGCTCCACAGTCTTTTATCACGTCTGATGCTTGCCTTGCTTAGGCGAATAAGTATTGTTGTACTCGTATCAGACATGCAGCACATCTTCCGATTTATGTAAGTATTACATACTTATGTTGTGCGAGATCGTGAGGCTCAATCCTGCTTTTTTGTATTTTAACTGATCAAAATCGCAAAAGTTTCAAATTGTGTGAGTCTCAATATTTGTGTAAACTCATGCTACAAAAGGGGATTGTAAACATTACTTGTGTTTGTATAAACGCCGAAGCAACTAATTTTGTCCCGAACGCCCAACTCGTTAGTCTAAAGTTATGCAGGGGTACGATCGATAAAAAAACATGTTCGTTAAACTAACATTCACAGCTTCGATTGAAACAAAAAGGGGATGATACGACTCCCCTTACCATAGGATACTGGGTTTGGGGTTTGGGTTCTAGTTACCTCATCCAATGTGCATTTTTTCATTCAGCGACTAGAAGTCAATTGGTTGACTTAAAAAATAATGACAATGGATTTTATTTCTCCGGCGTTTTCGTCGTATTTTCAAAAATCTTCGTAACGATTCGAATTAATCCATATGGTCGGACAACGAGGAATTAAAATAAGTATTATGTAGGTAGGTACCTATTGAGTCGTCCGTATGTCAGATAACACGCCAGGAGAGTGCACATAATGTAGGTACAGATATTTATTTATTGGATAACTTAAATATATCATTTCAGGACGGTACCTAATGCGATAGACAAGTAAATTACGTGCATGTATAGTCTACACGTAATATATAGTAACGTGCTCGTTTTGACATACTTCTGTCGAGCATCCTCCCTTTCAGCATAGCAGTAATAAGTCATAGAAGTACGTACAAGTAGCGACGATGACTGGGTATTTCAGACAAAAGCTCGTATACGAGACGGCGAGCCAATTAGATGTGTTAGGCAGCGGAGGACCGGCGGGCGCGGGAGCAGCCGGCGCTGCGCCGCCAGCCTCGCGGCTGTCCAATTAAACTGACGCCCGACGCGGCACCTACTACACCAGCACCGGAACCGAGTACCTCCGCGTAATTGCGTAAACCACTTCTAAACAAACCTCCAGTTTTTTGCACAGTCACTAACAATGGATTCGTGTCAGACGCCATAAGAACTCCCCCTTCGTTCCATTCTTCGACTGTGTAACTATTGAGTTGTTAATTAAATTCGCACAATACCTTCAGCCAACCGCTGCGCGATGCGCCCCTGGCCTTATTGCGATGGAGCACGGGTAGTTTTCGTTCGGCGAGAGCTCAGCGGTCGATCTCGATGTTGTTGCTTCTTGTTTAATTACAACAATAGTGGCCCCTAATGAGTTTGCACTAATAAGCGCTGCAGAATGTAATCAACATGCCTCGTCGGACTAATGAGCCAAGTTCCTGGCAAAAACAAGCGAGACATCGACATTTTACTAGAGATTAATTAGGCGTACTAGCAGGTATATGGCGACTCGCCCCGGGCAAGCCGGAAGCTCCCGCTCCTACCTTGTTATGTTAGCATGCTTCTTAGAAAGTACACACTCAAATCCACGACGAGCCTAATTAACTGTAACTCGGACATCGTTAAACCACGTCGTTTCCCTTAATTAGTCTGCGTTTTTATGCGCCACAGAAGAAAGAAACAGCATGGCCATGTACGTACATACCTATCCCCGTTTAATAACTTCTATTGACGACAAAGTACACGAACGTTTAGGGAGTAAACGTCGTTAACTTAAATAAGTACATTTGATTACGTCGTAGCTACCCCATTAAAACTTAACGAGGGGCAACCCCGGGGAAAATAACTAACCCAATTTCCCTTTGCCGGGAAATCATTAAAAGTCTTAAAAGGGTCTTTTCATATATTTTTACCCCAGAGCGTATGTGCAAATAAACACATTTTTACATACTCGAACAAACAATTCCCCTAACGAGGCGGGCTCGTAACGAGCAAGGCTCGGTTGTGTCCAGCCGGCGGTGTCGGCCGCCCGCGCCCGCTCCCGCTCCTGCTCCCGCTTCCGCTTCGACGCTAATTGAAAGGATACGCTCGGAAATGTGTCTCGTTACATGCGCGCCTACCTGCCAGTTAGCGCCCGCGCCCGTCTAACGACGCCGCTGATTTATTAGAGCCCATACATTCAAATTGACAGCCGAAACCTAAACTACACGCGCCAAACGCGTCCCAATTGCTCTCGTCACCTCGCCTCTGTTATAAAGCGCGATGCGGGAATACAAAAAATGCTCCTGCCGCCACACAATGGAGACGAGGCGTTGTTAAAAAAGTTGTAAGTGAGTTATACTTAATTCTCAATTAAATTGCGAGCGAGCATAATAGTGTTTCTAAGATATGTTTATTTATGTAGAGAATTTACGGCGGTTATGTATCTGCTTATCTTCTCATAATTAGCTTTAAGATTTTCCAATTAAGTATTCGCGTATAATGAATGGGCGTGTGCGGTATTAGCGTCAGATACAATCTGATTCGAGACTCGTTGGCAATTACCGACGACTACAAAATACGTCGAATTCCACGTAATTGCTGAGAATATTACGGCAGTGAGCTTAATTGTTCTCGACTTAATTAATTAAGCTTTTGTTTGAAACTAACAGCAAAGTGTAGAGTTGGCAATTCTAAATTGGATCTTGTAATTACCTTACCCTCCCTTTTGCTGAAACTGTCTACTTTCAATTATGGGCGAAGCTTTGTTAATGGAATCAATTATAATTGAGACACGATGTGAAGCCTATTCGCATTCTGACAATCAATTTTACAATGCGCTAATTAATTAATTGTTGTTACACTAATTGGGGAGAATATGAATCAACGCAGAAGTTCGGTAGCGGTTGGTGGGACCATAAATATACACCTAGTAAGCTCATTTTAATGATCAATGAGATTGAAGAGCAGCGCGTTGCGTTGGATAGACTTCCGTGAGCTTATTTGCTGCCTCGAACCGCGGACGATTCCGATTTGTAACCGTGACCACGGGTGATTTTTTTCAATAAATTAGCAATAAGAAAATACAGTAGTCCCATATTTAATAATAAGAAGAATAGAAATGTCATGCGATCCATAACTGTAGAGTGCCTATATGGCTAAAAAACCGTGTATTTATTTTCCACCTCAGTTTGTAACGAAGAACCGCTCGATTTAGTTGCTCAGAAAGATAAGTTATTGCAGAGAACCTCAATAACGCTTTAAGTTTCACAGATAGGTAGCGTAATTTAGTAAATTCTAAGAAAATACTACAAAACGTATGCGTGCGCATTAAGAAAATATAAACGATTGCCCTTTTTATTATTCTTCTTATTAGTTCTGTAGTCGTGTTACTTGATTCGTCAAAGCCACAATTCGAAATTCTTGTTGTAACGGAAAATTTTACTCATCCACGGCTTGTTGTCACATTGGGCGTGCGCATGCGTTAGGCTGCCATCCACCAGAACCTACGTAGCTTTTCTATTAATGTTAATTTTTTTCGCTTAAAGCCAAGCTACCTCGCGCAACTCTGAGGCCTTATTGTCTAACGCACTCGGAATCACAATAGTTTTCACCACTTCTTACCCTAGAAAAAGATAGTGAATGCAATACGGTCTACCTACCTACCTACGGTCTCTCGTCCAGTGGGCGCGCAACCTAAATACTGTAATCGAAGCCGCGCTCGCGCCGCTTCACCGGCCTACCGAGCTACGCATGATGACTCGAACAAAACACCCTGTTTGTATAAATTAGCAACATGCTAATGCTTAAAAAAATTGCTTATCGGATTGCTTTTGTGTAATATATCCATACATCACAACCAGGCAGCGCAAGCGCAAGAAACATGTCCAATTGTTTTAAAGTAAAAAACAACTTTCCACGTGAAAGAAGTCACGGATGAAAGCAAATAATTTACAATGGCATTGTTGTATTCTGATGAGTTAACGTGTACTCGTATTCAATAGTAATAAATATCTGGTTTATTAGCTAGCATGTGAGAATTTATACTTAGTTACTTTATTGCATTGGGTTTTTATTTTTTTATGTTTTTTTATGTTAGATAGGCCAGACAAACGAACTAGTGGGTCACCTGATGTTAAATGAACACCACTGTCCATAGACACCCGCAGCGCTTTACACGATGCCAGTGCGTTGTCGGCCCTAAAGGAGAGGGAATAGGGGAAGGGGGAGAGGGAGGGGGAGAGGGAAGGGGTGAGGTATTGGGGGGGGGGGGTTTATTGATAGAAATAGAAGTAAAGTAACATACTTTTATGTTTGGGAACGCTCTGTTAAAACAGAACACAGGTCGGTCTAGCGAGAGCTCTACATATCGGTGTTTAACGCTAATCTCAATTAAACGCAGTGATTAGTCATGTGTATGTTAATTATATTTTGTTTACCTACAAATTGTAAACAATCCAGTACAAATTTTACTTGTAGCCCTTCGACTTTTACACTGACTCCGTGTTTATTTTAAACTTATCTAAGTAGTGTGCAGCTTTCTACTTCCGTTATTCCATTAACATATATTTGACATTAACTTTCCGTTCCGTTGCCGTCATTAAGTAATAAATTACGTGAAACATTTTTCCACTCCTATATTGTACAAATTCTATGCATAATGTAATATTGTTTTACATCTCTTCAATTCTGAAAGTAAAATAGGCAGATAAGCAAAACGATCAACAGCTTTAAACAAATTATAATAGTTAGAATGATAACGTTATAGTTACACGTAGGTACCTAATAATTATAATACGCGACGGGTTTGCCCTAAACCTCGGCACTGCTAAGCCAGCGACTCACGAGCGCACTAACTAGTGTATTGTGTATCACCCAAGCTTAAGCGCGTCGGTGGCCGGGCCCAACTTTAATTAAGACACAATAATTAAAATAACAAGCGGCGGGCGTGGCGGCGCATCACCGCATCAGTATGCCGGGGCCGTGGGGTCGCATACGACACGTAACTAATCCACCGGCCATCATTACGCCGCGTCATATCGCGTATTATCTTATGCCATCGTTACGTCGCGTATCATGTGCAGCTATCTCGTGTTCAAGGACTCGCAGTGTGTGAGCACCGGTCCTTATGTTGCAAACGAGATGAGGCGACTTAATTTGCCTATATTTAATTTTCAGCTAGCTACTATCGACGTCAGACGGACGTGTCTTTGGCTTAATTGCAAGAAGTCACTAATTGCTGAAATTCATTAAATGATTGTTTCACCCAAGCACAAAAGCTAAGCGAGAGTAAAGTTCTCGTAATCTTTAGCAATTATTACTGGCCACATTGCAGTAAACCTCTAGCAACATAGAATTATAATATAACATTACATACATCTGATACTTAGTGAACTAGTGAATCATACAATTTAATATTTTGTAACTATTAAGTAACTATTAAGCATAAATAGTGGCAGCCGTCTAAGTATTACATTTCTATCTCTCAATGCTTGTGGCATCACATTGTTAGGTACAGCCTTTATCACATAAAAAAGTTACTTCCTTCTTAGTATTTTAATGTGGTTTATTAAGTCCCTACACATCATCAGACCATCACATAAAAACTGTACATATATAATTGTTTTTATAAGATATTCTGCGTATTTAAGGCCAGCGCAGACTGGATGCGCCGCACCGGTTGTGGTGAGTGGAGTTGTGGGAGGGATGGCACATAGATGGATGCGTGTATCTTTCTTACAGTTTCATTCATTACAACTGGTGGTGTGCCGGCCTTTATTTACTTTTATGTCAATTTCATTGCTACGACGTAGCGCTTTAATTAAAGCCTCAAAAATATCGTAGCAACTCAAACCCGATGTTTCTATGAATAATTGTACGGTCGGCCAAGAAAGTGGTCTACTTACCAGTTTTGACAAAAGTTTCTGTGGCATCTAAATATCGTTAAGGTTGACTTTTCAAACTGAGTGAAGTCTTTAGTCACTGTCATCCAATGAGTTCAAGCGAAAATCGACCTCGTTGTATTATGATGTGCAAATGAACTTCAACCATAAGGGGGTAGACCATATTTTTGGCTGATGGTACATATACCATAAATAATGATACATTGTGAATTCATTTTAAGCCATTACTTCACAGGTATTGAGATTAAGTATCCAGTATCTCTACAATGTCTTCCAATGTCTTGTTGAATGCAAGCCTAGTTGAAGAATTAATCGCATACGGATCTCTTTTTGTTGCGGGCGGCCTGAGAACGAAATGTTCTACTTTGGCTACTTTCTCAGAAGCGCGTAAGGAAACATTGTTACCTTTGTTTATTTCCAAGACTTTCCAATTAAATTATACGCAATTAAAATGCGTTAAAATAAAGGTTTATATGTCGAGTGGTATTTACGTTGTTACGCAAACTTAAACGTTTTTAAATAAGACTATGTTTGTATTTTAAAGAACATAACGACTTAATAATAGTGTTGGTCTACTTCTAAATTATTTATCTTGAGATTTATATTAGAAATTAATAGTTGAGTAACATTTATTGTATATGAATTCTTCCATTTTAAATTACATAACGATGTATGTGTTTTTATTCCTAGTATGAAATTCTTTCTTCCTAAATTAAGATTTCCTAGATACCTGTTGTGCATGTAATTCCAAAAAATAAATTAGTCAAATTTTTTATTGAGCATTACTTTTATAATTATTACTTGAAAGGCGATTATATTAATTTTGTTCTTATCTTTTCCGGGTCGCAACTGCTACTTATGTCGTTTCTTTGACTTTACCAAGATCGGTGCATTTGAGTAATTACCTACCAAGATTATGAATCTTAATCGTCAATAAGCTAACAGGTAATAATCTCGACCACACTATTGCATATCTAATTCTTTTTGCTGGTTTTAATTACTGACTCAAGCGCAAGCCTGTAAAACTCCATCAACAATTCAAAAATATAAATAAAAACAATAGCTCGTCTAAAAGTGGGACTTTAGCAGTTTTCTAAAATACCGCTACATAAATTTGTCACTTTATTATTTTAACATGTTTACATATTATCTCTTTCGGCATCCTTGGATAGGATTTATAGATAGGTACAATCCTTTCATCATCATCATAATCGTTTCAGCCGAAAGACGTCAACTGCTGAACATAGCTTAGGGCTCCTCCAAGACTCGCCAAACAAATCGGTCCTGCGCCATCCGCATCCAACGCGTTCCCGCAACCTTAACCAGGTCGTCACTCCATCTTGTTGCCTACCTGCACTGCGTCTTCTGGTCCGTAGACGGCACTCGAAAACTTTTTGGCCCTGTGAGCTCGTAGAACAATCCTTTAGACCTCTTTATTTTTCACGTAAAAATACTTCTACACAGGTAGTAACTAAGTACTTATTGTAAAAGTTCGTAATTGGTGTCAATATGAATATTTTGCATTTCGCTACGGTGAATGCTATCGGTATCGCAGGTCAAAAGTTCTCGGATTGTCCCATACGATTTCATAATTGTTCAAGTGTTGGATAATTACAGAGAATGACTATGCAGATTTCGTTGTTTACTCACGAAAAGATGTTTATGTAGAGAATACTTAAGTACGTCCACGTTATTTTCGGATTCCTAAGGCTCTAGTTTATTTCCTGTTATTTCAGATAACGTGAAATGTGATAACAACAAAGAGGACGTTTTCTTTAATAAATACTAAACATTGGTTTACCGCTCTAATTAGGAATACGCATTATATTATGTATGTATGAGGGCAAACATCGGAACAAACAATTCAAACAGGTCATCTATCTGCATAATACCTACGCATTTTTGTTTTGACTATTCAGGCAAATCAATTAAAGACTATGACCTTACAATTAATGAACCTTTAAATCAACGAAGCTTTCATTTTTTTTTGCTAAGAGAAAACCTCCAGTAGTCATTCGCTATTTGGGAGCTAATGTTCGAAAATCACATGTGTGAAAATACCATTCGATAATGGTGAAAATTTGTGGTGAATTTGAAATACGAGTAGAGTATTAAAAATTACTGATGTAATTAATTTTGTTTACTAGTCGAAAATTTCATTTGAGCGGTAGTTTTGTTGCAATACACAGAAAAGGGTGCTTTCAAAAATCACCCCCCTGGGCAAAATAACTTTAAGAGATATTATTCTCGTTATATTATATACCCTACTAGTAGTTAATAATGAAACATTTAAGCCAATTTATGTTACAATCTATCCACCTAAGCTATTTCTAATCATTTGATAAAAAAACATTTAAATATGCAATGAATCAAACAAATCATAGCATGTAGATCAAAGCTAAAAACTAGACGAGTATTTTCTTATACCTAAGTTATTTAATAGCATACCTTATGAGTTTCCTTGAATGGTAATTCGATGAAAATCAGGAAAACACTGTAATCTAAGCGGTCCTCTCCGATAACTTGGCCTCAATAATCCACAGCGAACAATTTCACAGTCACGATAATGGAGCACTTATTTGTATTTGTCCACTCCAATTGCCACTTTCAGCAAGATTTATTGATACCGGTCTAATCAAACTCGGGAAATAAAGGAAAAATAAACAATTAAATTAAGTATCCAGAGTCCGACTCGCCGTGTAGGGAGCAACGTATTGAATGTTTGTTGTTTTGAATATCGTTCGGGAGTTGTTGTGCCGGCGAGCGGCGTCTGATAGGTCGTGTAAAGTTTGCTCTGAGGTGCAGACAGGCGGCACGTGTACTCTCGAGGAGGATTCGCGGCGGAGTGAGCCGAGCGAAGAGCGAAGGCCGGCGACTCCGCGAGCGGAGAGCCGAGCCGGCGAATGCACTTGCGCAGCCCCGGGCGGGCGCCGGAACACGGGGTGGAATGGAACAACACTCTAATATAATGACGGGGTCGGAACGCTTCAATACTCTAATTGAAAAAGTATACTCTGACAACACAGCTTAAAAGTGTTGCAGCTAAGCTACGAACAAAGAACGCAACCTTACTTAAGTGTAACCTCTGATATGCTCGCTTAACAAAGGATCTTGCTTGTAAAACATTGCTTAAAGAACTAAAAACTTCTACCTTGCTTCTCTGCTAAAAACATGGTGTTTACGGAGGTAAAGTAACGCTTGAGTCAATCAATTGATTAAAATATTGTTTTCCTGATAAACGTATGCTTATATGACAGATACTTTCAAACTGCTACAATCAAAACTAAGTGCGTGATCGGATGTAAAAGCGTCACGTACCACCACACCACATACATAGTTAAGTAATATCACTCAACCGAGCTAGTGGATTCGGGCCTAAATTCAATTCCACCCCTTTTCTCCGCACCCGTTCCAGCAGGAAACCAATCTTCTTTACATTCCCTCGCCGACAAATTTATACTCCTCCATACGTTCTCCCTAATAGGAGCCGGCCGGGGCGCGGCGGCAGTGGTCACCGCCGCGTGAATTATTTAGCAAGTGTCGGTCAGCGGCGGCGAAGACACGGCAGCGTCTGGCCGCGACGAGTCCGGTGCCGTGCATCGTCGCTGAGAATTTAATTTCCACCGAGCGGCCGCCCTCGCCACCATTGTCCGCCCAGTATTTCATTACGGCTCGAGCTTTTCTATTAATAAATCACTCTTCGCCTGCGCCGTTTAATTACGTCCCGGATCCGACCAACGTCTGATTACACTTTCATCGAACATCTAATTAGGAGTACAGCCAAAGCGGGAACGTGAGCTGTATTCTTTGTTCGAGAGTTACATTCGCCCCATATTACACCGCGCTCTGCCTCCGGAGCTAAGTTTGAAATGAAGGAACTTTGATTAAAATCGACCGCTTGCAGTGCCACTTTAAACTATGTTATTATACATTACAAATAACTACAAAATGGCTGACACGTGGTTAAACTACGTAGTACAAACGATATTAAATCACGTATACATACAATCTATGTTTTATATTGCAGCGGCTGTGGTCAAGCGCAGACTTCTTTTGTTTGAGAGCGAGATCAAGAGCCATTGTGATTAAAAATATAATCTGGTGAATCACAGTAAACCTTTGCCTAATAAAGATTGTTTGCGATGATGACAAACATTAAAACGTTTCTATGATACATGTGCCACCTATAATCTTTTGGGGGGCATCGTGTGTTGCACCGGGCAGGTGCGCCGCGCCTGTAGCAGCGGAAGCCGCGGCGGGCCGGTCGCGGCGCTCCGGGCTGAAGCAAGACCTTTTTAATTTCCTGGAGCGGCCGGCGCAGGGCCCGGGCAGCCCGCCCGTTTAACTTATTGCCACGGTTAACGAGAATACGCCGCTGTGTGCCGGCGAAATTGAAGGATTTACTCTCGTCCCTCCTTTATTAAACGTATTGCACACTCGCCCGGCTACATGTGTGCGACTCTACACGCAGTATGCCGAAATTACATTTCACATGAGTCGTAATAACAAGGGCGGGCGTAAATCAAGACCATTATTAGTTTTCCGTGTTACCTACACCATTTGTCACATTGTTATTGATTTTGTAAACTATATGCTCAACCATGTTTAAGTAAATACGAGTTGGTATAGGTGTCCAGTTTGACTTTCAGTCCTTCGTATCTACTTTGTGACACATGTAAATAGTACTTACTAGGTATATCATATCAACACCCAGTCTAGGCGGCATTACACTTACCTTATATCCAGTTAACTTCAAGACTAATTCTGGGGTAAATCTGTTTATTCTTGTTGGATTTTTATTTGACGGTAAGTCAAAGATGCCACGTACCTTGCGCAAGGGTGCGCGGCCACAAGCGAGCCCGCGCGCGGCGCAATATCAGCACTTCCTGTAAGCTAAGCGTATTGCTCAAAGTTTCGCAATATACGCGCACCGAGCCGGTCCTTTATTAAAAACTATTCTCACATTTTTAATTAAAACTTGTTCCCCCACTAAAACTTTATTTAAGCAATAAAGGCGGCGCAATTAGCGGCGCTGTCCCCACCGGCGACTTCACCTACTTTTCCTCCGCTTTAATGAGTGTTTTTTAATAAAGCCGGACTGCAGCAAGTTTATTAATTTAGTTTAACTCGTGTCACGGCACCGCCCCGAGTTCGCCCGCCTGTTCGCCGCTTGGAATATTTCTGTGAACTCTACTAACATGTACCTAGAGATGTAATCAACACGCCTCACTATAGTAACGCATAATGATTTTTGCTCTCATATATTTGAAAGCGAATTTAAGTTAAGCTAATTTTGTCCAGTTCGCTTCCATTAGGTCGGATGTCTACTTAATATACGTTATGAATCTAAAGTAACAATCGTTGTCGAGGTTCGAACTAAAAGCCTGAATGACGCGGAGCCACCTCGCGTGGGCCCCCCTCGCCCCTCCCGCCAAGTGTTCCGGCCGTAATTACATTCCCGTGTCTAACAAATGGAGAATCGGTGTTGATTTGTGTTTAGCCGAGTCCATGATCCGAGCCTGCGCGGCCGCGCTGTGTGGCTCGGCCTTCATGACAACTTTACCATTCATTATGCTGCTGTTAACAATAAATAACGAAGCGTTGTTGCTGATATAAAACGCTGGGAGGTTATGAAAACTTCTTGATACTTATTCGACATCAAGTTAAAGTGACCCGAAGAACCGATAACCGTTGGGGTAGACGAGTTCTTGAGTGGAGACCACGGATCGGCAAACGTAGCGTGGGACGTCCTCAGACTCGGTGGAGCGATGATCTTCGCAAGGCGGCTGGCAAGAGCTGGATGAAAGTGGCCGAGGATCGTGCTCAGTGGCGTGCCATGGGTGAGGCCTATGTCCAGCAGTGGACGAACATAGGCTGATGATGATGATGATGAAGTTAAAGTGACTCGCCATTCTTCTTTTTGGGTCCTCGTCGTTCTGTCGACTTAGCTTGTGGCTGCCCTTAACAAGAAGTTACAATTACCTCTAATAAGAGGTACCTAATGAAGATTTAGGTGAAAAACTAAAGTAAATGTCCTGTTGTATGTAGTAGTAACGTGTCCGTATAAACAAATTGATGTTCAAGTTCGAAAAATGACTTAAACTATAACCAATTCTGTGCACTACACTACTACATACAAGTTACAACAGGCCCTTTACTTATGTTTTTCACATATAAGTAACAAGATCAATGGGCTTCGAGGGAGATTTTAAGTTCTCGATTTTGGGTCTTTGGCTGATGTGACATAGATGACATCGTAGATTTTATGAACCTTTCCCCTACTTAAGTTAAATGCGTATTTTAATAAAGCCTTTCTATCGTACCGTTAACTCCAGATTTTTCAAAGGGACCGCGAACCCTAAAGTATTTTCAACAGTCAAATTAGTTATAAGCCTACACGTCAGCGGTGCATTTCGTGCAAAGCTTAGGCCACTAATTGCGCGCATAACGGCTAAGTGAAAACGAAGCTCGCTCAGCCAACGGCCTAAAAGCTTCGCGGCAGATTGGATCAGCACACGGATTTTCCATTACCTACGCGGTTCTTTACAGTGACGCGTGACGGGTCAGGCGCAGGAGCGGGCGCGCTAATACTTCAAATAACACACACTAACCCGTTTTATCTCGAGGTTTTTGTGCTTGTTGTGTGCAAATACTCTTTTATTCACCATTCAGTTTGTAGCTACATATGTTAGCTTTAATTCTCAAATACCTATAGATACAAGTTTGGCCTAATCTGCTCTTTTCACCGGGTGCGATAGAGGAAGGGCCAATTACGTATATTATAATGTAAAAAATAGACCAAAGACTAACTCATTCACCATTAATGGCTAGTTATAGTAAAAGTAATACATTTTTCCAACTTTATCATTTGGTGCTAGGCTCGCAATCTGAGGGGCCTCGCGCCTTGAAAGTTTTTCTTTTTTTGCTCATTTAAACATCCGTAATCTACATAATGTGTAGTAGGCATCATAGGGCCTCACAAAAAATATATTCCCCTCACCAAATTTAGGTCTGAATGGATGTGAATACTGGAGTCTTCTTTCCTCGCACGACAAAGATCTGGAATCAGCTTACTGCGGCAACATTCCCATTTCCCGGAGCGTTACAACTTAGGGATCCTTAAAAAACGAGCCTACCAATTCCTAAAAGGGTCGGCAACGCACCTACTGTGATTCCCCTCGTGTTACGGGTGTCCATGGGCGACGGTGATCGCTCTCCATCAGGTGACCCGTCTGCTCGTTTGCCCCCTCTTATGTAAAAAATAAAGATTTGTGAAGAAAAGAGAGAAATAAGTTGACTTAAAGACCCGTAAGTAAGTATAAGATGCGCATAATCATGCGTCCGAGCCGGACGTCTGTAGTCAGCTCTTAACTCCGAAAGGCGCGGGCGCGGGCGCCATCATTTGCGCAATGGTTCGCGCGAAACAGGCAGTCGAGTCGTTAGCCCGCTCGTATATCCTCGGCTGCGAATATTGGCCGCACTAACAATGTGCGTCTTTATAAGTTTTTAACGAGCTCGGACGGTATAAATTATGTGCGCGCCGGGCAGTGGGTCTCGTTATCTAGCTAACGGCGTACTAGCGGAAGCTTAATGTAGCGAGAGCTTTATTGTAGCCACTTACGACTTGCAGCCACCGAACGACTTGTACAGCGTTTGATGGCGAAAGTTTCTTATTAATCGTGTCTTGTGGCTACAATTATACCAACTGCATTCGTTTATTATATTGGTGTGACTGTGCAGCAGAACGTTGACTCAATTATAAATTTAAATGGTAACCTCTTCTCACTCTCTCCTCAAGGCAAAATTTTATGAATGAAGAACCTATAACCAAAGAAAATCAATTTTGTGCAGTAATAAAACAATTGAATATCCATAGGTCTGTTATTCTTGGTACAAGTGTAGATAACATCGCTGGCTGAGCTTTTTCCTTTTCACTTTCCTACCCGCGCGTCGTGCGAATAAGGGTTCGCTGTAAGCCCAATTTGGTTAATGATAATGAGACTATTATTTCCACACTATGAGTGCTTGACTGTACGTTTTCTCACTGAAATAGGGGCTGGTCGCAGTAGGTATAATAGTTAGGGCGTTAACGAGTTGTGGGACAAGAGCTGGTGCGCGTGTCCATTGTTAGCTCGAGGTCGACATGAAAGACAATTAAAGTATTTAAGACAGATTTTACTTAAGATTTCTCACGCGTAAACCGAATTACAATCTGGCAATCGAATTGAAATTTCGCGATCTCTAAACCTAGCGATTGAAAATGTAGGATTTTACCCTGATCCCGTGTCCTATGGGAATATTTTTCGTGAGTGCTTTTAATTTTGTGTTTACGTTCTGCGATAACTTTTCGCCATATCATAAACTTACTAAAAAAGAGTAATACTATAGGTACATAGAATATGTTTTTCTTCCAATTTTAGACACTAAGGTAGGGAATTTTTGCCAAGATCTATGAAATCCATGAATAATAATAACCGTTACTTGGTAAGTGATACAAAATTTTGAAAAGCTTCATTGTGGCTTCATTCGATACCGTGCCCTGACGTGTGAGTATGGGCACATGCCCACAGCCCCTAACTGCGGACTTGTTATAAATAAGCGGTCTTCGTAACGACCCGCGACTCGAGAGGCATGCCTGTGCAGATATTACGTCCTGATTTACAACACCACTCCTTATTTACTATCCGATTGTGAGACATAAGAGAAACGCTTGGACTTTACACTCATAAAAATGTCTGAGGGAATTTAATGAAAATAATTACATTTAAAATTAACGGCGTTTAAATTTCAAGACAACGCGAATGAGTTATTAATGAAAATTAATTTTGGATTCTGCGAACTCGCAAAGATAATTTAGTGGAGACAGATGATTATATTCGGCGTAAGTACAACAGATGTAGTCTATTAACTCAACTTCGTAATCCTGTACTTAATTAAATTAATCTTTTCCCGAAGAAAGAAAGCAATAAGCGCTCCCCCACAATTCGAGATTGTTATTAATTTCTCAATATCTACTTAGTTCACCATGCTCACAGATTTAATTAATGTAGCCGAGTAATTGTAAAGAACTGCAAATTTCCGAAGCAACAATCAGCCTAAGCCGTAATACGGAAACCATTAAGGGCGGCTGAAAGTTAATAAGTAATACGGTAATTGCCTGCCAGGGACGGATTTGGTGGGCGTGCTGTAATCTATATTTGCGTTTAAATAATATAAATAATATCGTTTGGTGACGTGGTATAAATGTAAATAAAGGAAAGACGAAATAGATTTTTGAACTTGACTTGTTATGTAGCAGCCTTTATTAAGTACTAGCTTTTTCCCGCGACTTCGTTCGCGCACAAACAAAATTTATAGCCAACTCCCGAATGGTTACTGAAATAAAGTCCCATGGAATTGAATATACACGGTGATTTTTAATCGGTGATCAGGAGTTAAGAAATATTAATCCCTAGCCAAAATGGAATTTAATAGATGGGATCTCAAACAATTAACTCTCTGTTTCATAAAAAACCGTTATTGTTAAATCTTTCTCCATCCACCATTTGCCACCATACCACCATGCTCATCCTATATTTGTTGAAGTTAAGTAGTTTCGGCACGTGTAATCGCTTTGACAGGGAATTTGATTGGACTCATATCAAAGTTTGTTTAAGAAACTGACTTGTCGAAGAGGTTTCCAAATAATCAATAATACCTAATAAACGTCTATCTATGCGTTTTGTTTCATGTAACTGCTATTTAAACGTGGTCGCCACGGAATACTGATCTAGAAAAATTGGTTCCTGATCATCGATTAAAAATCATCTTGTATAAATCCCGTTTTGTCCTTATCCCGTGGGATTTTCCAAAATCCCCTTTTTAGCGGATGTTTACGTCATAATAGCTATCCGTGTGGCAAATTTCAGCACAATCCGTTCAGTAGTTTGAGCTGTGCGTTGATAAAGCGCAGTCAGTAACAGTTGCCTTTTATATACCTATATATTATGTAGACTTCTATACAGAAAAGTTACAGGATGTTGCGTCATATGTTGCAACGAGTTTTTTTGAGATTTCGATGGAGAACAAGCATCGGGTGCGCCTAGTGGTAATCAATTACCGCAGAGCGAAAAAGTACCTAATACTGATCACCCACACTTTGTTAGATGAACTACTGTGTCGGTTAATATCCCGGGAGCAAAAAAGGAACCTTGTCCTATCAATACAATTTAACGAGCTCCAAAACTCTCTCTCTCTCTCTCTCTCTTGCATGCATGAGCTCTTTTTTACAGGCCGGCAACAGATCAGTGACTCTCTTTGAGTTGTTGATATTTATGGGCGACGGTGATCATTTTCCATCAGATGACGCGCTTGCTCGTTTGCCTCCCTCTCATAATAAAAAAAAACAGAATAACAAATTTGGAAAAGCGATATTTTTTTGGCTTAATTCTTCTGTTGGCTAGACACTAGACACTTGAGTAGAGTTCGATAACAAACCAGTAGACAACAGATGAAAGAAATTAAATATTTCTATACAAAAATTGTTGCCATATTCAAGCATTATACTTTAAAAATGTGTCAGTAACGTAGAAAGTGGCGCCACAGAATAAGGTGACGCCCTCGTTTGATTTCTACTCTTTACTCTGCCAATGTTTTACATGCCCGTCGAGTGCGGGCCTGGCCACTGGGCGTCATGAACGCGAAGGTTACCTACCCTGCAATTAGTGCTCCACATAATTGATAAAGAACCCATCTTTCATAAATAGAGAAATGATTCATATTTCCTAGCAACGAAGTTCACTACGCGTACAATACAATTTTAATGACGCAGACCCTTAAAACGCGCGTTGTCTTAGTACACTCATTTTGATTAAGAGTTTCATTGCATTAAACGTGGCGGGCTGTCTCGGGCTTTGATTAAAAATACCAATTAAGATTACGAGCTTTTTATTCCAGTTCTAATCAAGCAGTTAATTAGGATTTAAGCGGTGCCGGCCGGCGGATTCGGAAATCCCTACTCAAGTGGGCGGCGGAGCTGACCTGTAATCGTATTGAATTTACTTTTAACCGGTCAATTTGTTTTGTGTTAATGTTAAATCGGCAGTACATACAATGAACTGCAAAATTATGTGTCCATTCGGATTCGAAGCACCCAAAAAATATGTCCCGCGAACTTTACGGTGAAAGAAAACATCGTGACTCGTGAGGAAACCTGCACACACATAAGAAGAAATTCAATGGTGTGCGTGAAGTTGCTAATCCGCGCTGGGCCCGCGTGGGGTCTACGGTCTAAACCCTCATATTCTGAGAGGAGGCCTGTGCCCTGCAGCGGGACGTACATAAGCTGGGATGACGAAGGGCACGCGGGAATGGCCCGTATTATACTAAACAAATGTTTCCATTGGTTTTTTGACATGACAACGTCTAATAAATCGATGAAAGCCGGCTGCATACACGAAAAAACATGACGCATTGTAACGTACATATTTAACGTGACGTTATAGTCTACAGAGCAGCGAAGCAGGCCAGTTGCAAGAGAGCGGCGGGGGGTGTTTTGTTATGACGTTGTCACGTTAAACTATCGTCCGTAAACTGACTTTACAGACAACCGGTTTTTTTGAGTTAACCTTAAAATAAGCATTAAATGTGATTTGATCTTACGCAGCCAGAACAAGACTCAAACTGGAACCGGTTTTAATCAGCCGTCGAGATTGACAATAATTTATTCATAACTAAATGATTACTGTGTTAAATTAGCTATAAAATCTACTTCGCCTGCAATACACAGTGACAATTTAATTTCTTCCGGACTTGTTTTACGACTTACTTATATCGCATGCTAGCAATCATTTTGTGTAGGTTATCCATTCGCAGATTGTAGTTTAAAAGTAACTTTCATTATAAAATTGAAATAGATTTGAAATACAATTGAAACCAATTAAAATTATGTGGATACGCGTACTAAATAAATTTAATAAACAACGTAATTAACAGCAGCATTATTTAAACAATCGCCACTCCTCCCTATTAAGCGTGTTGCCATTAATAATGTAGGTACCTACTGTTCCACGTAATTATTTTAAAACGCACGGCTGCGAAAAGCCAATACATATATCTCTCTTATTTTAGGAGCGGCGAAGTAACAAATCAATATTTGGAGTGAGTGCTTTTTCGTGCAATGGAGAAGCTTTTATCTGGACATGGGCCGGATGGCAGCACAAACAGTCCAAGAACAGAGACATTCACTTAGACTTTAACAAAACGCAATCCTTACCCACCTCACTCCACCCACATTATCTATTTAGGGCAAAATTTACTTGTTTGCGTTTGCCCTCTTCACTAATAAAAGCCTTTAAGAATTGTTTGCTTTTAAAATAAGAGGCAAGTTTTAAGTGACTGAGCACGGAAATCTGACATGTCGTTTATAATAGTGAAGACCGATTTGTTACTGGGAAGATTTAATTTATCAATGAATTTACTTTAAACAATAATTGTTAACTTACTTAACCTAAAAATATTAGACAAGCTAAACGGTATCTCATAATTTCCTAGCTTGGTAACCTAACTATTTACTATTATTACTGTTAATATTTTTACTTTGCGGTAGGTAAGTATTATTTTTATCTTCAAAAATAAAATAAAAAATATCTAAGTACTTAACTTAGACTAGTTTTACTAAATTAAAAGTAAATTTCAACAAACTGAGCGACACGCAGTTTTATTATCATAAATTAAGTAGGTACCTAATGCTGGAATAATTTCAGATTCAATGTCTAATCCACTTGACAGTTTTCATTTAAATTGTGTTACCTATATGATTAGAATGTTACAAATAAAGCCTGAGTAATAGCATAGTAATGGCTTTTCAACGTATCGAGTGAAGCCAGTCCAGGTCACATCGTGACAACACTGTCATACCGGAAAAACCTTTAATTAACTCCGCCGATGGAATAGTGAGGTTCAACCAACACGGACTAAGTGGAAGTTTACCGCAAGCGTTAATTATTATCTGCGAGGAGTGCTCTTTGTTTAGTTGCCAACTCTAAATTAGTTTTCGAAATGGATCATTCGCACCCCAGAGCGCCCCCGTCCCCCCGTTGCCGTAATTGGAACGTTCCGAGATGACACCACTCAGCTGCCTCTAATCAGTTAACAAGAAACCCACTGTACGCCATTGTGATCCGAGAACACGCCACATTTCAATTGGGACCTACATGCGCGGTTACCGACTTCAGGAATTAATTTAAGTTTCAGCTTTCAAGACTAATTAGATGATGTTTATAGCGAAAATTGGTTGCCATGTATAATCGGTAGCTACAATTTATATTTAACTAACTGTTACCCGCGACTCCGTCAGCGAAGAATTCGTTTATTGCTAACTATTCCGCTGAAACTAAGTACATATGCAATTTTCCAGGACTGAAACAATCTCTACACCAAATTTCAAAATCAGTTCAGTGGTTTATGTGTGAAGGGGTAACAGACAGACGGACAGACAGTAAGGATAATATTAGTAAGTACTAGAATGCAACTCCGTCCTTGTAACACTGGGAATCTTATTTAGCGAATCATGTTAAAGATTAATCACATAATACATCCAGTTTTTTGTCGCTTAATCCATTAGATTTAGTTTGCTCGCGCAGTTTAACCCACGGAGAAAACTAATTAAGAAATTAATAGGAAACAGCGATTAATGGGTTTTGATAAGGGAAGAGACAGCGTTGGTACGTCCGCGATACACGGCTCTATGTAGACGATGGTCGTGGTGTTTGTTTTAGCACTCTGCGCTGGGCGTAACACTTAAAGATACAGTTCCCGCATTAAGTCGTCAACAATTAAGGCTCATTAAATTTCATAACAGCATTGGTCCCGCGGCGGGCGTCGGCCGGCCGCTCCGTCGCGTCGCTTAGACGGATAATCTCCAGCTGTCAGCCGCTAATGCGTTTTAGAGTACGTAATTTGAACCGTCGAGATCGGCGGTAATTAACGGCCGCAATTAAGCTAAGTGATTGTTAGTGACGATGAGCGCAAGAGGTTAGTTAGGTGCTCTCTTTTTGTACGGCCCATAAGCTTGAAACGTACGCACTCACTAAGGGCACCCTACGTCTTGTACATTAAGAGCCACATTTTAACCACGCAGTAATTAATAGCACATTACCTAAATTATGAGGCCGAGAAAGTTTTTTTTCTAAAGCATGAATTTCTTTAATAATTTGTTATAACGCAAGTACGACCTATCTACTATTTATTATCTAATTATTGTCAACATGATTATGTCTCAGTTAAGATGTATCGCATTACACTTTTTTATTTTGAAGATTTACAATAACATTCGATTTAAGTGGAAGATTCACGTGAGAGTTGAGTGAAGCCTTTACGTCACTTCAATTTTATGTTAAAAGTAAGTGTGTGCCAAGGAGGCAGGGGTAATGTATTCCCACATATACATAAGTGAAAACATTTTAAGAAGCTCCACGGACCCACTGCAGCACCCCGGGGGTTAGGGCCTAAAAGCACTATCTCGGAGCCAAAGCCTTACAAGTCTTCTCAAATTCAACTTACTTTGCTCTGTGTGGAAGTGCCCGCATGGATATTCTTATACTGCCGCCCGAATAATCTTGACACTTACGCGTTTCATTTATTTAGGCGGTTTGATGTTTTATACGCAGTTTGTGTTAGTATTTATTTTATTTATTTATTTATTAAGTCATGTACATATAGAAACAAGGTGTTATAATATTTAGGTCAGTCCATGACACATAATAATAATAATTGTAACCAAACCTAAGATTAGCTTATGTTACAAATAATATGAAATTGCATTATTATTATTATAATCATGCATTTAATATTAATTGCCGTTATAGGTATTTTATATCAATGAGTTATTGAAATTATATAAGTCAATGAAGATAAATTACTACAACAACTTTTAACCTTATAGAATTGCTTTGTTTCCACAAAACTGGTTGTGAATTGTGATGGTCGCTGAAAAATAAAGTTTGCTACTGAGTTTGCAAGTGGCTTAAAATCCTCTAAAAAAGTTTTGAGCTCTTTAAGTTAAATTTAATTTTTAATTGTCTGTACCTTAGAAGGAAAAAAACGGCCAGGTACAGTCAACCAATTTGATTCATAGGCCCTATGGTGGCTTCTATAACCTTAACCTTATCGTAAATCTTAATTCAATGGTTATTGAATGATGTAAAATGTCACAATGACAAAGTTCTATGGTGGCCTGCATCAAACTGGTTGACTACACCTACGTAAAAACGAAAAAAAGGGGTTTGACTGATGGACAGACAGAAAACGAAGTTATCTTATAAGGGTTTAGTTCTTCCTATTTAAGTACGGAACCCTAAAACTAGAACGAACCCCCTTTAGGATCTCTTCGTTGTCCGCATAGGTTTGCACCTGCCTATCTGTCACGAAAAATCAAAATCGTAAAAATTAAATATGTATGTGTATAAAACTCTTTATTGTACAGAAAACACATGAAATTAACAAATAGACAACAAGAGAAACAGATGTACAATGGCGAAGTTAGAGAAGTTGGTTGGATTGGCTGGAGGTGAAGTTTCTAAGTCCATACAGTAAACAATAAAAAATGCAACTGAATTTACATACAAAGACCATGGACTGGAACTAACACCTATAGGGTCACCTAAATATTTCCCGCGGTCTTAAAATTATGACATGTGACGAATACTTAAGACCTCATAAGTTTTCATAAAACAAGCAAAGAACAAAATTTTAAAATCTATTATTATACTTCGATATTTCTTAGTATATATATATGTATGAAATACTTACATATGTACATGACACCTACACAGAAATTCAATAAAATGTAAACTTATATTTACTTGCAAATTTATTTGACGCAAACAAACTGTTTCACAGTTTGGCGTAGCTTCTTACTTTAAATATATTGTTCTGTATGTGCTAATATATAAAAAAATAACAAATTTGTACAGGACCGTAGTAGAACTTTGACAGTTTTTGTCAAAACAATCGACACCATCTTCTACATGATAACATTACCTAGATTATAGGAACTTAGATCACAGAAAGACACGTAAATTATAAAGAGAAACAAAAACTCGACTGCTTTGAAAGGCATTATTAATTGAGCTCACTTTAGAAGCGGACAGCGATCAAGAAAACGCGGCGTTCTAGAAGGACACGTGTAACAAATTCAAGTTTAGTGTCGCACATGGCTGAGAGTCGAAGCTAAAGCTTTCGGTGGCTGCAGCAGAGGCGGAGCGCGCGAGGCCGCGGCTGCGCTGGCCCCTTCGCTACGTGACACATCGCGCAAACGACATCCGCTTTCCCTACATCACGAACCCAACCATGCTCGATTTCATATAAAATAAATTGAAAAGTTTTCGAGTTTAATTCCATCTCCACCAGCCGCCCGCCAGTTCGCGCGGCGGCGGCGTGGCGGAAGCGAATCTCGATGTTTTGTAATGGAGCTTTTTAAAATGGAAGTCGAACTTTTGTCAGACACTTTTAGCCACGCCGGAGATACATTTAAGCTTTTTAACTTTTCCACTCCGGTAATGTATCCAGTCTTTCCTGCGTCTGTAGTAGAGGTGTCGTATAAGTTTTTTTATCTGAGTGGATGAAATAAGTAACTTTTTTATTTGTGCGAGTCAGCACGTCCCCAGTGGTTCGCAATAATCCTACCAAAGAGCTTACTCTCCATCCGGCTTCTCGCCGGTTATATTTTTCATGTTCGACGACAGTGTAAACATTTTGCCTACGATCCATTAAGTAAATGCACTCAGGCCGCCACTCGGCACTGCATTAATATTGCATTTCTAACTCCCCTCTTTCCGGAAACTCCTCGATTCCTCCCCTTTTAAACGGACATTGCTTTGGCAGGTTGTGAGAAACGTGAAGCTAATGGGCGATGCGCAGTGCACGGTCAGTGTTGCTCCCGTTAATTGGCGATAGGTACAGATTCTTACGCTAATGGCTGGTTTTATTGCAACACACCGGACACCTCACATTGTCTCCTGGTGCGATCACATTGTAACTAGCTTGTAAACCGACTCGTTCCTGCTTGTGATGGGATTGTATGTCGCCTTATAGGCATGTATGCGCCTTAGCAAGCCTTTGTTAAGCGAACAAAGCCGATTCTTACAAATTACATCAATCTCTCCAAATCAATAAGAGTTTGTAGCTAATGTAAGCGCTTAACGAGCCGCGAGCGGGACTCCTGAGCGGATCGGCAAATGGAGTGGTTCATGCATAATGTAGCGCAGGCTGAGTGTTGTTTTGAAGAGCGTTCTGAATTTGTTATTTTCGTCACACCAGGTGATGTCCCGGCGCCTCATGAAACATTTAACGACGTATCGGTGCAGCGACGGTTGCGGAGCTTCTGCGGGGCACGCAGCCGCCGATCCGGCTGCGCTCATCAGGTGCGGCGACTGACCAGGAAGCGACTAATGGAAACTGCATCAAAACTTCCGTTTGTAAAGATTAAGAGCAGTGCACGAACATCATTTCATAACACCTACAGCGCTTCGCTATGAAATAATTTTTGGGTCACACAAACCAGTAAATCCACTTTTGCAGATTGATTTTAAATAAAGTTGGTTTTTGTCTAAAATTGATGATCTGCAGTTAAAATTTTACATTTTAAGTTAAACGTAGACTTATTGTATATATGTATAGTGTCACAATTATATCCATCTTCTCATCAGGGTGTCAGCACTACCTAAACTACGTAAGTGAGGAAGTAATATTCAGAGTTGTTTTAATTAAATGAGCGCTGGGAAATCATGGCTGCGCAGTATAGCCAAATTTCTACATCCTTACACAGCTTTATTAAATGATAACAGGAGATAAGCGGCACCTCAGAATTAATTAATCCACTCAGAGATTGCATCTAGGCGCCACGAAAAGCCCACTGCCCCACCCCACCCAGGGTCGATCCGTTTCCAGCCACTTAAACTTCACGCGAAGCGCTCTAGCTTCCGTTTTAATTACAAAATTAATTCAAAATGTAATTAAAGTTAACAATAAGGCAGCAAACAATTGAAGTTATTTATGTTAGTTTATGCTTTATGGAAAGCACCGCCTAGTTGGAAATGCGATTTACTCGGAAGCGGAATGGAATATCATATCTTTCATTAAGCGATCTTCAGTTACATTAATGGCTTAGTACTTTGTATTATTTATGTAAGCACCAAATACCACAAGCACCTTATTAATGAAGACTCACTTTTTTTAATAACCAAGCAACGTCTTGCAACAAATCCAACTGAATCCAACTGATAGTTTACATTAGCTTGACGTACTGCTTGTTGACTTCAAGAAAAGTAACTCAACGTTATATAATGAAAAGAGGTAGTATTTTTTGCGCAACGCATTTTAAAGTTTTTTTCTATTTATTATCTTTATTTGATGTTTTGAAATATTTTTGAGTGGATGCGCTATAAATTAAACAGTTCAAAAAGCTGGCGTGAAATTCAGAGTGACAACAAAACACTCAAAATGACTCTACATTAGACTCTACACAAATAGATCTGATTGTTACAGAAATACCATTCGCTGGACGCATGTGTAGATACATAATAATGGATTACGTAGATTTATTCCTCGTTTCACCCTTTTCAATCACTACCTTACCCTTTCAATGACTATTTTTATTACATTGTTGAGTCAGTGAATAAGAAAACGTTATTTTTAGTGTTCTCAGGTCCATAGAAGTTTTGTAACTCGTTGTAAAAGCTATTGCTCGGATTGTCAGTACTAATGGTAATAGCACTAAACAAAATTGGATTGGCTGAGAATGCGGTCGCTAGGTGATAAGTTAGTGCCGGTGCATTAGAAGGTAGGTATTAGTAAACGCAAACTTGCGTGATCGACATTTTATACCACTCTCGAACTATGTGCTGCATTTAACTTGACGATTTATTGCAGTGTTCATAGCCTTTTGTGCTTTCAACTGTAATTAATGCCCTGTTGCAGATAAGGTCAAATCCTCGTAAAAATAAGAAAGGTGACTAATTGACCGACTTTCATCATCGAGCCTCATCACGCCATCCTAAAATATCAACTTAAAGATTATCAAGTACGAGAAATCTGATGCAATCTGACGGTCACGTAAAATTTTATGATTATAAAATGTTCATAATATTTTTTTGTAAAACGAAATAGCTATTCAGGTGCGCTGGACAGGATATAATCCACATCTCTGGCCTATCCGTGATACCAAATGCACCACGCCGCCCCCGATCAACTAACCTGGAAACAGTAAAGGTTTGCGTACGCCTATAGTAACTTGCCTATAGTATCCTATCGACAATAAGGAGTAATACTAGCCTCCACAATCTGTATATTTGTCCGTCCGAGCGTCACAGGGCGTCGTAAATAGTAGACACTTGAAATATTATATACCTATAGAAGACTTCAAAACCCTCACGAGTGAAGAAGCAGAATATCTTAGGAAGTGTAAATTTAAGTTAGTATTTGTTACGCGTAGTTTGTATTGTAAGCCATACGATAAATAAATAAATAATACTTGAAATATTCACAGAGTGTATTTACTATGGTTGCACTGACAAAAAACAATAAAAATAAAACAAATAGAAAAATTTAAGGGGGTTCCTGCGGGACATGTTATTTTTTCAGCAGAGTCGTACAAAACTAACGATAACGGTCCGACTCGCACTTAGACGATTTTTGTCATTTTGTAGTGCAGAATCCTAAAAATAATAAGTGAACCGTTCTGATCTCCTATACCTAAATACTTACTTACTTTAATAAGTAAGTAAGTATTAGTAAGTTAGTAATCTAAGTGCGATCAATTAGGCTACCCAATTATCTAAAGTTCTAATAAAGAAAAGTTGACGAGTGGATAGATTGGTAGATACTTATAGTAGTTACCCCAACCATAAAAGTGCTAGAGCGATCGCAACACTCTAAAAGCTTTTATGACAAAGAGTACGATCAAGTTGGTCATGTCATCGAACTGATAATAGCTCGCTGGTCGATTCAGCGCTTAAAAATTCACTTCGCTAGATTTACCTACTTATCAGATTTGCAAAAACTGTACTTATTGGTTAATGAACATACATAGCCAACTCAACTCGCCCGTCTCGAAGGCACCTTACTCTGTTCATAATTTCACTGATCGTGTTTTGGAACTACTGTGTCTTATCAACGAGCAATGGAATTTTTTTCGAGGTATCCATTATCATCATCATCATCATCTCCGGCCCACACAATGCTGGGCATAGGCCTCTATATTGCACACACACCATTGATGTGTTTCGCAGGTGTGTAAAGACTGTGTGTTCCTTCACTGAGAAGCTCATCGTAAGTTCCAAATGTAATTTCGCGCATAAATTCCGAAAATCTCAGAGGTACGAAAGCCCGGACTTGAACCCATGCCCCTTTGTTTGAAGCCATTGAAGTAGATCAAACCACTAAGCCGCCACGCCATTTTTTAAACCACTAGCTATACTTAGCCGACCAAGAAATTCTTTTACCACCCTAAAGTTCAATATCCGTTATAGGGCCTAAAACATCAAAGTCTATTTTAGATAATCAACCTTATTGTTTTGTATACTGATGAAGGAACTTCATAAATGGTAGTAAATAAATGGTAAATCAATAAAATTGGTAAAACACTTACTTGTTCGACTACTAAGTATAGGTACTTAGTACATTACAAACATACACGCAACATCCATACCAATACCTATTATAAATGCGAAAGTATGTCTCTCTGTCGGTCTGTCTGTTCCCTTTTCTGTTTTCATGCTACTTAAACCACTATGGAGATAGTTTGAGACCCTGGGAAGGACATTGGATAGTTTTTATCACGGAAAATTCCATAGTTTCCGCGGGATAGCGATAAACGATTTCGTTGTAAGTAAAATTTCAATTCAATTATAAATTATCTAAGAGCTCCAAAAATACTTATACACTTTGATAGACACGGCAAATACAAATACCTACCAGTTATATCCGTGGTCGCCGCGTAGCGTTGTAGAGACGCTCATCCACTCAACACCACTGTACAGGCAATAAAGCTCTGTTGAAAAGCACTTAACGGGATTGATTCAAACCATTTACCATTCTTTAAACAAACACAAAACATTTTCCATTATGCTGAATTATAAAACCTTTTAGGAAATCACGTTCAAAGACGGGATGATGCCGGTTGTGTCGCAGTTGCTAATTGATGTAGTGGGATGGCGACTCCTTATTTAAATACTATTTATTACTATACTCCATTTATTTTAACATTTGAAACTTAACGGTAAAATTTGCACACGTTTTTAAATGAAAAGACGAAACCATTTAAAATTGTGTTAACTTCTATACTGAAAACATAATAAATACCGCTAATAAAATGTACATGTAGGTATTTTTAGCCCATTTGTGTTCGAAATACCGAGAAACGTCTGTTACAATGTGACCGTTAATTCAAAACTTAAATTAAACGAAGTATAGTTAGCCTTTATCTTCTTCTTTGCTGGCATGAACCTCTGGATTTGAATTAAAGTTCAGTCAGGGATTTAAAAATAGCTAGGTACCCAAAAATTAAAGAACAAGAACGAAAGTCAACGACATAGCTCGAAGAATCGCCAGACTCAAGTGGCAGTGGGCAGGGCACATCGTTCGTAGAACTGATGGCCGATGGGGCAAAAAGGTTCTCGAGTGGCGTCCACGGACCGGAAGACGCGGTGTAGGTAGGCCTTCAACAAGATGGAGCGACGACCTGGTTAAGGTTGCGGGATCGCGTTGGATGCGGAGGGCACGGGACCGATCTGTTTGGCGAGCCTTGGGGGAGGCCTACGTTCAGCAGTGGACGTCTTTCGGCTGAAATGATGATGATGATGATGACCCAAAAATTAATTTGTGGTCTTCATTTACATTGTATGAAAAGCATTCATGCAAAATTTCATGCCTCGTCTAGACTTAGCGGTTCAGATTTGGGATTTTATATTTAGATTGTAGTAATATCGGAATAAAAACTAGCCCAAGTGTTACTCCAGAGTTTCAGCTGATTTCACGCAAGTCTATCTAATCTTTTTAACCTGAAAGAGTATTAAACTCACGCACACACGCACATTCGCACGCACACACATACCTACTCACAAACTTTTGCATTTATAATATTAGTACGATAGGTATAGTAGAAGTAGCATTATTGTCTTTGCTCCATGCTTCCAAGGATCACCCCTCAACACTTCGGAGAGTGTTGGGATCCTCGGTGTCGATATTTCGAGCACAGTCCAATTTTGCGATCACCTGGAAGGTAAAACCAAGTCGGCTGCTAGAATGTTGGGTTTGCTTGGCCACTCTAAGCGATACTTCACTCCGAAGCAGCGGCTTCAGATATATAAAGCCCAGGTTCGGCCGAGGATGAAGTATTGCTCTCAAATAAACTAAATAAATAAATAAATAAAATAAACATCTCTGGGCTGGCGCACCCAAATATCAGCTGCTTTCACTTGATCGCATACAGCGCAGGGCGTCCCGAGTCATCAACAATCCCTCACTCTCCGATAAACTTGATCCTCTTTCTCTCCGCAATGACGTTTGCTATTGGCGTTGCCTGTGCGTATTCTATAAGATCTACAACGGGGAATGCTCTGAGGAACTCTTTGACCTCATTCCAGCTGCGGGGTTCCATTACAGATCCACCCGTCGTAAGCGTTCATTTCATCGACATCATGTTGATGAATGGCAGTCTTCGACGGTGCGTTTTAAGCGGTCTTTTTTGCCACGAACTTGCAAAATCTGGAACGAGCTTCCCGCTGGGGTCTTCCCATCGAGTTACGACCTGGGTGCCTTTAAGAGGCGTGTGTACAATTTTCTGCACGGCCGACAACGCACTGGCATCGCGTAAAGCGCTGCGGGTGTCTATGGACAGTGGTGATCATTTAACATCAGGTGACCCACTAGTTCGTTTGTCTGGCCTCTCTAACATACTTACAACTTAGTAGGATAGGGTATGGCTCAACGATCTTGCAAATACGGCCTTAACGATTTCGACCTAGGGTTAGGGGTCTGGAAATCAATTTGCCTTTTCTACGGGAAAATTCACTTCAGGTAGATTTAGGGTTGCAAAATTCTTGCAATGATCTATTTTTAATAAATAACTACATTACCTGCTCACTGGAGTTCCCGTTACTTTATGTGACAGATATCTGTGATGCTGCCTGTTTATCCAAAGACGAGAAACAGAGACGACGTTACAGATCATGACAAACGAAATACTAGGAAGTTATGTATGAGAGTTGGTGAAACACCGAAACGCCCTAATGTTGTGATGTTTGATGGCGCCATCTTTTGCCGGATAGCTGAACTGTCTCTAAAGACTCTGTGTAATGTTCGGTCGGCCAGGTACGTTTATTAAGTTAACTAATAATTAAATTAAATATAATTAAGTGTAAATAAAAGTGTGCCTAGGTCCTTAACCAGATTATTCGTAGCGCGATTAAAGAAATGGGGCACCATAAACGCGTGGAAACCCAAAATTCTGATGCAGCGAAAAACGACGGGTAATATTTAAATGTGAATAGAATACGAATATCTCTCCTAGAAGAGTAAATCGAATAATAACAAACTTACAGATCAATAATTGCACAATTACAAACTGAAATAAATAGAATAGCGGATGTTAAATAAAATTTATCTACGATAAAAGATATTGGCATATCTGTCATTCACAATAACTAGACTCGATATTTAGGTACCTTTTGCTAGTACGTTTATTATTTTATCAATTCTAACGTTTCTTGCTTGGTACGTCTCTTAAAATAATTCAGGAACATTTTATCGAAAAAATGAAAACATAATAATAAATAAAATATGTATACGATACATACAGGGGCATTTCTATTTTTCGTTGTACCCAATTAAGATATTGTTAACAGGGAGTTAAAATTAGTCCGTTTGGTTGTTTGGTTTTCAAGCCTTTACAATAAAAAAAAGTACAAATCGGACAAGTTTAACAATGTGTAACAAGAAGTGAAGAATGGTCCGGTTTGTTAAGTTTTTTTTTATTGTAAAGACTTGAAAAAGTGCTTAACCAAACGCACTAATTTTAACTCCCTGTTGAGAATTTCTTAATTGGGTACATACAACGAAAAATAGTTAATAAATACCCACAGACGAAATAGGAGCCTTCTCCTTTTTTTTTTTTTTTTTTTTTTTTTTTTTTGTTTTTTGGCTCTGCCTTACGATTGAGCCAGCGTCATGTCGATTTAACTTATTGAAAAGAATGTTCGCAGGAGTAAGAAAGGCAGTTGCTATTCCTGAAAAATAAACCAAAAACCACCTACATATGTTAGTAACTTAGTTATATAAGTAATCTCCATGCTTGACATACATACGGACATTATTTTATTGTTAAAATACTTAAAGGTCTATTTAGTATCTAACAGAGTTATCTATGAGCTAAGCTAGTTATGGTTTTAGACTATAAGTTATAGAGAAAAATACTACTAACTAATATATATATAAAAAAAAAGAAATAGAATAAATTATAATTTAAGATCATTTCGCTGACAGAATTGTGCTAGTGCAATAAATATTTCTTTTTGTTTTTGTTTAAATTGCAGAAGTTCCAAAATATGAGTTGGAAAAGAAACCTTTAATTTAATCAGATCGTTATAGAAGGTAGTATGTTCATATTGGTCGCAAGCAAAGAAAATGTGATTAAGACAACCCTCATCCATTCCACACTCGCAGAGGGAGGAGTCCCGGATGTGGATTTTGGCCAAGTGCGGGGCAGTACAACAATGCCCCAGACGCATTCGGATTATAGTTGAGCAATATTCCTTAGGGATGAATAACTTAGCAAACCAGGGTTTTCTTGAGACTACAGGTTGCACAAGTGAATAGAGCCTACCCTTATTTATGCTAGACGTTTTCCAGTAGGAAGACCACGAGTGCATTAGTGTTTCGGATGATAATGTTATTACGTCATGGCAATAGTTCTTGAAAGGTACTTTGTCGCCATCCACTACAGCGGCCTTGGCTAGTTGGTCAGCTTTTTCGTTTCCAGAGACTCCCGAGTGACCCGGGACCCACACAAGAGTTACCTCATATCCTCGTGATTTGCATGTGATGAGACAGTCTTTAATCTCATATATAATTGGATTGTGGAACTTAACTGAGAAAGGGTTTGCAAGTAAAGCTTGCAAACAGCTACGAGAATCAGAAAATATGATGGTTTTTTTCAGTTTGAAAATCAGAATGTATTTTACACTTTCTAATATTCCCATACATTCCCCAGTAAATACGGAGGTCACTGGTGGACATTTTACTTTTTGAATAATGTTATACTGAGAGTGATATATTCCCACCCCTACGCAGCCAACAGGAGATAGCTTCGAGGCGTCAGAGTAAATCGTATTCCAATCGTGCCATTCTCGATTAAGAATTTGTTGGAGGTATTCGTCAGCATGTGGGTCGTTATGACAAATATCAAAATCAAGAATGACTCGTGGCTGATAGATAATAGTGCTGTACTTGAAATCAAATAGGGGGAGATTTTTGGAGTGATGTACTGGGTCCTTTATAGATTGAAATTTCTGCAAACTTTTAACGAGGCAAGGTGAGTCTTTATGATTCCAACAGGGTGCAGATTTCAGGTCTAATAGGCGATTAAGTATGGGGTGGTGGGAGAACTGTAGGGAACGGAATAAATAGCTGTCAGCCAAAAATTGTCTACGTAAGTTTAGAGGGGGGTCAGCGCATTCTACCTGCAACGCGTTTATTGGACTTGATCTCATTGCACCTGATATAATTCTTAATGCTTTTGACTGTATGAGATCTAGTTTTCTAAGCCCTGATTTGTTACCCGGTACCAAAAGAAATGAGCCGTAGTCCAACACACTTCGGACAGTTGCATTATATAATAGCCTGAGGGAGGTTGGATGTGACCCCCACCAAACCCCAGAAAGACATCTAAGAGTATTAAGGCCCCGTTCACATTTTTTGACTATGTGTTCAAAATGAAGGGTACCAGTCAGTTTGGAGTCAAGAACAACCCCGAGAAATTTAAAATGAGAACTTATAGGAATTTCCACGCCTTGGATTGAAATGTTTACAATGGGAGTTACTCTTTTTCTGGTGAACACCACAGCAGTGCTTTTTTTCGGTGAAAGAGACAATCCATTATTTATCAGCCACGAGTTTACTGATTGAAGGGATGTAGAAATTGATTCTTTGGCAGATTCTATATTGCTGTTGGAGGAGTAAATTAGCAAATCATCGGCATATTGTAAAAAATTACAACCTGCAGTACAATCCTCCAATTCGTGTGTATATAAATTATATAATAGCGGGCTAAGTACAGATCCTTGTGGTAAACCCCGCCAGACTGTTCTAGATGGATTTATTTGTGGATCTCTTCCACGAAAAGTAATATTTCGTTCTGAAAGAAGATTACCCACGAGATTGGCCAACCTCTCCGGAATTCTCAGCTTACGGAATTTTTCCCTGAGAATGGGGAGCTGGACGTTATCGTAAGCAGACTCCACATCCAAAAACGCAGCAACAACTGACGCTCCCCTCGTGAAAGATAGTCGTATGTCAGAAGTAAATATGCTAAGACTGTCCATCGTGCTTTTCCCCTTTCTAAAACCATATTGAGAATCTCCAAAAAGACCCCCACTCTCCATAAACCATTCTAGTCTATTTTTTATAAGGTGCTCTAAGATCTTGGGAAAGACCGAAGATAAAGCTATAGGGCGATATGATCGTGGATCAATAGGATCTCTGGATGATTTCAGGATAGGGATGACTATTTGGGACTTCCAGGAAGAGGGCGGGTGACCTGTGAGTAATATACAGTTTATCAGGTCGAGTAAGTATTGGAGGAAAGGTTCACCTGCTTTAGCTATAAAAGAGTATGGGATGCCATCATGTCCTGGAGTGGAGTCTTTTAGAGTTTTTAGGACATTGTTTAACTCTTGGATAGAAAACCCTTCGTCTAAAGGATTTGTTGAATCAGTGATAGGATGTTCTACAGGTAAGTCGAGGACAGCAGGTACGTAAATTGGGGCTATGTTGGCCAGAAACGACTCTGCCCATTCTTGCGAGGCAGGATACGGGCAAGAGTGAGGGTTACATGATCTTCTAAATCGTTTAATCTTGTTCCAAACTACTGTAGCAGGAGTGGTAGGGTTTAAGGATGAGCAGAATCCCTTCCAGCCATCGAACTTTTTGTTCCTAAGTAATAGTTTAGTTTCATCCATGACAGTTTTTAAATTTTGAAAATTTTCTGACGTCATATTGGCAGAATACACATGTTCGGCTTTTTTCCTGTTTTTTATTGCTTGAGTGCATTCTTTGTCCCACCACGGAGGGGAAGGTAACTTGCCCAGGGCTGAATTCTTAAGGGGGAAGACCTTATCTGCAGTGGATTTAATAGCAAAAACCATGGCGTCAGAGCAATTTTCAATTGAGTACGGTGTAATCGCGGGAAGAAGTTTAACTTCATTATTTAAGATTTTTTTATACGTATCCCAGTCGGCTCCATTAATATTGTAAATTAAAAGAGGTTTAATAATGGGTGGCCTTAATGAAGAAAAAGATTGTAGACTAAGAAGGATTGGGAAGTGATCACTCCCGTACGAGCTGTCCAGGACTTCCCAGGTGATCTGTGGAGCAAGTGTAGGGGAGCATAGAGATAAATCCACTGCACTAGACGCCTGATTTGGTAAATTACGTAAAGTTGGGGATCCAGAGTTTAAAAGACAAAGATTAGTCGAATCAAGGACTTCTAGGAATAGCTCACCCAGTGAATCATTATTATCACAACCCCACAGGGTATGATGAACATTAAAGTCACCCATGATAATAGTGGGTTGCGGTAGTGATGTGATTAAATGTCTTAATTCAGTAAGAATTTGAATGGATGGACTTGGGATGTACAGGGATAAAAAAGTGATTCCCTCCACGCGGGCGCAAATTGAATGCCAGCTACTACTGTGCCGTGGAGTGGGAATGGGAGTAAATGGACAATGGTCTCTGACAAACAAGGCACATCCAGCTCGTCCATCTGCCCGGCAGTCCATCAGAGACACGTAGCTAGGTAATTTAAAATTATTTTCAGTTTTAAGCCATATTTCTGATACAGCTATTAAAACAGGATTATATTTGTTGATTAAAAAGGTTAAGTCATGTTTTTTATTGGTGATACTGCGGCAATTCCACTGTATTAAGACTTGATCCATTATTTAAGGAATATACCAACGATGAAATGAGGGGTGCTACGTGGGATAACAGAGAAGGATTTGCCAGAGGGCTAGATGGGGACAGAAATTTGACACAGGAAGAAATCATTTTTATTATTTCATTTATAAGCACTTCATTCGATTTTTCACTAGGCCTTTCAGTAAAAACTGGTTTTGAAGTTATAAATGGCTGTTTAATAATATCTTCATGGGCTTTTTTATCGTACCCTTTCCTAGAAGTCGGTGGGGAGCGGGGATTGCGGAATACCGTTTTTTTATGGGACGTGGATCCTTGAGGGGTAGGCGTGGAAGTAACGTTGGCATACGTTTTCTGTTGAACCCTAATGTGTCGGCTTGATGCTTCTGAGTAGGAAATTTGCTCGTCAGCCATAGTTTTTTTTATAGCTATCTGTCGGTTAAATTCTGGGCAAGCTTTGCTATTGGCGAAGTGTCCCATACCCAATCTCTGGGGACAATTGCAACAATAGCCCTCCTGAGAGTCAACAGTACAAGAATCTCCGGTGTGGGAATCACCGCACCGGTAGCACCTGGGAAGCGAGCGGCACTTATCCTTTGTGTGTCCAAAACGACAACAACGAAAGCATTGTATTATCGGTAGATTATACTGTTCTACCGGAAGTGAATTGAAGCACATGAAGAGCCTATTTGGAAGGGTTTGCCCATCGAATGTGATTACAACCGTTTCTGACGGTAGCCAGCAATATGTGCCATCAGTATTATTTTTTTTGTAATTCAGTCGTCTAATTTTTATGGGGCGAGCGCCTCCGGAATTTTCAGGAACCTGAACGCGTTCCAGGACCTCTTCTGGGGACCAATCGGAAGGGATTCCTCGGACTAGGCCGAGTCTAGTCACATTGAATGAGGGTACTGTCGAGACGGGTAAATAAATATAATTATATCTAGCTTTATGTATGGGGTGTGACGATTATATTTGTCACTATTTAATGTAGGTAACTCAGGCGAGGGCCTCGACAACAACCCTAGTCGAACAATGCATTAGGTGACCATTTTCTCTCATTACAAGTTAGTATAATTGTGACTCATACCTGGACATATAGTGATGGTATCTCAAGGAGCATCAGTTGGTTCTGTCTCGTGATTCGGCTATGTAGTGTATTTGTCTGCTTCGCATCTTCTACTCTAACCACCTGTAGAGTTAGGTTACAACATGACTCCTACTGTATGGAGCCCTATAGATGTCTTAGGTTTACTTAATAACATTGACATTGGTTCTGATGCCAGTCAACAATACAAGTGCATATAATCAAGTTATGATGGGCCTGTTACAGTGTGATAAGTGCTATCATTAACGTGCACTCTCGGAACCCGTGCTGTTTTCGCCAGTGGGCTTCTCGCAAGTCACCCATTGGGCTCTTACCGCCGAAGCAGTCTTTCGAGCGGTTCCCCCCTCCACGTATCCACAGGGACCATGATGAAAGATGACAATCATGGGATATCACTGAGACTATACACGTCTCGGCGCGCCAGGTGTTTTGCCACCAATTTCAGTATAAATCAAGTAGGCCATGACTCAAAGTTTATGTCCCCAATGGACGAGTCATACAACAATTTAAACAGGGTAGATTCACGATAAAACTAAGACATCTAAAGACCATCAAAATTATGGTACTTAGCTTTGGTAGCTGCGACGCTCGTAATGTGATCAACCAATCAGGAACATAACACTGATTCTAGTATACTGAATACTATTGATTATAAAGTTTGTAATAACTTGATAAGATTCACATAACGCGCGCCATCACATAAAAACAAGTGACAGATTAAAAGGCAGAGAGAACTAAACTTACCATAGAGTTCTAAGTGTTGCTACATACAGTATTTACTTTATTTTACATTTCGCGACTACTTTCGCGACATTCCCGCCGGGAACAAAATAAGGTAAGTATATCATTAAATTGCGCGTCCATTCTCTTATTTTTTCAAGAGCTCGGACTGCTGCAATTCGTTTCTGTCCAGTTTGTACTTCTGATACATTACTGTCCTTTGTCATAGAATCCTTTTCTATTGTATTCGTATTATCCTCTAAATTTTCATTGTTTGTGCTCTCAATCTCACTATCTGCAGTAGTAACATCTGTAGTATTGCTTGTCATCATTTCATCTGAATCCAATTCATTCTCGTCATCTGGTAACACTTCTTTATCTGAAGTTATGTTAGTTTCTTCCATCTCAATGTCAGGAATCATCACTGACTCTCTGGGTACAATTTCAGGTGCCTTAGGAATAACAACATGATCAACTGACTTTTGTGGTTCATTGTCTTCCATCTCTAAAGGATAAAGGTGTTCAATGGAACGTGTAAAAATAGTATCTCCTACTTTCACCTTGGCTATTCTCACTAAACTATCAGAGCCTTTGATCAAAGATATTATTTTTCCTACTTTCCAGGTTTCTCGATTTTGATGTTTGTCTCCCTTTATTTGAACTATTTGTCCTACTCGTGGAATGTCTCTTGAAGTGACACGAGGCTGTTGATGTGAGTGATTGTATCTCTCACGTAAGCTAAGTAGGTATCGATTTTGAAACATTTCTTTAAATTCATCTAACATTATGCGAGCCCTTTTCCAACCTTGAATTAAATTGGTTTTTGTTGATGTACCTTGTGCTAAAGCTGGCATGTTTGCTGTATCCAGTGTGATACTTCCGCCTACCTGAAGAAAGTCTACCGGTGTTAAAATATGGTCCAGTTCAGTATCAACACATGTTAAAGGTCGCGTGTTTATGACTGCTTCTATCTCTTTGGTGACGGTTGATAGCTGACTGTCGGTTAGAAGTTGTTTTTGAAGTGTTCTTCGCATACAGTTTTTCACTAAAGCCACAAGTCTCTCATAGAAACCTCCGAACCATGGCGCTAGTTCTGGTATGAATCGCCATTTTATCTTATTCTCCACACAGTATCCATTGGACACTATTTCAGATATTAATTTGAAGTGCAAGGCGTTGTCTGAGGTTATAAGTGATGGTACTCCTCTGGTAGAAATCATCCTTCTGAGAGCAAGTAAACCTTCTTCTGATGAGAGATCTTGAACTACTTCCAAGTGTACTGCTCTAACCGCCAAACATGTAAACAGGCATATCCATCTTTTACTTGGTCCTTTCTCTGTTTTTACTAATACAGGTCCCAAGTAGTCTATGCCAGTAAACGTGAATGGTTTGCTGTAATTGACCCGTTCATGTGGTAATGCTGGAGTGGGTGGTAATTTAAATGGTCCTCCTGTATGTTTCACGCAACGTGGACATTTACTCAAGATCTTCTGAACATAGCGTTTACCTTGCGGTATCCAATAAGATTGACGAATTAAAGTCAATGTATGGTTGGTGCCAACATGATAATTTTTCTCATGTGTGTCTTTAACGAGTTTATTTGTGAAATCACGATCTTTAGGAATTATCACAGGATATCTCTTATCGAAAGACCATTCAGCATATTTAAGTCTACCCTTACATCGCAAAATACCATCAATGTCTTTAAATAAACCTAAGTTCCGACTTAGATTGGTTTCCTTTCCATTGACTTCTTCCTTGAAATGTTCAGCTTGTATTTTCTTGATTTCATTTAGCGTACTATTCTGTAGCTCAGTCACTTCATGTTTTTTATTTATGTCTAATCCGATAGTTTGGCTGTCAAATTCTTGGGTGTTATTTGTGTCAATACCCATTAATTCTGCAATGTCCAATTTGCTTGAATTTTCATCTGAAAGTGTTGTGATAATTTCGTTATTTTCCGTAGGACCCTCCGCGGCCAGAAGCCAAGTATCTGACACTCTCACTGTGCCAGTCGGCCATACGCTAGGATTTTGCAGTAAAAAATCTGGTCCGACTAACCATTTGGCTCTCTCTTCCTTGAGCATGTCTGGTTTGGTGGCAACATCAGCTGTATTCAAAACAGATGGCACATGTCGGATCGTCAGATTCTTATTTCTTTGATTTCTTTGATTCTTCTGGCAACAAATGGCGGTAACAGTTTGTTCCAATTGTACCAGTCAATCACGATTCGACTGCCTGTCCAAAGGAATTGCAGTGTTATATCACATTTGATGTATTTGAGCACATACTGTATTAAACGACTGCCAATTAGGACTCCTAAAAGTTCTAGTCGCAGTATTTTCAAATTTTCTTGGTCTTTGATTGGAACAAGACGTGACTTTCCAATGACAAAACTTTTATTATTATTTCCAACTATATAAACTACAGCAGAGTATGCTCTTGTAGATGCGTTCGAGAAACAATGTATCTGGCAATCATCATTATGGAAAACTTTGAGGTAGCGCCTGTCTAACTTTATATCTTTGATTTCATCCAAATTTTCCTTAATGTGATTCCATTTGTCGATAACATCCTTGGGCAACAGTGTACCCCATTTTATCTTCATTTTCCATAAGTCTTGTAACAGTGGTTTTGCAGGAAGTAATGTAGGTACAGTATATCCACACGCATGAATATACGTGACAATTGACAAGTACAAGTTATTTCTTATTTGTATTTACACACATTTAACATTAGTGAGTGATAACAGTAATTTTTGATTAGATGGTACTAGTAGATGTTGATCTTGATTCAGTTTTCTTCTGATAATTGTTGGGACACAATGCTCTATGGTGACGAATATGAGCCATCTGTGTACTGCATTTGTAACAATAATTTTTCGATTGGCATTGCTTTATGAAGTGTCCTTCTTTAAGGCAATTAAAGCATCTATTTCTAAGTTTGGCCTTCCTTTCTTCTATTGTTTTAACTCTTTCACAAAGGAAATTATAATGATTTTCTCCACAAAAAATGCATGACCACTTTTTTCTCTTTTGATTATAAAATCCACCATTATTTTCTCTCTTAGGCTCGAATTTTCTTTTCATGGATGTATTATTTGTTCTGGAATTCCAATGGCTAGTTCCAGGCTTGAAGTTATTTAATTGATTTCTATGAGGCTTCATATTATGAGGTTTGTTATTTCTATGAGGTTTATTTTCCTTCTGGTGAGTATTTTCTCTGATGTGTAAAGTTCCTACTGAATATTGTGGTACTTCACTTGTGTTCTTCATTTGTGTCATTCTTTGAGCTTCTTCCTTAGCTGAGATAATTATGGATAATTGTTTCCGGATATCTTCTACGGACTCTGTCCCATCAGATCCAAGTCTCATTTTAACTTCATAAATTATCTCACTAGGGAACTTTTCCATGATAAGGAAACGGACATGATTAGAACTTGTGTTCTCACCCATGGATTGCAGTACTCTTAAATGTCTTTCTATCTCATCAAAGGTTGCTCTACAGTCTGCCATTCCTTCGGCTGGTTTTATGTTTGTCAAAGCCTTGTGATGAGCGTAAATAATTTCATTGTCTTTCCCATATCTTGCCTTAAGTGTATTGACAGCAAGCTGGTAGCTTTTATTAGTGGTACTGAATCCATCCACAAGTCTTGCTGCATCTCCTCTTAGGGAACCTTTCAGATAAAGCAATTTGTCAACATCGTTCAGTTTTCTACGGTTTATGTTAGACGTGAACTGGTCCCAGAATTGGTGCCATTCCAATAGGTTTCCGCTGAAGTCAGGTAAAGTCAGGTCAGGAAGTTTGCTATAAGCTGATGTTTCACTTTGTTTCCTTGATGTAGTTTCTTCGAGTTTCAATTTTATCTTGGCTTCGAGTTCAACTAAGACTTCTTCTCCTTGCAACTGATAAGTGGTGAAGTTGGATATTTCATCCGCATCTGGATTTTTGCACATGTTAAAATAATTGTAAAGTTCAGACGTAAAACGAGAAAGAAAGGACTTAAGTTTTGCAGTAACTATTTTAGATGTATCTATGGTTTCATCATTTAAGGTTTTGCACAGATTGAGAGCTTGTTCGAACAAAGTTTTTATTTCATTTATGAATAGCGCTAAGCGTTTGGTATATATTTCTTCCATTTTGTTAACAAATAAATCTTTGCTTGCGTAGAAAGATCAAATTTGTTGTCTAATCCTTGAGTTGCATATGTCCGAATGAGATTTGTTCGAATTTTAAATACTAAATGGCTTCCCCTTGTAGGACTGCCGGTGGCCGCTGGCGTCGTTATTTGCGATATGTAATGTTATGTATTTCCTATAACAAGTATATAAATTCAAACATCACTCTAGATGCAACATGAATCTGCAGCTATGTAATCGTAAAATGGCTGTTTTGATTGTTAAAGGAAAAGATACGTACAGTTAATGATTGAGACTATTGAAAACAAACGAATGATTTATCATTACGTACGTGCAATGATTAAACCCAATAATTTAATGCAAAGATCGTCATTGAATGACTATGAAATGATTTATAAGATCGCGTAATTGTGTTAAAAGGAAAAACAAAAGAAAATCAAGACGGTTTCCATTCAAACTTAATGCCGTAAACGACGTATGATTTTAGCTTTAAACTCTGTAAATTGTTATAAATTTCATTATTTACTTACTTGAGTATCAAATGGCACAATTTTCCTTACAGTTCCAATGATTTTTAGTAAATAAACAACTTATTTTCCACTGTCGCGAAAAGTTCACAAGGACATGGTGGTGGCGGGTTTCTGTAGTTGAATTGACACTACTAAACTACTTAGTGAAAAAAGATATGGCCGCTCATTGCTAACCGCGATGTTTCGATGAATTTAAATTTTACATCATAAAATTAATTTGCTATTGTTGAAGTTAGTTATTGTTACTGAAATTTCGTAATTATTTTATTATGACGTAACAAATATCAATTTCTTATTTATTCATTGTACAAGTCTATCATAATACAAAAATTAATATGAAGTTTATTAATATCCGCTGCAAAGGAAGCACGCTATTGGCTAATGCTTATTTCCGGTTTGCATACACATAAAGTAGGGAACAGACAAGACAATCTTTAATTAAGGGCTGCGTTCACGTTCCGATTTGCTGTATCGGACAAGTATATTAGTACGATGTAAATAGAATTAATCGAACAAGTAACAGATATATAATATAATGTAAAATATGGATTAGTAAAACAATCTCAGGAGTTCATTAAATTTATTCAACTTCTAAAATATTTCCTAGGTGACTAAGATTAACCTTTCTAAAACTTTAAGTCAATTTCAGAAAGTGTGTTACTGACCTAATTAGTTTAGCCAACAAGCAAATCAAATCAGCCTGTCAAGTTTCAAGATGACACTTAAAGGAAATGCATGTTTTATAGTTTACAGGATAAATAATGCTTCTTACGTAAATATTTATTTGACTTATTTTACGAACTTATTTCTTAACATATTTGCTTATTCTTAACAATATAATAACGCATTGCATTTCGATGTAATAAATTGCTAGTTACGAAAGTGACCAACAGATGTCGCTATGAGTCAAAAACATGTAATGAGGAATTACTAATTATAATTACTTTGAGTTTTTCTTTTAAGTTAATGCATTATTCGACTTTATTTATTTTAATGCCCTAGTCATATCTCAGCTACGTCTCCACCAAATGTCGAGACGGGTAAATAAATATAATTATATCTAGCTTTATGTATGGGGTGTGACGATTATATTTGTCACTATTTAATGTAGGTAACTCAGGCGAGGGCCTCGACAACAACCCTAGTCGAACAATGCATTAGGTGACCATTTTCTCTCATTACAAGTTAGTATAATTGTGACTCATACCTGGACATATAGTGATGGTATCTCAAGGAGCATCAGTTGGTTCTGTCTCGTGATTCGGCTATGTAGTGTATTTGTCTGCTTCGCATCTTCTACTCTAACCACCTGTAGAGTTAGGTTACAACATGACTCCTACTGTATGGAGCCCTATAGATGTCTTAGGTTTACTTAATAACATTGACATTGGTTCTGATGCCAGTCAACAATACAAGTGCATATAATCAAGTTATGATGGGCCTGTTACAGTGTGATAAGTGCTATCATTAACGTGCACTCTCGGAACCCGTGCTGTTTTCGCCAGTGGGCTTCTCGCAAGTCACCCATTGGGCTCTTACCGCCGAAGCAGTCTTTCGAGCGGTTCCCCCCTCCACGTATCCACAGGGACCATGATGAAAGATGACAATCATGGGATATCACTGAGACTATACACGTCTCGGCGCGCCAGGTGTTTTGCCACCAATTTCAGTATAAATCAAGTAGGCCATGACTCAAAGTTTATGTCCCCAATGGACGAGTCATACAACAATTTAAACAGGGTAGATTCACGATAAAACTAAGACATCTAAAGACCATCAAAATTATGGTACTTAGCTTTGGTAGCTGCGACGCTCGTAATGTGATCAACCAATCAGGAACATAACACTGATTCTAGTATACTGAATACTATTGATTATAAAGTTTGTAATAACTTGATAAGATTCACATAACGCGCGCCATCACATAAAAACAAGTGACAGATTAAAAGGCAGAGAGAACTAAACTTACCATAGAGTTCTAAGTGTTGCTACATACAGTATTTACTTTATTTTACATTTCGCGACTACTTTCGCGACAGGTACGAAAGCTTTATATTTATTCTGTATTAAAGTCGGTGAGCTTAAAAAAGAGTTCGCGTCATCGGCAGAGTGGAAGCTAACAGACACTCTGTTGCGTCCAATTTTTCTCATACTTCCTTCAACAACGTTAGGAAATTCCCGTAATCGTTTTTGGAGAAAAAGTCCAAACGATACGGGATGCAGTATAGTTCCAGAGTCAGCGGCGGTTTCTAGCCTTTGTACGTGAACCACAAAAGGTCCCTGATCTCGATCAGCGTAACGGTCACGTCCGACAGGTGTAAATGGTGATATGGGGGTTTGAGTCTGAGGTTCAGTCGGAGGGTCCGTGATTAGGTGAACCGGGGGAGTAGGAGAAGGTATCGAAGCCTTATTACACGTTCTTTGAGCTAATTCTAGTTGCGTGTCAAGTTGATTCCGACTTTCATCAGAGCTTGTGGAAGACGTGGACAACGCGCCCCTTGAACGGGACCGCTCATTCGCCCTGGGATTATTTTTATTACGCTCCTTTTCACGGGCCCTCCTTTTATTTTTTTTCCCAACCATCATTGACCAAGAAAGTTCTGCCTGACTTTTCTCAAACTCTTCATGATCAGCTAGGGATATATTTTTCCCAACCACTGGGCGGGAAATTCCTCCCCCGCCAGGGTCGTCTAAGCTAGCATTCTCACTCATGGGAATGCTGGCATAGACTACCCGCACAAACAAGGAAAAATAAAAAACTAAACTAAACTACGGGATTAATCACCAAAACCACACAAAAACACTTACCAATACTCCCACCACCAAGGAATAGAGGAATAGCAACTATTTACAGAATGACATAAATGAAAACATTAAATAAATCTACAAAAATCGAAAACCAAAGGTATAGCGATCTTCAAACACAACCGTTCGCGATCGACACTCAACCGACTCCCCCTTCTCCTTTTTTAAATCGGTTAAAACTGAAAAATAGCAACGGGCAACGCTGCCGGTCTACGGTTGTCAAAACGTTTTTTTAATATTTTTCTTCGAGGAAAGGTAAAGAAACTAAATCTATACAGCAGCAAATTGATAATTGTATTATAATTATTTGAAAATGAATTAGAAAATTGTAAAAGTTCTACAATGTAAGTCAACTAAGTAGAAGATCTTTATAATTTTTTAATTGGCAAAACTTTTGCTTAGCAAAAACTTTTCGTATGCGCCAGACGGAATCTTATTCTTCATCACTTTGTTGTCCCAGGACTCACTTGTCAGACTGTTGTAACTTTGATCTTAAAACGCAAATTTAGGTATGGGTGAAATCCCTTGAACTACTAATTAAAAAAAAGATTACTTTACCGTTGTCTGTCATTGTCAATGTCAGCTGTCAAAATAAAATGCGCGCTCGCTCGCCGCTCGAACGAAATTTCGCAATATTTTTTTGTGGCGAGACGAGACGAACGCAATACGCATGTTGTGAGTTGCTTGCCGGCAAGGAAAACGAAAGTGAGATAGTATTTGAGTATAGAAAGTGAAGTGTATTTCACAGAAAGAAATGCCAAATACTCGCAAGAAAGTTATAAAAACGGTATACAAAGATGAGAACGATAGCGAGGAAGAAAATAGAGATTTCAGTGATTCTGGGTCCGATGCTAAAATAACCGAACAATCGAGTTCCGAGGATGAACTGGACGATCAAGCGGATTCATCTGGGGAAGAATTTAAAGAAGTCGAACCAACAAGTAGTTCATCAAAGAAATCAATTGCACGAAAGAAACCACAATTTGCAAAAAGTTTTATAAACAGAATCCGTAACGCGCCGCAGTTCGATGAAAGTGCTCCCGCAGCACCGGCGATCTCCGTCAAAGATCTTACTGATGCTGATAAACAGCTGCCATCCTTCCTCAATTTGTCAGAAAGTGGTGGGTATTTTACAACAAATCTGAAATATTATGAAGTTGAGCTGGTACATCTGGTGGTTGGTGGTTGGTACATCTCATGGATACCCACTAGTAACAAATTCAACTTGTTGTTGCAGACAGTAGTGATGATGAATCACCCAGGAAGCCAACCATTCAGGCGGCTAGCACTACCTTCACTTCAGCAAATGAGCCCGACAGTGACAATGAAACTAAAATGGAATATCAGGATGTGAGCCACTCTTAGTTGAAAATTTGCAATAACATAGATATAGGTAGTCATAACTTTGAAAAAAGCTTTTGTATCAAATCCTATGTAAACTAAACATAACCTTGAAGTTTTCACTCAGTAAGGGTGAGGCCACACAAGCGTAATTTTGTGAGTTGTGAGCGGCCGAATTTTGGTTTGCGCTATACATTGTGCTGGCGGGCCATCACGTGACACAATGTATGGCACAACCAAAATTCTGCCGCTCACAACTCACAACATTACGCTTGTGTGGCCTCACCCATAAGATTATCTATTTTGAGCTACAAGCTTTTTCTTAAATAGTGACTAGTACTGGGTTTTGTTAAATCTTATTTACTTTTTTATTAGTGCAAATATATGTAAAGAAAGGGCCATCCATAAATTATGTTGCACCAATTTCAATCATTTTAGACCCCATCCTCCTTGTCACTTATGACTATGAAAATCGCAATTATTTTTTTCTCCAAAATATCACCAAACCCCCTTTCCCCTAAATAATTTACGGATGGCCCCTAATTAGTATATCTTAATTGTTAGGTGTGGTCCAAGAATATACCAGACAACAGTGAAGAAATTGCACAAAAGACATTTAAGGAACTGGAAATTCATAAAACAAAAATAGAAGAAACAAAAGCTTCTATTCTCAAGTATACTGCCAGAAGCTCCAATGAAGGGGCTTTTGATGTGAAAGAGCTTCTGGCTCAGGGAGAAGAAGTATTGCCAGACGCAGAGCCAGTTGTAACCAAGAAGAAAACTAAAAAAAAGAAAGGCGAAAATGACAGCGACTCTGAAATGGAGGATTGGGAGGAAGTAAAAGGTAAAATAAAAACTTGCTGTTCTATGGGGAAAGGTGAAGGTGGAAATATCATTGTCCGCTATATTGCACATACATATTTTACTATTTTAATATTAAAGGAGACCTTGAATCAACAAGTTAATTACTTCTCCCACTTGTAGGAGGAAGCTCACTTCTTTGTAAATAATTGGTCACAATACACATTATTTATAATACAAAATTTTAGTGGTAACTACCTGAAATGTAAATTATATAATTTCGAATTTTGACGATGGAAGCTTTATGTTTATGTTTTGGTACCTATACAGACTACACTTATAAATTTATTAAAGACTAGCTTTTGCCCGCGACTCCGTCCGCGTGGAATTAGTAATTTGGGCAGCTAATATTTTTATCCAATTTGCTTTTTCATCAATTATGGCTCTCCTTAGTTCCTTCCGAAAGAAGTGAAACTTCATAATAAACCAACCCGCTCCCAATCTGCCCCAGCCCGCTCCTAACCCGCCCCCAACCCGCTCCCAACCCGCCCCCAACTCGCTCTCAACCCGCCCCCAACTCGCTCTCAACCCGCTCCCAACCAGCTCGCAACCCGCTCCCAACTCGCTCTCAACCCACTCCCAACCCGCTACCAACCCGCTCTCAACCCGCTCCCAACCCGCCCCCAACTTGCTCTCAACCCGCTCCCAACCCGCCCCCAACTCGCTCTCACCCCGCCCCCAACCCGCTCCCAACCCGCCCCCAACTCGCCCTATTTAACTGGGCTATCTAACACTGAAAGAATTTTTCAAATTGGAGTAGTAGTTCCTGAGATTAGCGTCTATAGAAGTTTTACTTCAAAAACCCCCGATTTTGAAACATTCTTGCGCTCCGCTCCGCTCCTATTGGTGTTAGCGTGATAATATATAGCCTATAGCCTTCCTCGATAAATGGGCTATCTAACACTGAATGAATTTTTCAAATCGGAGCAGTAGTTCCTGAGATTAGCGCGTTCAAACAAACAAACAAATTCTTCAGCTTTATAATATTAGTATAGATCAGCGTTTCCCAACCTTTTTCAGTCACGGACTCTTAGTAAATCAAGCACAGTTTTCACGGACCCCCTTAATAAAATAAACAGCAAAAAAAATCATATTAGGTATTTATTTTAGTTATTACAGATACAAAATAGGTACTTATAACTGTTTATTATGAAAAATATGAAAAAAATTTAATGTGAAGGTTCGTGTTGCTTTTTTGCAACTAAATCAGACTTATTAGCATTTATGTATGGTCCAGAGATGACACCGCGGACTCCCACACATATACTCGCGGACCCCCAGGGGTCCGCGGACCACAGGTTGGGAAACACTGGTATAGATAGTACTTAACTGAGGGAACCTGTATGTCCCTGTATCCCATGAATTTGTATTTTTCTTTCCGAATTTATTTATTTTGTTCTGTTTGATTTATTGGTTGAGAAAATTGTCATGATTTTTTGAAAAAGCTACTTTCTGCTTCATATTTCTTGCCAATGACGTTTTTTCAGTAAACACTGGTGGATTGAAAAAAGACAAAAAGCCCTTTGCGGCTTATATAAGTATAGAATTAAGATATTGATTTTATTTATTTACTAACTTTTTCCCGCGACTTCGTCCGCGCACAAATAAAATTTATGGTTAACTCCCAATCTCTATCCCCCGGGAAATTTCAAAAATCTCTTTTGACTGCACGTTTATGATCCTAAAGGAATGGTTACTGAGATGCGGTCGGGCTGCAACGGTCCCATTGACTTGAATATATAAATCCAGTTTTACCATTATCCTGTGAGATTTACGAAAATCAGGAATTTTTTTTACTGTTATTATCACCTACTTGCATGACAAATTTGAAGTCTCTAATAATTATACTTGCGGAGATAGGGCCAATTTGAAGCAAAAATATAAATTATTATAAATAATTCAACCAAAAATTTACAACCTATTCTCAGACCTACCAAATATAGACAAAAAATTTCATAAAAATCGGTCAAGCCGTTTTGGAGGAGTTTGATAACAAACACCGTGACAAGAGAAGAAAATTACAATTTAGCGTAATAATAAGTTAATCCATGACGCCCTGCACTAACCTGCCTATTGTTGTTGTACCTGTTATTTTGATTACATTTTTCACATTCACCTTGTTGATTTAATTATGTATGTGATAATTTTCAGAATCAAAAGCACTGCCAGCTTCTGGATTACAAGTTGTGGTTGATTTCCCGGATGCTGTAGCGAGAAAAACAAAGAAACTCGATATAGAAATGATGATGAAGCGAAAAATGAACAGAGTCAAGAAAGAGTATCAAGTGTACATGCACAAAGTACATGTGCTGTGCTGGCTAGGGCACGGCAACTATGTCAGCTCCGTTTTAAATGACCAGGAAATAATGAGCGCTGTATTGTCCTTAGTTCCTTCCAAAGAATGTTATCCAGGTGAAAGAGTAGATGTAAAATATGTTGAGCAAATTACAAAGTGGTATAACAACAAACTAACATTAAAGCAAGACAAAAATGAACACAAGTTTAAACCTAAAGCGCCACCTCTCAAAGAAATTATGCTAAAAGAAATAAAAAGCAAAGTTGTGTCAACCAAAAAGTACATGTTCTTCATATTTGTGAGCATGTTAAGAGCCCTCGGCTTGCAGTGTAGGGTTATGTTTAATTTTGTTACATTACCAATTAAGCCACCTAGCTCCGAGCTTTGTTCACTCTCTACTAAGGTACAAGATGAGAAGAAAGATCACAAAAAAGAGAATACAAAAAATAGTAATGTTAAGAAAAAAGGCAAGCAAATCCAAAAGAAAAATATAGCACAGGTAGATGGAAATTATGATAGTGATGATGATGACTCAAATGTGATGCATGTAGATGTGACAACTCATTGGGACATCAACATAATGCAAGTAGATGGAAACGATGATATTATAGATGCCATACAAAAAAGCAAAAAAACAAGATTAACAAGATCAAGAAAGGCAATTGATAAAGAAGTTGAAGATAGTGAAGATGTTTCACCTCCCAAAAGAGATAGAAAAAGTCCAGATTCTGAAGTTTCCACATCTGTTGAAAACAAAACTGCAACACTAACCAGAAATAGAAGTAAAAAAGAAGCGGTTTCTGCCTCCCCTAGGCTATCTCTGAATAGACAACGTAAAACTGCAGAGACAGATACAAAAGACAAAGCGTCAGAAAAATCTGAGATAAAACTAAAACCTCGGCCAGTTATTAAGGCTACTGACCCTACAGATAAATCAAAAGAAGAGACTAAAAAGAAAACTACCCTTGCCCAAAATAAACACGAAAATCCCGATATTGTTGTCACCAATGAAAAGAATAAGACAGTAAGTAGTTTATTTTTTGAGGGTTATAGCAACGCGAAACAACCAATCAAACCAGCGAAAAAAACACGCTCACAAACAAATAATCCTAAAACTATACAAAACAAAAAGAGCTGCGAAGTTAAAGCCACTGCCAAGACCAGATCTAAGAGTGCAAGTACTGGTGAAAAAAGTAAGTATTTTGAGGACACTGAAATATCTCCAGCTAAAAAAAGTAAAATGCCACCTAAAGGCAAAAAAGACCCAGAAGATCAGCTCAGAGTAAGCCACCGAGACATAAAGGCGAAAACAAAAGTCAAAGCTACATTGTCTAATGACGTCACCGATGTTCTGATCGACTTGGTGCAATCTAGGATGCGTGAAGAAACGCCTAACAAGTTAAAACCTGCCAGAGGTGTGTATCAATTATAAAATAAAATGAAGCAAATTAGTTTCTTAACCAGTAATTGTTGCATAAAATGAATTATTCATGATTTGTTACAGGAAAAGCGAAGCAAGGAAAAAAGGACGGCAGCGATTATGAACCAGAAGATGAAGTAAGTGATGAAGACTTTAAGCCAACCAAAATAAGCCCTAAACCGAGTATAAGTACAAGTCGTAAAATTGATCGCCGTGTCATCTCCACGGACGACGAGGCGCCCAAAGACAAGACAGATGTTTGGTGTGAAGTTTTCGTTGAAGAACTCGAACAGTGGATAGCTGTTGATGTTGTGAGTGGAAAAGTACATTGTACAAATGAGATTTATGTAAGTTCACTGTTCAATTCAACCTACTACTCGTACGTTTTATAAAATTTTGGTCAGTTACGCATCAAAACCACTTTGATTTTTAAATGATCAAATTATATATTGGGGTAATTGACACCATCTATCTACCTAGTTTTTAAAAAAATGAATCTACAAATTTGTTGCTGAGTACTGCATCGAGTTTCTCAGGTATCAGCTAGTTACACAATTATTTTAAGACTCAAATCTAGTAAAAAACACTTTATTTTACCCCTGAAAAGCAGATTAATTCTTTGTGTAAGTATTACGTACGTCAATTCGTTTAGATTAATTTCGTCCACATTCCCATTTCGTCCACATTCCCACTTCGTCAACATTCCCGTTTCATCCACATTCCCATTTCGTCCGCGATGTAATTCCATTTCGTAACGAAATTGGTAGTGTATCTGAATAGTATTGACCCGCACTGTGCTTAGCAAATATTTTTCTTAACATGAATACAAAAATCACAAAAATAATTAAAATCTCTGAGAATTAATTTAAGTGATAACGAAAACCGCATTAAAATCGGCTAGGAATGTTGACTAAGTGGGAATGTGGGCGAAGTGGGAATGTTGACTAAGTGGGAATGTGGACGAAGTGGGAAAAGGACGAAATGGGAATGGGGAAGAAATGGGAATGTGGACGAAATGGGATTGTGGACGAAATAGGAATGTGGACGAAGTGGTAATGTGGACGAAATGAACCTAAACGCGTCAATTTTTTGGTGGTGACAAACACCTCAGAGTAAAACACAGAATTTTTCCTTTTACAGAACAGAGCCACTCGTCCCGTTTGTTATGTTGTTGGCTGGGACAACAATAACTACCTCAAGGATCTGACTCGCAGATACGTGCCTCACTGGAACACTGTGACTCGGAAACAAAGGGCAGAGATGTCGTGGTGGGACCAAGCCATAGCGCCGTGGCGAGGTCCTAAGACTGCCAAGGACAAGGAAGAGGATGAACAGCTGGATAGGATGCAATTAGATGCACCTTTGCCCAAGAGCATAGCAGAGTAAGTCGATTATAAATTGGGTAGGAGTGTAAGTTTCCTTACCTACTGTTTATTAAATAACAATTTACTTTTTCCCACGCGTAAGGGTGCCTTTCCACCAGATATGTGCTATGCAGCTATGCTGCGAAGATGTGAAAGTTACACTACGAAATTGTGTGACCGTTTCCACCAATGCTAAGCTATGTAGCTGTGCGAGGAAAATGCGCTATGTACTTAGATGAGCAGCCGCGAGGCAGCTGTGCGAAGAAGATGCGCAGCTCGAGCTATGCGGTGTGTTGACAGGGGCAAACGGAGCGGCAGCGCGGTGAGGGGGGACATTGCTACACGACTTGCGACCATCCATAGCACGCATCCAGGGCACGCATCTTTCCATATAAAAATCATAGCTTAGTTGAACTCGTTTCCACCAATGCTATGCTATGTGGACCAATGAACATGATTGGTGGATATCAGACACATCCATAGCAACATAGCGTAGCACATCTCTGGTGAAAAGGCACCCTTAGTCTGTGTGTCCATTGAATCAGGGCGAGACAGCGGAGCGGCGAGCGAGATAAAAATCCATCAATAGAATTGCATATAAAGTCTGCTTCTCTTCAGTGTACAGGGAGTTGCAAAAGTAGTAAAATTCATACAAAACCTGGAAGTAGAGCGAAAACGCAGAGCGAGGAAGAGGAGCAGAGAAACGAGCGTGGGCTGGCTCAGTGTTTGGAAAAATGTACTCCACCACTTCATCATCATCATCATCAGCCTACAGCAGTCCACTGCTGGACATAGGCCTCTTCCATGGCGCGCCACAATACTCTGTCTTCGGCCCCTCGCATCCATCCGCCGCCAGCGACCCTCCCTTCGCATTAATTTCTCGCAGCCCTCTCGCTCCGCCCCGCTATCTAGCTTCGCGTCTATGGACAGACAGTCCGCTTCCGCTCCGCTTACCCACTCGCTCCGCGCCGCTGCCTCCAGTGGACAGGCAGGCTAACTTGTTCGTTTCAGGATATCAAACCACAAATTCACTACCTTCCAGATACAAAAACCATCCGTTGTACGCTCTGAAACGGCATCTTCTAAAGTTCGAAGCGCTCTATCCCCCGGACGCGGCGACTTTGGGTTTCGTCCGCAACGAGCCGGTGTATGCGCGGGAGTGCGTGTACGTTTGCCGCTCGCGGGACGTGTGGCTGAAGGAGGCAAAGGTTGTGAGACTCGGCGAGAAACCGTACAAGATTGTTACGGCTCGTCCAAAGTGGGACAAGGTAAGTTATACAAGTGCGTGAAATGTCACTTGATTGAATGGAGTGATTACTGATTATGTACGTTCAGCTTTCGAGATCTCTTAATTAGCTAACTAGCTCATTTAGCTCAGTAACTATAACATGTATCTATGGTTCACCTGATTCATATACACACACATTTACTGCACACACTCGCACATTTACTGGTTGACTAACTAATCTGTGAATTGAAAAAGTTCACGCCGTAAGCGTAAAGTGTGGTACCTATTGCTTGGTCTGATGACGTTCGCTAGCTAATCATTTTAGTTCGTCGGCAAACACCTCGGTTTCGCAAACTCACGGAATCCTCGGTTTCGCGAGTCGCGCCGTTACCGCTCATTTCATTTCTTTGCGTTACTAGAACGAGTGAACTAATAGTACATTGTGCATCAATGGCCGTAAGTAGGGGATTACTAAGGAGAGCCTATTAGAAGCCCGACGCCGGAGGGCTTTTAATGACTCGAGTTTGTAATCCCCTTACTGCCCGTGATACACACAATGATTTTCATCACACTGCGAGGAAAAAAAATCCATAAATGAAATTATTTTGTCTCTAACCACTTAAATAAATAATGGCTACCCGCCAATACAGATTGTCACTTTTTTTAAGTCATCTACCACAGATAAAGTAAACTGTGTTTAGAATTCGAATGGCCATACGGCCACATTCTGCCAACATGTTAAAAAAATACTTACTAAAATTATTGCAAAACTATTTGATATAAATTTAAAATATAAAAATAACGAAGTTTCATGAAGCGTATACAAGTTTTGTGTAGTAAAATTGGGTTATAGCTAAGTTTTAAACATATAAATAAAACTTTGGCTGACTTGAAACCTCCTTAGTCTGTTTGCAAATTTTAAAACTAAAGTTAGAACTCCCTTGGGAAGAAAAACTGTACGTAAATCCATAACTCCCTTAAGAACAAATTAGGCCCTTGACATTTAGTATACTGGCATGGAATAACGCCATTAACGAGCAAGTGTGATGAAAAAGATAAACCGACATATTTGGATCAGAAAAGAGCTGGTGAGATAGTGAGCTAAACCAACTGACATACCTAGTTTTTGTGAATCACTCACTCGCGAGCTACATATTTCTAGTAAGTTGTATAACTTATATACTAGTAGCTTGTTAGTGTGATCTTCATCAATGGTGATCTTATCGTGGTTACGTTTTTCTACTAGAGTTCTGTATTTTCTTTGGACTTAGCCATGTAATATGTTGTTGCGCGCATGTGAAATACAAGTTCAGAAGAAAAAGGCATCCAGACAAGAGCGGCAACGTCGAGGGAAAATTGTTTCATTTCACATCACGTTTTACCAGTCTGTATGCACTATAACTTTAATTCACCTTTCTCATTTCAGCTGTCCAACAAATGTATAAAAGACAAACCACTTGAAATATTTGGACCCTGGCAGGTGCAAGATTACGAGCCACCGGTCGCCGAGAACGGCATAGTGCCGCGCAATGCCTACGGAAATGTGGAGCTGTTCAAAGAGTGCATGCTTCCAAAAGGAACAGCACATATCAAACGTAAGTGAATGAATATGTCGCGACGAAATAGCCATAACAGAGACTTTAATAAATATCAAGGAATATATGACCTAATCACGCCGAATGTTAAAATGTAGAATCCATTTTATCATTTGCCTAGAAAAAACCAGTCATTTGATTAAATCCCTGAACCTGTTGTTAATCAGGCAAAAAAGGCTACTATTTTTTCATTTCACTAGATTTGTTTAGTGATTTGATAAAATCCATGAAACACGTCAGTGAGTTGACGAAATGGTCTCGCAAAATGAACTAATTTTAATTTTTAACTGGACACGTTCATAGATTTGATCAAATCACCTGTTACAGTAGAGACTTTATCATATCACTGAACATGTCTAGTGAAATGATAAAACGAGTTGACTTTGCGAGTTCGTTACGTCAGCTCACTGACGTGTTTCAAGGATTTTATCAAATCACTAAACAAATCTGGTGAAATGAAAGAACGAGTAGCATTTTTAGCTGATTTTGTTATTTCACTAAATCAGGGATTTGATCAAATGACTGATTTTTTCTAGACAAATGATTAAATAGATTCCCCATTTTAACATGCTGCGTGACTTGGTCATATCCCTTAAAGATCTTTTCTGTTTTGGCCATTTCCCTACGACACAATCATATACTAGACTAGAAACTAGTCTCCAAGGGCCTTGTCCAGCTGAATGCGTACTGTATCCCAGGTCCGGTCTTTAAATGACTGGACCAGACTGATAGAGACAGATAAAGACGTTTATTTGGTACAGCAAGCACACACAATCAAGATTAACAAAAATACAGAAATCAGTATAAACTTAAAAGTAAAACATTTTATATTGTCTGTATGCGCTGCAGTAGTGCTGTTAGGTTTTACTTTCAAATGAAACAACTACTACCATATCTAATTTACTTTTTCAAAACCGTTACAGTTCCTGGTCTGAACAAGGTGGCTAAGAAGCTGAACATAGACTGTGCCCCCGCTATGACAGGATTCGACTTCAATGGTGGCTGGTCCCATCCCGTCTACGATGGATTCGTCGTGTGCAAGGAGTTTGAAGAGATCATCACCGAGGCGTGGGTCGAAGTCAGTTAACATGTTTAAATTGCTTTTTTATTGCACCCAGATTAAAATTCGTAACTGACCTGATGATGATGACCTGACATTTCAAAACAATCTAAAAACTTATATTATACTATAGTTAAATAAATAAATACTAGCTGTTGCCCGCGACTCCGTCCGCGAAGAATTCCTTTATCGCTATCCCGCGGGAGCTATGCAATTTTCTGGGATAAAAACTATAACTACGGTGAAGAAAAACATCGTGAGGAAACCTGCATACACCTGAGAAGAAATTCAATGGTGTGTGTGAAGTTCCCAATTCGCACTGGGCCCGCGTGGGAACTACGGCCCTAGCCCTCTCATTTTGAGAGGAGGCCTGTGCCCTGCAGTGGGACGTATATAGGCTGGGATGGATGTATGGATGGAAAACTATCCTATGTTATTCCTAAGGTCTCAAGCTATCTCCATACCAAATTTCATGTTCAGCCGTTATTGCGTGATCTGCTGCTCAAAAAATTTAATTCATTCGTCGTTTCACTTCACATTGTCCCTTCTTACTAGTATGTACGTTTTCCATCCCGGCTCTTCACTTAACCAATACCAATCAACACATTATCCTAATGTATAGTCTTCCGTGTACGGGCGAATGTACAATACTCCAAAATACCACCCCCACCGTACAGTCATTACAGGCCGGCCATAACAGTAACAAGACACATATTTTTGTAACAATCTTTTTTTGTAGGATCAAGAAGACCAAGAAAGACGTGAGCGTGAAAAAACAGAAGCAAGAGTTTACGGCCATTGGAAAAAGCTCATCCGAGGTCTCATGATCAGGGAGAGACTCAAGCTCAAATATGGTTTCGAGGAACCAAGCACCTCTGAAAACACCAAGAAATCTAAAGGTCCACGTTTAGTTGTCAAGAAGAAATAGTAATGATAAGTGCGTGTTTACAGATTTGATTTCGACCTGAATTCCTGTGAAATCTTAAAACATTATCTGGACTTAACAGCTGCACTGAATTGGAAGGTAAGGTGTATTTGAAGTCCAAAATGTTTTAGTGCAATTTCTGTGTTTAGTTCATAAGCTTTTTTGCGCCTCAGTGGATACTTTTACTGTGATCTTGTTAAAATTGTTTACTAACATAGGATAATTATAGTATTTCTCGATTGCCCACCAAGAATAAAACCAGTATGTAAATTTTAAGATTAATGAAACATTTGCAGATTACTTATGCGGCATTTCTTCGACGTTGGAAACGAGTTATGAATCCATTTCTTCACTTTATTGTGTGTGAAAAAGTGTTCATATTTAGCATGCTTTTCCTATATTTTGCTAAGACTTCTAAATAAACTGATAGAGATTTTTTTTTAAATTTGCCAATGCCTACATTATTACAGGAGCGAGGCTGATAAAAGAATAATGGGACAAAATGTCAAAATTTTCCTTTTATACTTTATTGGCCGCCTACTATTTTATAATTTAAACCACTCATGTTATCTAAGCATAGTGGTTGAAAAACCGAGGAAATGCCCAGTGAATGTACGTAAATGTGCCATTTCGATATGAACAGTCTTGTTATTGTGACTGTCAATTAAATCATCACAAACCGCCTAAAAATAAAACTAACGTTTTTAAGTCTTAGACGTAAGTACGATTATTATTATTATGATAAGCATACGGGTATTTTAATGCAGTGAATCTTCTTATAATGTAATTTACTTTATTCCAAAATTATTTTCTTGTTTATTGAATTCCTTCAATATTTTTGAAACACAAAAAGTATCATGGCCAGTGTTTATCTCCTAAGCAAGATTCCTATTGAATTCAATTAATATAGGGAATTTTATAAGCCTTTAGCAAGAGGAAAGTTTCTTGTCTAACTTTACTATATACATGACACCACCCACGTAATTCGATTTTTTTACATATATTATTTTAATCTAGCGTATTTACAAACAATAGGTAAATTTAAACACTACAGGTTTGAAAATAGAATGAACTGTGTGAGAGTGACAGAGAATTTACCGACACGGCTTTTTAACCCCCGCAGCAAAAATAGGAGTGTTATAACTTTGACCGCTGTGTGTGTGAGTGTGTGTCTGTTTGTGGCATCATAACTCTGAGTGAACCGATTTGGATGCGATTTTTTTTAAAGCAGGTTTCTTGGCGATGGTTTTTAGAGATGTTTTATCAAAATTGGTTCAGCGGTTCAAAGTTATCAGATCTTTTGTTAGCTGCGGAAGGGATCTTAGACGCATATGGGCATTTACTTTATTTTCAAACATATGTATTACCTAATTGCGTTGGACGTTTTTAAATTTATAGTTACACAATTAGCAAATTAACTCTTGCTTCAAGAACTTCTCTCGTCTTTAAAAGGCAGAATCTGCAATGTGGATTCTAGAATGCTCTCCAACCGCTTATAAGAAGCAAATAGTAGACAGTTTTAGAACAGACCATTCTACTTACATAATTACAAGTTCGTGTCTTGCATGTTATATAGTAGGTACCTAATTGAATTTAAATTCAAGTAAAATATTCATTATTTATAATAATTAGCATAGAGACCAAATCGTGTTGTGCATGTTATTTTAATTTTTACCGTTATCCCAATGATGTTATTAATTGAAATAAAATTGATTTTTTTTTATGAGTATGTTTTCTTTCTAAGAATCATGCTACTAGGCAATACGAAATTCGAAGTCTCTTTCACTCTTATGTTTAGTACTATTCTATTAGCGTGACTGGAACGGCAAGATACAATGTTTGAAAATCGACTATCGTAGTGTAGGGCCAGAAGCCGTATTGTCTACTGCTATTATAAATAAATAGGGTAACACTTGTTTAGGCATATTGAAAGCAATACGTTTCGATGGAAAGCATTGGACAAGGTTAATAAATTAAACAAGATTCCATTTACATTTATTTAATAAAAATGATAACCTAGACAATGTACTGTCAATAATGGTCAAATAATAATAATAATGCAATAAGCTGTCTTATAAATCTTTACAGTTTTATGTGTAAATCATAGCAAAAGCCTAAAAGCATAAGTGTAAATGTTAGAATTTCCTCTAGCACAGCTTATTGTTACTTGAGATAATAGATGGCAAAATTATATACAAAATCTTTGGTGTAAAAAAATAACTAAGTAGATGACGCTTCAGATCTTCATAGCACTAAGATCTGGTCGGTCGAAACGATTACATTTATTTGTAATCTTTCTGCGTTTACAGGATAGTTATTCCTCGCAGCCGCGAACACAGCTGTATCGAGGGTTCATCACAATGCCGATGTTCATTTTTTTTAGATTTTTTATTTATTTCATTATATTCCTTACACCTACATTAGATCTATGCGTCTCACTAATAATAAGTATTTTATGATAATTTTATAAACTAAGGGCCCAGACACATCCGTCACACTTTGTACATAATATGAAAGGAATGTAACCTTTAATTTATAATCATTCTATCATAAAATATTTGCACTTATTATCAGTTTAAAATAAATCATTACTCACTTAATTAGTCTCATGGGATAGATCAACCGTTATTAAAGCCAGTTTAATGAAGGGTATGATCGTCGGGTAGCATTGTGCAATAGATTAAATTCCTTTCATGCTACCACTCGCACTAGTCAATGCTCCTATAAAGTCCAGCTTCATAGTTTAGCTTATGCCATGGTCAGTGTGCCTGCGCCCATTCCGAAACCTACACCCTTGGGGCCGTAGTTGCGGCCGTAACAGCCGCGGCAGTAAATCTCGCCGTTGGGGCCGTCATTCAAATTGGTGGAATCCTGAAACAACGGTCAGATGTTAATTTATAATCAATTTAAAATTATTACAGTCACGGCTATTTAGCTTAAGATGTATAGTTGAATCAATTAATTTCTCTTGGTGGATCTTTTTCACAATAAACATCAAAATTTCACATGCGCATATTAAACGCTTTTTTTTTTGAGACTATAAATTTTGTACGTTTCGCGCTTTTATTATTTACTCGAACAGCACGACACGTCAGTTGCGTCAGCTGTCTTAGCTGTCAATGTCAAATAAACGTCATTGTGCTAAATCTAATTGATTTCAGTGTGAAGGAAGTTGGAAGGAAGTAAATAATAGAATATACAATCAAATTATTAATCATGTTTCCATTGAAAGCGTTCTTCGTGTTGATGTTATTTGCCATTCAAAATGGTTTCTGTGATTTTTCGACGGAGGACTGCGCTTCTCTAGGCTTTGTGAAAGCTAACCTCTTGTGTTCTTCCTGCGACCAATTAAAGGATTTTAATTTGGAGCCCTTGATAGAACATTGTAAAGAATGCTGTCACGATGATGAGTCGGCGCCAAAGGAAAAGAAATACGCGCGTGCCGTACTTGAAGTCTGTACATGCAAATTCCCAGCATATCCACAAATTCAAGCGTTTTGTAAAGGTGACAAGCCAGCTAAGTTCCCGAACTTGCAAATCAAGTACGTGCGCGGATTGGACCCTGTGATCAAACTATTCGACAAGGACGGCATTGTGAAGGAGACAGTGGCTATTGAGAAATGGGACACTGATACAGTGGAGGAGTTCCTGCGTGGACACCTTGCAAAAGATGACGAAGAAGATAAGCAATATTTGAAAACTAACCAAATATAAATTAAATAAATAAGTTTAAATTTTTATATTCTGTTTTTCTATGCACATACAACCCAAATCCAAAAAAAACCTTAGGAATAAGTGTTAGGTTCAACAAATCCAGATGTCATTTTTTGTTTTGAATGTCCATGTAAGTAATTTAATATTGAATAACTTTATTTGAAGGTTTGTAACATTACTATAATTATCTACTTACAAGAGATCTGTGGCAATCAGCACATGAGAAGCATCGTCGGTGCCATGTGCCATTCTTGGAGTGCATCTGCTCCGCAGCATAGACCGGGAAGCCACAGCGGGGGCACCCCTGGCCCTTTGCGGCCTTGGCACCAGTGAAGGGTAGCTGTTCTGTGCTGCAGGGCAAAAAAAAATTGTAAATATAATATCACTTTCAATGAATTGGTAGGAACACTAGGAACTGGATATAAATGATATTGCAATCTGTGTAATTTAACCTTTTGAACACCAGAAATCGTTTTCGTTACTATCAAAATTGATTCTTATGCAGATGTGGGTAGGTTAATTTTTGTATTAGGTACCATATTTTAGTGTATAGACGATAATGGCAATCAAAAGGTTAATGATTTATGAAGGCTATTTTATATTTATTTATATCATAGAAGTATAGTCAACCAATAAATTCCTTTACCACTCTAAGGTTAAAATCAATTGTATGGTGTAAAACATCAAAAGCTATTTTCACTTACAAATCAATGTGACAATTAGCCTTATTGTCTTTATACTGCTGTAGAAACTGTCATAAAAATGATAAAGCACTTACTTGGTCCACTGTACCATACCAAATACAAAATAGTTATGAAGAAATCTGTCCTTGGAATATCCAAGAATTTGAACATTTTCACTTTATTCACTCTCCGTTTCAACCAGTCCCTTTTACGGCCCGGCCACGAACTCGCGCGTTTAGCGGCGCGGCAAGCATTTTATCAGTTCATTGCGTGTGCCGCCAGGTAACCACTGTACGGCGAGCGTCTCGGCCGCGCAATGAACACAGGAAACGCTTGCCGCGCCGCCAAACGCGCGAGTTCGTGGCCGGGCCGTAACTTTACTTACTAGGTGACGGCTGGCTCGGAATCGCAGGAGACCAGGGTGGGGGTGTGGCCGTAGCCGAAGCCCTTGGGCCCGAAGAGCTTGGCGTAGCAGGCGCGGCAGTGGATCTCCTTGTCGGGGCCGTCGCAGGCCAACATCGAGTCCAGCGGCCGGTGGCACTCCGCACAGTTGAAACACTTCTTATGCCACATCTGGAAACATCGTGTCTTGTAAGTATAAGTTTGGGACTAATTGGGTACTGACTGAGCGAGCTCGAGAGGCGGCCAGTTTCATAACGATATGGTCACTATGCCGGTTATTAAGTATCTGAATGAATCACTAAAATTGTTTGTTCGGATTTTTGTTTTAATTTTTTTCGTTTTTCATAAAGATTAGTTTGTAAAATAATCATTAGACATTTGCTATTTCGATTTTTATAGTTTCATCATCCCAGCCTATACGTCCCACTGCAGAGCACAGGTCATCTTTTAGAATGAGAGTGCTTGGGCCGTAGTTCCCACGCGGGCCCAGTGCGAATTGGAAACTTCACCCACACCATTAAATTTCTTTGCAGGTGTGTGCAGGTTTCCTCACGATGTTTTCCTTCATCGTAATGCTCATGGTAAATTGCAAATGTAATTTTGCACCTAAATGCCGATAAACTCAGAGGTGTGAGCCAGGGCTCGTACCTACGACCATCTGCTTGAAAGGCCACAGGTCAAACCATTAGGCTGTCACGGCTTTCTTACAAGCCACTAGGCTACCACGGCTTTTTTTTTAATAAAGAAATATTGTAGATTAGGTAATAAATTTTAGATTCAATTTCATTTAGATTCAATTATGAGAAAGGCATATAAACAACTAGGCTTTATACTGCGCGTAGGTAAACCGTTTATGAATAATCTAACTTACAAAATTCTTTATAATAGTTTCGTTCGTGGTAATCTCGAATTTGCCAGCGCCGTCTGGAAACCCTATTACTCTATAGACATTGAAAGGATCGAGAAGCTGCAGAAGAAGTTTGTAAAAGCTCTTGACTATAGAACTGGCTATACGCATATTAGCTATAAGGACTCACTTGTTCACCATAAAATCCAATCGCTTAGTGACCGTCGAGATTGCGCAGACTCAGTTCTGTTCTATAAAATTTTGAATAATATTTTAAATTCCCCCTCCCTACTTCATCAAATTCATTTAAGAGTCCCCAATAGACGTCAGCGCCAGTGTCGGATAAAAAAATTGTTTTCAATCCCCCAGTATAGAACGCGTTATGCACAAAACACTTTATTGAGGCGTGCGTGTAAGCTATTCAATGACAATGAAAAACTTAAAAATATTGACCCGTTCAATTGCAATATTTCCGCTATAAAAAAAGTTTTCTGGTAGCCACTATCATTTTTCTACTTTCATGTTTAGTTTCTTGTTTTTGGAATATTATAACTATTTATGTTCAAAATTATTCTTTTACAATGTAATTTTATTAGTACACATACCGTATGTACTTTAAGGAAACTCCAGGTCTATTTATAAGCATTAGATATTAAGATTTTTTTTTGTAAACGACTGTTTGTTTCTTGAATAAATAAATAAATAAATAAATAATCCTATGTCGACCTATGTAACGTAATTGTACGGCTTGGCAATGTCAGGTAGTAAGTATACTTAAGTGCTTATGCGTAAATCGGCTACATACCGTTCCCTTAGCCAGCTGCTGCTCAGCCGCAAAGACCATGCCGCCGCAGCGCGGGCAGCCTTGGCCCTTCGGAGCCAAGATAGACGTAGTATCGGGATTGTAGAACGGACGGCTGTTGGAGATCTCCTCCTCGCTGAAATTACGTAGAAATCCATCAACATCAAACTCCAAAACTAAGCTTACCTAGATACTTAAGTAGTTTATCCTTGAGTTACAACTTACGTCAAGCCGTCGGTTTGAAGGAAGCCCGAGCCGCAAGCAAATCCGTAGCCATGAGGTCCCCATTTCTTGCCGTAGCAGGTCTTGCAATAGACTTCGCTGTTGGGACCGTCGCAGGCGATGATCGAGTCCAGCGTTTTGGTGCAGTCGCGGCACTTGAAGCACTTGCGATGCCACTCGCGGCCCTTGGCCAGTACTTGCTCTGCAGCGAACACCACGCCGCCGCACCGCGGGCAGCCCTTGCCAGAAGGTGCCATGATGGAAGTTGTGTCGATCAACGTTGTCTTTGGGGCTTGATCGCTATCATACAAAAATAGGTTAGGAAAAATAATTGGCGAATGATTTTTTATATTTCTTTACATCTTACTACTCATGCATTAAGTACAGATTTATGCTACGAAAGAAACTCTTTTAATCCATGCACAAATGAGAAATTTAAGTCATATGCTCTTAGTCCTTACTTATTTCAATAGCTCATGATTAATGCTATGCCAACTTAATAGTATCATAAATCAGGGAACGTAAAAATAAAAATGGTTATCTGTAAAACGAAAACATGAAATGAATGAAATCAAAGGAGGCATCGAGTTACGTAACTTAGATCGATGAACTCTGCGCGAGAGTGCTACTGCTCCCGATGTCCCATTATGAGGGAATTTATGTAAGGGCTCTGCAGCGGATTACGTGTCGTAAGCTCAAAACCGCGGCTCGTCTCGCCGATATGAAACGTGTAAAATTAGTTCGTTCGAGAGCGCGCGTTCTATTTTCACATTGGCACTTTGCCATCTCTTGTTTGTATTATAAGCTGATTTTATGAAAGTGACTATGCGATGGAAATAACCTGAACCTGTATTGTAATTTGAGAAGTTTAACATAACATGTTTGTTACTAGGCAGGTTAAAATCGTCAAGTCAAATAAAAGTAAGAATAATTCAGATATGGATTAGATGATGAGTGTTAGTACCACAATCACTACAGTTTTTCTATGGAAAAGTAAAAATAATTTGCTAAAGCAACTATAAGCAAATATACTGTAGGGTTATTAGGTTATTATTTATGTGGGAAAAGTCAAAGACATGTAGTGTCCTATAGACTACATCCATTCAGGGTTTCGGGACACACAATCCATAATACCTTTGCCATTCCATGTCCCTTATATCACACATAAGCCCGAGGGTCGACATCCCCCCGTGGCCAATACCTCTAGGACCAAATCTTTGTGCGTAGCATCCTACAGCGAAAGCAAATTATAATTATTACAATGTCATCTGAAGAGCCCACAGTAGTTAGGTATGTATATAAGAACATAAATTTAATTAGACCAAATCAAACGCTGTGCCCTCGCCAGATGACGCAAGTTATTTTTGTCTGGCAGTCTTACCCATTGGCGTAAGGGTCACTCTGCAAGACACCGGCTCCCTTCCCGTACCCATATCCCTTGGGACCAAACTTCTTCCCATAACAGACTAAAGAGAAAAACATAAAGTTAAAAACACAAACAACACAAATTACGTGCTATGAAAAATATCAAATCTGGTGTAATTCATTTACAATTTTCACAAATAAAAAGGAAAAGTAGAGAATTTAAAAAAATTAGAATACTTAAATCGGAATTTTCGAAATGCATAATGTCGAAAGACTATTATGACTTTATGGCAGTGCTTAGATCCTCATTTATTAAAAATGAGCTGAAAGTTAAAAGTGCTGGAAAGACGAACCTTTGCAGTAAATGTCTTTGTCTGGACCCTCGCAACAGTTAGTGGAGTCCAGCCGTTTAGCGCAGTCCCCGCATTTGAAACACTCCCTGTGCCAGGCCTGGACATATAGCCAACATTTGAAGGATCACAGAACATGCAAGGGCTCACCGGGTCACAGTTGCAAGCTTTTATCACAAATGTGTAATGGTGTTACGACACAAACGGCAGTCGCCAGGAAAATTATTAGATACCTCGACAGTATATTTCTCTATCTGGTCCGTCACAATGCATGGTGGAATCAAGCGTTCTGTTGCAATTTAAGCATTTGAAGCATCGCCTGTGATATCCCTATGGTACAACAATTCATATATTACACGTGAGGATAATGTTTTTCATAATCATTATTCAAAACGGTTTTTTATTTCGTTGATCAATAACTAAATGATCCTAATTCAGTAACCCCCAAATCAACTTTGCTGTCTTGGACTGTTCCTTAAATCTGTTCAAAATAAGTTTAAAATAAATTAATATATATTACTAGCTGGCCCCGCAAACGTTGTTTTGCCATAAGTTATAGCCTACGACCTATTCTCAGACCTACCGAATACAGAGAAAAAGTTTCATAAAGATCGGTCCAGCCATTTCGGAGGAGTTCGGTAACAAACACCGTGACACGAGATTTTTATATATTAGATCTACTTTTAATGTCTTGGCAATTATGACATTTGACCCTGAAATTAACCAATATCGGACAATGAATACCCTTCTACATAATTGTTTTTTACTTATTTAGCAATATTAAAGCATTTGTTGTCGAATGAAATACATCATTTTACTATACATGTGTAATTTGTGAGTGCATGCGTGAGGGTGGAACCAACCTTTCCGCGGGCAAGCATCTGTTCAGCGGCGTAGACGTAGCCGCCGCATCGCGGGCAACCCTCACCGGGCGGTGCCTTGGCGATTACACGCGACTCCAGACAAGCGCCGTTTGTCCTCACACCCCTGTACGTACATAGCACATATTATCGCCTGCACTACGACACTATGACAGAAATGCTGACAGAAGAGTTGTTAAAAGCCTGCCGGACGCAGGAGCGCTCCGGGTGCCGCTACACTATCTCGCCCACACCACGGCGAAGCAGTTGATGCCGGCGGCGCACCTCCGCCGTAATGGGAGAAGGTAAGAGCTCCCAGCCGCCCGCTCCACACCGGCCCGTGTATGGCCTTGCTACAGCACTACACATATCAACAAAGAGGGCACTTTCCTTATCCCATCACATATATCAGCTACGGTTAAAGCCTAGACGGAAGCATTAGGTGAAGGTTAGTGAGAGTGTCAGTAGCGGGGAAAATTAGAAAACAAGAGGTTTTGTAGGTAACAGTCGGCGCATGCCTTCTAGGTGCGTCTGCAGCTTTGCGAAGCCGTGCTGAGGCAGAACAGATTGGTTTCTCACCGTTGCTCCGCTGTTTCGGTCGGCCCGGTCGGAAGGGAGGTAAGGATCTAAGGTAAGAGCGCGTTCGAGGCTGCGTCTCACTTGCATTTCACGATAGCCTCGACCGCGCTCCGACGTCAACTCAACTAAGTCATGGTTGATGGTCGACTCTTTTATTGGTGTTTTTTTTTTTATAAAATAGTAAATATAATAGACCGATAAACAAAATAAATTAAGCGATAGCGATAAATAACCCTAACTATAGTAATTTAAAGAACAGATTGGCGTGCGGCAGTGAGACGCCGCTGGGTGGCCGGGGTGTGGTGGCGACTCGCTAGCGCTGCTGGCGGCTGCTGCGCTCAATTCCTGTTGCGACATAAACGGAGACTGGTCATGCACGTGTCAGGCGCGTAATGTACAGCCGAGCGCGCTCTACTTGTATGAGTTTTATGTACACGCTGTTAATATTGTTACGCACGGGCCCAGAGGCCGATCGCCAGAGCGACCTCAGATAAGGAAAGACCCTCAGTGGCGCGGGCGGCGGGAGAGATTACGTGATGGCTACTTACGCGTCATTCTTCAGATGGTCTCCGCTGTCCATGGAAAGGCAGCCAGCGCCACCGCCGAAGCCGTAGCCTTTGGGACCGTATTTGCGGCCGTGGCAGTTTTTGCAGTACAGTTCACTTTCGTGTTCTGCGGCGTTGGTGGAGTCCAGCATTTTCTGGCACATGCCTGGGTGGGTACAGGTAGGTCATATTTACTTTTTAGTTACATCACTTACCTACAATCACAACTGTGCAACTTCGTACCTACATTTTTCTAGAATCCATCTAATGTAATATTCTAAATTAAGGATTCGGTTCCTTAATACATTTACCCCATCAAACAACACCACGTAAATCAGTTCGGATGGGAAAAAAACCGGCCAAGAGCATGTCGGACATGCCCATTGCAGGATAGGGTTCCGCAGCCGTTACGAAAAATTACGTAACTTATTAATTTTACTATTAATTATTCTGTCCGTATTAAACAAACAATATTTTATAGGTCAGGGCCCAATTGCATAACAAAGTAGGTATAACTAATATTACAAGCGGAACTCTCGCTTCAGTTATATTAACTAGAAAGGGATTTCCGCTTGTAATATAAGTCGTACTTACTTTGTTATGCAATTGGGCCCAGGTTGCTATTTACTCTTAAACTAACTTACTAATAATTCGCAAGCAAACTTAGCCGTTATAGTTTTTCTTGTTAATTTGACATATTTCCTCTCAGCCTGATTTTAAAAAAAAAAATATTAGGTATATCAACAGCTTAGCTTTTAGAGGGGGGGGGGGGACTCTCGATTTTAACAAAAAGTTGCACTTTAAAATTGAATATTTCGCAAACGAATCACTATGTCGAAAAATCGTCTTCACAACCTTGGAATGATTTTAACCTATCCAACCATAACTCACACTATAAGGTTAGACGAGAAAGAAAAATGAACCCTTCTTAACGTCTATGGGAGGTACCCTAAAAATTTTTTTTTTTTCACTTTGGATAATTGCTACACATGTCCTATGCAAAATTACAGCTTTCTAGCCCTGAAAGTCTCTGAGTTAAACAGCGGACGGACGGACGGACAGACGGACATGGTGAAACTATAAGGGTTTGCCATTTTGACTCCGGAACCCTAAAAACCTATGTAATATTTGTATGACCGTTGAGACGTAAGGTGACTTTTGCTTCGGTGCCTCATGAGTAAAACTTTATTTATGTAGAGTTTCAAGGGCAAGAAAAGCTTAGAAGGAGACACCCCGACATTGACATGTGGGGTAAAAAAAATACTATTTTATCTGTACAGTTGCCAACTTTAAGTCTTTTAAGACAAATGGTAGGAATTAGTGAAATTAACTATTTCTACGACTTAAACATTAAATAAAGCTCTAATGAGAGCTGTCTTCAGACAATTTCTCACGATTTGTTTCGTATTAAAATAATTTGAGAAATTTTGGTGCCATCTCATATTTGCTTGCGAGGTCTTAACCTCTTCAACGCCAAGCCTAGTTAATCGTAAAGCTACTTTGAACCTTATCACAGTCAGTACCAAGAATCCGCTGGGCGAGTTCTGTGTTCGAAGGAAGTTTTTGCTACAAAGTTGATAAACGTTGCTACTACGAGCGTAGCGCGTAGCAATGTGTGGCGCGAATGTGTTATGTATGATTGCGTGAACATCATTTTGACGTTGTAATTTGTGACGCATATCGTCGTTGGCGTTGAAACTAGAACTTTTTTTTGTTTTGATCGTACAGTTTTACGTATTATTTAAATGACCCTGATTAACATCCCGTTTGCTTGGTGCATTTGTCGATATTGTAGTTTATCGCTGTATTTACTGCCGACCACTTTTGTTCCTATCTATGTCACACCCCTTGACAATTAATGTCTATGCCAATTTACTGTGCAGTCATAATGATGTTACCGGTCCCACGATCAGCGACTTTTTTGGCTAATTTTTTCTTAGTACCCTATGTTATAGTATAAATCTTCCCAGGTGAATTTTTCGCTTCGAGCCCTTATCTTTCAAAACATTCGGTATCGTCATAGTATTAAGGTTCAAATTTAATGTAATGGCTCGAAGCGAAAAATTCACCTGGGAAGATTTATACTATAAAAGGTGATCGAAACTAGTACCTAACAAAAATTAGCAAATCATGAACAGTTAGTTTAGACGCACATGTGTGCGCCTAAATCGCTTGACGGGTTAAAGATTGCAACAAATTGCCATATTTACTCATCTTTAGAGATTATGAAATCACTAAAGTACGTATGGTCTAAGTATAAGTAGGTACCTAATTGATTGATTGGATTACTCACAAGTCTCATAACTCATAAGGTTCTCACTTTCTGAAAATTATTTTTCTTTTATATCCTTACTGTAACTAAAATTACTTATAGGAACCAAAATCCTTTCTTTTTGGTACCTAAATATGATCTGTTTTTAAGTATTCAATCGACATAAGTTTTACAATCATTTTCAACAATATCCAGATACGTACTTTAGTGGCAAATATTTTTTTTTTATGAGATTAAGTACTCGCATCGATTTTCAGGTTTCCATAGGATCGGTCAACGAAGTTTTTAAAAATATCCAAATATTTTACCATTTCCCTTAACCTTAGAAATACGTTTTATGACTGATCATCCGGGATTATTACTAGGAGACTTACCGCATTTGAAGCACATCTTGTGCCATTTGAAGCCGCCGGCGACGCGCTCTTCAGCCGCGTACACGGACTTGCCGCACTTCGGGCACTTCGGGTTATCTGCTGGTTTGAAAGGCATTGTGCTCGCTTAACTTATCCTGAAACAAAACGTTACATCAATCAATCCGTCCGCTAAACATCTTCCAAGGTCGATGAAGCAAGGTGATACGATTTGACACTAGGCGACTCCAATATTTAGCGGAAACTTTGATATTAACTGTCCTTTATCACTTTTGAAACGGATTCACAATGCACGCCACTGCAAAAAAATATTTTCAAATCAAATTCGTTAGCAGAATTTGCTCTACATAATGCATAGTTCTTTGGCCGTAATCCAAGTCGCCTGCACCACATCAATCGCATCCAAACTGACACTTATTGCTCAACAAGCACATGTACCAAACTAGGGTTAGCTATGCGGCTTCCACCGAATGCGGTCGCGTTTCGCGTAAAGATTGGGCGCGGGCAGCAGCAGGCTGCGCCCGCGCCTAATTTGGGCGGTTCAGGTAAAGTTACGCGCTGGAGCACGGAATGCATCTCTAATAATAGGTTGCACTGAGCAGAAGCCGCATAAACACTCGCGCCCGGTTGCGTTATGTTATGACAACGGGTTCGTTGTCACTTTCACCGTATCACGGACCTGTTCGTCGATTCGCTACGAGAGTCGAGCTCCCGAACGCGTGTACAGTGCAGGGCGGTACTGCCGAGACTGCGGTGCGCGGAGGTCGAATGATGCGCGAGGGCAGCGTGCCACCGTAGTCTATGCGCGGCTTGCACACGGCCCCAGCGGTGGGGGGCGCGCCCTGCGGCCCGCCGCCCTCGCGCAACCCCATCGGCCGCCCACCCCGCGCCGGCGCACCACTCGCAACCACTCACATTATTACCATATCGCTGTAATTATTCTATCAATTGAAAACAAGTTCAATCTGCCCACACACCCGGTTGATGAAGTGGTTGACGTTGCCAAGATTGAAACTATGTTTCAGTATCGGTAAAATATTATTGAATGACCCTTGTCGTAGGTAGTGTTTGTCATAAACAACATGCTTAGTCTGTCGTTTCGGCGACTATCTATGTGTTTACACTGGACGACTTATGAAAAAAACTCAATTACCTAACCTAAATTCAAGGTCGAAAAATACTAGGTCATGTACTCAGGCACAAAATTAAGTTTGAAACCATAACCTAAATCTGTGTCTGGTGGCCACAAGCTCCCTCACACAACGAAAGGTCCTGTAACGTTGGCCCCACCCGAGCTCAGTAGGTACGGATTGGGTACTTCGCGTACACCATTGAAGCAATTCACGATTGTCTCCTAGTTTATTCACGATGTTTTATTCAAGCTCATGGGAAATTCCAAATGATATTTCGTACAAAATTTTCGAAAATCTTAAGAGGAGTTCGGATTTGAACCTTGGTGATACCAATGTCCTACCACGCCTTTTTAAGGGTTAAAATGATCTGACAAATGATGAAATGTTCTGATGACTAGAACATTTCTTTCAAACCCGGCAACGCACCAGAAGTCCTAATGGTTTCGTAGGTGTCCATGGGCGGTGTTTGTCAGGATCAGTAAAAAAACTCAATTAAAACAACAAATACTTATTAGAAACCAATCAAACTTGGCCAACTTACACTTGGCCAGTTTATGTTGTTAAGTATTAAAGATACCTATAAGTGGCCTCCAAGCTCAGGCCGAAAAAAAGAAAAGACAAAGTTTACAGATTAACTGAGCAAATAATTATTGAAAAATACTCGAACTTTCTTAAAATACTTAACGTAATTCATTCCAAATATAATATTCTGTACGCTTAGTATAAGTTTTACTTCACCAAAATACTTCTCGATCGCGTTTACGTAAAAATATCAATGCTATGGAAACATGGACGCGCGGCCGCGGAGGCGCTGTCCATGTTTCCCTAGTAATTGAATTTTTTACGTAAACGCGATCGAGAAGTATTTTGGTGAAGTAAAACTTATACTAAGCGTACAGTTTTTTTACTGTCTCATTACTAGGTACCTACGCTGAATCGTGGTATCCTCAACATAGTATAGTTCGATGTCCTTCGTTACAGAAGTAATGAATCATACTACCACCTATTAAAATAAGTGCCAACAACCTCCAACTTATGTCATTTCCTAAAATAATCATCTACCGGTTGCCATTGGTGGGTACATTCCAAAATCAGGTACAATGAGTGAAGCAAAAATAAACAAAGTGTTTGAATCACTATTTTGGCAAGTTGTGTCCATACGGGTGAGTCGGCGGGTGACAAGTGGCTGTGACGCTGGTGCGAGCTGAGCGCAGCCGCAGACAGATGTGCCCTGGTCTCCGAGTGCAGTCAGAGGGGGCAAGTCATCGCGACAAAAATAAACGGCAAAATTATTGTTTATTACTATTACAATTAGACCTCCACCGTGTCATATCACATCACGCAGAAATGTTGCCAACGTGCGCACACCTGTCACTCTATTAATATTTTGTTTAAAAATAACTTTGCGAATATGTCTAGATCACAGAAAGTCTAGATTATCTTAATTAGGTGTTGTTGTAAAATATTACTATGGATTTCAATTTGAAGTTGTAAATCGGCAACATGTTTTAACATCCTATGTTCATGTGTGTTTAGGTATAATTAATGTGCTCTACATACAAATTCCCTAGAAACTATTGTATTTATTAACGTAACTACCTACTGTAATTAATTATAATTATTAAAAAAAGAAACACGTTTTTCATGTACTTAGGTAAAGTTGACTAGACAAGTTATCAATTAATTTTCAATCAGCAGAGATCCTTTTTCTTAGAATCAAAATATTTCATATTTTTTTGTTAATTTCGGCAGAATATTTTTTTATACATATTTCAATGAAATGTTACGAATATTACGAGTATAAACGTGAATGTTTGTATGTTTGGATGTTTGTTACTCTTTCTCACTAAAACGGTTAGACGGATTCTGATAAAATTTGGCACACAGTTAGTTGATAACCTGTATTATCATATAGGATACTTTTTATCCCGGAATATTTATAGCTATAAAGTATCTATAATATATATAAACTACTTTGCAGACGCGGTCGCGGGCAACAGCTTGTGTGCCTTTAGATGTAAGTACGACAAATCACAATTTTGATAGAGGCGGAGCACAGGACAACATTCTTTATATGGTGCTAAATCTCTGCACAGCTGACATCCTTGTATGGCGGCTCGCCAACCTCCGCGTAATCTCTGTCAACCATATGTTACGCTAAATGTATTTACGTACTTGATTTCTAATTATATTCTTGATATTATTAGCTAACAAACAATAATATAACTAAGTATTATATGACTTAACTCTCGTAAGATATGATTTAAAACTAAATAATGGAACGTCCAACGTCGTGAAAGCACTCATCCTTAAAACAGATCGTCCGAAAAGATCTTAATTTAGTCGGACAGTTCCTGACTTATAATCGTGAGTTGAGCCGTCTAATTATTTAATTCAAAAATAACAGTTATTTACCGTTAATCTCCACAAACTCGAAGATCAAATAAGTAAAGCAAAAATAGCACGTATTGGGAAATAAATTTAACAAACGTGTGACGAACAGTGTTGTTGTTCCGAAATTGGCATCCGACTGCAAAGAATTTACTAAAGGAGTTTATTTTGTCGGAGTTTTATTGCTGCAGACCAGATACTTACAGTAAAGCCGCTCTACCATTTAAATATTTTGGTCTACTCTAACTAAAGCGTGTATGTTTATCGAAATTATGATATTAAACTAGAAGAAACACGTCGAGAGTAGGTATCTTGGTAGCCAGGCATGCGAAATTACTAATAACTACCTACAATATTTACTTATTGGTAACTAACCATCAAAATCGTTGTCACATCAAGTTTAAAAAAAAACGCCCAAGTGCCTATAGAGCCACTCGCAGTGTAGGGTTCCGTACTAATATGCGGCAAATATTCAATATTAACTTTTGTTCGACTAATACACGTTAGTGTATGCCTAAAAGCTAACTTAGCTGTATTTAATAGTTTTCCTCTTGAATTCGTTATGTATATAAATATGCCTACTACTATTATGTTTTTTTTTCAGATTGTTTGTAATTGTAGAGAATGAGCGGACACATAGGTAAGTAACAAAAAATAGCACTATAATTAACTTAATATTTTGCAATGCAAACGGATTCCTGAATCGGCAAACAGTTTTAGCAAACCTATAATATTTTTAAAATGCCTATCCAATGGTACCATACACGAATTTAAATAGGCGAGAAAAGAAAATCATCCCCACTTTACGAGTAGGAAAGGTAGGTACCAAAAAAAAAATATTTTTAAATATTTTACTACTTTGTCCACGTGGTTAATGCATATTTCTAAACAAAATATCAGTCTTCTAGCAGTAATCTCTAAGCTAGCCGCGGACGGACAGATAGAAATTGCGAAACTATAAAGGTTCCTTGTACGGAACCCTAAAAAGTAGGTGAAACATATATATTTTTTATTTAGGTTTGACCTGTGCCTTCTCAAGCAGAGCGTCGTCGGTTCGATCGAGCCTGGGCAAATAAATACCCAATTGAAATTATTATACTATGAGCTTTTCGGTTAAGGAAAACATCTTGAGGAAACCTGTACACACCTGAGAAGAAATTCAATGGTGTGTGTGTGAAGTTCCCAATCCGCACTGGACCCATGGGGGAACCACGGCTCAAGGCCTCTCATTTTGAGAGGAGACCTGTGCTCTGCAGTGGGACGTATACAGGCTGGGTTGATGATGATAATGATTGATTAAGAACTTTTTAATTCGGATAGCTACGAAGAAATAACCGTCCGTCTCATCTCATTTTCCATGCTCATCTTTTATTGTTCCCACTGCTGGCCGCTGGGCACAGGTCTCCTCGCAGAACGTAAGGTCTTCGGCTAGTACCTACGCGTTCCAAGTGTAGGTCGAGAGCTTTACACACACTATTGAACTGCTTATATCAATTTTTTTTTCAATAGGTACGTAATTACTAAATACAATAACCTTATTTCGACGGCTTTCGACTTAGGTAGGTACGTAACTCTCCTTCTGAGAACATCGCTATTTCTGTATCCAATTTTATCACATGGGACATTAATTTTATGGCATGAAACGGTCTCCGAAAAGCGGCTTTCTTAAATTGAATTTTCCCTGGCACCCTTTCAAACTTGTCCATATCTTGATCTCGTCTTTTTGTGGCTCGCTTTGTTTCACTGAAAGATGTAATTATCTGCCACGTCTCGACCATACGTTTAACAATTTACTTTCATTCTCAATTTGTGCATAAAAAAACAGAGTAAGTATGTGCCTACTTAAAACACGTAAATAAGTACATACGTTAGCCCGAGGATCAACTGGAACACTATGAGGTTCCGTACAAATAATAGTAATTATTATGACGTTAACGAAATCGTTCCTGGTAATGCCAACCGCGTTACAGGCCTGATCCAGAAGCAGTTCCCAGCGTATTCTGACTGTGTAACCATAAATAAATCATATCTTCCTGACAAAGATATTTAACCAAACAAATTATCTATCTATCTATCTTTTTCTATCATCATTTTATAACGTATTTGACAGAAAGAAATAGTGATTGCGAAGGCAAGCGTCAGAAACAGACAATAAGCCTAAAGGTCTTGCCGGAGTTGCCGGTAATGAACCAAACCACGGCTAACTGTGGTGTTTTACTTTGCCATCACACAAGTTTGGATTGTATTTTTTTTAAATAAGTAGGTAGTTAGTAAATTTCGTGTTTTGGCGCCCTTCCCCCCTTGATGGCGTCCAGGGTACGTGCCTTGTCTGCCCTACCATAGTTACGCTCCTGCACATGAGTTTATTATGAAACTTAATGTGAGACCGTTCAATGGTGGGCCAAGAATCAAAAGGTTTGATAGTATCTTTGCTGCGGATTCAAAAATCCTTATGAAAACAATCGATAACGATTACAAGAGCGATATGTTTTGGATTCGGGATTGAATAACATTCAGGTGTTTACGAGTCTGGGCGCAGGTGTGGTAGATCTCTTCATGGAGCCGCGCGTGGGCCGGGGCTAAAATAACATGGAAACGGCGACGCAAGCCGGTTAGTCAGCGTACGAACTCTTCACTGAGCAGCATTACTCACCGCCGCGCCGTGGGTAGTCTAACTCCCACGCCATATCAAAATTTCATACACTACTTTTAGATGTACGCGCCTTCTGGTTAGGCGTCAGTCAAAAGTTGTCAATTTTCTTCTACTTTACACGCTCTTCGCAGATTGACCTGGCGCACCTGTAAGGAAAAATGGTGATTGCTTTAACATTCTAGCCCATTCTCATTCCATTTTGTAATCAGGTAATTAGGTGCCCTGCCCTATTATCAAAATTTGTGGTACCTATAAATATTTATACAGACAATATTTATGAAAATAAGCCAGAGATACGTAAATAAATCACTGCAACGTCAACGCGACGGTCGTAATTCTACAACGAATGGCAAAATTAAAGGAAAATTCTCAGCTGCTCGGTCTGCACTTAGTTTTGACGAAAGCTCTTAGTATTGTCAAAATGATGCAACTTCAAAAGTCCATCGTTATATAATTTCGAAAAAAAATTGACAATCAACTCGTCCCAGCCTCAGTCATACGTCCCACTGCCGGGGGCAGGCCTCCTCTCTGAATGAGAAGGCTTGGGCCGTAGTTCCACGCACCTCATACACATCATTGAATTTCTTCTCTGTTGTGTGCAGGTTTCCTCACGATGTTTTCCTTCACCGTAAAGGTCATGGTAAATTCAAACTTGGGCTCGTACCCACGACCCTCTTCTTGAGAGGCTATAGGTCAAGCCACTAGACCACGGCTTGAATAATTGTCTGTCTCCATTAAATAATCACTTAAATGGTGGAGAACTGCTGCATCACCAAGCTGTTGGTAACAAGAGCTTGGTTCTTGTAGAGTTTTATCTCTAACATTATGTTAACATATATATTTATAAACTATCGACTTTTCCATACCTTATCATATACATATTCAGGGAACCGGTAGTAGGTACCTTCTTATTTATGTATGTACAGTCGCGGAGTGAAATGGTTCGTCACTTTTCGACTCTATGTCAACGAGTTAAGATCGTAAAGTGACGAAACTTTTCTTTCCGGGACTATACAAGCACAACCGTTTTGTATTAGACATTCAATTAAACGGGATAAGGTGCTAAACAATGACGCATCTCATTCACTATTATTTTATATTTTCTAGTACGAGCATTAGGAAAGGAAAATTGTTTTGGTAACATCTCTCTGAGAATGGTTAAAAATAAAATCTTAATATAATTCGCGACTGCTGCCATGTTTATTCTTATTTGACGAACAGAACAAAAACAAGCCAAGAAAACATATTTATTAGCGTAGGTATATAGGTACCACAAGATTTATTAATTTACATAATCGCAGCTACAAGATAAACACAAAACATGTCATTTGTTATAACTACGATTGTAAAAATATAAAAATTTTACCATGGTATTGAATATCATTTATCTACTGGAGTAATCACACGACAAAATTGGCCAAAAATAGCGGAACATGAGGGCCACGGCATTAAAAATATACGATCTTGATGCTGGAAGAAACCACGACCTCACGCCGACACATCATTTCCTTACATAATTTATTGGGTCCATTTGATATTTTAGGAGCTAAATGAGGATCGAACTGCTCGTTTTTATATCTCCACGAGTGTTCCCAACGTGATAAGTCTATTTTGTATTTTTATAGGAAGGAATATGAGCAATTGGGACATAGTCTAGGGGTATTTAATGATCACCGCGGCAGTAACGCAAAATAGAACCAATTGCAGAAATTAGTAGATTTTGCTGTTATCAATTGACAACATTTCATATTTCTAAGGCTATAATTTGATTCGTTTTCTGTATACTGTTTGGAAAGAGAAAGACGCTGATAGTTTTAAATTTTCACTAGGATTATTAATTAATTTATTACAATTTTTTAAAGATGTGCTGTGCTTATTCTAAAAGAGCGTAACGATGACAGCTCTTTTTTCTAGTGAAAAGGGTAAAGGAAACATATCTATTCTGTGGCAATATTTGTAAGTACATTATGTTTTTTAAATTTGTTTTTTTTTTTTAAATATGGAGAAATAAAAAAAAAAAAAAAAAAAAACCGTGTTCAGGAGGCGTAACTCTTTCGATTCCTGTAGTAATTTTCAGGTGTTAAAAAATGAAAGGTTGTCAATTCAGAGAGCTGTTGGAATTGTTCATTTTCAGGGTTTCGTACCCAAAGGGTGCCGATTGGACCCTATTACTGGGACTCCGCTGTCTGTCCGTCTGTCGTACGTCCGTCCATCAGTCTATCACAGGGCTCTTTGATCTCTCTAACCGTAAAACACTTAAAATTTTCACTGATTATGTATTACTGTGGCCAGCAACAACAAATGTCGGTGGTAGGTATAGGTTCTTCGACCTTTATAGGAGCTTCAATTGAAGCCTAAATTGAATAAAGAATTTTGACTTTTGAAATAATTAGGTCTAGGTACTAAAAATAACATAAAATTAAAAATTAAAGGGTCATACAAAAAAATGTTTTTTTTTTCAGCGCTTTTAACACGATCTTAATTTTTTTTTATGAACTATTTTTAAAATATTCTACTGATGTAAGGAACCCTTCATGTAAGATTCCGAGTCTCACTTGACCGGTTTTGAGTTTACGGCAGTTAAAACGGCAAAAACGGAATCTATTCGCCATGTTCATCTACCCGACATTCTGCGGTTTAGCTTATATTAGACACTTAGTATGAGCTGTAATTTAGTATGGGTGTACCTTGGGTGTACGTACAGTCAAGGAAACTGAATCTTGTACTAGGGTGGGAACAATCCACAAACAATATCACGATGACTTTTTTGGCAGATGTATGAAATATCAACACGATATTTGCTATGAAATGGATTCATCCTGGTACATGACGTGATTCAGTTTATTGGACTGTACATAATAATTATTGAAAAAAATCCTGGATAATGTATATTAGTATGGAACTCTACACTAAGCATGATTCAACTCGCACTTGGCCGATGTTTCCCGACTGACCCTCCGCACCGATGTACCTAAGTACTCTTAATGGACGAGTTCTATCATCCGATTAAAAACAAACGCCATGGATGTTTGGGTTTGATGAGGAATGCAGGCACAAAGTTGCTATGCGCAGCTCTACGTGAAATGCCGGACTGAAACCAGATAGTATTTCGGTCCGTTCCATATCACAAGAATAGAACCATTTTAACAATCTGATTTCCTGTTTCTGTTATTTTAGATTTAACTGTTGCGTAACCTGCCGCTGTCATAACATCTGTCTTATTCAGTTTGATGATCCTCTGGTTATAACAAGCTGGAGCAGACGCACTGGTAGACGCATTTCACTCCAAACTTTATTAAAGATACTAACAATTTCAGGTTCAGAGTAGATACGAGTGCAGTCATTGTACAGAATACATTGTTTCGCTATGTGCTCGTAAACTTTAGAGCGTCAGATTACAAGCTGAAATTTGACATACTATTTCTTATTATACCTCCTACTCACTCACCTATTTACCATTAGTTTCTATGGCAAAAATAGAACACCACCACACGGAAACTTCCCATTTATTTTTAGATCCTCTCCTCATAATCAAAACTATCCGTTGTTACGTGCTATGCTGGCTAACTATGAAACATCAAACTATCTTTCAACTGATGTTTAAGGCCAGGTCAATCAATTATTGGTTTAATTTTATAGATTCAAATCTTCATTTTAATCTGGTAAAATATACTAAAGTTTAAGAAGCGTACTTGATTAATTAAGATTCGAAATACGGCAAAGTACCTCTATCTGCTGCATATTAAATTTCACTCGATAAAAAACTAAAACAGCTAAATCTGGGATTACTTTATTAGTTTTTGTTTAAGTTTATTAAACCTTTCTCACAAAAAAAATGCTTTAAGTGAATTTCCATTTTTTGCAAAATTCCTACTTTCTTCTTCAAACTTCAAAATTTTCTGCATCCGAATATGCTTGTTTTAAGACTAATGATTAGTTGGACGTGAATTTGACGGTCGTAGCTTTCAAGTGCATTCTGTATTATGTATTACTCGTAGCGCTTGTTATTCGTCACAGCAATGTGGGTGCCACCCACTATACCTATATTCAGATCTTGGCTTGTCAGGCATTATTTCCAGATTGAAAATGCAATGCTAATACAAATCACTGATTATAAATGAAACATTGCTTAGTTAGTAGGCAGGTAGATAGGTACGCATTTTCTTTCCGCCGTATAGATAGGTATATAAGTACCTATTTATATGTATAACTCTTTATTATATTATATCTACATGGAACACATTAAATTAAACAGATTAGGAAAGTACTTATAGAATAAATAGTTATACAAAGGCGATCCCAAAAATAGGTCTCTTCCAGTTAGGCATCCATTGAACGAAAATAAATACATATAATAAAATTGCTGTTTCCCGTGACTTCGTCTGCAACGAATTCGTAGTGGTATCGCAATCCCGAAAAAACTATACCATATTCCGGTACAAAAATTCCCAGGGTCTCAAACTAATCTCCATACCAAATTTCATCTACTTAAATAGTTTCGTTTCGTGAAAGCGTAACAAATAAACTAACCCACATTCGCATTAAGTTCGGAAGTTAGGATTATAATAGTGTATTAAAAATACACCTACATAGTGACAAAAGGTAAACAATAATACATATCTATCATACATACCTAAGAAAAATACATTTGTTCTTTGTCACTGATGACCTGTTTAAATACCACCAAAGAAACGTAGTACCTACTTTAAGCGATTAGGTAGGTACAGCTGACTGATTTAATGTAATAGGTATTTTGGACTAAACATTTGGTGAAATAAAATTTATCTGATACTTTAAAGTATCCTATTTCTCATGAAACTCTTCCTAATTTTATTATTCTCATTGCGGTACGGGAAACGGGATGACAAAAAAACGACTGTAAAAATCGGGTTTCCTGCGATGTAACAGCGCGGGCGCAGCGCACGCATAAGCCGAGCTATTTTCGATATGACGACACCGCACGACTGGAATATCTTGAACTCTGGAGTCGTCCCACAGACCACCCAGTTCACATACCTATCTAGGTATACAAGGTAGAATAACAGGTACATCATTAAACAATTTATTTCAATAAAACTGATTTTATGAAGGGAAGTCAGAGGAGGATGCATATCACTGTTGTCCTTATGCAATAACAATAACATAAGCAGCGGCGAGCATACGCGATGCATTGTCAACCCCTCTGGCTTAGATGAAACGCTTTGTGGTGTACCTACCTTAACCCCTTAACTACAATAACTAGGACTAATTATTATGAGGCCGTAATAATTAATCGCCACTCACAATTATACTCTTTACTTCCACCTACTTACCTATTTTGTTCTTCAGGAAAAGCAACTAAGACCAGCCGCTTTTCATTTTGATGACCAACTGCACGATTGCGCTCACCACTGAAATTGATAACAACATTATTTATGTATAAAATCCTAAATATAGACCAACTTGGTACGTTGGTAAAATTTTAGATTCAGTAAAAGTCGCATGTATTTCAAGAGATTTTTTAAGTTCGGTACCTGATTCTTGTAGGTACAGTCGCGGAATGAAAAGGTTCGTCACTTTTCGACTCTACGTCAAGATCGAAAAGTGACAAACCTTTACATTCCGCTACTATACCTAACTTAAGTCAGATGTTTCGTGCCAAGGCTACATTTTAAAACTTTTAGGGTTTTAATACAATTAAACTAGACCTGATGAAATACAATTTAATCCGTATTCAATTTAATTTCAAGAATGTTAAAGATTTCTTTAGCTTTTAAACTTTTTAAAAATCCAACTTCAAAAAATAACTAAAAAAACCAGTCAGCGATTTTAATTAAGTGTGTAGGTATGTAATTCGTGATGAAAAATTGAAAACTTTCTTGTTTTTAGGGTTCCGTACCTCAAAAAGAAAAAACGGAACCCTTATAGGATCACTTTGTTGTCCGTCCGTCCGTCCGTCCGTCCGTCTGTCTGTCAAGACCCTTTTTCTCAGGATCGTGTGGAGGTATCAAGCTGAAATTTATATCAAATACTCAAGTCTACTGTCCCTTGGAGCTGTGAAAAAATCAAACTTCTAGTTTTCGCATATTTTCGAAACTCGCAAGGGAATCAAAACCTACAGGGTACTTCCCGTGAACTCAGAATCTTGAAATTTGGTACGAAGCAAGATCTTATAGCACAGATAAAGGAAAAATTGCGAAAAGCATAAATTTTTTTGTCTGTCTGTCTGTATCAGTAAACAACGCACATTTTCGACACTCGCAAGGGAATCAAAACCTACAGGGTACTTCCCGTGAACTCAGAACCTTGAAATTTGGTACGAAGCAAGGTCTTATAACACAGATAAAGGAAAAATTGCGAAAAGCATAATTTTTTTTGTCTGTCTGTCTATATCAGTAACCAATCTACAATGATCCCACACTGCGCACATTTTGCTTAGGAGCAGGGGTCTGCTAAGACAGGATGTTTCTAGATACATATAAATTTGTACGGAACCCTCGGTGCGCGAGTCCGACTCGCACTTGGCCGGTTTTTTTTTAATATTCAATAAAAATTTAAAATTAGTACCTAACTACCACAATTAGATGCGGATTTTATCAATTTATTAAATACTTAGGTCTAAGCAAAACGTCGTTCACCTAGTACATATTTATTTAAAATCTTGTCAGATTATTATTGATTGAGAGATTATTCTTTTGTGCGAGTAGACAAACCAGGTTACATACATTAATTCCAGATGGAAAACTTTTCCAACCATTTTTAGTTAAATACTACTTAAGTACATTACCTACCAATACATTTACCTACCTACCCAGACTACCCACGTTGTTTTCATCAAAATTGTTACGATGGCTTTCGATTTACTTCTTCTTCCTGTATGCTTAGTATAAGTTTTCCTTCACTTCAATACTTCTCGATCGCGTTTACGTAAAAATTTCAATTCTATGGAAACATAGACGCGCGCGCGCGGAGGCGCTGTCCATGTTTCCCTAGTAATTGAATTTTTTACGTAAACGCGATCGAGAAGTATTGAAGTGAAGGAAAACTTATACTAAGCGTACAGTACGCTTAGTATAAGTTTTACTTCACCAAAATACTTCTCGATCGCGTTTACGTAAAAATTTCAATTACTAGGGAAACATGGTCAGCGTCTCCGCGCGTGCGCGTCCATGTTTCCATAGAATTGATTTTTTTACGTAAACGCGATCGAGAAGTATTGAAGTGAAGGAAAACTTATACTAAGCATACTGTACGCTTAGTATAAGTTTTACTTCACCAAAATACTTCTCGATCGCGTTTACGTAAAAATATCAATGCTATGGAAACATGGACGCGCGGCCGCGGAGGCGCTGTCCATGTTTCCCTAGTAATTGAATTTTTTACGTAAACGCGATCGAGAAGTATTTTGGTGAAGTAAAACTTATACTAAGCGTACTGTACGCTTAGTATAAGTTTTACTTCACCAAAATACTTCTCGATCGCGTTTACGTAAAAAAATCAATTACTAGGGAAACATGGACAGCGGCTCCGCGGCCGCGCGTCCATGTTTCCATAGAATTGAAATTTTTACGTAAACGCGATCGAGAAGTATTTTGGTGAAGGAAAACTTATACTAATACAGGAATAGGGATTCCTGACAGTTAAGGCGTGAGTGATATCAATCATTCTTTGTCCGATACAGGCTAAAGCCATACAAGACTGTTTGCACGTTAAAATAGTACCTTCACTGAAAAATTTGGCTTTGCATGATTTTTCTTTGCAACTCGCAATAACAAATACCGTGTCCTAGGTCGTCACCGCTTGAAATAATGATGTGATAAAATAATCAAAAGAAATCGTTTGAGCTAAAAATGTATTAGTGGAAAATTGTTCTCTTTGCGAAATGTTTTATTTCAAGCATCGTATTTATTATCGCAGTTGTGTTTTTTAGAGATGCCATGCATGCCAAATCTTCACTAATTTGAGTTGGCCGACTACAAAGTTGTTATCTGCTCTCGGCTTACCTACGCAAAAGCAAGATTAATACCCTCTCTAGGAGAAAAATGGAGGAGGGATTGTGATAATTAACTGGATGCTTAAAGATTAGAACAGAAATTTTAAACAGTGAAATTCTAGAAACAAGACATTTTTTATGTTTTCTTACTAATTCGACTCCTTTGTATCAAATAACGTTGGCAACCGACACCGGTTGCCAACAACGTTCTTCCCCCTTTCTCCCCTCAGTATTTCAGTAACAACATTACAGTCCTAGGGTCTGTCCTGTCTAGTTCATTCCCATCGCTCTTTGTATTTCATACAACCTGGATCAAGCCATTGCCATGAAAATATTCACAAGTCTTTGTTTATTTGGAATCAAAAAGTAACGGTTAGCATACGACAACAGCCAAACACTTTACTCCGTAGCATAATGACATTTCAAGAATTCATGATATCCATTGACGAAACTAGGAATTTATAACTCAAGGTGTATTTAATGCATTTTTCCGAGGGGTGATGATTTACTTAAAACGTAGGCGGACCATTTATATTCATAACTCTGTTATTTGCGAGGCAATGATGTCCGTCAGTCCCGCCATCAGAATTATGATTTAATTTCAGCCGAGTGCACTTCGGGAACCGTCATTTATAGAGGAATGTTTTTCTTTAATTTATGATTCGTCCAATCCAATATCTCTAAAGCGCAAACTAGTGGACATGCTTATCCTGCCCATCCTCTCCTACACCACGCAAACATGGTCACTTACAGAAAATCAAAAACCAAACTCAAGGTTTGCCAATGAGCAATGGAGCGAATCAATTGTGGTGACCGAAGAACGGACAGGATTAAAAACACAGAGCTGCGCCGAAAACTCGTACCTACTTATTTATTACTTACGAGACCGTAAAGACGGCCAAGTTGAAGTGGGACTGGGCTGGACATGTCTGTCGAATGAACCCAGAACGTTGGGCCCAAGTCGCCACGGTAGGGGTACCTAAGTAGGTACCTAGTGATGGACATCTTAATAGAGGCATACCGAAGCGGAGATGGAGGAACGACCTAAATTATGTATTACTTCGGATAGCGCGAGCTCGCGTTTGATAGGCGAGAGTGGAGCAAGAGAGGAGAGGCTTTCGCCCAGCAGTGGTAGGTAAACAAGCACAGGCTACATAAAAAAAAAATCTCGTCATTCTCGCCTAATCAACTTATTATTTTTACGAAATATTGATGTTTTGTGAGGGCCACCACCTGTGGACACCCGCAGCACCAAATTACTATTTGATGACTACGAGGTGCTAGGCAGTGAGCGGCTGATTTACATTTGCTAGGCTATTCAATTTATGCCGCCTCTACTAGGTAACCTCTGCAATTCGATACCCTAAATATACTTACGTTGTAATACTGAAACGCAAAAGGAATATTTAAAAAAATCATGTACGTAGGTATCAATTATACTTTACAAAGCGCTTCATAATTTTTAATACAGTACAGTGAGTTCTCCAATAAATAATCAATTAAATATTCAATTGCCGCATCCTTCAATAATTCTAAGTGAGAATTAATTTAGGGTGCATACTATAGGTACATTCTTATTTATATGCTTTGTTTCATATTAATTGTGTACCTATGTATCTGTTTTTTTTCTCCAATAAATAAAAATAATATAAAATAAAATATCTCTGTAGGTACAGCCAACCTATCATAAAAATCTTCAATTAAACTATTTAGTTTGATAAATTTTCGTGACTTTTTTTCGTGTATATAATAATGTTTTAAAACAAAAAAATCAGCCAAATTTGTCTCTCTAGGCTCCAGCCTACTCAGCCTGCTGGTAAATCCGCAACTGGCAGTAGGATCTCTACACTAGCATACAAGCTTAAAATAGAATACTTACTTAGGGCGTTTGTGCACTACACTGAATTTTACTGTCCGGAAATCTGAGTTTTCATGGTCCGATATGGCATGAAAAAAACGGATGATTGGCTTGTGCACTTGTCCGTCTTTTTACTGACAGGTGCGGCGCAGTGGCATGAAAAAAACGGATGATGGGCGTTTGTGCACTACAATGAATTTTACTGTCCGGAAGTCTGAGTTTTCATGGTCCTGCCCGCGACTCCGTCCGCGTGGAATTAGTAATTTGGGCAGGCAGCACCACACCCCAACCCACACAGCACCCCCCGCACACCCGCGTTCGTCCCAAGTTTAGCGTGCCTATAAAAGTTTTACTTCAAAAACCCCCGCACCTCGGACCGGTAAAAACTCGGACTGCCGGACAGTAAAATTCAGTGTAGTGCACAAACGCCCTTACTTTTAGTTTACCACTGACAGATGGCTTGCCTTCATTTCATTTCCAACTTTAACACCATACAAATAAAGTAGCTATTACAAAATCTGCAAACGTGGGTAACAATATTCTAAAATTGGCTTTATTTGTAGGTCGTTAAATTTGAATATGAAATGAAGGCAAACCATCTGTCAGTGGTAAACTTTATGTAATTTTACTGTAATTTCACCAGCTGTCGTACACTCGCTGGAACACAGCAGCGTAAGTACCTAAGCACTGTGCTGCTCGGTGACCAGATTAGCGAGTACTTATCTAAGATAGGGGTTGTTGTGCACGAAGACCACGAAGTCCTCCCGTTCCCAGAATTCGATTAAATTCATAATACTTACCTAATTGCCTATTTATTTTTACCTACCTTTAGCTAACAGATAATGAATCTGATTTGTCTAATTTAAAAAAATACAATCGAATTGATAAGCTCCTCCTTTCTTGAATTCGGCTAAAAGGATTGATTCATTAGGTCAAATGGAAACAACTGAATCCCTATTGATCAGTTCTGTCGGGTACATCATCCAAAATTCAGCCTCACAGGCCGCCCGCGCAAAGCGCAGCCAGTGTGGAAGGGAATTTTCAGAGTCTAGCCCTAAGCTATAAGTCTGCTTTTGGTCAGGTCATCTTTTACGTGACAATGTAATTATTCCATAGGTACCTACAACTCTATGTGACGTACGGCCCAATGATCGCTCGAAAGCTGGATTACCTACGCTTTTCTTTCTGAGGTAACTACGGAACCCTAAAAATTTTGCCTGGTTGGACCGACTTAATATTATAGAAGCGAAAGTATGTCTGTCTGTTACCTCTTCACGCATTTGCCGCTAACCATTTAGATGAAATTTAGTATGGGCATAGTTTGAGACCCTAGGAAGGACATCATCATCATCCCAGCCTATATACGTCCCACTGCAGGGCACTGGCCTCCTCTCAGAATGAGAGGGCTTGGGCCGTAGTTCCCACGCGGGCCTAGGACATAGGATAGTTTTTATAACGGAAATTGCATATTGCATATTTCCCGCAGAATAGCGATAAACGAATTGTTCGCAGACAAAATCGCGGACAGCAGCTAGTATAATATAACGACCAAAAAACATTAATTAAGATTGATCTTGATTGAAAGTATGTGTCTGCAAGACATACCAATACCAACCTAGTGCACCAATATCTACCAAAGCCGCACGCCGCTGTCATGGCTATAATTAACGCACGCAATTAGTTATCTACATCGACATCTTCTAGGAATCTTGGAAACTACAGGAAACGCATACAAAATGGTCAAACAAAATTATTTTTGTACCTACCTACTTCTATTTATGGGAACATAGCGTTTTTGTTCATAAAACACTTCGCTAACTGGGGACCGTGTGAACTTAATGAATTACAAATTAAGATATAAAATATATTCGATTTTTGAAAAAAAACTAGAATAATGAAATAATATACATATAGATAAAAGCACCCGCCTACCGCCAATCGATTTTATAGGCACACTATTAAAAAGCCATTAAAATTAAACTTACTTTGAGTGTGTGGTAACTCCATCTATCGATAAGGGCTCGAAACTCTAGGCCCTTTTATTACAGCTCCATCTCACGGAGGCCAAAAGAATTAATAACAGTTGAATGTACATTTGCGCCATCTGGCTGACGGAGTAGGCGTGCGAGAGGCTCCGCTTCTATTATTCGATTGAATTTCTGGCGTCTAGCCTCCGCTCCATCTATTAATACGAGGCTAAGGTTTACGCGGCATCTGAAGGCTATTTGCAGATTGGGAACGTTTTGCTAAATGTAGTAGCGGGACAGAGGCGACGGCTAGCGGCTATTTTAAGCAGCTTGTGAAAGCCGACACGTTTAGGGCTGCATCACAGAGATGGCGGGTGCATCCACATAGAAACAAGTTGCAATGTGCAAATTTTAGAATAGCTGCTGGCACCACTTACCGCGACTCGCTTTGTCACTCGGTGAGTACTTTTCCATTGGGTTACAAAACGACGCACCGAGAGACAAACTGATTTTTTATTTCTGCTATTGAAAAACTAGGAATTATTAACTGAAATTTCTTGATCCTAATTCCAACGTGACAAGATGGGACCTATCTTGTAGGTGTAAGAAATCTCAGCGAGTATTGGTGGGCCAAAAGCGTCCACGTACCGGAAGACGCGGTGTAGGTAGGCCTCCAACAAGATGGAGCGACGACCTGATTAAGGTTGCTGGAACGCGTTGGATGCGGATGGCACAGGACCGATCTGTTAAGCGAGCCTTGGGGGGGAGGGCATGTTCAGCAGTGGACGTCTTTCGGATGAAATGATGATGATGATGATGTTGGTGATAGTAGCTTCGAAGTAGTAGCTTCTTATCTAATCAGGTGTAGTATAAATAAAGGAAACTGCTAGGTATTGAATTGACAATGAACTGCACATGTGGCAGCTCACCCTCTCTCTGGTAAGCCGTAAAAACCATCAGAGGCTAACAGCAAGTCTATCCAAAAAAAAATGTAACTCAAACAATGTCTATGAATTAATTGATAACTTTTTAATAAAACACAAGACATCACATGTATGTATATCTACATGTGTTTTAATATTATTTAAACAGAAACAAAACAACAGATAATGTTTATCCTATATTTAATAGTAGATTGTTCAACAAGGGACTAAAACAAGCCATAATGACACAAGATATTTAGCCACCCGAGCAGAGCGAGGGTGGCTATAATTCTCGTGTCATTATGGCAGTTTAGTCTCGCGTTAAACACTCTACTTTTCACTTTGAATGCGAGGAAAAATACTATGTTTTAGGTATACTAATCTACAATATTACTTTTATACAACGTACGCTCAATACGAGCAAGGGACGTCTGTTCAGAATTCAAATAGCAATTTAAATTACTTCCGCGGTTTTTTTTTGTTGTGTGACGTTATAAATGTTTGCATATTTAGCCAACAGATTCAAACTTGAAAATTATTTCATAGCTAATTGGACTAAGTATGCATAATAAAATTAATTCATCTTTAATATAATTAAATAGATTAATATTCGTAATTATTCATGGTGTTTCACGAAATTATTATTTTTTAAAATATTTTTTATACAGTTGTCATTTTGAGGTTATTTCGACGCCCTAAAGGCTTCCACAGACCGAAGCGCAGGGCGCCACGGAGCGCTTCGGAGCGTCCGCAGCGCGCTGCGGTCTATTGGAAAGCTTTAAAATTGTCTATGCCCAGTCACTGAAAATGGCAATAATCCTCCATCCACAAACACCGTGATTGGCAGTTTAGGGGTTTCCAAAGTAAATTAAAAAAAAATTACTTTAATCCCTAGAGATCAAAAAAGAGCTTTAGTCCCGATATGCAGAGACTAAAGTAACATTTTAAGAGCATGAGAAGTGAAAAATATAAAATACTATCTTCCAACTATTAATAAGGATACGGACTTCAAGAAAGAAATAAGAAAGAAAGAAATAATATTTATTGCCACAAAAACAACAGCAAACATTACAAATAAAAATTTTACTTAACACTACCTATCCTGATGGACGACTATACTCTTTGCTGAATAGGTATTGTATCACCAGCTAAAAGCAAAACGGAAATAAATAAGCGATTTCCACTTACTTGTATGACTGGTGAAGACAATTAATTTCAACACCAACAATGAATATATCCACCATCAATGGATATCTGTCAGAAAATATTGCTAAGCTTAGCATTGCAAAGGTGAAGACTGCATTTTCTTACAATGTGGCACTCAATCTATTTCACATTATTTTCCTGCAAAATGTTATGAGGGCCTAAGATAACCCAATACATAACTGGAGTATGCTTTAACTAGGCATGGCTAAAACTAACATAGCAAATGCAGCCAAGGATGTTATTTAATTACACTACAAACTACAACCATAAAATAATTAAATAAATAAAAATCAAAAGTTGAGTCATCTTCATTAAGATCACCAGTCCGGAATGTGCTAAGTCTCTATCTTGGTCTGTTTTGGTTATTTTGGCTTATTGGGTTTTAGTTAGTATTAACTATAATAATAATGTACAGTCAAGGAATTTAATTTCCTACCCACCTAAGTTTGAATATCGTACGGCAAACTGTCACCATAAGAGTTAATAAATAAATAAATAAATATAAATAAATATCATGGGACAATTCACACCAATTGACCTAGTCCCAAAGTAAGCTAGGCAAGCTTGTGTTATGGGTACTAGGCAACGGATAAACATACTTATATAGATAGATACATACTTAAATACATATTAAACACCCAAGACCCAAGAACAAACATACGTATTTTTCATACAAATATCTGCTCTGACACGGGAATCGAACCCGGGACCTCAAGCTTCATAGTCAGGTTCTCTAACCACTAGGCCATCAGGGCCCAATTGCATAACAAAGTACAACTTATATTACAAGCAGAACTCCCTTTCTAGTTAATACAACTGAAGCGAGGCGTTTTACGAAATGGGTAGGGAATTAAATTCCTTGACTGTATGTTCTGTTTATACAAAACATTTGATTTCAAGCACTTAATAATTTAATAAATTTCCTCATGTATCACTCATGAATTCATCACTTGAGTCATCTGTGTCATCATCAGAGCTGCCATCATCTGCAAAAAAAAATATCAGATACATACCATACTAGTAAATAAGTTATTTGAAAATGTAAACAAAATAAAAAAAAAAAAAATTATGAACCACTTTATAGAACAGAAACACATCTAGTTTATGTAGCTTATCGCTTATATTATAAGTGTAGAGCAGAGTTTATCTATCTGTGTGGCGTTCCGGGTATTACCGACAGTGCTGGCTGAAAATCAGCACTGGGGTGTTATCCAGGTGGAGTGCAGTGTCCAATTTACAACTGCAATGACACACTTGTATCTTTAGCCTTTGTGTTGTTCTTTTTGTAAAAATATTAGTGTCTTGTGTTGTTGTAAATAAATGTATTTTCTTTTATCTTTATTACATCTGTGGAAATAGTATTTAACAGAATAAACTAAATTAAATAGATACCTGAATTAACAGCTACTTCAGTATTTGGAAAATCTGAGTTGTCTCTGAGCCAATATTCATTTTCTAACTGTTTTACATGGTTTACTTGTTCCCGCCAATCATCTTCAGTGATTGTGGCAAGTGATTCCAGTATTAAATCAACCTCATTGTCTTGTTCTAATACCTCTCTTTGGGCCAGTCTCTGATTAACCAAATGCCAAATATATTCAATGGGATTGAGGTCATAATTATGAAGAGGAAGTCGAAGGACTTCAAAGCCATGTTTTTTAATCAAGTGATCAATTAAATATTCCTGTGGTAAAAGATTACTTCTAATAAGTTCATATAGCTCTGGCCTAGTAAGATGTGGAGAAAATTCTATGTTGTTTTTATCTAGCCATGCTATCATTGCATCTTTCCTTGCAGTAGAAATAGGTGCTTTGGTCAGTACTTCACTATTGCAGAATGAGTTATTCATTACAATTATAGAATCTGATGGTATATTTGGTAATAAATTATCAGTAACCCATTTTTTAAAAGTTTCTTCATTTATTTGGTCATGGCAATCACCTTTTGAGTCTGCTTTCCAGACAACTTGTGCTCCATTAACAAACCCATTCCCAGAACCTGCATGGATCATTATCCATCTGCTATGGTCTGAAGATGATTTTTGGTCTGATGATGATTGACAGTGGTGCTCAGTGCCATTAGAGTGCAACCATGTGGTGCCTAGATAGATAACAAGCTTTTTACCGTCCCCCAAGTCATCATTCTCACGTATTCTTCTTAAATACCTGGCTCTCTGAACTGCAATCTGGGTATGTTCCATTAATTCATATGATTTTTTCCTGACACACTTCTGAAATCGAAATCCTAGTTGTTTTTTCATACACTTAGTTAATGTAGTTTTCTGGCCACGGAAATTGATGTCTACTTTAGCTCTAGCCAAGATTCTCCCTACAGTTGGCACAATATTCTGTCGATACATATTTGATATTATATTTCGCATGGCACATTTTTCGTAAGTATCCAAAACTATTAGTGCTTTTCGTTTACCTCTTTTGGGGGTTTTAAATTTTTTAGAACTATCTTTTGAAGTCCTTCCTTCCTTTTTAACGGATGTTACAATATTCTTGCTGACTCCTGTCGCAGTTACTGCACGATTGAATACCTTGGAATTATTTTTCAACACCTCTATTATTTCAAGAAATGTCTCCCGTGGAATACTGACTTCAGAAGCCGCTAAGCTTGTGCTCAAAATAATCAGTAATGTTTTTAACAAGGGTTTCGTTTTTACTTCTTCAGTCGTGAAGTAATTTATGACATTGAAAATTATTTCTCGGCAACGGCCGTTCAATATCTTACCAGAATTATTACTCATCGCTATGATGTGACTTTAAGAAAGATCATAAATTAAAGAGCTTTCATTTAATGAATGCGAAAGAAGTGATTATCAGTCTACTACGAAAAAGAAAACGCGAGATAATCAACTCACTCAACTAGCTATGATATTATGATATAGAACGAAAGAAACGTCAAAAGTTTTGACGTTTGACTCCAAACCATATGCATAAGAATAATTAATTGGAAGTGACAACATTGGAAGAATACTTACTGAAGAAGTTTAATTGGACATGAAAATGTAGAAAAAACATACTAAAGAAGTTTTGTGACGTTTAAGTAAAATAAACGTTAAAATAACGATGAACACAACTCTCAACAACTGATGACGAGGCGATATGGTCCCAGACCTTAGCCTGTCCGAACGGACGAAACAGGAAGAAAAAAAAAATGCATAAGAATAAATAATAACAGAGTAGAAGGAAATCTCTTTTGACCGCGTCCAAAACGCCGCCATTTATATACCTACTTCCCCCCTCACGTCGTTACACCCCTCTATCGCCCAGGCGTGTTGCTAGGGTTGCTTACTGTTAAATATTACTTACGTCTAAAGATAATATCGCTAAAATATAAGTTTTTATATACTTTGAAATCATTATTTTATTCTAGTTTTACAAAATATGAGATTTATAAATCATTAGGTACAGTCAACAGCATAAATAAGTGGTCATTTCTGTACCTTGTCGTTGTCAATCGTTTGACAATTTTGTATGACATTTCAAACATGACGTTAAAGTGACAAGGTACATAATGATCACTTATTTGTGCTGTTGACTGTACAGTCAAGGATTTTAATTGTTAGGCCACTTGCCACTGTTCGTATCTTAGCCGTGTAATGCAAATCGGGTGAAGCCGCTTATACTTACTCGTATTTGCTGATTTGCATTACACGGCTAAAATACGAACAGTGGCAAGTGGCCTAACAATTAAAATCCTTGCCTGTACGTACCTACATATTGTAGGTAGGTACTTCTAAGTAAGAAGTTATTACAAGTGCCATACCAAATGAAGCCATTTAAGGTGATTTGGCATCGTTTTTGAATTGTTTATACTCCCAAATACACCACAATAACTTGACGTCATTGTTATTTTTGTTTACAATAAAACGAACGCGCAAACAATTAACAGCCAAACGCGCGTGCGGCGACGCCGGCCGTGACACCCTGACTAAGTTCTCTCTTAGAGAGTACTCTAATATCGTGACCTTGAGTCCGGCCGGAGCGGGAGTTTCCCTTCCACTCTGCTATTATTTATTCTTATGCCATACGCTCCAAACAAACAAGTTTTTTTTTTTCATTTCCCGACAAAACAAAGGGTAGTAAGCCCATACAGCAACAATTCTATTTATTATCAAAGCGCGCTTAGAAAGGGATTGAGCTCATATGTCATTTTTGAACTAATGCATGTATGACATTGTCAGTGGTAGAGTGTGCAGACAAATGAAATTGTTATTTTAGTACAATGAAGTTCTAAAGCAAGGAAAAAAACCTGTTGTCTGTAAAGTCGGTTTATGGACGATAGTTTAACGTGACAACGTCATAGCAAAACATTCAAAAAACCGGTTGTCTGTAAAGTCGGTTTACGGACGATAGTTTAACGTGACAACAACGTCATAACAAAACATTTAAAAAACAAAAATAAAACCAGGCGGTCACCCATCCAAGTACTGACCGCGCCCAACGTTGCTTAACCGCGGTGATCGGACGAGAACCGGTGTGTTGTCAAATATCTTGAAAACGGTGCATCCTACGGCAAAATCAATTAAATTTTCATCCCCCCTTTGAAACTCCCATCCCCCCCCCCCGCACCCCGCCCATTAAATAACCGAGCGCTAGAGTACCTGTTCACTGCTTGTAAGTACATGTACGTTACATTGCGTCATCCTTTTTCGTGTATGCAGCCGGCGTTCATTGATTTATTAGACGTACACAACGTCACGTCAAAAACATCAAATTATATTACTTAAATAAAATACAAAAAAAATGTTATAAGTACTTAAATAATTGCTTAAAATGGCCATCAAAGTTTTCAGAAGAACCTTCGTTATCTTTTCTTTATTGAAATACCTATGTTAGTACATTGCAGATAATTTCTCGGCACCGACCGCTTAATACTTTACCACGATTCATATTTTATACATACGTACCTATTTTTTAACAAATATGGCAATTTGATAATGCAAAAATGATGTGAGCTAGTTACAGTTTTGTCAGATATGATATTAATATTTTTTATAAATCACATGACATTTACCGAGATTAGAGTCCAAATATGCAAAGGATACTCTGTAAATCTATTAATTCTATTATCAATAAGTGTCTGCACTTATGAAGATATCAAAGATTGACTTATGATCATATTTAATCATTTATAAGATGTTTATAAGTACTGTTGTGCTAACGGTACTCTCGAATCCCGTTGTTATTAACCAAGTTTAAAAAAAGTAAGAGGTTATTGTTCGACTTACTTGTGTATCTTTTTTTATTTTATAATACTTACATGAATATGAAGTTTTCATTTCTATTTTGCCATTTGCTGGGCACTATAACGATTCATTTTTATTATTTATAGCTTTTGCCCGCGACTCCGTCCGCGTGGAATTAGTAATTTGGGCAGCTTATTTTTTTATCCAATTTGCTTTTTCATCAATTATGGCTCTCCTTAGTTCCTCGATATAAAAAAATACCCTCGCAACCCCACCCCTCCCCCGCACACCCGCGTTCACATACACCACCGTACTCCCAGCGAGCGTGATGTGATGATATTATAAGCCTATAGCCTTCCTCGATAAATGGGCTATCTAACACTGAAAGTATCGTATCTTTCTTATTTGTCAACCGATTCAAATGAAACAAACACTAAATGTTAATCCAAGAAAATACCAACATATCCTTTAACATAATCAGTGAAAACCGCATCCTTCTAGGAATACAATACTACGGAGTTTGATTTGGACCCGCTGCATAAGAATAAATAATAACAGAGTAGAAGGGAATCTCTTTTGACCGCGTCCAAAACGCCGCCATTTATATACCTACTTCCCCCTTCACGTCGTTACACCCCGCTGTCGTCCAAGCGTGTTGCTAGGGTTGCTTACTGTTAAATATTACTTACGTCTAAAGATAATATCGCTAAAATATAAGTTTTTATTTACTTTCAAATCATTATTTTATTCTAGTTTTACAAAATATGAGAATTATAATTATTCTCTCTCTCTCTCTACTACATTTGCTAACAAGTCAATTTCAATGAAATACATATAATACTGTGCCGGGTAAATACTGTGTTCATCGACACAGGCCCTTAGGCCTGCTCTAGTTTACCTTTAACCTGTACCTACATAGATATAGGTACTTAGGTACAGTTACCGTTACCATCGAATTTTACGTCTTTTCAGTAGCAAGTAAAGTACATGCGCAAACTTAGCCCCACCACGTCCCATTTTGTTCAAGATGTTTGTCGGAAACTATAGGTACGTATAAACGTATTTATACGTATATTACGCTAAAGGTATTTATTACGAGAGTGAGAGGGACCACACGATCCGAACTTCGAACTTCGAATTTCGTAGTAACCCCCCTGTTATATAGTACTTTGACAGCGCCAGTAAAGTGACACTAGTTACAGTGTACCATTACGCAAAAAATTATTAAAGGGGTTGCCTTATCGTACGCATTTAGATAGATTTAGAAATTTGGCAGTGTAGAAGCCCTCAATTACAATCTGACGTCATCAACCAAAATAGTTTCAATAATTAATTTTGAAAAAAGTAGTGAACTAAATGACAAAATATTGAAATTAGTTTCTTATAATTGACTTTTCTATACAAAAAAAAATTAAAAACCACTGTTATTTTTTTAGACATACCCACATACATTATTGTCATTCATTCCGGGTCGACAATTATTGCAGGTCTTTTACCCGCAACTACATTGAAAACCAACGCTGCACCTTGCCGGAGCGTCATATCTGCTGGTCTTATGTTACGTTACGAAGTTTAAAAATTCGAACTTCGTATCATGCCATCCCGCTCACGCTAATAGTATTTAAGAGGATAGGTACGATGCGCACCATTTCTCCATACAAACGTAGTCCCCTGTTTCCTCCCTGGATAATGGCTTTAGAGCCAAATTTTATTTACTGTGTAATCTGTATCTACCACAGCTATGCCCCTATGTTTCGTATTTTTCCATATTTCAATTAACATAAGAAATATGAGTTTTCAAAAACTGAAATAATCGCCCAATTTCAACGTCATTTTCAGACACTCATCAGAAAAGAATCCCTCATATAAACAAAAAAAAGGAAAACATAGGGGCATAGCTAAATCTGTCCTCTAATTATTTTTGAAAAAATAATTTTATTGGTCCATTTTCGAGAAGAAAACAGGGGACTACGAAATGCTGTTTTGATCAATTTTATGCACCTATTAACGGTCTGAGCTGCAGTTGTCCCGCTCTCGCTGTACTGACACGGAGGGGTTCGGGCGAGACAGCGACATTTCATTAAAATACCTATTTCTCAAAAGTCTCTTAGCCATCGTATCCTCTTAATTATTAATAGGAGAATGAGCAAGACGGTACGGTATAAACTTCGATTTTCGAATTTCAGGGTATAAGACTGAGTCGCCCCTTTATTCGCTCTTTTCGGCTCATTAAATTGGCTATGTGCGAAGCAGGTGGTGGGGTACAGAAAACGATCGCAGCGCACAACTTGGCAAAAATTGGAAGTAAATTCGGAGGAAATGTCAACGCTACGCGGCGCCACCGTCGTGCACGTAGCCATGAACGTAGTAGCCATGACTATGTGAGAAGCGGGTGGTGGGGGTACAGAAAACAATCGCAGCGCACAACATGGCAAAAATTGGAAGTAAATTGGGAGGAAATGTTGTCAACGCTACGCGGCGCCACCGTCGTGCACGTAGCCATTAGCCGTAGCGTATTGTTTAAATCTAAGATAATCTCTAAGTTGTTTGTGGTTTCTTTTCTTTTTATTGTGCGCAATATTGCCTATTTTTTCTTTTATTTTTTAATGGTTCACGTGAACGAAGCCACGGGTAAAGACTAGAATTATATTATAATAGTTCTGTTATCATCATTATTCGCTGGAAGATGTCCAGTGTTGAACAAATTCCTTTACATTAGAACTTCACTAATGAACGACACACAAGTTCCCGACCGTTTCAAACTCTTACAAGTTCATTCTAATAGCTAGTTAGTTGGGTGTGTGTGACATTATCAATGTTGATTTATGTGGAAGTGGAGGAGAACAGCCTCTGCATGAAATCACATAATCGTTCACTGTCTATCATAACAACAGCATAAGTAATAAATAAATAGTTCTGAAATTTTAACATTATTTGTTTTTTTTATATGAAAGGGGGCAAACTGCATGCGGTTCACCTGATGGGAAGCAAGCACCACCACCATTGGACACCCGCAACACAAGGGTGTCACAGGTGCGTTTCCGGCCCTTTGAGAGATAGATAGGCTCGTTTGTTAAAGATCTCCAAGCTGTATCGCTCCGGGAATGCTGTCCAAGGAAGCTGGTTCCATAACTTCGTCATCATCATCGTCATGGTTATGTAGGTATTATAAATTTGCAAAGTTGGCTACGTCCCGTTGTATAGTCAAGAACATTATAAATTTAAGTACACTGACGAGCAAAAATAAAGGGTCGGTTGCAAAAATTACGATAACTACAAAACCGTGCTGTGATAGCTTCTTCAAGTAAAATGAGTTTTGTAAAGAGTTTTATTCTTAACAAGAAAAAGTTTAATTGAGAATAAAACTGTTTACTAATCTCATTTTACTCGAAGAAGCTATCACAACGGGTTTTGTAGTTATCGTCATTTTTAACCGACTTCAAAAAAAGGAGGAGGTTCTCAATTCGGTTGTATGTTCTTTTTTTTTTTTTTTTTTGTCGTGTGTTACCTCAGAACTCCGTCATTTATGAACCGATTTGGAAATTGTTGTTTGGAAGTTGTTTGAAAGCACATGCTTCAAGGTTGGTCCCGTTGTTACCAAAATCCAGTTCTGATGATGGGATCCATGAGGAATTGAAGAAACTCCTCAAAAATTCAAGAGAAACGTATAGCGATTTTAGTATTTTCGGTGACAAGTCGAGCATTTGCATTCAGAAAGTATCATGGAACTCTGTAATAAAACGACATAACCCTGTCGAGTTTTAAAAATAGAATTTTCACATAAACTTATTTCGAAGTCAAACTGATGATTTTATCCTACGCATCTATTTTATACAGAAACAACTAAAAAGCAAAAAATAAAAAATTTTAAATAAAAAATAAAACCTCCTTCAAAAAACATCCAAAAAACTATGAAATAATAATTGAACCGAACCGACCACAATAAGCATGAAAATATCTTTCTTCTAATCTGTTTGAAGTCGGTGCCTCAGCTCGAGTCAGCAGGAGTGGACCTAGTAATCTAACTTACCTACATACCTACTATCTATAGGGCTTCTACACTCCTGCTGGCTCGTGCTGAGGCACCGACTTAAAACAGATTAGAAGAAAGATATTTTCATGCTTATTGTGGTCGGTTCGGTTCAATTATTATTTCATAGTTTTTTGGATGTTTTTTGAAGGAGGTTTTATTGTAACCGACCCTTTATTTTTGCTCGTCAATGTATAAATTAATACATTTTATTTTGTAATACCTATTTAGTGTATTATTTCAGAAGCAGCAATATACCTACGAATTGTCGCACAGAGACGTAATGCATTGCACATTTGGTTACGGTTCGGCCACATTGCAGCAGCTGTGGTCACGAGTTCGCCAGCTCAACCCACTAACTCGTGACCACGGCTGCTGCAATATAGCCGAAACGTCGAGGTAAATATTGTTTAGGTGATAAGACCCGTTTAGTACAAAAATTATGAGTGAATGAAACTCAAGAAAGTGTAAAACAGTATCAGGTACCATTTATTTTTCTTTGTTGATTCCCTTTTCAATTTTGAGAAAATAATTTACCTATTGATTTTTACATGTAGCCCTGCGTTTTTAACCGACAAAAAGAACAAGGAGGTTCTTGAGTGAACGCGTATAACGTGTGTATTTTTAGTCACGCATAAATTTTTATAAAGTTGTCCAATTTAGATGATTTTTAATCCCCGACCAAGGATGATATAATATGTAGACTGGATTGGCAGTCGCCATAGTACGGATCGGCCGCGGTTTTTGTAGTTCGATTATTAAATCTAGATGGCGCTGAAATATAGGCAGATGCTTTGAAGGCAAAACAATAAGACTAAAGATGTTTCAAATTACTACAAATCTATTATTTTTCAAAAATATTGCATAATAATACATTTGCAGTGATATGAAATATCTGTAGTCTTATTGTTTTGCCTTCAAAGCCTCTGGCTATATTTCAGCGCCATCTAGGTTTAATAATCGAACTACAAAAACCGCGGCCGATCCGTACTATGGCGACTGCCAATCCAGTCTAGGTATATCATCCTTTCCCCCGACACAAAAAGAGCGGTGTTATAGGTTTGACCGCTATGTGTGTGTGTCTGTCTGTGGCATCATAGCTCTTAAGCGGGTGCACCGATTTGGATGCGGTTTTTTTTAATAGAAAGCAGGTTTCTTAGATATGTTTCATCAAAATCGGTTCAGCCGTTTCAAAGGGGAGGTTTCGGAAGGGATCTTAGACGCATAACGGGCATTGACTTAATGTTGAAACATACGTACGAGTGACATAATTGCGTTGGGGGTTTTTAAAATTTTTAATTTATTTTTTTAGAAAAGGGCATTCCTCTAACTTTGGTCTTATTATTTTACACTTTTGAACAAAACTTTGATGTTTACTTTTAAAAAATCTGTTCTTATTAAGGATTGATGATTATTTAATTAGACCCAATAAATAATTTAACGTGTCTGTGTGTATGTGTGTATGTCTGTCTGTGGCATAGTAGCTCCCGAACTAATGAACCAATTTTTTATTATTATGGAAGGTGAATTAGTCAGGATTGTTCTTAGCTATGTTAGATGAAAATCGGTCCAAGATGTCCGACCAAATTGCGTTGGAGGTTTTCAAATTTTTAAATTTCATATGTCGCTAGTTGTTTCAAATACCTAGATAGTCGAGTACGATGATGTGTATAAATTTATTGCACCTTATTACACTACAATTACCTAGGTGAAAAAAATGATGCAAAATTAACACTCCACTGTACCTACTAATTTAATTTATTCCTTGCGTGAACCGACTTCAGGATAGAACGAGGTCCCTCAATCGTCTGTCTAGGTAATAGTGTCAACGTCATAATTAAGTGATCACTTTTGTTCCTTGACACTTTAACGCTATGTTTGAAAAACCGTATGAAATTATGCAACACTGAAAGCAACAAGGTTCAAAAGTAATCACTTATTTATGACTTTGACTGTACTATGTTCTCGTATCGTATGCATGTATTTATATTCAGCATAATTATTTACCTATGAACCAAATCAGTAGATAGATATCTACATAGGCACCTGTATATATTTTTGTTTACCTAATCAAGACAAATACCATTTCCCGAGGGAAAGCTGCTTTCAAACGTAAATATAGGTTACATTGAATTTTATACCTTTTGCACCTTGGTTTTAAAAATATAAATTAATATTCAATGTTGTTGTTTTTTATTACAAAATAAATATAAATATTAAAATGGAAATAAATAACTAATAATACAAAGGTAGGTATAATACTTATGCTAACCACTTTGACGTGTAGTGAATACAAGAATAATGTTCAAAAAAGAACAGGTGTATGATAATAAGTTATATATATATCACCTTCCACATGCTACACTAGAATTTCAAGGGTTTAACACTCACAATAGCGTCCTAGAGTACACTTATCTTTGTACGAAATTTACTTATAAATAATATCACTTGGTCCGAGGGGGGTGTGAGCTCACTTGCCGAGCAGAATCTTGCGACCGGCGCCCATGTTCGAGCCGGCTTGCGTGGCGCCCTTGTTGGAGCCCGCCTGGAGGCCAACAATGGTCTGGCCAGCCTTCAGCACCTCTTCGGAGAAGTCACGCTTGCACTCTTCGGAAGGCTTGGGGCCGAGGTAAGGGCCAGCCCACTCGGGGTGCCTGTAAGTCTGTTAAAACAAAGACGTCCAGTTTAGTTATTGGCTTGCAGAATATGTACTAAAATTAACTCTTATTGAGGCCAAGATTTCGAATTAGTTTCGCAATACTTAAACAATCCCCACTCGGCCTCCACATAACCACGTGGCCTTGGGTATTTATGAAAACCGAGGTAATGTTTCACAAAACTCGTAAATTCCGAAATTGGCAGTGTTCCAAGCGCACGGACTTCACCGTATCGTAGCGTAGGGTAAACAGTGGATAAACGAGCCGTTTCTTCCAGTACGATACGGTTCTATTTCTGTGCGTACTTGTTTACAAAATTATGGAAGCCCAAGAAATAAAGTTAAATGTTTACGAAGTCGTAAACTGAGAGCTGCGTAATCGTTACCAAATAAAATATTAGAGTTAATGATGTTGGTTTTGAAAAGTTTAAATATAGTTAGCTGCAGAGGGACTGATGCTCTTGACTCAGTCTGAGGTAGCTATGACTATCAGTAAATACTATCGGTGCTCACCTCGCGGCCAAGGGCATACAGGGTGCTGACGACCTGCGCGATGTCCTTCTTCTCCCAGAGGTCGACGGTCTGGAACACGTCAATGTCGGCGACGCCGTACGCTCTGATGGCCGCCTGGAAGCTGTACAATAAACATTAAGATTAGACGCAGGAAAATATGTTTCCATAATTTAGATTTATTTACGTGATGCAGTCTTACAGCCTTATGAGTTCTGTAGGTACTTAAATCATATTTAACTTAATCGATTGACATGCAAAGGGGCACTTTCAAGAAAATCTAATGAACTTATTTCATCATGTAGCGTGATTTCCAAGATGGATAAAATGATGGAGGGAATTTAAATCGAATTGCATCGAAATATTTTATATCTACAGTGAGGTAGGTAGTCTACTTACTTGGTGATATTTTCCATCATCTTGAACTGTCCGCCGGAGGTGTTGATTTTGTTAACGGAGCCGGGCTTCAGCTTGTTGATGAGCTGGCAGAGGACGGTGCCGTCCTTAAGGACATCCTCGAAAGCCTCACTGGGGGGGAACTTGGCGCCCAGGATGGTCTCAACCCAGCCTTGGCATTCCTTCTCACGTTCGGGGTCACGCTTGGAAGCGAGCTGATGGAACAGACTGATAATTAATATGTTGTTTCACACTAGACTATGGTGGAAAGACGAATAAAAAGCCAATCAAAAATTAATATAACAATATGGTGGTATAGAAATTAATCTGAGGTTGTAAATGCACAAAGGTTCTGTAAACAATATCAGTATGGGTATTTTTTCAGTGATTAGTTGATTACCAAACATGGCGATAGTGACTAACTAAAGAAAGCAAACTATTTTTATTGTTTACTGACTCTTCAAAAACCGACTTTTTTGTTGATGATATTTAAAAATGTAATTCTTGAGTGTATCTATATATGAGGTGATGAGAATAAACAAAGAGATGCTGACCTTAGCGCGGACTTGGCGTTCCAGAGACATGTTGTGTGAGTGTGTGTGTATGCTGCGAGAAGGTAGCGAGCTGTTGGCAATCACCGCTAAACTGAACTCCTGAAAGCCGAGTCCACGTATTTATAGTGCGCGCGCAGGCTACGTTCCTTCTGGAAAACTCACGCGCAACCCGATCGAACGAAATAACTTCTGACTCAACAACCTTATTGGAAGTATTACAATCACACAACGTGTATAACTTGCAACATCTAGTTTAACTTTATTATGTTTGCGCAGTATATTTAACTCGGACAGTATTTAGTCTGCAATTTTATTTCAAGCTCTTTGTTTACTGAACTTTATCTAAAATTACGATTGACCTTTAAATGCATTCCATTTGGCCGATTAACCTGAAAACGTAGTTATACCCGCACTGAAAATACTTACCAAGGAATCCGATAATGCAATTATAAATTGAAAGCAGCTGTGCAATAAGGACTGAAATATACATCTATAGATGTTTTCACACAATGAAGCTTTCCTCACTCTTTTCTTCATAAACGTCCAACTGCTGAGCATCTCTCAGAATTAAAATGCTATAGTTCCCACGCGGGCTCAGTTCAGATCGGGAATTTCACAGAAAACGGTTAAATTGATTCGCAGTTTGTAGACGTACCTACCTACATAGTTCATGATTTCCTCATATTTAGATCATGTTTCCTCCGCCGAAAAGCTCATAGTAATTTCAACGTATTGTTAAACTATTTTCGCTTAAATAAGTACCTACTTACTAGAGAGGTCTAGTGATTAGCCTAGTGACTAAATTTTTAATGAATTTATTTAGGTACTCTTGACAGACATGAATAATTCATATAATACTATTTGAATCGTGACTGAGTAAAAAAAAATCTTTAGTTTTCTCCATGAAAACTGCGGCTGATGGGGCTTCTAGAGTAGCGACCGCAAACTTGTCTACCGAGACGTAGAAAGGCTCCCAACAAGATGAACCGACGATGAGGTAAAGATCGCAGGATCCACTTGGATTTGTATGTGCGTGCGTAGTTCGTTACTCCTTTACGCCAAAACGACAGGACGGTTTGGATGAAATTTGGTTTGGTCCTTTTTATCCCGATTTTCCCAGGGGATCCATATAAATCCTAAAATATTAACCACTAAGTCTAATAATATCAAATTTTACAAGGTACAAACAACACATCTAACCATCCGTCTGCTCGTTTGCCCCCTATACCTAAAAAACTATATACCATAAAAAAAAGAAGATCAAGAAGTAATTTTTGGGGATTCCCATCATAATTTAGTTAAATATGCGAACGAAGAGAAAAATATTTTTTTTTGCTAGGTAGTTTAAAGATTGTCTGAGCAAATAGGAGCAAATGCTTCTCCCTTGAATCGGGTTTTCAATGAAAGTACCAATTATTTATAAAACTTTAGGTAAAGAAACCTGCGCAAGAATTAAAGTCACCGACATAGATCGAAGAATTGCCGAACTCTAGTGGCAGTGGGCAAGGTACGGTCAACTGCAGAGAAAAAGTACCCCCCTGTAATAGGGTGTTTCATTTTTCAAAATTTTTGATTTTTCTTTGACTTTGCTCGAATTCTTGTTTCCACTCATATGTAAAGTTCATACGCCAAAAATCAGTAAAATCGATTATCATCTAAAGGTTGCACAGTTTGATGACTTTTATGTCAAGTAATTGATATCGGTGTATTAGAGGATAGCAAAATTTTCAAGTTTTTTATTTGAATTGGAGGGTTATAAGTGATTTAAGTGTGTCGTTTAAAAGATTGAAGCATATTTTAACGTAAATAATAAGTTTCCTTGTGATATTTTGTTAGGAGCTGGACTTCTTTCCAAGGAACAAGTGCTGTTGATTTACTTTACACCATCACAAAGGAAAAAAAACTCTTTCGGACGCCACTAAGTAGACAAGTATTAAACTGCAAGAAGTGTGGAAGAAGGCTAATACATATGTCAAGACAGTAACCGTTTGAGCTAACGTTTAATAACTTTATAAGGAACACTTACCATAATTTGTTAACGTTTTCCTTAGAAATTATCCGAAAGCGTAAGAGACAAGACAAAGTGGATGCTTATAAAATGTAGCATTAAAATCGATTAAATAAATCAACATGACAGTGACCTTGGACCAAGAATGCTTTTCATTAAGTAGTCATCAAGTCATGAAGACGATGAAAATAATTCTATTCTCTGTACCACCAGCAAAAATGTCACGTCCTATTTATAAGTAAACTAAAATCTCTCGATTGGACACTCATAGCTGCATAGGACCGCGAACAACTTTACTCTCCACTCGGCAAGCTAGTACTTCGGTTATTACAGTTGTTAAAAGCCTTGGTCACGATGTCTCAGATGTTTCTATATCGCCGTCTACTATTCATCGAACTCGGGTGACCATAAGAAGCGAAATGGCTCAAAAAATTTAAGCATTATTAACCTTTACTCTAACATTGAAACTGTAAATTGTTGCCATCAATCGCATCGTGTAAGATTCTAGAAGACAGAGTAACTATTCTTTATTTAATGATTCGATCAGAGACGAATAGCAGAAACAAGCATGCAACAGAAAATGCGTGGTCAAGCGAACCAAAGATGAGGTTGTAACTTGTGTAATCTAAGTAGTAAATTATTTATTGAGTAGTTAATGTTCTATTTTATGCTTAATTTAATTTTCTTTCACTTAAAAACGATGTGTGGCTGCCATATTGTGCTATCTTTAAATAAAAGTAATTACTTCTTTTTTTCGATTCTTATTTAGAGCTGTTCATTCTGTGCAACCTCTAAACATGGTCCAATCCACTTGAAATTTGGAAAATATTCTATTAACATAAGCTAGAACCGGAAGCTGAGCAAAGTCAGAAAAAATATCACAAAATTTTTTTTCACCTACATAAGTGAAACACCCTACCCTGTAACAGTGGTAACCATTGCATACACGTCACCATACCTTTTCTCTGCAGGTGACTGTACATTGCTCGTAGAACTGATGGCCCATTGAGGTAAAAAGTGCTCGAATGGCGTCCACAGACCGGAAAATGCAGTGTAGGTATGCCTCCAACAAGATGGAGAGGCGACCTGGTTAAGGTTGCGGGACAGCGTTGGATAAGGATGGCGCAAGACCGATCTGTTTGTTTAACCTTGGGGGAGGCCTTCGTTCAGCAGTGGACGTCATTCGGCTGAAATGCTGACTACTTATGATGGAGGTCAAGCAACGAAGTTTTATTTAGTAATTGCGTCTCATTACTCATTAGTCTGTCAGTAGCGGTAGGTGACCGTGGACCCGGCGCTACAGTGGTCAAACCTTCAGCGCGGTCACTCGAGGTAAGCGCTGTAAATATTCCCGCCATTAAACTGAACTAACGAGTTGATATACTGAGGATCTTAATTATACTCTATGTTAATTATTTTATAGTTAGCAGTAAGTAAAAATATGTATTTCTGTTCATGTAAGTACTTTAATCCGTGAATTATAATTACGGAAAAAGAATCACAAACGCGCTCTTTTTAGTGCGGAACCAAAGGTCTATTGTCTGTAGTATTGACTACCTACTGTATCGAAATAAGGGCCAATCAACTATTTTACCCATACTTTGGGCGTCTCCTGCGTTACCAAAATTGTCTCTGGCGTTACCAAAAAATGGTACTTCCAACAAGATATTTCACGGTTTAATAGGTTAAACTTACGTAGGATGGCATGTACCTATTCATCTATTAAATTACAGAAAAAACATGTTTACTTACAAAAATCTGCAATTGTTTGAAAAATGTCGCGGACAGATTAGTGTCGATAAAAAAGTTGATTGACCCATAATTCATTAAAAGTTCTGTACAAAAAGCTGAAAAGAGCTTCAAACTAAGAATTCGTAATCTCTTGCTCGTAACTCGGAAATTGTCAATAAGTAATTGTCAGAAACGCTCTCCTAATTCCGGAATTTCCGGAAGTTGAAATTAGTTAATACCCGGCCAGACTGTTGCCTTGTGATACGTTAAAATTATTCAATACTTGGATAATCACAGCCATTTAATTTGGACCAAGTTTATTTTATTTTATTTTTGTGGTTTTGTTTGTGTTTATTTTCAAATAAGTTAATATTTAAATTGATAGAAAGACGCTATTAATCCAGTACTTTTCAGGAAATTATAAATAGCTTAGTAATAATTTACGGAACGGCAAGCAGCTATGAAAATCCAGGACTCGCTGGCCTGACTATTATAGCGTAGTGGCATGATCTAAGAATGTCATCTCAAGTAGAAAGGTCGTGGTTATGATTCCGGACTAGCACCTCTGAGTTTTTTTAACTCTGTGCGAAAATAAGCTTTAAATTTACCATGGCTTTTTTTTTATGTTAGTGAAGCCAGACAAACGAACTAGTGGGTCACCTGATGTTAAATGAACACCACTGTCCATAGACACTCGCAGCACTTTACGCGATACCAGTGCGTTGTCGGCCCTGCAGAAAATTGTACACTCGCCTCTTAAAGGCACCCAGGTCGTAACTCGATGGGAAGACCCCAGCGGGAAGCTCATTCCAGATTTTGCAAGTTCGTGGCAAAAAAGACCGCTTAAAACGCACCGTCGAAGACTGCCATTCATCAACATGATGTCGATGAAATGAACGCTTACGACGGGAGGATCTGTAATGGAACCCCGCAGCTGGAATGAGGTCAAAGAGTTCCTCAGAGCATTCCCCGTTGTAGATCTTATAGAACACGCAAAGGGAGCTAACGTCTCTGCGGAGAGCAAAGTTTTCAGGTAAAGGAAAACATCGCGAGGAAACCTGCATCCATCTGCGAAGCAATTTAATGGTATGTTTTTAATCTACACTGGGCCTGGGCGGGAACTATGGCCCATGTCCTCTTAATCTGAGAAGAGGTTTATGCCCAGAACTTAGACGTATATATAGGCCACCAGTGATTATGATGATGATGAGTGTGGTAGGTACTATGTCTATTTCCTCTCCACTCGCAGGATATCAAAATTGCCGGAATTATGAAAGGCTATCGCAACTTGCGGCCTCAAGGACTTTCATTTATTTACTTAAGGTGTTAACGAGGGTAGTCCTACTATGACAGGTTAATCTGGTCAATAAGTAGGTAGTACCTATTATATCCATAGAATTTAGAAGAGTCACGCTAGTTACATCTGTACTTTACTTACTTACCTACTTGCAACATGATTTAGGTAGATACATCAGTACTTACCTATCTAAAACTTGCCACTAATCATATCTGCGAAAGTACCATTAGAAAGTAGAAAAATCTGTGTTGAAATTAAAATGTGAGTGGAGTAGGAGAAAATTAGGTACCGCTTTAATTTATTTTCATAACTAGTCAAGAATTGTATCGAGGGTAGTTTACACCATTTTCTAAGAATACAATCGACATGACTTTCACGTGTACCTACCTATCTCTCTCCTTTGCGCTATTTGGAAGTGACTATAACAACAGAATCTCGTCATTTATAGCAAAGCCCACAAGCTGGCAAGCATAGGACCATTAATTCATTAGTCGTATTGCACTCAGCTCATAACACAAGATACTATAATACATCTACCCCAGTCAGCAACAAATCCCTCATTAATAAATCAAATTGTTCTAATTTTAAATATAGTTCGTTAGTGCTCTAACTTACATATACGGTAATCGGCGTCTGCGCAAACGGCGCGCGAACCGAAGCTCCGCCCACCACATCTTCAAAGCGATGATTTGTCATTGTCGCCGGGCCTACGCGCAGATCTAACACTTACGGGAAAATTAAAAATATATACCGCCTTGAATATTTTACATGACGTTACCCTGAATCTATTAGTCACAGCTCTTAAGTAAATAATGCATGATTCATGAACAAAACATGTTTTCACATGTTTTCTAGTTTCCAACAGTAAAATTATTTATTCCATGTAAAATATTACTTAAATAAAGTGTAAAAAATTGTACGTATGATACTAAAATAGTATTTAAGAATAAAACACAACGCTATGAAAAGTAGTTGCATCGTAACCCATTTCATATTTAACCTTCACGTCAAAACCGTCAACACCCGTCTTGAAAGCTAAGCCACACGAACAATTTGATCCGTTAATAATATGCATGTACATATTATGTGCAAGTATACATAGCATTCTTTGCGTTACTCTATCGCCTTCATCAGCTTGTAGGTATTTACAAATTGCATCCTATCATGCGCTAATTTTAGACACTTTATGGCTTTCCTTCTGCTCTGATTTTTCTTCTTTCGTTGCAGGAAAAACACCGACGTATTACAAACATAACGAGTCAAGGTCTCAACCGTAGAATGCTTTGAGGTCCCGACCTCGTTGTAGGAACAATGAATTAAAATATTACCAATAAACGTGTCTATTTATGATTATAATATAACCAAATTCGTACAGCATGTCTAACACTAACAAACCATAGCGAAATACCATTAGACTGACTGGCGACCAAATCCCAATGTCAATATAATCAATTTAATCGGAAGGTGTGTTTATTCCTTTGAATTCTATGACTTTGGGGCACTGGACTCATTATTTTAATTTGCTTTTATTGTTACGAATACCCGGTATACTTTCGAGCAAAAATAACCGGTAATTTTCATACAATTTTGTTTGGAGATCAAAGATTGATCCGAGTGCAGTTAGCAGTTTTACTTTACCTCTTGAAATAATTACCGAGCCTGCAAATATATCTATACTAGATGCTCGTATAGATGCGCCCAAAACTTCAACTTACAGTAAGAGTACAATATTGCATATTACTGACCGTATTTACGATCGCCCATTTTTAGTACCTTTAACCTATCATTACGCTGCGCATTGGAAGAGAAAGCTATATATCATCAAAAATACCTTAATTTCATCTAGAACGAACTTTAATATCCTACGGATGAAGATTCTTACAAAAAACAGTTCTTTTTTAATTCCAAATTACTTACATAAATATTGAAATTAAAATAATTTATTTCAGACTTAGAAACATACATCAGAGACAAAGTAAATCCTAAAATTATTTATAACTCCAGGCGTTTTTTTATAAGTAGGTATGTTATTTAATACAAGGACAGTCCTATGGTTGAATGACATTTCCTTCTCACTGTCTAGAAATAGAGCATTGAGTAAGATTTCAAAATAAAATGTCACCCTGATATCTGCCTTTTTTTAACAGGAGTACCTACTACGTGACAAAATAAGAAATACTTTGATTTATTATTCTCTTTATTAAAACACCCTCCACAAATTCATCAAATGTTACATACACTCTGGCAGGCCATAAGATTACACAAATAAATTATAATATTTATCAATCTTATGGTTTTCGTTAATTTTCCACGTTTTTCGCTATATTTACAAATTTATTACATCACCATTGAAATATTATTAAGAACAATATTTACATTCCTCGACGTTTTACCGCTTCAGTCAATATTTTTCTTTAATTACATACATTAATATTCATAAAACGCAGAAATACATAGGTACAAGGGTAGGGCAACTTTACCTTCACAAATGAAGCCGATATGAAACTTTGTAGAGCCGTTGCCATTACTCTAGCTAGGCAAACCAAAACAAACAATGACGGGACCACCCATAAAAATATGTAAACATATTGAAATGATAATGATCCAATACAACTTATAATATAATATATACATAAATAAACACAAGATCTGATCTGATCTGTTGATAAATTCCTTGAAATAAAAATAAAGGTTTGACTAGACTAACTGGTGACTAGAATAAAACAGTGCACTTTATTTGATCTATGTACTTCATTTAGTTATTTTAAGACGTTTTTCGTGAGTAGCTCTACACTTTTTTGAATTGAGAATAGGTATTGAAAGCAAATGTGTTGAAATAAATCGATTACTTATTATCTATTCATTGGCACAACTTTTCATTACAAAATAGACGTAATTCCTTAACAAATAATCACAATGGAACACAACATCGAGTAAACGTGAGTTTTCTTATTAAATACAAATAGGTATACTTCGACAAACGTATACAATGTTTTGCGGTTGGAATGTTTATTTACAAACATTATCACATAATATTTTATATCTGTATTGTTAACTACTTACCCTAGTTATGTGTCTAATTCTGTAGTAGGTAACTATACATTCTTGTACATGCAACCAATACTATTACCGCTTTTTACATATATACGTCTAAAATTCGTTTTATAAGTTTATTATTGCGATATTATTTAATGGACACGAACTTTTTGGCACTTGAAAATGTTTTTCACTTAAAGTTTAGTCACTTTCGGAGTGTCAGATTTTCGAGTATTAATTCACTTCTAATATTGGAAGAGTGTCATATCACGTGGAATGCTAATGGGAATGTCGGTGAGTGTGTCGTGTTGCGGGCGAGCCGTGCGGCCGTCGGCTACCGGCGGCCCGACGGGGCAACGCTACGGCCATTAGAAAAGATGATTGTTCGTTTTGGCGAGCGGGCCGAGGTGGTCGGACAGGAGATAGTTCGGCGGCGCGACGCTGAGGAGAGGGAAGCCCGAGGGCTGGCGCAGCAGGCCGCAGCTGCCGGCCCACTTGCCCGCGCCGCTCACCGGCGGCGCGCCCGCGCCCCCGCTCACGCCGCCGCCGATACCGTTCAGCTCCTCACATAACTTATTCGCTGTAACAAAACAAACTTCATTCCAAACCTGAAACCTTCCTAAATTTTAATGCTAAATTAACTAAAATTCGAATTAGCATCTCTAATCTAAATTGCAGCATCACAAACAACCGGAACTCATACAAATCTGTACGAATATGAAATCAGACTGCAGCTCGACGGGCGAATATGAAATAATCGTGGTAACACAATTAAGCGCTAATCACCTAATCCTTGCCGCGCGGCTCCGTTGTTTATTCAAGCCTGAGTGACAATCGCGCGCACAATTAGCGCAAATGAGCCGAAGTGAAAATCTGGCGGCGCGGGCGGCGGCCCTAATGTGATTAATGCGGCCACAAGTCCGCCATTAGCGCGGCCGCAGTTCTGCGTCCGGCCCATAAAGCCTGACAATGGCTACGCACAAAACTACTACATAAGGTAAACAATTACAGCCCACGCAGTGTTTCAAATAAAATTAAAAGTCATTATTGCTCTTGCTCTATGTAACCTTAAGTAAATACATATGAGTTAAATTGACTGCTTTCTAAGTAGGTATTTGTGTATCTAAAAGTCTGCAACACTTTTGATACAGCCAGGTTGGAGTATTTTTGTTATAATTAAATCGTGAAGTAAATGTCAAATTAACGTTCTTGAGCCTTTAACGCATAAGTAGAAAGTAACTTTCAAGTTCAGACTAATTAGTTACGAATAACTCCTTAATAATCACTTTACATGTGGCATTAAATTGCCTACACTGTAGTTCATATAAAAATAAAAGGATCTTAAAATCTCAACGTGTGAAGTCACTTAACTAGGTTTCCTACTACTTGACTAAAGACTAAACTAAAGATTAAACTTCGATTCTTGCAATATTGTTTTTCCTGGGACATATTTAACGACGTGCAATTTCGGTCATTGCTCGGAATGTTGAAATATTTAAACTTGACCCAAATTCCTTTGTCATAATAAAAAGTCAATAATTCTATTTTAAGCACACAAGACTTATCCGAATTAGAAGTGACGCATTTATTTGTCGAAAGCAGCCTTGTTGAGCGCCCACGCAGCCTGCGACGCGCGGAAATAGCACGGGAATGTAGGATGACTCATTCTGCTATAATTTCGATCAATGCAACATTTGAGAGATTTTAGTTGTTGATGTTGTATCCAAAAATACATGTTGGGTCGGTCCAATAATAACACTGTTATAACGAAAACAAAGTAACCGATGCGATCTTTAATATGAATTACTGCTAACATCTGGAAAAATTTGATATAAAAGGCTCTTTAATTTTCATGAGCAACATATAACATTCCCTAACATACGTATTAACTAGTCTACGTATTCTACTTTCTATGCAATTAGTATGGAAAAGTAGATACTTATGTTAGAGAACTGACAGTAATACCTTAATTAGACATATTTTTTACGGGATATTAACCGTGAGTTCTCGATAGGTATATCGACGCAGTTGCAAGCATATGGCCACGAGTAGAATGGCACTTGTCTAATGTAATAATTTTAAACAATTAAAGTATGTACTCATTTAACCCAATAGGTAAGTACATACTATCAATGTAAGTACTGTATATCTCTAAAGAAATCTTATAAACTCGTTTTGCGATGGTTGAACAATGACAATTATAACCAGTTTCAGTTTGTGAACAATTTTTTTCATAATCCAGACAACGATTTCTTTCCCACTGAATGTATTATTTAAAACTGATGAGCTCTGATGAATCCAAATTACACTAATTGTATTAGTTAGCCAATACGACGCAATATCGTTTAATTTAAAATCCCTGCTGTGGGATTTAAATTACGTCTCTATAACATTAATTACAAGTTCAAGTATGTGAAACTGTAATTTATTGCCAATTCATTTCTGCGCCGGATTTATTGTGTTAGATAGCACGAAAATCGAGCGAACTATATTATTTTGCACTCCTAAAAGTACTTGCCGCTCAGTTGAACTTACTTTTTAGGAAAGATTTCATACTTGTAAACAGACTTGAAGCTCTAAAAAAACTGATGGAATTAATAGAAGTCTAATATAGAAATTTTATGATTAGACCTACCATTATTGATAGCTATTATTATCTTTACAGAAGTAGGTACATTTTACGGGTTTACGTATTTATTATAGTTTGAATATATATATATATATATTTTCAAACTATAAAAAATTCAAATATGAAAAGATGCAGAGGAAAAGCAGATGGCGGAAAAATAAATACGTAAACCCTTTGATCAATTATAACTGAAGATACACATTGCCGAACAAAATCCCCTTCAAAAAATGTCCGAACTTTTTTATTTGTTTACATAACAATTAAAATCATCACCTACACAGAAATTTGAACCTAGTCTTTACTTCATTACAGTCGAATTTCGGTTGACACTTGACAGCTAAACTTGACAATTTCACGCAACGTACTGAGAAAAAAGAAGGCCACTTTTATCAAAGTGGCGCTCATTTGGCTCGGACATTTTCGGGCGCGCGACTGTGGATCTACAGTTATAATTGATCAAAGCGTAAACCCGTAAAATGTACCTACTTCTATAAAGATAATAATAGCTATCAATGATGGTAGGTCTAATCATAAAATTTCTATATATATACTCTATATATACCGTAATCTGTTGTCACTAGAAATACTCGTATTGCTCACGCGATATCTACTTACCTACACACCCACCCATGACCCAATATAATCTGGGCCACTCTAGGAGCAGAACTTTGCAAAAGCAATGTTCGCTGTCTGTGGTTCCGAATCTAACTGAAAAGGAACCCTTACAGCATCACTTATTTGTCCATCTGTCTGTCTGTCAAGACTATATTTACAAAAAAAAATATTGTACGCGGGGAGGTATCAAACTGAAATGAATATGAAATACTTGGGGCAATAACAATTAAGTTTCTGAGTTCACGGGATCAAAGATCGACCTTTGAGAATGCTTTTTCGTACAAAAACCGCAGATATAAAAACGTATAGAACCTCCCCGCTAATGCAGAATTATGATTAATAAATTTGGTTAGAAGTAAGGTCTCTGCACAAGTAGGTACAGGAAGAAGTCTGAAAATACTTTGAATTGCAAATTTATTTTTGCTGGCTTTCAATTTGTAGACAACCCTTATTCCCTAAGCTGAATAATCCGCATCCGCATCTTCCTTAAATAATTGTTGTATGTTTGATTATATACGTTGCTTTTTTCTTTGGCAAGACATTCGCTTGAGTAGAATTACGACAAGCTCCCTGTTCGATATTAAAAAAACACATTTTTCATCGTCCACGGCTTCACCGCCAAGATATCAGCTAAAAATAATTATTCCGTCACCATGACGTACTTCATAGCTACATCAACATATTAAACTATCACCACTCACTGCTTGGAACATTCCGCTCTATTCACGTAAATAGGCAGAAAGTTTTCCAATGGATACCGCCAAGCACGAAGATAGACCAACAAATTTTCGACGAGAAATACACACTGTCCTGAATGCAGAAATACACACTGTCCTGAATGCAGAAATACTTATTTAACGGAAATACACACTGTCCTGAATGCAGAAATACTTATTTAACGGAAATACACACTGTCCTGAATGCAGAAATACTTATTTAACGGAAATACACACTGTCCTGAATGCAGAAATACTTATTTAACGGAAATACACACTGTCCTGAATGCAGAAATACTTATTTAACGGAAATACACACTGTCCTGAATGCAGAAATACTTATTTAACGGAAATACACACTGTCCTGAATGCAGAAATACTTATTTAACGGAAATACACACTGTCCTGAATGCAGAAATACTTATTTAACGGAAATTATGTTTTATTCTACGGAGAACTAACTTCTGAATGAATATAAACAATTTCTTATAAATCACCTTTGGCCCGAGAAAATACAGTAGAAAAGTAAAAAAGTCGCCATCAGATGTAGGTAGCGGAGCAATTATGATGGTCATAAATTTTAATATGTAAATCCTTACTTATTATTATAAATGAAACAGTAGGTAAGTCTAGTCTGTCTGTCTGCTACCCCTTCACGTTTAAACTGCTGAACCGATTTAGGTAAAATTTGGTATGGAGATAGTTTGAAACCCTAAGAAGGACATAGGATAAACTTTGTCCCAGAAAATTTAATACTTTCCGCGGGATAGCGATAAAGGAATTCTTCGCAGACAGAGTCGCGGGCAACAGCTAGTTAACCATATTATAGAGTGCTTGAATTTTTTTGAGTACCTATACTGCTCCCATGTATTTTACACAACACATACAGTTACAGTACGGTCAAGTGCAAAAATAGGTATCGATTTAATCCTCCCATCGTTATATACCTATATCTTAATTCGACGACATTAAGAGCTATGGGACATATTTATGAGCAAGTTGTGTGCACCCATATTTTTACACTTGACTGTACATATTGCATTACATTATTCTTAGTAAGTATACCTACTTTTTGCTAGCGTGTGACCCGGGCTTAGCAAGAGTGCAAATTTGAAAAAAAGAGATGAAAAATAAAGAAAGTCAAAGGCAGTAGCGTTACATTTTTCACCTCCTTTTGCAAAACTATACCCAGCCGCGCTAAGCTGGGCCGCGTCGCTAGCTAAACCTTCTGTTAAAAATTATCTGACTAAAGCTGAAAACGATGTTAAAATCCATTGCGTAGTTTAAAAAGTCTAAGCGTACCTAAGTATATAACTACATACAAAGGGACAGACGGCGGGAAGCGATTTACTATGCAATGCAAAGAAAGAAATAAAAATATTAACAAAATTCGGCACATTTAAACAATTAAACAAAGGAAAACAATAAAAAATAAAAGTAGGTAATTAACAACTTATAAATTATCTTCAATGTTAAGAGATTTTAATTTTATTGTTTTATTTATTTCTTTCTGTGTTTGATAAATATGTACCTTATCATCTATTCGCATATTTTACTTTAGTAAATCCCACCCCTAAAGAATACATTCAAAATTAAATTAAATCGCCATGTGACCCAATCCAACGTGGTAATTATGAACTATTGCTGCTTTTTGAATTGAACTTTGAAATAAATTTCCCGATATTCAATCTTTAAAATTGATTCAGTTCCGAAATTATAAGTATGTGCTCGTATACCTATATAAGGTTTGAAACTCATATTATACAGGTGGTAAATAAGCTGTAAGACAAGACAAGACAATATTTATGGGTTTTCGTGGAAAGCCGGTTCTTATATTGTCACATTCGCGCACCCGAGGGTGGGCGGCCCGTGCCGTTATTTTAATCGTAAAATTAGAAATGCGCGGCGAATACTTTATCACGCTCTTACTACAATTTATCGCAGCGATGCCCGATTTTATTGTAACTACCTGTGTATACACACTTAGCTTCCTATTTTAATTTAGAAGCGAAGCTTCTAAACGATGAATATAGCGTCTCTCACTTTGTCGTCTTCTTCTTCTTTTGTTTTCTTCGTAGTTTGCTTCCTGTGCAGTAATGCAGAATAGGAAATTTTTTGTAATATCCCTATCATGAGACTCAATTGTCGTAAACGCCATTTTAACAAAAAATATTTTTAAATGCGTTTACTCGGCTCTTTTATCGATCTTCCATCCTTATTCGGGATCTCTATTCATCGATGTTCAAGATCGATTGAACTTATTTTTTAACCCCCGACACAAAGAGAGGGGTGTTATAAGTTTGACCGCTATGTGTGTGTGTCTGTCTGTCTGTGTGTCTGTCTGCTCTTAACCGGGTGCACCGATTTGGATGCGGTTTTTTTTTAATAGAAAGTAGGTTTCTTAGCGATGGTTCTTAGATATGTTTCATCAAAATCGGTTCAGCCGTTTCAAAGTTATCAGCTCTTTTGTTAGCTGCGGAAGGGATCTTAGATGCAAAACGGGCATTGACTTAATGTCAAACATACGAGTGACATAATTGCGTTGGGGGTTTTTAAAATTGTCAATTTATAGTTATTATTAATCGATAGCAAGACCTATAAAAAATCCTAAAACAAAACTTTTACTTTTATTTTCAACCTTTTTCTACCCACTGCTGAGGAGGTATAAGTCTCTTCTAATTTTTTCATGGAAGGTACTTGGCCTTGAAACATTGATTGAAACCCTGGGGGGCTACTCCGAAATTAGAAGTTCGTCTCGTCCTTTTCGCTCTCCCATTAAATACTATTGGCGGGAGCGGGTCTCTCAATATGGGGTTCGTAAATGTAACATTAGAAGGCCAGTTTGTAAGAAGAAAATTGGGCCATATAAGCCAATTTAATTTTATTGTGGTAAGCATGACACTACAGCCGCTCATGACCACAAAACTTAGTCTTGAACCATGTGAAAAAGTTGCAACGCTTTCCCCTTCTTAACATAATTAGTAAAACTTCTGTGACACGTACAAAAATATTTACCTGCTGAAGTGATAGGCTTTAGGTCGGGTGGGGAGAGGTGGGGCAGCGCGTGGTGCGCGGGCTGCGGCGCGGGCGCAGGCGACGCGGGCGACGCGGGCTTGTCGCGCTTGCCTTCCGCCTTCACTGGCGCCTCGCCCGCTTTCTGTTGCGCCAGGCGCTCCTGCTTGCGGAACTTCGCCCGCCGGTTCTGGAACCATACCTGGAAATGGAGGGAGATGTTGTTAAGTAATGAAACGAATATGACGCAGATAGTACAAAAGTTCGATGTCAGTTAGTGACAGTTCAATAGGTAGCTTTAAATAGTTTAAGCTTCAATTATGTATACAGGACATTATAGCTGGTAGTGCCTTTATAAGTATGTTATTCTAGTTTTATGGATTCAGTAATTTATTATACAACTATCTACGCAAAAAAATTTATGGTAAATAATTCAGTTGAGAAAGCGATGTTTCTTCTAATAATTCATGATCACGGTACTACTAGAGGCCGTATTGTCTAACGCGCGGGCGCTCGCGATAGCATTCACCATCTCTTTCTACCCTCATCCTTTTCTGTGTGACAGAAAGAAGCGGTGCAAGCGATTGTGATTCCGCCTGCGTTAGACAATAAGGCCTCAGGTCTCATATTGGCAGGTAATAAATTCAGGCCGTGCGCATTGATTACTCAACAGTACGTCAATGATGTGAAAGTAACGTAAACAGAACGGAAAATAACAAAAAAAGATAATGAAAACGTCCGGAACGTACGTGGGCTCGAATAAACAAACAAAGTTAGCGCTCGACCCGACTAATGGGAACGCATCCCATGCATCGCGCGCCAAATTTTAATGCAAACCGTTTTATATTCGTTCGAATACGAGCCAATCCGAATTGATCATAATTCGATTTGGTGCGAGAGATAATTGCAACTGCCACGGGCGCTGATTGGCCGGCTGCGATAAAAACTGAGCGCGCGGCTCTGGCACAATCATACGCACGCCTTGTTTGCTCTCCTGTGCGCTGATGATGTTTGCGCGCCTTTATTCATTTCTTCATTAAACTCCAGTACAAATCATTTTAGAAAGCACAAAGCTTGCTTATCAACCTCGACTCATTTTCAAAATTAAATCGAACATGCTCGCAAATTACCGTGTCGCAAATAATGAGTAGGTACCTGGAGAGATCACAAGTGTGAAATATTATAATATGTACGTACATCAGAGGACGCCCACAGACATGACGTAAATTACCCTTGGCAGTGGTAAAGACAAATGTTAATGATCTAGACGGTACATAGTGTTCAAGAAACTACTCTAGTGTTTATTATTATTACCAGCACGAATGTGTAATTAAGAAGCGTGACTCAAAGTTTATGGAATATTCTCATGCTTAATAACATTTCTAGTGATGAATGTAGTTCAGAAGATGTGAATGTTTACGGTGTTATTAGGTACCTACTCACTACTCTGCTGAAGCAGCTCAACAGCGTTTTACCGATCACCTGTAAACACCAACCACTACCAAGCTCGGAAATTATACTTCCCAATTTTTTTAGCAAAAGTAATTGGTAAGTAACTTAATTTGCAAAGTTAATGTTCCTACTCGTAGGAGTACCTAATTGAGAATTTAGTTGTGTACTAGAGTACTAGGTAGCCCAAAACTCAACGATTATCTGGTACAGGGTGAGAGACAAAGTCATAAAAGTTTTGGAAAAAATAAGAAAAATCCCATGCCACTTAGTTAAGCGATAAAAGACTTTTTTGGAAAAAAATCTAATACTAAAAGTTATTCTAAAAGAGCGAGTGTGTTTACGACGAAGTAAAACATCGCTAGAAACCTACACACGCCTTCGAACAAATTAAATGGTGTGTGTGAAGTTACCATGTCCCTCGCTAGGCCCGCGTAGGAACTACGGCCCATACTGTCTCATTCTGAGAGGTGGTCTTTGCCCTATCTATAGTAGGAGACGTACGAGTATATAAGCTGGAATGATTATGATGAAAATTAAGTAACTAATTGACAAGGATTTTTATTAATTTCATTGTACAGAACTCTCGACGTGTGAGTCCGACTTGCACTTAGACGTTTTTTTTTCAATGTTTATAATTTGGAAAAATATTATACCCTCATAAAGGTATGGGCAGCTCAGCACTGACATTAAAAGGTAAAATGAGAGCAGTTTAGTGTTAGCACATGCTAGTGTGAATGCAACGACAGCTGCAACAGCTGGAAACGCTTTATCACACGGACAGCTGACGGCCGCCGCCCGCGCATTGCGATCACTGCAGTTATGGCTCGACATTACATAGACGGCCAATGAGTATGCCCTCCATGCAGTGCAAGAATCTGTCATATTATGACGCGAGCCAATCACTCAGTATGATGCATGACTGTTTATATGTAGTAGCTACTAATTACCTAATGATTTTCCGGCACATTATAACTTTAGAAGTGATGCATTTGATTTGGTAAATCTGTATGTAGTGGCCGTAACCGTGGAGCCGTGGTGGTGACCTAGCGGTTCGACCCTCTTTGGCAGAGGGTCGTAAATTCGAGCCCGGGCTCGCACCTCTGAGTTTTTTAGAATTTATGTGTGGAATTACATTTGAACTTTACCATGAGCTTTACGGTGAAGGAAAACATCGTGAGGAAACCTGCATACATCTGAGAAGAAATTCGATGACATGTGTCAAGTTCCTAATTCGCACTGGGCCCGCATGGGATCTAAGGCACAAGCGCTCTCATTCTGAGAGTAGGCCTTTACCTTGTAGTGGGACGTATACAGGCTAGGATGATGTGTAGAGAGGCACGTTCAAAACATATTTCAGTACATTTGTTCAGCAAATGAAGTCGAACATTGCTGAAGTTCATTATTTCGTCGAATTCGTCTAAGAGAAAATCAGTGCCGCCGAGTGGAAAGGTCGTACGTACGTGCCCGGGGTAACCAAGCGGCGCGAGTCGCCGCACGGCGGCTAACGAACGCCGCGCGCTTGATTGGCCGCCGATCCGCCCGCCGTATGCCGGCCGATCGCCCGGAGCACACCCGCCCGCATTATTTCCGAATTGGAAAAAATCAAAGTTCCCGCAACCCATGCGGCATCCGCAAACAAACAAATAATACAAGAGCAGCCGCCAATACAAATGAGCACCGATACGCTGCCGTGGCGAGCGGAATGCGAAGTTGAAGCGAACCCGAGCGCGCCCGGGGCAAATAGACGTCCGCCGATGTGTTTGTTTGCTGAGATGTTTATCGAGCACGATGCGTGCTCCAGCAAATATTTATTTTATAAAATTTATTTATGGTTTATGTTTTCTAATTTAATCTCCTCGCAAAACCTACGTGACGCACGAAATTGACATTCGTTTCATTTCACAAAAATACTGGAAACTCGGTCGTAACTATTGATTAACGATTTATTTTTACTGGAGTAGTGATATACGTAAATGAATGGTGACCAATAAATACTAGTAAATATACAAGCAAATGTCAATAATAAATAACGGGTGGGCAATTAAGAGCGGGGTCGGAACAATTGAACAGAGCATCGAAATGCACTTTGCAAATGAACCGAATTGGCCGGGAGGGGGCGACGATTAATGTAATTAAACGTGAGATGCACACGCCTGCAGATGCCATCTCCGAACACATTAACTGATAACATGCATTTAGATAGCATAGTTATTAAAATGATGCATGAAAAAGGTTTTTTTAAAAACTTTCTGCTTTCTGCAGCAGCTACGTACAAATATTGTTGTCAGCTTGTCTTTTGTATAAGTAATGCATTAAATGATTTGTGTAAAGTATAATGATGAAATTGTAATCTGTTTTTAGGAAAAAATACTCTCTGCTGATTTTCCCGCGGCGTATTTTTCTTGTCTATCATTGTTTTCCGAAATCGCTGGCAGACTAAAAAAAACATGTAAAAGCGCCCTTAACAGCCTAAGTACTTACAGAAATATTGTTTTGATTTTGATTTTGCAATTGCAATTTTACAATTATAATTATTTTAGTGTCACAGTTTATTAGCTTAGTGATAATTTTTGAACATGTTATTTAATCATAGAATGATTTTAACATAGACATAGACATAACTTTATTCGACAACAAAAAGAAAATACACACTGACTAATACACTGAGAAAAATAAAAACAACAATCTTCTCTTCTTCTTCTTCTCTGACTGAATAAATATGTATTAAAGCATTGTAGTTTTAAAAAAACAACAATAATAACAATAAAAACAAAAAACATAATTGTAGATATCGAAAAGGAATTTGACTCGGCATTAAGCTGCAGTAGATGCCTGCTACGGCGCTGATTTTCTGTCAAACCCTTCATATCCGTGCATCAAACTTGTTGGACCGGAATCAGCACGAACAATTTCTGTGTAAAAAGTGTGCAACAAATAAATAGATACATATATGTATTATACATAGTGGGAGTTAGTTCTAACGACACTAAAACTACAATGCTTTAATACATATTTATTCAGTCAGAGAAGTAAACAATGAGTGTAGTTAGAATAGTAGATACTTATGTGATAGAGTATAAAACGCTTGTTTAGCAGCGCAAATCACGAGCTCATTAGCTATTTGCGAATTAGGCAATGCCTATTGTGTTGCGTGCCTTAACACCTCTACCGATGCGTGACAGTTCAGAACAAAGACCCGTGATGAGCTACTATACCTATTTGTACAATTGATATTTTCTCTATAGGAGTACCGCATGTCTGTATGTTTGAAACCAGTAGGTACGGTCACGGACTTTAACTGATAAGCCACTTGCCACTGTTCGTACTATAGCCGTGTATGCAAATCGGACTTAGCCGCTTATACCTACTTGTAAGTATATGCTGATTTGCATTACACGGCTACAATACTAACAGTGGCAAGTGGCTCATCAATTAATGTCCGTGACCGTACAAGTTACCAAATAAACATCTACTATCGTAAGTTATATGTACCATTACTTTAATAAAACAATGTACTTATTTATTAACTGTAATAAAAAGACTTTCGAGCGTCACAATACGTTGTTATATTCACAGATACAAATTAAAGAGCACAGCTTGTATAGTTTGTCTAGCAGCAGTCACCTCACACAATCCGCAAGGGGTAGTTTAATACAGTTCCCTTGACAAACAGAGGCGAGCAACAATGGCTGAGTATTAAAATAAACAGAGTCCTGCGTCGCCATGTGGCGCTGCGGCGACGAATAAACACCAAACAGCCAGCCATAATGTATTCAGCAGCTAGCTCGCGCGGGCCCCGGCCACTCGCTAACTTACCCCGACAACTTCGTCTTTGATTTTCTAATAAATGTACTAAAACTAAAACATGTCGCCGAATGCACTATCCAACGTCTACGAATCTTATTTATCTTCCAACGAGCCCGCTGTTTCGAACTCGGCTCCACCCTACAATAGGTATTTTACATAGGATGAAAAGAAAATTGGAAAATCATTTCTCTCACATCATTTGTCATTGAATTAGGCGAAGCAGGGGAGCGTCATGTGTTCGGTATATCATTTGGCACGACAACATAAAAAATGCTCGGTGGTGCCAAACGCAGTGGAAACATTGAGGATGACATTAGTTGAAACGTCATGGTCACATTTACATGATCAGCCGTTTATGAAACGTAACCTTCCGTAGAAAAATACAACTAAAAAAATTGTATTTGTTACTGTAACGCACACTGAATTTGAGGTGGTTGTATGAGTAACTAGCAGTTTATCTTAACGTCATTTATTTTGTTACGGTTACCTGTTAGTGTATTTTCTTTAAGTTTGACAGACTAAGTTCAGTTCAATAGATCATATTCTTATCCTATTAAATACCTAATAAGATAAAATTAACTAAGTTACATAGCTGAAATCCGAAAGTAACGTTATCAAAGTAAAATGTTAATCAAATTTCTGCCAGAATTTTACTGCGCACGAAACCGCGTAACAGGTTGGCGATGTTTGCGCTGTCAACTAGCGCTATGTACAAAGGTTCGGGCGTCTTGACACGTTGTCAGAGGACCCGAAGCATGAAAACCGTGAGGCCGCGCGGAATGATCTAATTGTATTCATTAGCCCGGCCCGGGCGCGCAAATATTGACTCCGGCCGCCTGCCCCGGGCGCCCGCTCCGCCTCTACTCGCGTCGCCTCCGAGTATGCGAGCATCCATCGCAAAAATGAATTCGTATTGTACGTAATCAAATATTTTAATAAGCTTCACGCTTTTTAAGCAGAACAGTTGCAAAATTATGAATCATTTATAATATCGCGATTAATATAATTCATGCGTGTTAGGTATAGTAACATCCTGAATATTAGTACCTACCTAACTTAATTGTTTTACTGTGTCAAAGTAATTTCTGTGAATTCATCAAAATCGTTAGAACCGTTTACGACAAACCCGTACAAACATTGCTTGTATTAGTATAGTCGGGGTAAGAAAAGGTTCGTCACTTTTCGACCTTAACTCGTTGACATAGAGTCGAAAAGTGACGAACCTTTTCTTACCCCGACTATACCTAGATATAAGATAATAAACTACGGTGAAACATTTTTTATGTTTTTTTTAATATATAGAATGCAATAAATCTTTTTCTATAGGCGTCAGAGCGCATTCAATATTTTTGAGTGCTTTGTTCTATTTAATTTTATTGCTGATCAGATGTGCCAACTGTACATTTCCAGGTCAACTATGTACTCAGTGCAAGTGCTTAACAATATGATGATGACTCAATGTAGATCTAGGTAAAGTCGACCTGGGACGGTAGAGTTGCCAGAACTTATGGTACAGTCAACTGCAGAGAAACGTGACCCCCTCCAACTCCACCCAAAGTTTGTATGCAGTGGGGGTCATGTTTCTCTGCAGTATCAAAGTATACATAGAATAAGATAGGTACTGAAGCTAATTGAGAGAACACGATAAATACGAACTTTTCCGATAAAGTACGAAGGAAAATCATTTTGCACTACATCTGTACGTGGGTAGTTTTCATAAAGTGTATCTTAAAACAACGAAGTAGGTACTCATAAAAATTTAATACCCACAGCCATAATGATGTCATAAATTTAAATTAGAAACTGATGTACATAATTTTACTTTAACAGGTCAAGTTGTTTGTTATAGCGGCCATGATAATACGAACTTTGTGATAAATTCAAGTGTCTAGTTAATAAGGTTCAAAGAACCAGCCCTTTGACAGACGGATGGACGATGCGGAGCCCTAAAAGTACAAAAATACAGGAAATGATCGCCGCAAATTACAATAAGTTTAAATTTTAACCTGTGCCAATAGGCACTGGCGAGAGTTTACGCGCCTATTTGAAAGTAAATCAATCGAGCAGCGGTCGAGCGATCAAACACCGAACACACCCCCCTGTTTATACTTAGCGGATGAAAAGGCAACACCGAACGCCCCGGAATAATATTAGCTACCCTCGATAATCCATCCAATTCTGCCACCTTTAAACACGGAGATAAAACAACCTTAGCTGCACCCCAATACAGCTGAATTCTCTTTAACTCTACCTCTACTCTTGAGTCGTTTCATAGTCGATCGTCTTTTTTTTACTAACTGGTAACATGTGTTAACATTTGCTGATAATCCTGGATTAACACATCATAATAAAGAGATGAATGCGTAGTTTATTCAAGCCGTCTGTCGGTCTATTCGACGGCGTTTAGCACCGACGACAGGTGTGCTGACGCAACTCATCCCGTTTAATTGAGTTTTGTTTACTAATAACTAAGGATTCGCTACGTATAAACCATTAACGGCTTTGTGATTATGAGTTTATGACAGAGTAAGTTCCTTATCTTTTTTAAACTAAACAAAAGGAGATTTCACTTAAGTAGGTATTTATCAGATTATTTTGTTTACGAAATCTACATAAGTTCGGAGTGATTTTAATGCTTTGTTATAGTTTAAAGCTGACATACTAAGGTCGGATATATGTGCTTATAATGTAACTAGCTGTTGCCCGCGACCCGGTCTGCGAAGAAATCATTTATCGCTATTCCCCGCTAACTTTGCATGCACTTTTCCGAGATAAAAATTACCCTATGTCCTTCCCAGGGTCTCAAACTATCTCCATATCAGATTTCATGTAAATCGGTTAAGCGGTTTGATCGTGAAGAGATAACAAAGACGGACAGACAGAAAACCAGACAAACATACATGCTTTTGCATTTATAATATACTAATATTAGGTATGGATATGGAAGTATGGATGGGTAGTTTTCGTATAATAATTAAGAGTTCAGTTATGACTTGGTAGTGAAATAACTTATCACACAATAGTCTCACTAGATTAAAATGTATGGAATCCTCCTATAAATATTTAATTAAATTATAAAGATTGCAGAACAAAGCGATCATCAAATTAAAAGCTCATCTCTTTCTCATTTAACAAGTACATTTGTTTTTATACAATTAAAGTACAACCGCACGTGATGACATTGGTTTTCTTCTGTTTTCATTAATTCATATTTCCACTCTTCAGTCGAACATGATCTAAAACGATTAACAGTATGATATATTTTTCGCGAGTCAATGATTTTTTAATGACACTGACTGACTGGATTACAAAAAGCAAGTAGCTAAGTAGACCCTCGACAGATGCGTCCGTGGCACGAGCACGCGCCATTACACCGAAGCCCCTGCTTTCATAAATAAACACCAGTTGAGTATCAAACTAATGATGAATCTCATAAATTACTAAATAATATACTACGGGATTTAGTCCATAGCTTTTTTTTTTGTAATTCAAACCCCTAAAGAAAACGTCACATGTTTTCCTCACATTACTAGGTAAGCTAGAATAGATAAAGGACAAATTCGCCTTCGTGTTTACTGTTGTATTTTGAAGTAAAACTTCTCAAAGTCAAAGTCAAAGTCAAAGTCAAAATTCTTTATTCAATTTAGGCATCAAATTGATGCTCCTATGAACGTCGAAAAATCTACCACCGGTTCGGAAAAAACCCTGTTGAGAAGAAACCGGCAAGAAACTCAACAAGGTATATTTTTTTCAAACAGATCTACATTGTTATTAAATGACATACATCTAAAGTATTTAATACAATTAAATTTTTTAACACAGTAGATACGCTATTTGAGACTAGGGATCGCCAATGCGGATCGGAATTATTTCCAAACATCCCTGTCCATGATATAGTCATTAATTTTATAGTACGCCTTAGATATTAATGTCTTCTTCACAATGGATTTGAATTTTGTATCAGTTTGTTCGGTTATTGTTTTCGGAATTTTATTATAAAAACGTATGCATCTTCCCAGAAACGACTTTTTAGTTTTAGCCAGTCTGTAAGATGGAACTTTAAGCTTCCCTGTGTTTCTAGTAACCTTTGGCTTATCGACGTTAGTGGGAAAATCACATATGTTTTTTCTTACATACATGATTATTTCAAATATATACAACGACGGCAGGGTTAGGATACCTATTTCTTTAAAAAAAGATCTTAAAGAATCGCGTGTCCTTAAGTTATATATCGCTCTGATAGCCCTCTTTTGCAAAATAAAAATTGATTCCAAGTCTGCAGCAGATCCCCATAAAATAAGGCCGTATGAAATGATGCTATTGAAGTAGGAAAAATACACCAACCGTGCCGTCGCCACATCGGTTAGCTGCCGTATCTTTCTGACTGCAAACGCAGCAGAGCTCAACCTATTCGCAATTGCTGTGGTGTGCGATCCCCACTGCAATTTAGAGTCCAGTGTTATTCCTAAGAATACCGTAGATTTTACAAATTCTAATGCGACTTCGACGTTAAAAGTTTAACGCTACCATGGAGGGGGTATGAAAGCATTAGTATATGTACAGTGGGCTGCAAAAGTGCATGGACAAAGCAAAACAAAAATCCTATGAAGGTAAAATGAGTGCCAGTAGCTACCATATAAGCCGTACTAGTTCAACCGGATCTTACTAGATGGCGTTGTAATTATCATTCAATGAAAAAAAAACGTTCGCTCGGAATCTTCCTTCTTCTTCACAATTAATATTAATTTATAAATATTGTAATAATTCGTCATGTCAATGTTTAACAATTATTTTGCTTTTTGTAGTTTTTCGGAATCTGTAACATTGATACAGACACGCAGAACATTGCCAAGTATGAAATCTAACAAAAACAATTTTCTTAACCTCAAGCCGGGGGGGATCGAACCCTATTCACTCTGGCCAGCCAATGCATCCGTTAGCAACTTCGCCCGCTCTCTTAGCCACTCGGCTATGGAGACATTATAATAACTGGTGAAACTAACAATCTTATATTTTACTTAATCTTTGCATCCTTGTCTAGTTAATGCGTAGATTAGATACAGATAGATAGATTATGTTTGTTGCCGATTCTTGGACTACCGTAATTTAACTTCAGAGATTTATTGAAGACTGCTGTATTTACGTGCTACTTAAGGTTGAATGTTGAATAATATACTTGGATACGCTTACACGCCTCGTTTGCTAAACTGAGGGTAATTTTTATAATGACTTCACAAATCGTTAGATTTCTTGTCAATCACCTTGTGTGAATATCCAAATTATCAAGTTCTCGAAAATATTTTACTATGATTCGATTAACAACGTTTTTGAAAGCAAAAATTATTGTTCTCTGGGAACAAGAAAACTTATAAAGAAAATAGCTCGAGATATGGGCATAACGGTAAGATTTTACATATATTAATATTTCTGAGTGCAATGTTGCTTACAAATTGCACTATTCATGATCTAATGTTAAGTATTTATTATTTTGTTTTTTTTTTTTTACAGAGAAACACAGTCAACTTTGCCATTCGACATTTAAATTTCGATTGGGAAAACGAAATCGTTATATTTACCGACGGAAAGTGTCGGATAAGAATGGCCGTAAAATTTTGTAAAGGAGTAGCGGGGTTTTAAATTGGGACTCCAGTGAGATAAAGTCAAAAAATAATTTGGACACTGAGGTAAACAGAACATGGGAACTGATGCGAAATAGTGATATATGTTTCAATATATTATGGTTTCGAGCATGAAAACTCGACTTCAAGAAGTGATAGATAGTGTAACGGCTATCCTCTCCGTTACTAAGAGACAAATTGACTTTGTAACTTAAATTGTTAATATTTCCCGATATCATTATTTTGTAATTAATCTGTTATAAACGAACCTTTATTATTTATTAATAATCCAGTTACCCATGTTTACTTATTGTTATTCTTATAGTGAATGATTCACCATCTGATCTCACATAGGTATTGTTTTTGAAGTTGTGTTAGAAGTCTTAATAGAAATTGAGATAAAAGAGAATGATATAAATTGCTAAATATATGCATGTTGGTCATTTTTCAGTTAGAAGCACAATTAATAATGTAACAATTAATGTTAAGTAAACTGTTATTTGAAATTTAGTGTAGACCGGGTTAATATCTAGCCATTATGTTAGTAGGTATAAGCGTATAAAATTGAATGAAATTTAGTTTTCAATTCTTTATGAGTACTTATTTGTTTCCTATTTTTTAAGTGTAAATTGTTTTTTTGCTATTTTTGAAACACAACATACTATGTTTTGAAGTTACTCGAACATAAATTATCGCCAAGTAAGTGTTCAATACTTCATACTGAACATAAATTACATAATTAATATTATGCATTCATTAATTATGTTAACCCGGTCTCCAGTTTAAAAATCTACTTAGTTGCTAATAATATTATTTCTTTTTATTGTGGTGATGCTTCAATCTTCTTTCCAGTAAATTTTGGAAACGAATACTTAAGCTAAGAATACCTCAATTTTTAGATGGCTATAGGGAATGCGCACATAGACGGTGCTGCCAACTGGTGCCATAAATTTTGACTTGATAAGTTTCTTTTACTGTCCGCATAGTGTCTTTTCTGTCGCACAAGTGCTGCCGCCTATAGTTTCTGCACGTTCCCTTACATCGGTGAAAACGAAATAATATTATTGATTGAGAAATTGCTCTTTTATGTTTTAAATAAAATGTTTGATATCAAAAGGTAGTATTATTTGATTTTCTGATCAAAGAAATTTTTTAATTAAACAGATAATAAAATAAATATTAGATACATATTTAAAAAAAAACAATTAAATAAAAAACAAAAATAACACTCTGATCTGGGATTCGAACCATAAACCAATTCCACATACCAGTACTTGACTCATGCGTGTAACCGTTAAGCCACAGCTGCTAATAGAAGAACTTTCGAAATAGCAGTTTAGTTTGGTATATAAACTAGATGCAGAAAACGGCCACTACGCTGCATCAATTCACAACGCCATCTAGTTAATTCTCATCGAAACATGAACACAAACGATCAAACACTGTTCACGCGATTATCGCCCCGAGATGTCCATGCACTTTTGCAGCCCACTGTACTGCCGAAGCAAGTAATCTCACATTGTATATATTCTAACGTATGTTAAAAACTTCGACATTGCGATGCAGAACTCATACTGTCTGTGCAAATTTGTATGAGACTTGATAAAAGCGCCATCTAGTGAGTAATTTAAACACATAGATGCATAAGTAAATTTAATTCTTTAAGTTATTGCAATAAGGTTCATATTGATGTACAAGTGCCTTTTTCATTTCCACATTACGAAGTTTCACTTCTTCTGCGCGGAGAAGCTGCACGCACGAGTTTTTTATTTTGCACAATAAGCAGTTGACACACATACACGTCTCACTGTGGGCACGGCCATCCTCTTAAAATGAGAGGGCTTGGGCAGTAATTCCCACGTGGGCCCAGTACGCATTGGAAACTTCACACGGGCTATTGATCTGCTTCACGTGTATATTTAAACTTCACCGGAAAGCTCATGGTAAATTTCAAGTTAAATTTTAGATGTGATTTCCATGTACCTATACATACATGGAAACCGAAAACTTTTTGAGAATCAAAATTTAAACAAAAACAAAAACTTTTTACTGGGAAACGAAAAGCGCTTGTTGTCAACAAACGCAATAGGATTGTTAGAAATATCACTGAATAATGAAATCGTAAATAACAATTCGATTGAAAATCAAACCAATTAATCACTCACGTCCGATCAACTGCCGCTTCCCGAGGTCTTTTCAATTAAAAATGGGTCGGATTTGAATCGATGTGACGCATCACCGTGATTAGCGCGACTCTTCCGACAATGCGTCGCAATCAGCGCCGGCGCACGCGACACGACAAATAAGTGATAGCAATCGGCAGATGTTTCAATTGGACTGCCGCGGGGCGCGAGCCCCGGTCACCTAGATGAGGATGCCGAGATTCGATAACGTGCCTGTTATCTTGCTAAGTTGCTACACCCGTAGTTGGATTCCTAAAATCATATAAGTACATCTAATTGAATTGCCATTTACATTGTGTACAGTGGTATATTTCGACTTTTGTACCCATTGCAGTATTTAAAATCCTGTTCTTATGTCCAGCAGTGGACGTCTTACGCCTGATATGATGATGATGATGATGATGATAAAGTTGAGATGTAGCGCGGCATGATGTAGATATAGTAGCAGTACCCAATTCTAATAGTTATGCATAATTTCAGAAATTTATCGACGAATTTTTTAAAACACTCCTGTGAATCTACCATCTGTCTGAGTATGGTGAAATTCTGTGTTGATATTAAAATACGAGTAAGTAGAATATTTCAAAAATACAGCTCTGCATAATTTCTTTCAACAAATTAAAAATTAAATTCAAGCGGTAATTTTGTAGCGATACCAGATTTTTGCCACTTTCAAATTAAAATTTCACTACCTACTTAACTAGTGCGATTTAAAAATTCGATAATCAGATGTAAAGAGGTCACAATGATCCGTTGCAATGTTTAGCGTGAATTTGATGTAGATTTTATGATTTTCATATAAGTATTGCAGCAACGGAAAAAATAAAGAATAAGAATAGAATAAGGATATTATAAATATTATTAAATAAATATTTTTGAATTGAATTTTTGAATTATTCATTTACAAACACATCATCAAAACCTTTACAGAACTAAACAATATGACATGGCACTATTTATTGTGATTTAAAATAGTATGGGCAGTCTATAAGATGTACCAAATGAGTCGCGACCTGTCGCATGATGAATGTGGTGAGTAGGGAAGGAATGAAATAAAATAAACTACAGTTAATGTGCAGACAATAACGGCACTTGTCCCCCGCTTTTTGGTAAATGGTTTGGAAGCGAAAACGCTCGTGATTATTTGGACCAAATGTGGGGCGGCTTGATCGTGAGTGACTATTATAAACTTTATTTACGGCCAACTATTTCCATATGTTTCATGTAATAATGAACTCTCCTTATTTCGTATGTATTAATCAAAATACTTAATGGCTATAATAATATAATATAAGTAACTCGGACAGTATGATCTTTTGCACAAGTAGACTTTTCCAGTTTATTGAAAGCTTTTATTTAGTATGTTTTAAATTAAACCAACTTCTAGAGTGATTTGTGAACACGCATTTTTTACATAAACGTTAGCTATCGTAAGGTCGCCGGTGAGCAAGTAATTGTTTCAATAAGCGTACTGTCGTTAAAAACTCAACAAATCAACTGTTCACAACATTACAAGAACATGTTCCTTTAACGATATTGAAACACATCAAAATTTGTGAACTGAATAAAGTTTGTTGCAGTGTATTTTAATAATAAAAATAATAAACGCACAAAAAAAAACAGTTTTTTTTTTACTGAAACGCAGTAAATCAAAGAAAATTGCTATAGACATTCGATTTCGGCGCGACGAGCGAGCGGCGGCAGATATGGTATGATATGTGCTTTCTCATACCGCGTGACAGGCCGCCTATGCTCCCCCACGCCGCCACCATTTACGAGAAATGTACTCGCTGACTTTGGCAACAATAGCAAAGTATATCTCATATTCGTAACATAAAAAGAGCAAGTTTTTAGCGTTGGTTGTCTCTTGTTATTTCGTAAGTCACTTAGTTTACGAATGTTATGTTATGAAATAATTTTCCAGTACTGATTGATAATATGATAATGTTTTTATAGTCTAGGTACATTTTTCATGAATGATATTGCTATCAGCTATCACTGCCATCAAAATCGCTGAAATCTTTATCTCTCGTTGAGGTTCTCACCGGTTTCTCCTCAACGAAGTTTTTTACCGAATTGGAGCGGTAGATTCTCCGGCGTCGTTCATAAGTGCTTGTTATAGTCTAAATTGAAAACAGACGAAGGATACACATAAAGAACATGTCTTATCCTTTTTTCTTGAAAATGATACTTTAATCTTAAAATATAGAGCACAAATTAAATCTTTATGTAACTTCCTTTTTCACCACTTTGAAAAAATTTTTATTCGAATATCAAATGGTTAATTACATCGTTTCCAACTTCGCGATAACTCACAAGTTGATAATGTGTGTTCTTTCCATGTACCCTTCAGATATTTTATCTCTGACTTTGGCTTTAAAGAATGATGAAGGTAAATAATCTAATTTAAAGTGTTTTCAAATTCCAGGCTCTACAGCTTTCAAGTCGTGGGAACAGTTTTATAAATAGGGGTGTAAATGCGTCAATGTTCTCACATACAAACTCTAGTTACACTCGTGCTAGGTACCAAAGGGACAATCGCACTTGTTCCTGCGCCTCTAGGGACCAAACAACAAGTAGCGAGCTAAATGAAAAATAATTGCGTGAGAGCGCTAAAGGGTGCCGGAGCAAGAAACAAAAATATTGAAATCATCCGAGCGTAAGAGGGACAGATTTAATATCAATGTAATATCCCTGCATGGAGCCGATGTTAGAAATGAGCTTGTAATAGATAGTGGCAGCAAAGGGCAAGTTTGGAGACCTCTGGGACCTGCTAATGTGGGATTCTAGGAACGATATGAGTTCACATGCCACTCGTGGGAAACGTCTGCAAGGTGGGATTTGCGGCAATAAAACTGCCATCATAATGAAAATAAGCAAAATTGCTCCAAAATGATCAACTTTACAAATAATTCAATCTCAATCTTTAATTTAAAGAAAATTGTTTTAAGTCCAAGCAAATAGTAAAGAAACTGTGATAAATTAAATTGTATTATCCGATGTTAGACTCATGATAGATACATTAATAGGTAACGCAAAACAAATGACAAGACAAGGAAAACCATTTTCTCGTAGCGCAGTCTACACACAACGCAGCCCCTCTACGCGCAACCTCGCGTCACTTTTTAATCACTTTAAGTGCTCGCTACGATTTGCAGTTCTTCAATTACTAAAGAAGAAAAATTGTTTGTTATGAAAAATAATGTAGAGTAGTTTATGGAAATTGAATTGTGAATCAATGTTAGGAGACTAAGCCGTGATCCTAGTGGTTTCACTTCTGAGTTTTTAAGATTCCATGTATTTACAAAATTACATAGGCATGTAAATTACCACGAGCTTTACGGTGAATGGAAACATCTTGAGGGAAGCTGTTCACACCTGTGAAGCAATTCAATGGTATTCAATGTTATTACAACCTAAGTCCTCTCATTCTAAAATGGGCCCTTTGCCCAGCACTGCGACGAAAAAGAGTGGAGAGGTCAGGAGATTTAATAGATTTAATCGAGTCACATCTGTATGTCAATCGATTAGTCGCGTCGTGTTATCGTTTGATCTGTGATGGTATTGTCCCGTGAAGGGCTGGCCGTGCGCGGGCGCAGGCGAGCGTGCTGCTTCCCACGACGAGTATCCTAGTGACACGTATCGAATGTCACGCCTATAGTATCACTTAATCGGCTGGAAATATGATGGTGTTCCTTATAAATAGTGTTTTGTGAGAAAAAATAAGACTAACAGAAATTCATCTAACTTGTTTAAGAGACGTAAACAAATCATTAAAAAGTCGAAAAAATTTTTAAATAAAAAATAAAACCTCCTTCAAAAAACATTCAAAAAACCATGAAATAATAATTGAACCGAACCGACTACAATAAGCATGAAAATATCTTTCTTCTAATCTGTTTTAAGTCGGTGCCTCAGCTCGAGCCAGCAGGAGTGGACCTAGTAATCTAACTTACCTACATACCTTACTATCTATAGGGCTTCTACACTCCTGCAAGCTCGTGCTGAGGCACCGACTTAAAACAGATTGGAAGAAAGATATTTTCATGCTTATTGTAGTCGGTTCGGTTCCATTATTATTTCATGGTTTTTTGAATGTTTTTGAAGGAGGTTTTATTTTTTATTTAAAAAATTTTATTTTTTGCTTTTTAGTTGTTTCTGTATAAAATAGATGCGTAGGATAAAATCATCAGTTTGACTTCGAAATAAGGTTATGTTGAAAATTCTATTTTTAATGCTCGACGGGGTTATGTCGTTTTATTACAGAGTTCCATGATACTTTCTGAATGCAAATGCTCGACTTGTCACCGAAAATACTAAAATCGCTATAAGTTTCTCTTGAATTTTTGAGGAGTTTCTTCAATTCCTTATGGATCCCATCATCAGAACTGGATTTTGGTAACAACGGAACCAACCTTGAAGCATGTGCTTTCAAACAACGAAAAAATTTTCCATATCGGTTCATAAATGACGGAGTTCTGAGGTAACACACGTTAAAAAAAAAAAAAAAACATACAACCGAATTGAGAACCTCCTCCTTTTTTGAAGTCGGTTAAAAAATCACGCAAAAGTTTTTGCCTAGGTCAGCCATTCGATGAAAAAAATTGGTAAGTAGGTACTGACAAATGCATTATCCCACTACTTTCAATGAATAAAGTAAACTTTCATCACACTGGAAATCATCGCACTGGGGCTCATAATAAGAGGCAATTAAGTACGTAAATAGTAACATAACTAACAATAAGAAAAATAGAAATAACACGCGAGCTAAAAGTGCGTATGGCTAAAAAGCCATATATTTATCTTCCCAGCTCAGTCCATAATAAAGCACCGCTCGATTTAATTACTCAAAATATTGGTTAAAGTTCACATTGTGCTCCAAAAAGGATTACGTACATTTCACTAATAACTAGGTACCTATCATAATTTAGTGAAATCTATGAAAACAAACATTGACTCTGAAGGGAACAAGTCATGGCATTTCTATTCGTTAGTACAACTCATCTGTTACAACACGAAACCTTTATTCCCCATTAATTTCATAAAGCGTAATGTCACCCTGCCGTCCAGATACTTCAGATTCAAGATTACGGTCCGGCCCCACCGCACCGCCCTCATTACGTCCCGATGACCGGCGATCGCCGCGTCACAGCCGCTAAGTAATTACTTAATCCGCTCGCAGTAAACGGCGGCAATCAACGCGATTAACTAAGGGTTAACTAAGCCTTTCCATTACAACCCTGCTATAGTTTCATTTAGACATTGTTAAGGTTGCCTGGAACAGGCTAATAGGAGTAATTACGGTGCGTGGAGATGTCACGTTGATTTCTTAGGCAAAGGTGATCTCGATAGATGTTGTTAAACTTGAGGTATATGCCAGCAGTGAAGGTTAATATTAAGTAAGAGTGTGTGCGGGATGTGGTGAAAATGTAGAATTACTGCATGCGGTTTACCAGAAATTAAAATATAAAATTCTAGATTTTTCCAACTTCAATTATTATTAACTAATATTAAATCACTTATCACACAAAGTCATGTTACCTCAACTGTATATTTACTTATACATATGATTATAACTGATTATTATCTATCATCTGCCTAAATCAAAGCAATAACAATATTATGGTTTCATGATGTTACTCTGCAATTCAAACAACACAATGGGCATTATATTTCTAGTTTGTTGGGAACAAACATTTGTGGCAAGTGCGTCCAATCAGACGAGAAGCGTCGCGCGTGCGCGACGCGTGCCGGCGCGTGCCGGACACCTGCGCTAGAGTCGGGGGTGGAACAAAGACTCTTAAAGCCCCTAAAGTATTCCCAGTAAGGTTGATTGTTGTAGCAATGATGGTGGCACTCGTAATCACACGCTATGACGCGTACTCTAGTATAATAAACATTTGTCAATTGGTCCACTTCACTTCATTATGAGCATGCGGTATGGTATCATTTAGAATAAGATTTAAGTTCATAGGTGGTGAGATACTCAGTTCCACTTATCGACTAGTTGACAGAAAAACTCGATTAATGAAACAGCTTCCGAATTTATTAATACTTATGTAGGCACATGGTGTGACGACGCAAGCTCAATCGCGACCAATGACGTAGTGGTTTGTATGTGGTTTGTTTCCGTTTTCGGAATTAGACACATAGACTGCAATATAGTAGGTACAGAAACTAAGTAAACTACCAATTTTAGCCTTATCGCATGACGTAGTAGGCCACTAGCCCATGAATTAATTAGCTTGAACACTTGATAGAAGATTCAGACGATTATATCATGATTCTGGGCAGACGGAGTATTCCCGCGGCGCCAGATCTAAGATCGAGAGCTTCGCTGGATTGACATTTTGCGGCACCTCCCTCGACGCGGGCACGTCAATCTTTATTGCACTCCGCGGGTGCCGCTGCCCGCTGTCACTGTCAGGTGACCTCCGACTTCGGTATTGCACTAGTGTTACAATTGCCAAGAGAAAAGACGAGCTTTTACGAATAAAATTTAGATGACCAAAATCGAATTGAAGTGCATTCGTAAGAGGGTATAGTGTAGTGAGATTTCTATAAATGTAGTAAGTAAGGGAGTAAGTAAATGTGATATTATAGAGAGCATTGTCAATGTTACTAATATTTTATAACACATAAACCAGAATCGAATTACAAAAATATTACAATGTTCCACAATACAGTTTCAAAACATAGTCTCATTTTCTCGGTCTAATCGCTTGCCACTCGGGGGTCACAATAAAACCAAAATAGCCCAGATAATACAGAATTTATCGGCTCGGACGGCGGCGTGCAGCACCGCTTGATGGATTAAATTGCCTTGTCCCTATGACAACGTGGGCATGGAAAAAATACGCCGTATATTAAAAAACAGCTGGTCATTTTTCAAGTGATTCCTTTTGCTCCTGCGGAACAGGTGGCTGGTTTTTGTTTTATCGCGGCGGCGGTCGGGCGGCAGGACGCGTTTGTTCAGCGCTCGCGCGGCTGTTTGCACTCCGCCCCTGATGAATTTGAGTAGGATTCGCGCGTTGAATTAGGTTACGTCGTTCCGTTTACAATTTATTTTACGAATTTACACTTTTTGTTAACTCTTCCCGCTCATAAATTATAATCCTTGTCGCATATTATTTTTAGATCTGCAATAATGAACTTCTCTCTTATGAAGATAGTTAAAGATTTTTAATGATTAAAATTGAGTCGTTTTAATTTTTTTACCAATTAATGTTAACTTTCGTTCCAAGCACCGCATTAAGAGCGCACGCAATTAGCCGTTACACAAACTTTCCTGCCCGTTAACGTAAATAACGCGTTTTAAGCGATCCGCGGGCTGCATTTACAATTTTAATTGTTGTATGTGAAGTGTATTCGCATTTTCCGGGCGAGTTTTAATTATCGGGAGTCGCGAGGGCTGAGTTACGCGACCGCCCGCGATATTTATGGTCCCGCGCGCGTTCCGATACACTTTTTAACGTAATGAGCGCTCGTTGTGAGGGTGCCACCCGCTTGTATACAATTGTTTTCTCGTTACACTTGCAGGCGGGTTTTATATAGCTGCTATTATATACTACAGTGTATGACAAAGTAGAGTCGATATGCTTGATTAAGTATGCGTTAGAGTTTCATCCAATACCATATATGTAAGGGTAGAAAATGAGATACGAAATATATATCTAATCAATTGATTATTGAATAAAGATAAAGAAACAGTAAATTATAACTTTTCCTTGTGCTCAACAGTTGATATTACATTATACTCCGCACAATAAGAACCGGTGGCGTCGAGGGCGTCATCTCCCGGAATATGGGATTAGTGTCGCGCAGCCTCTGGCAGGTGGCTTGTGAATTTTATACGTGATCAGATAACTATAGGCACGCGGCACCCCGGCCGCTACGATTCCAGATTCCATTAAACATTCAGAGGCAGCATACGTCGCAGCCTGGCTCACATAAAAATGAGCGCTTATTATGAAATTAGCTAGAGTTATCCGTGGCGCGGCGGTGCTACGTTTTTTGTGAAGGCGCCGCTCCCGTCAGCCACCGCCGAATTACTGGACACTAATTGGACTGTGGAAATGTGACGGACGCCGCGGGAAAGGCACGTTTTTTTCGAATTGACACTGCCCGGTGGGAATAATACCCTTAAATCATGTTTCTATCTTGTTATATTGCTTAAGGTAAGATAGAAATTGGGACGTTAGAAATCATGGATAACATTATGTGAGCTGGCAAACGTTGGATTCGTACGTATACGAAGATATAGAGTACTATTTCGAATATTGGTAGGTATAGAATGCTTTTTAAGCAAATCATGCTTCAAAATATCCCCACTAGGTATTTTAGAATTAATGAGGAAAACTTCAACAGATGGTTGAATTAGGTAGACTGAAAACTTAAATGATTGTGAGGATTTTTAATTGTTGTTGGCAAATGTTTTCATACATTGGTGGATATTCAAAGAGTCCTCATTAGGATTAAAAACTTTTCCACGTGTATCAAATACGTAATCAAAGTAAAGTATCCCAACTAGCTGCTGAAATATTCCTGATCCAGCTCTTTCAGTAGCAGACAAGTGTTTGTTCTGTAAATATTAAGGCCGCTCTTTTACATTTTTCTTTTTTTACATTACCAAAGCTTTCGGAAACAATCGTTACCAGGAAGAATGCCCCGAAGCAGATATATCCTGGTCAACTGACCTGCACCCTCGCCTCCGTGAGATCTATCTTCATGGCGATTTCCTCGCGCGTGTATATGTCCGGGTAGTGCGTCTCCTGGAACGCCCGCTCCAACTCCTTGAGCTGAGCTGACGTGAAGGTGGTCCTGATGCGCCGCTGTTTCCTCTTCTCCGTTAGCGAGCCGTCGTGCCCGCCGTATACTTTGTATGGCAGGCCAGCTGGGGGAGAAAAGTTCCAATCAGTGCCCATGAAGTCATGACATTTGTAGAGGTACAGTCTAACAACTTCACTGGTTGTTTGTTTACTGCGATAAATAACTTGATTGTTCAGCTACTTTTGATCTCAACTATTCTTTAATTACTTACCTATAAGTACTAAATCAATGACTGGTTATTCTGTGGGAAAATTATCTAATATATAAAAATCTCGTATCACGGTGTTTGTTATCGAACTCCTCCAAAACGGCTCGACCGATTTTTATGAAACTTTTTTGTCCATATTCGGTAGGTTTGAATAGGTCGTAGGCTACTATTCTTCGCGGACGGAGTCGCGGGCATCAGCTAGTTTATATATAAGTTAATAGCCGTTATCCGCGACTCTATCTACGTTGAATCCTCCCATTGCTATCCAGGAAATTTCCGGGATAAAATTATCCTATGACCTTTAAGGGGTTTCAAACTATCTCCATAACAAACTTCATCTAAATCAGTTCAGCAGTTTAAGCGTGAAGAGGTAACAGACAGACTGAGAGAGGTACTTTTACATTTATATTATTAAAGTAAGGATTAAGTAAGGATAATTTAAAAGCGAAAAAGTTTTTCGGGTGCGCCGGTGGGATTCGAACCCACGTCTCCTGGGTATGCGAATACCCAGTAATATTTGAATAAATATATGTGGTACATCATTTCTTACGCATTTCCAATGTAATTTGGAACGTAGGAGTCGTAGATTCTAATAGTTGCGATGGATGTTACCACACGCCATTGTTGGCGCATACCCAGGAGACGTGGGTTCGAATCCCACCGGCGCACCCGAAAAACTTTTTCGCTTTTAAATAATCTTAGATTCGGTGAGCAGCCGTACTGCTAATAAAATAAATAATATAAGTAAGGATAGGTAACAATTAATAAGACGACATTTAGTAATTTCGTAGATCTCTACATTTAGTCCATATTCATGACTACTCAAAATTCCTGTGATCTACCAAATGATGAAATAACCACAACACAATTAATAAATACCTAATTCAATTAATTCTTAGATGTATAACAAATGTAATAAATCCCAAAATAAAGCAGCATAACATATTTCACTTCAATTTTGAACAACATAATTCGTATAAGAGACAAAACAATTAAAGGTAGGTATATTCAGCGCTGTAAAGGTAGGACGCCGCCATTTTTGTCTCCCCTCCTAGCGCCCTCGCGTAGGCAACTGTGAGTGTGTACCTATCCTTTTCATTATCTCTTTCTATTATTTATATCGTTTGCAGTGTTTGTATATAATTGATTAAACTACTTTTTCGTTATACGTTAAGAAAACCGATTAATGTAAAGGAGAGTTGATAAAGACAATAATTACGGCTTGATAACGGATTTTATAAACAATAATAGATAACGCATGAATAGACCCAGATGAATCTAAATTAAAAATTTTCATTTCCCGATTAGGTTGTTTTTTCTATACCTACCGTGCTTTCGGCCATACCATCAGTGCCAAGGAGAATGTGTGAACTTGACAAAAATACATTCACGCATTTACTACTTAGCAACAATTTGAATACAAGATGTTCATTAAATGTTCGCGTAAATAGGTAATAATAGTATATTTTTTATCGAGGGACTAAAAGAAGCCTATATATATCCGAGGTGGTTAGCCACCCGAGCTTTGGCGAGGGTGTCTATTTATCCGAGGGTTTATATTGGCTTTTAGTCTCCAGGTGAAAACTCTATTTTTCAGTACGAATGCGAGAAAAAAAAAAAAGATTATCAATTTATGTCTTTTGCTCTTTGCTAGACATCATAATTTTCACTATCACTTGACGACATTGTGAGAATAATCAATTTAAATATTAATCGTTTACGATTTACGCTCTACAACAATTTCAAAGTTTTCGCGGTAAGTATTTTTTTCCAACCAGACACAGATATAACAAAATCGCATCGGCGAAATGGTCCATACACAAACTGGAAAAAATAGAATGGCGCTACCTTCTATGCGGAAAAAGTATAGAACTAAGACCACGTAGACTAACACGTAACATTTTCGTCATGAAAATGGTCTACACAATCTTATTTTTTTATATATTTTTTGTTTTGCCACTAAGCAAGTACTGGCTGTTTGAGTTTATCTAAGTCACTCGAAATGAATTAAAAAATTAATTACTTTTACTCCCTAGGGACTAAAGCACTCACTTTACTCCCGCCTCGTTAGGCTATATTTACCTACTTTTAGAGCATGAGAAGTGAAAATTAATAATTGTAAAAAAGTACTTTTAACTAGTCTACAAGTAACAACTACAATAAAAAAATCGCCAATGAGCATGTCAGCCAGGGCCATTTTGAACCAAAATTATTATGTATGTATTCTCTTTTATTCCCTATCCCGCGAGAATTTAAAAAATCCCTTTATGGTACGGTCGGCCAAAAACATAGTCTACCACCCTACGGTTGAAGTTCATTTGCACGTCATGCATGATACAAGGCCGATTTTCCCTTGCAATAATATGATGACAGTAACTAATGACTTCACTCAGTTAGAAAAGTCGTCCTTAGCTATATTTAGATCTCATAGAAACTTTTGTCAAAACTGGTAGACCACTTTCTTGGCCGACTGTACACGTCTATGACCCTCAAAAAATATATCTGCCAAATTTTTAAGTATCCAGTGGTTTAGAATGTGCGTCTTTTGTCTGTCAGTCAGTCATTCAGTAGCATTACTCCTTATTAGGTATTAACTTTAGTTACAATATTAAACGACTAAACACAATATGTTTTCCATAATTAGCATTTAAGAAACTCAAAATTTACAAGTTTTATCTACTAAACATGAGAGTGAGTCATAAACGCTTGATTGCCAAATTATCTAGGTATGGAATACGAGGCCCAATATTGAATTGGATTAAGGTTTACCTTGGTAATAGACAACAGTGTGTGGAGATTCAGAAGTACTGCGACAGGTCTAAAACTGTAAGGTCGTGTCGTTCTTCATATGTTAATAATGATTACGGGGTGCCTCAAGGCAGTATTTTAGGACCATTACTATTTTTAATGTACATTAATGATTTGCCATGCCATTTACCCCACAAATGTATTTTATTTGCAGATGACACGTCAATTATAATAAAATGTAATGATTTACTGACATACAATAATGATATAAATACGACATTAGCTTTAACAATTGACTGGTTAGAAATTAACAACCTCAAGGTTAACATTAAGAAAACTAATTATATTCAATTTCATACAGATCGCCATAAATCACAAACTTTAGATGTCCGATACAATAACGATCCTATTGAAGAAGTAAAACATACGAAATTTTTAGGAATAATTATTGACTGTCACTGTAAATGGAAAGAGCACGTGGATAAAGTCTGCTCCAAAGTAAACAGTTTCGTGTATGCCATAAGACGAATTAGGCAGACAATCTCTTTACAAGCTGCTTTAATGGCATACCACGGCTACGTTAGTTCTACGATGCGATACGGGATAGTAATATGGGGTAGCTGTACAAAAATGGACCAACTTTTCATTGCTCAAAAACGCTGCATCAGAGCTATTTTTGGAATTGGGCGGAGAGGATCGTGTCGACCTTACTTCACTGATTATAATATTATGACAGTTCCTTGCCTATATATATTGGAAGTCTGTATGTTTGTCCATAAATATAAGAACCAGTTCACGGAAACACAAGACATGAGCTCACGTAAGGTTAGGTCGCAATATAAATATAGACTATATAAACCACCTGTAAAGCGGGCATTGACATCTAAAAATAGCTATGTTATGTGTATTAATATTTATAATAAACTGCCTGATGTTTTTAAAGATAAGAATTTAAAGTCATTTAAAAAACTGGTGATGCAATGGTTGATTGATAAATGTTTTTATAGTTTACGAGAGTTCTTTGATAAGTAGTTGATGTTTGTTGGTTTCTGTAACACAATTGATAATATTAAAATTAAATAAATGTAATTAATTATAAATTTGTACGTCAGTTTGTTGGCATAATGTGGCGATCTTACGACTACATAATTTTACGACCTTTATGTAAACCCACCATTAACAAATAAAATATTCATTTCATTTCATTTCATTTCATTTCATTTCATTTCACTAGTCTTCTTAATGAAAAAATTCAGCAAGATTTATAGACCGCAATCAGATTAAAGTAACATTTAAGTTAAAGAGGAATTTAATCCCTCACATATATTTCAAAATTGTTGAATTATATGCAAATAATCTCCACTAAGTTACCAACAGCGCCCTCTATTATCTTATTATTCTGTTTGCAACTGTGTTTATACATAATCTGTGGTATGTCTTTATAAAATAAAAATGGTTAGTTCTTGGTTAACTGCGAAACTGTCGTTTTATTAGAGGTTATGTTCCCAGTGGATAATCGTTTATTCTCGCGAAAAACTTGCAAGTTGTGCTGTATAAGTTCTAGCAGACTGAGAATACACTGTGCCAGTTAAAATGACGTCTAATTATGCAGTTAGTGTGCCAAAATTGAAAGGGCGCGAAAACTATAGTGAGTGGGCTTTCGCAGCGGAGAATTTTCTTATACTGGAAGGCATTTCGGATTTCATCACGCAAATAAAACCAGAAGAAGCCGCAGCTGATGCGAAAACTAAAGCAAAGTTAATCTTGACGATTGACTCATCGCTTTATGTTCACATCAAGGACTCGAAGACTACTAAAGGGCTATGGGAGAAACTTAAGAATTTGTTCGACGACTCCGGTTTCACCAGAAGAATCAGCCTATTGAGAACTCTAATTTCAATTCGTTTAGAAAATTGCATATCCATGACTTCATATGTCACGCAGATCATTGAAACAAGTCAAAAATTGAGTGGATCGGGCTTTAATATCAACGATGAGTGGGTCGGTTCGCTACTTTTAGCAGGATTAACCGAAAAATATTCACCAATGATAATGGCGATCGAACACTCCGGAATAGCAATAACGGCGGACGCCATTAAAACCAAGTTAATGGATATGGAAGAAGAAAGTGGCGACGTCAGCGGAGCATTTGCGAGTTTCCGTAAACATTCTAAACATAATAAGAGTGGTAGCACTGGTGTAACCAGAGACAATGGAAATACGTCAAACTCGAATGTGTCAAAGTCAAGACCGAGGGTTGTTAAATGTTATAATTGTAAAGAGAAGGGACATTACCGTAATCAGTGCCCCGATTTGAACAAAGATTCATCTAACAGCAAGTCTTATGAACGTAAACAAACGAACGCGTTCAGTGCCGTGTTCTTAAATGGCAGTTTCTCGAAAAATGACTGGTATATCGACTCGGGCGCAAGTGTACATTTAACCGCTAATGAACATTGGATAAAAAATGTTTTTCTATAGAGCATCCCATCAAAGACATTGTTGTGGCGAATAAGGAAAAGGTGCCGGTTATATGTTCTGGTGATGTGTCGATAGCGACTTTGACAGATGACTGCGAGTATGATGTAGTTGTCGAGGGAGTATTATGCGTTCCAAGTTTGACTACAAATCTGATTTCTGTGAGTCAACTGATTGCTAAGGGCAATAGAGTACAATTTAACAACAGTGACTGTGAAATTTACAATAAATATGGTGAATTAGTTGGTAGTGCTTCATTGATGAATGGAGTATACAAGCTGAGGCAGCCTGAAGCTTTCATGGCTGCAGCGATGGACTTAAGTGATATTTGGCATCGCAGGCTTGGCCATGTCAACAGCAATTACCTAAACAGAATGCAGGATGCCGTGGAAGGTCTCACACTTGACAGAAAGGCAGAAATTACAAAGTCGTCATGTACAGTGTGCTGTGAGGGTAAACAGAGCAGACTACCCTTTCCACAGAATGGCAATAGAAGTAAAGAACTTCTGCATACTATACATACCGATGTATGTGGTCCGTTTAACAATGCTTCACTTGGAGGCAAAATTGAATGTGAAAATTGGTCAAAATGTAAATAGTGAAATACCTTATCAACGGCTCATAGGGAGCCTAATGTATCTATCTGTTTTAACTAGGCCAGACATAACATATGCCGTAAGCTACCTGAGCCAGTTTAATAACTGTCACACAGATGAGCATTGGGGATATGCTAAAAGGGTTTTAAAATATTTAAAAAAGACTATAAATGTTGGTATAAAGTATTGTGTAGATGGAAATTCAGAAATAAAGGGCTTTGCCGATGCTGATTGGGCCAATAATATTGTAGATAGGCGATCTTACACTGGATTTTGTTTTGTACTTGCTAATGGTGCAATATCTTGGGAATCCAAGAAACAAAAAACTGTTGCTCTATCGAGCTGTGAAGCTGAGTATATGGCCATAGCTGAAGCCTGTAAAGAAGCCATTTTTTTGAGAGCTTTACAATTCGAAATCACAAATAAAATGTATGTTTTGAGTTTGTACAATGATAACCAGAGTGCACAAAAGCTGTCGACAAATCCTGTATTTCACAAAAGATCCAAACACATTGATGTGAAATATCATTTTGCTAGAGAGTGTGTATCGAATAACATAGTAAAATTAAAGTATTTGCCAACAGCTGATATGCCCGCTGACTTGCTCACAAAAGGTTTATGTTCTAAAAAGCATTATACCTTTATGGACTTGTTAGGTGTAGTTGTACCATAATATTAGTTTTAATTTTGAAGTCAGATTTTATATGATGATGGTAGCAGAATGTTATGATTATTTGATATAGTGGGGGTGTTGAATTATATGCAAATAATCTCCACTAAGTTACCAACAGCGCCCTCTATTATCTTATTATTCTGTTTGCAACTGTGTTTATACATAATCTGTGGTATGTCTTTATAAAATAAAAATGGTTAGTTCTTGGTTAACTGCGAAACTGTCGTTTTATTAGAAAAATATATCAAATATTTACCAAACTTTCGAAGAAATCTTAGAAATTATATTCCTTGACTTTATTATACTCCTAATCCGATATTGTTATAGCCAGAAAACCACAACGTTGAAGCTCCTCAAAACTCGGTCGCTCCGAACAAAAGTTCGGAGGGACCCTCCACGCGTTCCAGGTATACGTATATACAAAGATACATAACTAGGGAATCTTCCGGAGGCTATAAATATATAGAGTGCGGTAGGAAAACTCGTAGCGCCGGTTGTCGCGTGGGATCGTATCGATCGTAGCCTTCGCTCGTAGCGCTACGCTGTAGCGGCTCTACGAAGCATGCTGCGCTTTTTTGTGTAGCTGATTAATAAGACTTCAAATTAAATGTTATAAACCGGTTACTTTGACTTTATAAAAATTCAAAGCATTAAAATTTGAATTGGAGAGTACATTGCAATGCTTTGAATTTCTCCTTTGATTTGCGCTAAAGAGCTTTTGTTTGATACCCACAAAAAAATATAAAAAATATATAAGTATGTAAGGTACTCGTATTATGCTACAGAACTAGAATAACAATCATAATTCATCCCGTTTATAAACGCTTGATAGCAGTTTTGCGACCTATAGTTAGCTTCCATTAAATGCCAAGTGAAACGGCGGTTTTTGCCATAAAGTTAACGTAATCGGCCGTTGCCAACCGACAGAAAATAATTAAGAACTTCAGTTTAAGTCAGTACCTAAGTAAACAAGTGGTTTTAAAACAACTAGCTAGCTATGGCCTTTCAAAGATTTTCAAAAGTATGTGTAAAAACATTTGAAATTTACCCTGAGCTTTAGGGTGGAATCACATCTATCAGCATCAAATCGCATTTTGAATATACTTACATAGAAAATCGTCATTATGTTTCCGCATCAATTCATCTTTCCGCAGCTGAATTAATGGGGACGCATCTCCATACAAAATATGGATTTTTCATATACAATTAAATAATAAGTAAAAAAAAAAATGCAATTCGATGCTGGTAGACGTGATTCCACCCTTACGGTGAAAGAATTCAAAACATCGTGAGGAGTTCCCAATCCGCATTGGACCCGCGTTGGAACTACGGCCCAAGCCCTCTCATTCTGAGAGGAGGCCCATGCCCTGCAGTAGGACGTATAGACGCTAGGATGAGGATGAGAAGATGATGAGACAATTTAAAAATACTACAATAGACTTCTTAGAACTGTGCCTTTGATGACTTCCAAGCACCAAGGCTACATAAAACCTAACCGTAACCCTGTATCGCGCTGACGTCAAGAGTGGAAAGGACGTGCGGGGCGCCGCAGACCGCACGCTCGCAACGACAATTACCTCAAATGAACCGGAATTAATCGAGACTCGCTTCTTGGCCGAGCTGCGGTCTCATTTGCATTATTAATAGAGCCTGCGGGGGGCGGGGCGGGGGGAGCCCGGGACGCACTGTGTCACTGCCCCCCTCGCAATTTGCACGACCTAATGAAGAGGATCTTGCCAAGATGTTTCCGTTCATAAGATGTTTAATTTGAGTTTGCAGATCGTGGGTCAGGCCCGCTTATTGTTATTGCGTGCTCGAGCATGTTTTAAAATTTTACGACGGTTCGGTTATATTTCGTTTACAGTCCGTTTTGATGCGGTGCAATATTACACCGCATCGAATTGTTCGGTCGCGATTCGCCGCTGCCATTTTGTTATGTTTGGCTTCTGAATATGCTTTTAACGTTAGTAACCACTTTATTAGTCGTAAATGGTTTTTCTATTAATAATAATAATAATAATAAATCTTTATTAAATTTTACATTTAGGTACAATTAGATAACTTATACACTAAAATATTTTAAATTAGAACAAAAACAGTTATGTATACCTGAACTAGGAAAATTCCTGTGTTTCAGGTGTAAAAGAGCTAACAAAACTAAACTTAAATATTAAATTACATGCAAAAGAAACAAAATCATTTAGGACAATTTAAATTGTTTTAAGTAATTTAAGTAACCAACTAACTAATAGAATTATCTAACTAACTGAACTATACTATGTTTATTTTAGAACAACTAATAATAGTTCTGTATCTTCATAGGACATGTGTTGAAGTGCTTCTTGAAGAATTTTCTTAGTTTGGATGTAATTAAGCGCATAAAACTCAACTTTGGCGTTTAACCTGTTATAAAGGAATGGTGCCAGGAATGCATGAAATCTGGAGGAGAAAGGGTGTTTCTTATTTAAATTTGGTGGGCAAACTATATCCTTACGTCGCTTGTTAGTAGTTTCAATATTATATGGCAAAGCAGCATGCTGTTTTAGAACCGTGTTGATTATAAATAATTGTCTCACTGTTAGTACCTTGCAGGATTTATACAGAAGGTCCGTTGGATACAGAAAAGAGCGAAAAGTAGAGACCTTTAGGATTGCTCGCTGTGCCCTTTCAATGGTTAATAATGCAGATTTGTATGTGCCACCCCATTAAATAGTTCAAACGGAGAAAACCGAGAAATCTTCCTAATTACACTCAGATATAGTTTAGTAAGAGTCGAGGAAGGCTAGTGGTTTGACGTATGGCCATCAAGCCGAGGATGGTGGGTTTGAGCCCGGACTCACACCTCTAAGTTTCTCGGAACTTATGTGCATGAGCTTTACGGTGAAGGGAAACATAGTGAGAAAACGACACAACACAAAACAAAACAGCTGTGAAGAAATTCAATGTTGTGTGTGTTCCCAATCCGTCCTCTTAAGCTGATAAGAGACCTGAGTCCTGCAGTGAGTCCTACATATGCTGGGATATTGATGTTGTATGATTAATAAACTTACTTGAGCCAAATTTGATGCCTCAACTGTATTCAAAGGTAAATGTTTTGATGAAAAATTCAGGCATTTAACATGCAGTAGCATAACATTTTATATTGAAAATGATATCAAATTCCTAATGCCAATACATTCGTGTACGTAAAAACTTTACATTTGTTTTCGTAGATTAATTTAGCTAAGAGTTTCGGTTCCTTTAAACTCTCAAACGAATATTCAAATCCTGTCAACAAGCGTATTTACAAACACGTTAATCGTCTGAACACGTGGCTCTAATTAATCGTCAGATACCAATTAATTCACAGGTGATATGATCCGTGCCCCCCTCGCCGGGGGGGTACGTTAATTACTAGACGGCGAGACTGCTTGAAGGGCGCTAAGGACTCATCCGGACTGGCTTACACTCGGGGGAGGCTTGAACTACCTACTGTCTTATGTAACTGGCTTTAAGTATTTCTTTTTAATTTGAAAATGGATTTTTAAATCCTATCCTACTAATATTATAAATAAGAAAGTTTGTTAAGATGTTTGACAGTCAATCACACGGTAAATGGTTCAACGGATTCGGATGAAACTTAGCATACAAATAGGTACGATAAAATCTTGACTTCCAAAATTCTGTACAAAAACTCACTTGTTTTCAAATTTAATAGAATCACCTAAAGTGTAGATGGGATTGGAATGCAATGACATCCTTTTGAAGAAAAGTATGAAAAATGTACATACCTAAAGTTCGTTACATAATTTTATTTATTTCAAACATTAGGTAGTACGGTAATATATGGTAATGATTGGATAAGCTGGAAGGAGAAAACCCGTTCGTATACGGAAGTCATGACTGAGGAACATTTTTTTAATACAATATATATGATTAGAGGATATAGAATTGTTATCCGGGAAAAGACCTGAATTTCAATTACCAGAAAACTTTCGCTGTGCCATGGACAAAATTAAAAATGCAGAAGTGGCGACCTACCTTCGCAAATTGAAGAGACATCATAAAATGACGACATGAATATATGGTACTTACTTAAAACTTACAAAGCTATTATAGTAAGTAAATTGTCATAATTTATCGACGAAACGTAACGAAGAACCTATCGTGTTCTTTTTAGCCGAATTAACTGATATTATTCCGTTCGATTGCTCCATATGCATAATAATATAAGTTTTATACCTCCGTATACTGAATCTATTTCGGTACTAAAAGTTAATGATTGATAGATTCCGCATACAACCGCCCCGCATCCTATATCAAAAACAATATCGCTTCGTAGCCTTCCGTACATAAAAATCCACGCAGTAAATTGTATCGCCATCCATCTAGTCGGGCCGTGGTTCATTTTTCCCGCGTCAGGAAAGTTCGCGAGCATCCATAATGCAGGCGATGTCGGCGCGTCATCGCGGCATACGCCGAGGCCGTAAGGGTTACCTACTAGCTGTAGATTAATGAAGCCACCGAAGCCTTATTGCCGCGTCGTTGCCTTCATATATCACGCTTGTTGACTTTGATTCACAAACTTCACTGATTATTCTGAGGCTGCAACGCACGCATTCGGGTCGCCGACAGAAGTCAATGTGGAAAGGGCCAAAAACAGACGCCTATAAAAATGTTCTCTTGACTAGTAAGCTAATTTAAAAAAAACTGTCATTCATTTGAATGCAAATAATAACTGGCTTGACAAATTTCCATGAGTTTTTCCTATATCAGTGGTAGATACTTGTAACAAGTATAAAAACATGCCTTCATATAATTGACTGCCAATCATTATGCAGATTTGAAAAAAAAACATATCAAGCATATGTGTAACAATGCCAATAAACAAAACACTTAAGTATGGTAGGTATACTTAGATATTTAAATATTATTATGGTGGGCTTGTCCACTTTTTCATACATAATAAATACAGGGTGACTCCTAAGTAAGTCGTGAACATAAATTATTGTTTCTAACTTAGTTGATGTTGGATAATATAATGCAGTAACTGATTTGTTTTAATTAGTCTTATTAAATTTGAGGTGTCCATAAAATTATATCTAAATCACTATCTAGCAAATAAACCATTTCATTTCACATTGCATAGGCAAGTACCTATGTATTTATCGTAGGTTAGGGCCCTATACTGTTATCCAGGTATTTCATAGAAAAGGTAAAAATTAAATAAGAATGAGTCGAGTACATAGCCAGATACGTAACGATAAAAGCACTTTACAAGTAATGTAGAAACCTATAAAAGCTACAGAAAAAACGTACAACGGCGATATGTTTTATATTGCGAATAAACATATGGGTAAATTTACGTAATGGCCGCAGTAAAAACGAAACGCTGCCCGCGACAGGAGTCTGTAATCGTAAAAATAATAGGAGCTGTTATTGTAATTCGAAAACACAGAAGAATTAGGAAGTAGATATTATAAAGGTTCTGATTTAAATTCTGATATATTATCATGCTTTCATATGTTGTACGCCGTTGTATAAATGTTAAATCGGAGCGATTCAGCGATAAGATTCTTCTTCAAAAGTAAAAGAGAAGCCAGCAAATCGACGAATAGTTTATGTGCCGTGGACGAAAACAGCCTGATCGAGCATTACTCGCACGATATACAACGTTCTTTAAAGGAAAACAATTCCTTTCTAAAATAAAAGTCTGTTCTTTCGTCGAGTGTACCGCAGTAACATTGTAGAAGTTACGAGCGTGGCTCCCGACGCAGCTCAACTGTGAGATATTGCCTTTTTTATGGCCCACTCTACTATACTATACTGGGACAGAATAGATCACATGATGCGATAAAATATTGCCCTCGTGTTGGCACCAAATCGAATTAACCCGTCCACTTGCATACAAAGGCGACATGAGAATAGAAATGACATTATCGGGATATTCCTCGCGATTCCGAAAATGTTTTCACTGTTTAGTATGCGTACATGTACTTACATCCGTATAAGAATGTGTGGTTAACCCTCCATCGTACAGTAATAAGTAGCTCTCGTTAATTTTCAGGGGACTCTTTTTATCAAATAACGCATGACTACAAAATGATTTTAGCAAATTCAATTAAATCTATGACAAGAAAAAACTAAGACACAAAAGCAACAATTTTTAGACACAAACAAGTGATAAGGTAGCCGCAACATTCAAACAAGAATCATCTTAATCTTGGCCCCGTAATTCTTGTAATTGTACTACAATTAATACGCAAACTTGTAATTAATTTCCGCATGATTAACGGGCATAATCCGAGCTTACTCGAGATTACGTGAGCCCCGCGGTGAGTTATTGTTGCGGGCGCCGGAGGGGGTGAGGTGGTCTTGCTCTTGGTCTTGCAGCGAGGGGGGAGGCCATGGAAGACGGCAGAGAAGGCTCGCTCGAGCTTTGCTGTCCTCCCCTCAAGATTCTCGCGGACGCCGCTGCCAATTAGGGGCGCAATCGCTCACGCGGCGAGAATGCTGCCCCCGCGCCCCGCGCCCGCTCTCCGCCCACCGCTCTCTGTGTCGTGACCGTCGTCGCAACTTCCCCACTTGCTCACCAAATGAAAACGATTTCTTTTACGTTGTACTTATACTCCAAAAGGATCGCCAAACACTCGAGTGTGCCGGAAGTTTGAACGAGCACCTCAACTTATCAAAATATTCTGGACACTCTAGACTTTCAATACATTGACTGCCACGCCACAGTGACTTCTGAGAGCGTCAATTTGCATAACTTGTGAATTTCAAATTCAACTTTTACTACTTAAGCATACTTACATGTTTAAGGAAAACCTTGGTTTCTAATTCATAAAGTTAAGTAAGTAAATGGAAACCGTAATGGCTATTTCGTATCGTAATGAAGTTATAAATTAATAGCTGTTGCCCGCGAATCCGTCTGCGAAGAAAAACAACCTACGACCTATTCTCAGACCTACCCAATATGTTTTAATGTTTATTTGGGTACAAACGGTATAATATAGCTAATTACAATAGAAATCTTAGATTATACATCAACCAGTAAAGTTACCACAGGTTGATAATACATATTACTAACCAAGCAATATAAAATCGTGACATTACTTTAAAAGACTATGGATACCTATAGAGGCAGGAAATTAACATTAACATGAAAACGTGTAACGTAAAAAAGAAAAATAATAACTAAGTAACAATTTGCTCCCTAACTAAAGCTGTAAACTCTTGGAGACATGTGTTAAATATATCAAAATCAGAAAAACTGGAATTATAAATTTTACAAACTCTATTAACAAAAGAATTTCCAAAATATTTAGGACGTATAACGGGGATATCCCATACATAATCATATGAAACAGATTATTAATATGTCGAGGATTGGGGGTGGAACTCTATAACTTAATTTATTAAGAAGGTATGGGGAGTCAATTTTATTATTAATAATTTTAAACAGTAATATTTGGTCTTTTACAGTACATCGACTTTGGAGTGAAAAAATATTATTAAAATTAAATGTTTGACAATTTAGGGTGGCTTTATATTTTAAGTGCTTAATTAGTTTCTTTTGTATTCGTTCTATGGAAATTATGTATATATTATATTGCGGATTCCAAACACTGGACGCATATTCTAAAATGGGTCTGATCAAAGAGTTAAAGAGAACCAGGATCGTAGTGACATCCCGGAATTCCTTGCCCACTCTCAGTATAAAGTTAAGAAGTCGATAAGCTCTATTAGTGATATTCACAATATGATCAGAAAATAAAAGTTTACTGTCTATAAAAACACCCAGGTCTCTCACTGTAGACGTTCTCTGAACCAGTTCATTATTAAATGTATAATTAAAACTAATCAATTGTTTTTTTCTATTGAACGAGATTACAAAACATTTTTGAACATTAAGGTGCAGATGACAGCCTTTACAATATTTGGATAGGTTATTAAGATCATTTTGCATATTGTAGCAATCATCCAGTGACTTAATTACTTTAAATATCTTTTAGTCGTCTGCATACAATAAACAGCTAGTTGATCTAAGATAGGTGATGAAGTCGTTAATGAAAATTATGAAAAATAGCGGGCCCAAATGCGAGCCTTGAGGGACTCCGGATGGAACAGGGACAAAACTAGAACAGCAACCCTTAACGGCAACGGCCTGACAACGATTACGCAAGTAAGACTCAATCCAACGTAGAAGGTCGCCGTGCACACCGGCCACTTCAAGCTTCATAAGTAACACACTGTGTGAAATTTTATCAAAGGCCTTGGAATAGTCCGTGTACACAGCATCCACTTGTTGTCCCTGTCCCATGGCATCATAGACTTGATCTACAAACTCACACAAGTTCGACTCTGTGGACTTTTTGTCAACGAAACCGTGTTGCTCACTAATAATAAGAGGTCTAAAGATAGGAAAGATTACGTCATATATAATTTTCACCAATAATTTAGGAATGATACTCAATTTAGAAATAGGTCTATACTTAGAAATGTCATGACGGTCTCCAGACTTGAATACAGATGTAACGAATGACCGCTTCCAGATTCTGGGCATCTCACCCTTTTTCAGAGACATATTAAATAAAATAGAAATGGGCTTTGATAGTTGACTTCTACATTCATGTAGGAACAAGGCAGGCACTCCGTCCGGACCGACACCCTTGTTCACATTTAACTTTCTGAGATAAGAGCAGACCTTATTACATGTTGTTTCTATATGACCGATACTTGCTAAGGGGGAATCTTGAACAAGTCAGATATGAAGTATCTTTTTTATTTATTTTTCAACTTCATTTTTTATTACTTTTATGGTCATCCCATGAAACCATATATATATTTCAAACTAAATACAAACTGAAATATAGATGCACAGAAAAAACCCCAGAAAAAAGACCAATGCTGGGAATCGAATCCAGGTCCTCAGCGTTCCGTGCTGCGTGCTTACCCCTACACTATCACTGGTCTAGAGGTTAGCGACGAATCTTTCCCATACATCGTACATTTCAGTCTGTTGTAATCACTTTATGCAGTGATAAAGCGCTCATCTATGTTATGCCCTCTACCGAGAGACTTTAACACTCCTTCGGAGCTAACCGCTCACCTGGACCAAGAGATGGCGCTACTGTGCAACTTTAAACAAGCAATCTTGGTTAATAATAGTGGGCATGTCACAAGCAGCATCAGACGGTTCAAACACAGAGTGAAAATATTTATTAAAAAGGTTGCATATCGCAGTACCATCAGATGCTGTCTCACCATCCAAATACATGGAGTCAGGCAAGACAGAGGTATTTTTCTTAGATTTTATGAAATGCCAAAAATATTTACAATTTTCTTTGATTTTTGATTCGGCAAAAGCTAAATATTTACGATAACACGCATCCTGAACTAGAGAAAAAAAATCATAAAACTCGGTCAAGCCGTTTCGGAGGAATTCAATAACAAACACCGTGACACGAGATTTTTATATATTAGAAGAAGATTCGATTTACGTGTCCATGAGACACAAGACACTGAGTTTTTTTATAGTAAGTAAACGGTAGGTACTATTATCTAAACTCATTCAGGTTCCGAGTGGACGTAGGCCGGTTGGTCGTCCCAGGTACCGCTGGAGGGACGAGGTCCTGAAAGACCTTTTGGATCTCGGGGTCGAAGACTGGCAAGAGCTGGCTCAAGATCGCAAAGCATGGCGTAATCTGGTGTTGGAGGCCAAGACCCACTTTGGGTCACTGCGCCCTGGCAGTAAGTAAGTAAGTATTCAGGTTCACTTTCCCGTTTTTAGGATTCTATAGTCAATATAGCTCGTAGAAATGATGGCCGATGGGGCAAAAAGATTCTCGAGTGGCGTCCACGGACCGGAAGACGCAGTGTAGGTAGGCCTCCAACAAGATGGAGCGACGACCTGGTTCTGTTCAGGTTGCGGGATCGCGTTGGTTGCGGATGGCACCGGACCGATCTGTTTGGCGAGCATTTGGGGAGGCCTATGTTCAGCTGTGGACGTCTTTCGTCTGAAATGATGATGATGATGATGAGTCAATATAGCCAAAACGGAAAGCTTAGCTTAGTTTCGTCATGTCTGTCCGCGGCTTAGCTCTCAGTAGGTAACTTACCTACCACCTAGAATGCCTCCTAGATAGTTACATTAACGAAATTATAAGACAAACTATCACAGCTATATAAGTAGGCTTCATTAAAGTCACGGGTCACTCAAGACTCGTATTAGTAGTCGAGGTTTGGGCCCGACTTGTTTCGAATAAATTTGAGGTTCTTTTTCAAGAATGATTCTTTTTAGACGACCAGATGGCCTAGTGGTTAGAGACCCTGACTATGAAGCTTGAGGTCCCGGGTTCGATTCCCGTGTCGGGGCAGATATTTGTATGAAAAATACGAATGTTTGTTCTCGGGTCTTGGGTGTTTAATATGTATTTAAGTATGTATCTATCTATATAAGTATGTTTATCCGTTGCCTAGTACCCATAACACAAGCTTTGCTAAGCTTACTTTGGGACTAGGTCAATTGGTGTGAATTGTCCCGTGATATTTATTTATTTTATTTATTTTATTCGAATTGAAAGCCAACCGTGGACAAACACGTACACGTAGGTACGTGTGAATGTAGGCTTTACAGTAGTAAACCAAAACTTAACATTGAATATTTGTCGCATATTGTTACGGAACCCTACATTGTACGTACCCTGATATGCATTTGACGTGTAGATTTATATTTTCAACTTTTTTGGTTACAAGGTCGGTGAAGATTTTTTACCTAATTATCCTTAACCTTCTAAGTACAGATGTTTTTAGAAAACTCTTCAATGTTACTTTTATTTGCATAAAAAGAAAACAATTTTCATTCGATCACTTGCTCGGTGCAGGTCGACACCTAGATATAACTAGCTTTTGCCTGCGACTTCGTACGCGAAGACAATAACGTTAGTTGTTCCAAGTGGTTCGTATGAAATTTGGCACACAGGTAAGTTTTTTAATAGGATAATGCCAGGAAAATGCAAAGTTCCCGCGGAATAGGAATAAGTGAATTCTATGGCCGCTGAGCCGTGGTGGCCTAGTGGTTTGACCTATGGTCTCTTAAGCAGAGGGTCGTGGTTTTGTGCCCGGCCTTGCACCTCTGAATTTTTCCTTATTCATGTGCTAAATTACGTATGAAGTTAACCGTGAGCTTTACAGTGAAGGTAAACATCGCGAGGAAAGCTGCACACACCTGTGAAGAATTTCCATGGTGTGTGTGAAGTTCCCAAATCGCACTGGGCCCGCGTGGGAACTACTGTCCAAGTCCTCTCGTTCTGGGACGAGGCCTGTGCCTGATTGAAACAGGCTTATTTTATCCCAAGAAAGTGAAAAGCAAAGTTCCCACGGGATAGAAATAAGTATTTTGACCTATTTTGAAAATCAGAGCCAGTGTAGCTTTTTATTAGTATTTTTTTTAAATCAGGCCCTAAGTTAAATTCACTTATATCTATCCCGTGGGAATTTTGCATTGTCCTGTAGAAAAGTAGCCTATGTCAATCAGGGATACTGGAGCTTACTATTAGTGAAAGGATTTTTTAAATCAGCCTCGAATTTGGATTGATTTACTTCTATCCCGCGGGACTTTTGCATTTTCCCGAAGAAGAGTAATGTATACCAATCAGGAATAGTGTGTGATAAAAAGTAATCTGTGTCAGTGAAGGATAATGTAGCTTTCTAGATAGATTTCTATTGGTAAAAGAATTTTTAAAACCAGCCCCGAAGTTGAATTCAGTTTTTTCTATCCCGTGGGAATTTTACATTTTCCCGATAAAAAGTAGCCTATATCAATTGGGGATAGTCATATCATATTATATGAAAGAATTTTTACAATCAGCTCCGAAGTTAAATTCAGTTTTTTCTATCCCGTGGGAATTTTGTATTTTCCCGAAGAAAAAGTAGCTTTTATCAAGTAGGGACAGTCATATCACATAATATGTAATAATTTTTAAATCAGCCCCGAAATTGAATTAATTTATTTCTATCCCGTGGGAATTTCGCATTTTCCCGGATAAAAGGTAACCTATGTCAATGAAGGATAATGTAGCTTTCTAATGGTGAAAAAAAAAATTAAAATCGGCTCAATAGTTTCAGAGATTCCGCTACAAACAAAAAAACAAAGAAAGTCTAGATATTTCCCTATCCCGTGGGAATTTCGAAAAATCCTTCTTTAATGCACCTCTACAATACTCAAAGTACATGTATGCCAAATTTCAAGTCTCTAGCACCAGTAGTTTAGGCTGTACGTTGTCTGTCAGTCAGTCAGTCAGTCCGGTACTGTTTTATAGGTATAGATAACGGATCCTGTACTATCTGTGACTTATTAGCTCAGGTAGGTGCTCATTGTACTAGAAAGCTGTAATTTGGTCTGGGTGTAAGTTGTAAACACACCGATAATAAACCGACTTTAGACCTTAGGCCTGCAAGAAAAAACGCGCAAGTTGCATTACATTGCGAGGCAGCAAAGCAAGAGATTGAAGTGGTCGGGTCGATCCAGCGCTGCAATGTAATGCAACTTGCACATTCTTGCAAGTCTAAACTTGGCTATTTGAATGGTGATAGTGACCAACTGTGCTGTGCCATCTATGTATGTGCTAGAGATGCGCCGAGTACAACTTTTACCGAGTAACCGAGTACCGAGTATACTCGGTTCAAAGTTTCTCAAACCGAGTACTCGGCCGAGTTACTCGGTTCTGTTTTGAGGCGTGGAAACGGGTTTAGACAGGTTTGCGCGGCGCTACCAGCCACCGCGAGCGAACGTCGCGGGGATCCCCGCCTTCTCCCAGCAAATTAGTCAGTTTTTATTTAACAAGAAATTCGCATTCGGTCCGCATATTAATTGCTTAAATATTTTAAAAACATTGGAAATAGATGATTGTGTACAGTGACTGTTGACACAATGAGTATACGCAAAAGGTCGCGAATCTGGATGTTTTACAAGTCTGTTTTATTTTAATACACATGATTAATAATAAGTAATTTTATTTAGACCGAGTATACTCGGCATTTGAACCGAGTTATTCGGCCGAGTACGAGTATCAAAAAAACTGCCGAGTACACCGAGTACCGAGTAGTAAACGAGTACTCGGCCCATCTCTAGTATGTACGTAGTTAAGAAGGCGGTTAATAATATTCACAGTAGGTTGCGCAATGATTTTATGCGGTTTTGAGTTCTTATGGCAGTAAAAGTTAAAAGATGTCTAGTTTATGTTTTTTGTTATTTACTTACACCCTCTAAATATGTACTTATACATAAACTCGTAATAATATTAATGTAATAGTTTGAATAACACGTCAAAACATTCATTTAATTAAGTATTATAAGCCACATTGAGTAATAATATTAAAAAGAAAACAACATTATAGAATTATAGAAAAAATAAAATAGGAACGAAAATACAGAATTACAAAATTTTACCAAATTGCATTTATCTCGATATTAATTTGCTTAAATTCAATAACAATCGATGATAACATTCAAAGTAAACAAAAAAAAATACATTCCAACAAAAAAGACAATTCGTTCTGAGTCTCGAACGCAAGGTGTTTCATGAATGAAATATGGTTTGTAGAACTACTTTCAGCGAAATAAAGTAGGGTAGTAGTAGTAATATTATAGTAGTAGTGCGCGTTCATTGCCTCATTCAACGTGGTTAGGTACTTAAGTGAGGCAATCATTAGTCGCGTCAATTAAGCTTTTTCGTCGAAAGTCCTCAGAAACAGCTCCGATTTTGATCATTTTTTTTAAATTTTTGTTTTTTATATTAATTAAAATCAGAAACCTTTTAAGGGGGGGAAATAATTATTTATATTGTTTAAACAATATGTATGATTATTAAATAGGAAAAAATGTTTCGCTTCATTATTTTTTATTAAGATTACTATTAGGTTATTTGCTATATTTTCTCCCTAAGTCCTAAGGGTTACGGTTTTGGAGATATGATTTTTTAAATGTTTTTTCTAAAATTTCCCGAAATCCCACCTTTAAACGTTCGTAACTTTTTTAGTAATGTTTGTAAAATTATTATTTTTTGTATTTAATACTTGGCAATACATGCTTGTTCAAATAGTAATAGTTTGTATTCTAATTGATAGTCTCAAAGGGACGTACGAGGTTTTTATTCCACAAAATTATTGATTGTGTGAAAAAAATCTAACTTTGAAATTCAATTATTAAAAAACTAAAGACAATTGAGAGCTTCATTTTCTTTAAAATACTTCTTCTAACGATATGCTACACATTGATAAAAATTAATCTGAGTCAAATTAAGGGGATATTCCGTCAATAGAGCGGAAATTGTTTGGAATCAGCGAGTAAAGCAACTTTATTTTTTTTGATCGTTTTTTTTAAATGGTTAGACAAAGTGGCCACCAAAGTGAGGCGGTTGCACCGCTCGAATAGTGACCCAGTTTGTCTAAAAAAATTATATTATATGAGATTATGTTTGTTTTGTATCTTATTAATTCTCCTTTATTTTGATACTAAACTTGCACCATTTACTCTATACTGTTTCTTTCTTTCCCAAGGTAGCGTGGTAGATTGTTTTGTTGCTCTATAAGACTGCCCTTGTATTTTTTCAATGTAACATTTTTAGAAATTGTTTATTATGTAGTGTTCAATTAAAGAATCATTATATTGTCGATGACAAGGAGTCATGTATATAGACCCGTCCGCCTTTTGAACGCTACATACCAATATAGTTATTTACTTCTTGCAATCACAATATAAAATGGAATTCGTAGTACTTGGTTAGTGTCCTGGGTATTAATAAGGTAGGTTAAGTACCCCAGTGCCTTGCGGTGCCCCAATAGCCGACACTTTCAATCTTAATTCGTAGCAATAAAGATGTCAAGCAGGGTGTTGATTATTGGAATTAAACTGAAGAACAATGTGGTATTTACCTTACCGATTTCTTTTTTTGTGAATCTACATAACAAAAAATACAAAAATAAAGTGCGTCCAAATTCAAGTTGTGAAGGCCCGTGACGTCACTTCTAAGTAAGAAATATACCAAGGCGTGACGTCGCACGACTCTTTATTGGGCTAAAGCTTCATAATTTTATTATTTAATTAACAAAAGAAAAAATACGTGTCGAATACTTTTTGATAATTCAACTGGCGGCTTAATTATATATTTTTACAAATCCAGCCTATTGTTTGCCAATAATGACATAAATACTTTCATAATAAAATGTCAAATAAGACAGTAAGAAAGGTTTTCTTTTAAATAAAAGAAAAATACATATAAGATGAAAAGTTCACCGGCCGTCGGCTTCGGTAAAGGATAAACTCCGAGCTCTTAAGTATTTTACACCGTCGGTAAAGTTTATTACTGTTATAGAGGTATCCCCTCTAATTTTATGATTTTTCAGTATCACGGCAAATTAAATAGCTTTTCAAATTTATTCACTTTCCGTAAACAAACTTTTTACAGTTGCAAAAAGAAACAAAACTCAAACGGTGCGTGATAACCACAAAAGTGGTGTTTTGTGTTTTGGCTTTCGACCATTTTCTAGCTGTTTCCGTCCACACTTAAAGCAAAAAAAGGTTTAGTAACTAGGTACTTCCTAGAAGATAGAACCAGGTCCATAAATATCAAATGTAGAGTCATTGCACTACAGACACGTGCACGAAACTGACTAGTAGGTAGGTATAGGTGAAAAACTTTAGTAAATGACCTGTTGTATGAAGTAGTGCACAGAATTTATATGGAGCTTAAGGCTTTTTTCAAATTTGGAACGTCAATTTGTTTATACCGACACGTTACTACTACATACAACAGGTCTTTTACTTTAGTTTTTCACCTATACCATATGTAGTACAGTAAAATTAAATAAAGTTTACCACTGACAGATGGTTTGCCTTCATTTCATATTCAACTTAAACGACCTACAAATAAAGCCAATTTTAGAATACTGTTACCCACGTTTGCAGATTTTGTAATAGCTACTTTATTTTTATGGTGTTAAAAATGGAAATGAAATGAAGGCAATCCATCTGTCAGTGGTAAACTAAAAGGAAACGTATTGTAGACACTGTAATTAAAATCTAAACAAAGGTATACAGGGTGATTCAGAAGTCACGAGCAGGAGTGAAAGGGGTGATGGGGAGATTCACACTGAGCAACTTTTACTATGGAACCAGGCCCGAAAGCGCGAAAAAAGATCATCTAATCAAGAGTTACCTAATTGATCGGTAATTGATCGCTACCTATCCGAAATATATGGAACAGCAGATTTCTCTGCGATTTCGTGGCTGATCCCGTAGTGAAAGTTGCACAGTAGCCCTCCTCATCACCCTTTTCACTCCTGCTCATGACTCCTGAATCAGCCTGTATATGCCTATAAATACAGTACGTACACAGAACAAAATCTACCAATAACTAACGTTTTATTTAAACAGAATCATTAAGTAATTTTCATAAAATGTATTGGAACCTACTGACATAGGCATCAGGTAGGTACGCTTGAGACGTACCCTGCGTAGGTAGGTAGGTACGCAAGGCCGGATTCACCATTAGGCAGAGTAGACAACTGCCTAGGGGCCCCGCATAAGCTAAGCGTCAGTGATACTGCAATACCGCGTAACTAGCTTTTTCCATAAGGCTTAACTTGAAACTAAATAACAGGGAAAATAAGATAAAATAGACCTTATGGGTAAAGCTAGTTACGCGGTATTGAAGTATCACCGACGTAAGGGCCCCGCGCACGTACAAAATGTTTTATTGAGTGAAAATTTGTAGCCTCAATTGCAAAAGATTTTTTTTAACGCATAGTTGATTTGATTGAACTTGAACTGAGCTGATGATCTTCAAACTGCTAAAGAGGTGCCCCGAGAATAGCATTGCCTAGGAGACCCAAGAAAATTATTCCGACACTGAGTGTAGGTTACTCTAAACAATTATTCATCATTCTCAACCGGCAAAAATATTGATGAATACTTAGGTAACAAACAAATAATTAGTAAATACTAAAATGCATACCAAATATCCTATAAATGTTGTAAAGAACCTAGAGCCAATAGGTAGGTATATTAGTCATTTCTTCCATTGGTCCATGTTTTGATGCGCCATGTTGAAAATATTCTTATATCTATCTATTTACCACGTCACATGGCCTTAAGCTTTGCACCTAAACAGAAACAAAAAAAAATACCCAGTAGGTACCTACTTGCTGGTTATAATAAAACTTGCACACGTACACATGTCTATTTTACATTCAAACAAATCCCGTATCATTGTATGAATCTCTATAACAATGAAATTATGTTGTTTTAAACAATGGCTTTATGGTATTCAGAAGTGGAAGAGAGCATAGGATGGTAGCCCCAATGATCTGTATCCAAATGATGCGAGCCCCATCATTAAAATAATATCGAGGCGTGGAAGGGAACCCCATTAATAGGCCCTAACTTCTCATATTTTAGCCACGATTGAAGTCCTAATGGGTTAATAGCCTAATAGCCTCTTAACCCTTTCAACGCCACGCCTCGACAAAACGTAAACCTGCTTTGAATCTTATGTCAATGTGTCAAGATCACTTTGACACTGTACTTTGTGACACCTATATGTGTCGTTGGCGTTGAAAAGGTTAATGGTACCTACTACAGAAACCACAGTGGTCTTTTTCTTAATAATAAATAAATATCGTGGGCCAATTGACAACAATCGACTTCCCAAACGTCCCAAACTAAGCAAAGCTGGTTCTAGGAGTCATCATCATCATCCCAATCTATATACATCCCACTGCAGGGCACAGGCCCCATCTCAGAATGAGAGGGTTTGGGCCGTAGATCCCACGCGGGCCCAGTGCGGATTGGGAACTTCGCACACACCTTCTTTTTCTTTCTTCGCAGGTGTATGCAGGGGGTTCTAGGGGTAGATACTTATTAAACAATGGACAGATATAGGAACACATACATACATGTAAGACTCCAGAATAAACATTCGTTTTTTTTCATACAAATATATGCCCAGACCGGGGATCGAACGCGGGACCCCTTGATTCGTAGGCAAGTTCTCTAACCACTAGGCTATCAGGTCTTTAGGTACTTACGTTGCAAGTTCATGGCGGGCGGGAATATGTGGTGGTTGCGCATGGGCTCCTGCGGGCGCGCGCAGGGCGGCGGCGGCGGCTGGTAGCGCATGCCTTGGTAGCGGTACGCCGCTTGGGACATCTGGCCGCACGAGGCCAGCTCACCCCAGGACAGCTCGCCGCCGCCCGAGCCCAGGCAGCCGCCCTCGAACCCGCCGCCGGCCCCGCTCAGGTACCCGTACTCCATGCCTCGGCCTCTTCACGACACCAGGGTCCAGCCGCGTCGCGTGCGCCGCGCCGCGCGGGGCGCGTGCGTCTTCTGTCGGAGGGCGCCGCGCGAAGGCTCAAAGCCACATAATTGGATGAGCCGCGAGTATATCGAATTATGCCGATTACAGATGGTATCGGATCGCAACGTTAGTTTTTGCGAGCGGAGGACCGCGCTCTCGCCCCACTCGAAATCGAATGATAAGCCTAATTCAATAAGGGCGAGCTTCGAGGAGGGGGCGGGGCGCGCACCCCCTGCGCGCTGGCCAATGGGGGCGGCCGCCGCGGGCGCCGCGCCCCGCGATTGGCCCGCCGCCCCCGCTCCTCGCGCGCGAGGGGTGCGTGTCACGACACTTGTCTACTTTTCTTTTCGCCGACTGTTCCTTTGTCATTGAGGAAAATAAAAAAGTTGTAATTAACGATCCAGGTACTTAATGAATGGCTTTAGGTATTTAAATTCAGTCTTATTGTAAGTTCCTAGAAACTTGCTTTACATCTGTGTGCGGCGTGTCCTGTCTGTGGCGGGGAACTGAAAAATATCCAACAAAAGTTGTGATGCTGCGTCCTTGTCCCGCGCGGGTTTTTTAATTTGTCCCGGAACATGTGTGCTCTTGTATCGCGGCCGAGGCACCGTTCTATAAACACTATAGAAAGTTCAAGTCTTTTAGTTTTAGAAGAGCTTCTGACTTCTCAAGAGTTATTTTATAAAGGAAGATGTGTTAAAATGCTCGACTTATTCTTTTTAAGACCTTTTTCTTCTTCTGTTTTTTTTTTTCATTTGTTGGCAGTGAAAATAGGTCGAATTCTAATATAATTCCGTCCTCTAGGAGGTACTTATGTAGGTAATAACCTTATTGAAATTAACTTATTTACTTACTTAGGAACCTACCCTAACAATTATATTTACATTATATATCGAATTAATTGAATTACATCACACATAGGTAATTTTACACCTAGTTGCTAAACATGCAAACTGTCCTGGATATAAGCAATTACCTAGTTTCAGTATGTACCTAATTATTACACCGACAAAACTCAAAAGAGCGACGTTCAAGCCCCTAACTTTCCAACACTGAAATCTTACTTGGTTCATTTTAGACAAAATAAATTACTTAACACGTTAGCTGCGGCACCAATTTTTGCATACTTTCCGTTCCTGCGGCACGAGGTATAATCGGCCCGTACCGTGACCAGACGTTAGGGCGACACGCGGTCTATTAGACCCCACCTCCTTTTACAGACTAAAATCCATTTTCTGGCGCGAAATCAAAGATAAATGAGAATTTTGGTCCTTATTGATATAGACAGTGAATTGATGAACCCTAATCCACCGTCGCCCCGGGATCTGATGGCTAGTTTAGGAATTATTAGCAAAACAAAATATGGGATCTTATACACCTCGTAACGCACTGAAATAGGGCAAATTTTCGCTGCGATTAGTGATGGGAAAAATAATATCGACGTTTTTAAACTGTCTTAACTACGCAACGACTTGACCGATTTTGATCAATTATATCTCATTAGATCGTTTTAAGGGCAAAACCTGGCAAAACAACACAAAGCTATCAAAGGATACATTTTTTTTTAAATAATCTAAATTGTGCTTGAAGGCGCCATAAAGAAAAAAAAACCGGCCAAGTGCGAGTCGGACTCGCGCACGAAGCGTTCCATTCTATACCATTAACAGGCACCTATTACAGACTTATTATTGGAAAATAATGGATTACGGTTTATGCATAAGGTTTATCTTTCTATTTGTATATGAAAATCTTAATGCGGTTCACAGAATAGAAAAAAAAGGCAACCAGAAGTAGAAAAGAAACTGTCCTATTTATTCTGCCTCGGGCTTTAAAAATACACTTATTAGAACTTGAATTAACATTAAAAAATCAGTATCAATATACTTTTTTTATAAAAATCTCAATATATATGTTGTACTTATTTATGAGTGTTCGACGTGATGCACAACACTGGTCGCGGGAAGCTCGCGTTCAGTGCGGTACGAGGTCAGGGGGGATATGGGACGTTTTAGCCTCGTTCCGCACTGCATTAAAATTATATTAATTCAGTGCGGCACGAGGCCTAAGACATCCGGTACCAAGGTAGGTACACCACCGAGTCCGGAACCATTTAGTGATCTCAAATATATATTTATCTCTTTCCTACACTGGACCAAACCAAAGCTATGCCATTCGCACGACAGAGAAATTCACTTTTTTGCTTGCCGCACCACAGGGAAGTTGCATCAGGGGTGATTTAGGCCTCGCTTCGCAGTTAACGTGTTAACTCAGTCTCCCTGTTTTAGTAGGCATGAAGGTAGGATATTCAGTCCAGCCTAAGTAGGTACTTAGGTATTTTTGTGTAGCACGCATTTACTTACCTAATTAAGGAAATAGCATAGGAATGTATACCTGCGGTGGTATACATACCTACCTACAACTAACTAGTGTATATTTAATTATTTGACAGCAATATACTGTTACGGTGTGACCTGTGGCCCAGTGGCGTAGCTACCGTAGGGCAAGCGGAGCAGTGCACCGGGGCCTCCAAGCTCAGGGGGCCCCGAGAAACTCAGGGGGGTATGAGAAACGCGGCTATAAAACGCTACTAGTGAATTTACAAGCGCGCGAGTCTAGTGAATTTAAAGTGCATTCATCCTTACTTGTCTTATCATGTAAACCAGTGGTGGGCAAAGTACGGCCCGCGGGCCAACTCCGGCCCGCGAAACCATTTTATCCGGCCCGCCGCGGATACATCGAAATAGTTTGTATATGGCCATAGTTTGTATAGTTTTAAAATTTTGCAGTTTTGCTGCAATTCTGGCCCGCCTCCGAAATTTCTCAAGCTTTCTGGCCCCCCACGAAAAAAGTTTGCCCACCACTGATGTAAACAAACACGGGTTGGGGCCCTAGTTTATTTTTTGCCCCAGGGCCTTTGGTTAACTAGCTACGCCACTGCTGTGGCCCCTCAAGCAGAGGGTTGTGACTTCGTGCCCGGCCTTGCACCTATGAGGTTTTTGGAAGTTATGCTCAAAATTTATTTGAAATTTATGAGCTTTACGGTGAAGGAGGACATTGTGAGGAAACTTGCACACATCTGAGAAGAAATTCAATGGTGTACATGTGAAGTTCCCAATCCGCACTAGACCCGCGTGGGATCTACGGCTCAACCCCTCTCATTCTGAGTGGAGGCCTGTGTCCTGCAGTGGGACGTATATCTATAGGGTGGGATGATGATGATACTTACTGACTGATCTTAATAGAAATATATAAAATAATCACTCCTAATTGATGTTGTTAGTGTTGTGTGCTACCCTACATTTGACAATGACAATAAAAGTGATGATGAAAACGGGGGTAGTTGTGTGTCGCTGTCAGTTGCGTCGAGCAGCCGCACGACCAGAGCGTTAGCACGCAGTGCGCGTTTGGCAACCTCCGCGACGTGTGACTCTGGGAAGAAGATCTACGGATTAGCTCGAAACATTTCGAGTTAAACTCGTTTGAAGACGTGAGTGATCACTATAATCACTCCAAAGTCCCCATATGCCTACTATGCCAGAATGTCCTGAAGCTCAACACCTATACCGGGCGAAAGGCCAAGATATAACAGATCTGGATAGAACAAGAAATAAAATCCATGTCACTTTTTTGAAAATACCTAAATATCTATTACTAAATATGTGTTATACGACTCTATTATCGCTTAACTAAGTGACATTGTTTTTTTTTATTTCTTCCAGAACTGGTATAATTTGACTTCTCGCCCGGTACCAGGTTATCGTTAAGTTTTAAGACTTCCTGTATACATAGGTAGGTACAAACACTTGTAGGTATGCTAGTAGAAGTCAAAACGCTAACGGTAACAAGGGATACCTGAGTGGCAATTTAATTACTCCAGTGACACAGTGCAACTCTTAAATATTGTTGATGATGACTAGCATGCTGTAGTAATATCCTAATATCAAACCAACTGAATCTTGGACCACTGTAGAAACCTTTCACAAAAATGAAATATCATAGGGAAAATCAGGGCGCTTACTATGAGAACCCATTGCAGTGAGTCAAGAGTCTGGTTTGACTTGAACTCTACAGCCATTAAAGTACCTACATAGTAAGATACCTGATTAAACTTCTTTTTCAGAAATAAAAAATAATTGCCCCTAGTTCCCCGTAAAATTAATGTTCCTTATTTTAATTTTTCAGAATCTTTTAGAATGAACTATACTTACGAGAGAACCCAACAGTGGCGTAGCTACCGTATGGCAAGCCGGGGCAGTGCACCAGGGCCCCCAAGCTCAGGGGGCCCCTCGGACTCTGACTTACAAACTATAAACGCGGACCTATGACAAACGCGGCGCTCTTCAACAGCGTGACTATAAAACGCTACTACTAGTAGTGAATTTAAAATCGCGCGAGTTTAGTGAATTTAATGTGCATTCATCCTTACCTTGTCTTATCATGTAAACAAACACGGGTTGTGGCCCTAGTTTATTTTTTGCCCCAGGGCCTTTGGTTACCTAGCTACGCCACTGGAACCCAATAGGATTTTTTAACATTTCCAGAAATAAAGTTTAACAGTTTAGACCAAAAAACAATTAAAACTTTGAGGCACTACTACTATAGACATTTTTAATGACATTCAATATTGACCCTACTCAGCCAGAACAATACAACGCTACACTAGCCCACTGCAAATCTACATTGTTTATTTATATTATGAACTCTATCTACCAAATATCTAAACCAGTAAGTATCATATCCGTGCAGGATTATATTAAGCTTTTCAATTTCAGCGCTGTTTTATTCCCGCCCTAACTGAGTTGGAGGACATTAAAGCGCAGCGGGACACAAGGGAGGTCTACGTGAGAAAACAGAACACTGGTAATATGCCGCATATGCACGCATGGGCGCATAGGCGCATGGGTGCAAGGGAGCATGGGTGCAAGGGAGCATGACATGAGCCCCGCGGGATGTGCGACAATATCTGTTGTTTACTTCCATTGTCATGTTATTTATTGCACTTTTTATTGTTTTAGATGGTGTCCCAATAAAAATATAAGAACTTGAATTGTTGATGAATGTTCAATTTTGCGGGCAAGATTATTAAAAAAACATTTTTAATACATTTCTATAACGACTCTAATTCTATTTTGTTGTCGACATTTGATTACCTACCGCAATACACAAAAATTCAAAGTACGTAATATCAATCACGTAATGAGTACATACAGTCGCCACCAGAATTAAAAAAAAATACCTAGGTACCCAAACAAATTATAGCCATAAATTACATTATTATTACTTCCATTTTGTTGTAATTGTACCTATTTACACACCAAATTTGAAATAAATTGGACTGCAGGATCGACTGACTAGATTACTTTACAACATAAGTTAATTATAATATACTTACTAGCTGTTGCCCGCAACTTCGTTTGCGAAGAACTCGTTTATCGCTATCCCGCGGGAACTATGCAATTTTCCGAGACAAAAACTATGCTATGTTATTCCCAAGGTCTCCATACCAAATCTCATGTGAATCTGTTCTGCCGTTATTGCGTGACTGAGTAACAAACATCCAAACATCTTCACAAACTTTCACATTTATAATATTAGTAGGACTTATATTCACGGGGTACTCAATACTTAGTAAGTACCTATCATTTTATTCGATGTCTATAACGCATACCTACCTACTACTTTTTATATTACTATATGTAATGTAAATGTAACACACATGTATTAATGACAATATACTAAAATAACTTGTCGCATTGCGCCGTTGTATCGCCAAGGAAATGTGTTGGACTGGGAAAGAGCCGGACACACACTCACTGCCTTTGTCCTTTATGAGGACTAATATCGAAGGTACCCCGACATTTTGAGCGCCTGCCTTTTACAAATAATTTCTACCCGAAAGCGAATTTTCCTGTAGATCCTGCTAAATTTTGGCTAAATCAGTCACAGAGACGCACTCAACCCGCGTTTATCTGCAAGAAATACTTAAATCTAAGTATTTCCTACTTCTTGAAGAACAAAGTGGTCTATGGAGGAAGTTCAGATAGGTCTTGGAAAACTTATCATACAAATGTTTCTCATTAAGGTGTAACGGCACGCTCTAGGCGCGAAATTCAAACTTTTTACAGTTTTTAATTTATTGTGGGTAAACGGTGTAACTGTTTAACTTCATATGGTATTTGCGCTTGTAAAACAGTGTTCTTTATATTATTGTGTAAAGTTTTTTAACAATAAAACTATTAGCTTGAAATAAAAGTTGTCAAAGCGTTGAAAGTCCGAATTTCTATGTTTGACAACTTTTATATCAAGCTAACAGTTTTATTCTTAAAAAGCTTTACACAATAATATAAAGAACACTGTTTTACAAGCGCAAATACCATATGAAGTTAAACAGTTACACCGTTTACCCACAATAAATTAAAACCTGTAACAATTTTGAATTTCGCGCCTAGAGCGTGCCGTTCCACCTTAAGATGTCATTTTACCATTTTTTTTTATTGTGCTACCACAACACAAAAACCGATCGAGTTGAAGCTTCTCTTGCCAAGTCAAAGCAATGAAGTGAAATAAAATAATTACCTAGCCCTTTTATTAATTGTCAACGTGAACTAGGTCTTTTAAGTTGTAAACTTTATATCGCAGACCTAGAAAAATAAATTAATTGTTAGAAAAATGCAAGTTTTTTGCTGACTGTACTGTACATTTACCTACTACCTACGATCATCTAACCTACATTTGTATTCTTACAAAAATTCAAGTCAATCCGACAACTGAAAGTTAGTTTAATTCGACTTCCAAGATTTGACCTACACAAACATACACGCTAACTAACACGACAAGATAAATAAAAGCTTGTAAAACAAAATGATCAAATTGATCAAGCGCGTTATACGTAGAACGGCTAAGGCATCATCCTAGCACTGAATGTTTTCTATTACCAACCCCCGCCCTGCGACACTTCCACGATGAAAAACAAAAAGTCGCGTAAAATATGTGATCACTTAGCAACCTGCAATCAAACAACAACAACTGGCGTGTAGTTTTTCACTTTCACCGAGAACACACTTTTTCTTGCCAGACACTATGCGTTGGATAAATTTATTAAATTTTAGCTTTTTGAGACAGCTTTTGTGTGTGTATAATTATTTAAATTGAAGGCGTTGATGAGAAACAAACATGAGTCACTGTAGACTAGACTTTTAGTATATTTTTAGGTTTTCTTCAATAACCATTTAAATATGAAACTACCGTGTGACTAATATAGTGAAAAAATACGGATACCTAACTCACGTACCGGGATAGTGGTTAGTCGGTACCCCAGAGTCGGACAACATTGTTGAATATTGGTACTGCGTCAATGATGAGTGTGAACGAGCCAGGGTGATGTTGTTAATGTTGTGTATTACCCTACATTTAACAAAGACAATAAAAATGACGATGAAAACGTGGGTAGTTGTGCGCCGGTATCAGTTTCGTCGAGCAGCCGCGCGAGCAGAGCACTGGCGCGCAGTGCGCGTTTGTCAGCAGCAGCACGCCGTGGCGTGGGCTTCAAGAGGAAGGGCTACGGATTAGCCCGAAAGATGTCAGGCTAAACTTGATCATCGACTTGAGCTATCCATGTACCAGAATTTTGTATGAAATTTAATAAGTGAGAAACACCTACGTCAATCATGTGTCTAAAACTCGTCAATAAGATATTTTTGTCTTTAAGAAACTATTTGGTTCATGACTTAACACACGTAGTAGAGACAAAGTATGAGCTCTGATAGTTATTACACTATTAAAGTAATACTAACGATTTTTTCCCTCGATTAAACTTTTTAAAACCTCTGTTACTTGGTGCTACGAAATATGCACGCGTAGAGTGGGTCGTAGCAGCTACGAGAGTCAAACTTCCCTTTTTGTCAGGAAAATAACCAAGAAAAATTCATTTGACTTAATTACACGCGTTGAAACACTATTAATATCTACATATTGAAAGATTTCACATTTCTGTTATTACATTGTCGGTTATTATAGCTTTGGTTAAGTTAACCACATTATACACATTAGACACATTAGATCTGTACCGCTTAAAACCTGCTGCAGTTAGAATGAAAAATGATGTGATGAATCATATGTCATCCAATTTCTTTGCTCCTCATTCCGTGGTTTAATTATGTCTTCTTTAGTTTCATGTTTTTTTAATTTTTAATTTGGTCGGAATTTTTCTTTTTTTTTTACTGTATCCTGTTTTTGTGCTTATCTGTGCATATCTTCGTGCATATCTGTGGAAACCTTTAATTGGCTCTATTGTTATTTATTTCGTTTTAATATGTAATAGTAATTTTAAGCTGTTGGTTTTCCAAATAAAATAAAATAAAATAAATAAATAGAGTCCCTATAAGGCATCGCAGAAATCCGGAATATTTTGCTCAATTTTAATTTCACTTTTTCGTACTAACTGCATAGGAAAGCGGATACTACTAGGGAACGGATTGTACAACTAAAGAACCGGTAAGCGTTGTTTAACAATATTAAATTGAGGTTGATAAATGCTTCACTACATTTTGCCGATGCTAAAAGTGTAACGCGGATAAGACGTGACGTCATCTTGAACGAAAATTTCCTCCTTTGTAGTGTTGTTCACTTGGACTTGGTCGACATCTGGACGAAATATTCTGGAATCAATTTGTGATACCTATGTAGGTGTAATTGATTTAACCGAAGCTGACTTTAAAGAATTCACTACTGGGAACGCAATACGCGTTTTCGTGACTTTCGTCTATCGCCGCTGTCATAGTTAGGCAGTCATTTGAACGCATGAATTGAATGTGCATTGATGACACCTGAAGAAACGATTCGCCAAAGAATAGTGAGAGTGGTAAATCTACAGCTCACTTTGCTTTGCTTAAAGTAACAAAAAGCAGTCATAGCTTAGACGAGGAAACAGCTAAATGTCCATGACAGATTACTTTGTTAACACTGTGTCAACACTTTTTTTTTCATTGTATCCCACTGAAAAAAACCGTCCAATTCGAGTCGGACTTGCGCACCGAGGGTTCCGTACAAATTTGTAGGTATATCAAAATATACGCCATAAACAGATGTATCTATTATAATCCAGTGTTAGCAGAGCCCTACTTTTAAATAAAATGTATGCAGTGTGGGAACATTTTATATTGGTAATTCGGGACCCCTTTCCAAAATTACAAATGTATAGTTTCAGATTTTTCCTTATACTTTTAGTATAAGACGGTATTACTTGTCAAATTTCATAGATATAGGCCAACAGAAAATACCCTATAAATTTTGATTCTCTTGAGAGTGTCAAAATATACATTTTTGAGCCAAAAAACAGCCGTATCTTTTTTCTACGATAACCTAGAAGTTTGTTTTTTTTTCACAGCTTTAAGGGACTGTAGAATTGAGTATATGGTTTTAATTTCAACTCGATACCTCCACACGTTCCCGAGATAAAGGGTCTTGGTCTTGACCGACTGACGGACGGACGGACGGTCAACAAAGTGAAACCCTAAAAACTGTGATAACTTGTATAGATCGAAATATGCAATGTGTTGTCCTGAAAGTAGCATCAATCCAGACGACGTTAATAGTTTAGATAACGACCACTTACCTTTCATACGTGTACCCAATAGAGACAATACTTCTTAAGGTTGATCTAAAATAAAACATTGTTTTTAAGAAAATTTCGTGAACTGCGAAATGCGTTCGTCCTGAAAATACTGTCATTCCTGATGGCATTAAATTTAGGACCTGTATCACCGCTCTCTCATAAGCATAAGCTTCTTATATTTTATGTACGAGTAGCAAATATCTATAATGCCGTCACTGTTTATTTTGTTCGGATGAATAGAGACAGCATTACAGGTACGTCACATTAAATACATACTAAGAAAATTATCAGAGAGTGATGAACCAGAATGAGGAGGTTGGAGTGGATGAAAACCCGTGGTACTTAACCTAGTAGTTTGACCTCTCAAACAAAGGATCCTAGGTTCAAACCCAGGCTCGCCCCTCTATGCTATTCGGAAATTACGTGCGAAATTACATTCGAAATTTACTATAAGGTTTATGGTGAAGGGAAACATCGTGAGGAAACCTGCACATACCTGCGAGGAAATTCAATGGTGTGTGTGAAGTTTCCAATCCGCACTGGGCGCAAGGAACTGCGGCCCAAGCTAAACATTCTGAGATGAAGCTCATCCTCTGCAGTAGGACGTATAAGGCTGAGACAACGATGATGACGAACCAGGCCCTTATTATGATAAACAACAAATTTACTTTTTATTCACGAGCACCTATTAGGCACATCCTTGACCTTGATCCAAGACAAAACACTGGCGTTTAAGAAAACAATCGAGTGCATTGTTCGTCGCTGCCGCGATCTAATCTGATAATGCGTCGGTTACGGCGCGCGTGCCCCAGTCGCGTAATTCGATTTGCGCCCTCGAGGCCACATGCTGGGCCTTGCTGCAACAACGCTGCTCTCCTGTTTTTAATTAACGAACGCGGTTGGAGTGACGAAGTTATTTAGTGTTCAAGGAATTAGAAACTCGAGACAATTCAGTATCTAGTTATCTATTAAAAAAGAACTGAGTACCACTATAATACCCTATTATATGCGAAGTAGGTGCTTAGCAGTGGCGTGGCGTGAACAATTTTGTTAGACAACCCGTAGCAAAAAAAAGCGAGTGAGAAAAGTGTGAGTAAGGTATATCTTCAGATGCTACGCCTCACAGTTATCTAGTGTACCTATTCACCATCTTTGCAGTATTTGTCATTGATGTCACGTAAACGCAGTTATCGAGTATGCCAGAAGGAATTAGTAGCAGTTGGTGGGAATCCGTTGTTACGAGGCCACGCTTCTAGTACCTAGTTAAGAATAAGCACGAGCAAGCTAAGCCAGCTATAATGAACCTTATCATAGTGTGGTAAGGTATGATTAAAAAAGTGTTGACTGTATAAAATATACCTTGTGGAGTTTCTTGCCAGATTCTTCTCAACAGGGTTTTTCCGAACCGGTGGTAGATTCTTGGACATTTATAAGTGCTTGAATTGAAGCCTAAATTGAATAAATATATTTTTCACACCTTTCATTCGGAAAAGTAGATTTTGCTCCCTGACGACAGGGATCAAAATGCTACTTATCTGTTCAAGCTACTTTTTAGGGTTCCGTAGTCAACTAGGAACCCTTATAGTTTCGCCATGTCTGTCCGTCTGTCTGTCCGCGGCTAAGCTCAGACTGAGCTCAGACAAGCTCAGACTGTTAGTACTAGAAAACTGTTATTTGGCAAGAATATATATATTAGTCACGCCGACAAAGTGGTGAAATAAAAAACACTAAAAAAATTTTTTAGGGTACCTCCGATAGACGTAAAGTGGGGGTGATTTTTTTTTTCTCGACTAACCCTATAGTGTGGGGTATCGTTGGATAGGTATTTTAAAACCATTGCGGGGTTGCTTACATGATTTTTGTATTCAGTGATTTGTTTGCGAAATATTCAACTTTAAAGTGAAAATTTTCATTAAAATCGACCGTCCCCCCCCCCTCTAAAATCTAAACTGTTGGGTGGAAAAATTAAAAAAAAATCAAAATGGTAGTAAATATATTAAATTTACAAGGAAAATTATAGCGGCTAAGATTGCTTGGGAATTATTTGTACTTTAAGAGTAAATAGAAGCCTAAGGTATTAAACATACCGTCACTACTTTGAAAAACTCGTATCTCAAATCAGCATGTATACAAAACTGAACCTTGATACGCGCGTAATAAAGTTCACTTTGCCAGATTAACGATTTTGAGATACGAGCTTTTTTCAAAGTATTGACGATACCTAACTTGGAAGATTCCGTACACATACGAAATCCTTAGAAAAATATTACTTGATTTTTTCGTAATGGCTACGGAACCCTATCTTGGGCGTGTCCGACACGTTCTTGGCCGGTTTTTTAATTTATTCATTGGCTTGTATCATTTACGCAATGTGCCAATGAACACAGACCTTAATAAAATAATCGATTGTAATTATTTCATCGTAATCGATTAAAAACGAACGTATTTCATGTTTTAACTTTAACAACGTTATATGAAAATTGATGAATATTTCGTAATTGTTTAAAAAATGTCATATTAAATTATACGTTTTACTTAGGCCCATACTACACGGGCGGTTTCCCGCCGCGGGAAACCGCTCGACGGAGCTGCGCAGTGTAGTTTGCACCATACAACTTCCATATAAAATTGTGTCTAGTGGCGGTTCAGAAGCGGTTTCCCGCGGCGGGAGAACCGCCCGTGTAGTATGGGCCTAAAATGAAAACTATCGTTGATTGTTATTGTGATTTAATTAATATTGATATCCGATACCATTGTAATATTCGATTCCATTCGGTTATTTCTTAACATTGAGTAGCACAGGAAAACTTTATCTGTGGTGACCTAACCGTATCTATCACAACAATCCATTTTCTTCATAGTCGGTGTGAAAAATTGTATGTGTCACTCAGAAGCAAAATTATTTTCGTCTTGGGCGTTAACACTTGAATCCTTCGTTACGCTCAGGATTCTAACTTAGAATCCCTCGCTGCGCTCAGGATTCTATTGTAGAATCCATCGCTTCACTCTGGATTCAATGTACTGCCCTCGCCGTAAATACATCATTTTGCTCCCTTGTGACACAAATAACTATTGACTTTGACTACATACATTTATTACTCATACTCAAAAATATCCTACAACTCTATATCACTAACCCTAAGATTGGTGTTTACATATATATTTGACTCGATGACTGTACAGATATTTATGCCTTCAACACTGAACTCTACATTGCTGTAGAATCATACTTATTATATCGTCAAAATTACAAATTAAATAAATGAAACATCGTCAATAATTCATGCTCTACCAAAGAGTATCTACCTAAACCTCACTCACTATCCCGTGGAGTCCAGAACAGGATCAGTTGTGGGGAAGGGCGGGCGGGAGGCTGCACCTGGGCCCATGATTGATGAGGCCCAGCCATCGCCATGATTGCGAACTGACTCCTCCATTAGCGACGGATCTGTTATGATTCTTATAGTAATGATCTTTGGTGATTAGCGGCACTTCTTGGGCACCCACTCAATAGCTGAATTGATTGTTGACTGAAGAAAAAATTAATGATTACAATGTTAAAGCCTAAAAACCGTGGTAAAATTCAGTATCTCTATATGTTTAAAACTCAATGTGACATAAATAAAAGGTTACACAAGGGGTCACAAAACACCGCAGAATTCCTTAACAAAATCTTAGTGCCTTTTTAGTACTTTTTCATATTATTTTTTGTGACATCTTTATCTCAAATAATTTGTTTAGAAAGTGAATGAAGCGTCATGGAAAATATATGTATCTAAACTATTTAAGAATCCTGAAAAAAAAATTGTTTGACGGCCACTTTTCAGCTTAAGGCAATCTTAAAATCCAATATTTGCAACAGATCGAGAGGTGACAACACAGGCAATCTAAGTAGGTACTTAAGCCAAAAATCTATCTTAATAACTAGTATCAGTACTAGTATATTTGACAACCTTTCATTTTTTTAACACCTGAAAATTACTGCAGGAATCGAAAGAGTTTCGCCTCCTGAACACGGAAAAATATTTATTATAATTTATTTCTCCATATTTAAAAAAATACAACAAATTTAAAAACATATTATGTACTTACAAATACATCCACAGAATAGATATGTTTCCTTTACCCTTTTCACTAGAAAAAAGAGCTGTCATAATTTTAAATTAGATAACAACCTTAACGTCAAATTTACGTCATCACTTTTTTTTAATAGAGACTAGACAAAAGTAATGGATCTATTCTATCGTTGCGCTCTTTTAGAATAAGCACATCTTTAAAAAATTGTAACAAATTAATTAATAATCCTAGTGAAAATTTAAAACTATCAGCGTCTTTCTCTTTCCAAACAGAAAACACAGAACGAATCAAATTATAGTCTTAGAAATATGAAATGTTGTCAATTAAGTAAACTTTTACGCTTAGTATGAAATATATTAGTTTAAATAGTTTTGCTAAGTGAAAAAATGACTGTTTTGAAGCTTGACAAAATAAAAAATAAAAAAACGTGTGATAAAAAATAAAACCATAATTTATTTCTGTAAGTAGGTCGTTTGTTAGTAAGTTCTCTTACATGTCTCTTTTTAGTCTACCATCGCTTTTGGAAAGACCTTGATTTCCAAGAAGAATGCGCCGCAAGAAACTTGGCATAAGTTTTTTTTTTCTAGACTATAGGGTACTCATTGAGTTAAGAAGCCATTGAGTTTTGACCTAGGTATATGATCTCAGCAGAGAATCGCGGGTTTGAGCTGGGGCTCGGCCCTCTGAGGTTTTTAGAATGTATGTGTGAACTTAAATTTGAAATGCTTTACAATCGTAACATCGTAAGGATGCCTGCACATTCAATTCAATCCGCAGTGGGTTCGCGTGGGAACTACGGCCCGAGCCCTCTCATTCTGAGAGGAATCCTGTGCCCTGCAGCGGAACGTATACATATAAGCTTAGCATAGTTCTATACTTCTCGGAATGTACCTACTAGCAGTCAAGTAAACAGCCAGACCGCGTGTATTTGCCTGCAGCTCCTACCTAAAGTTAGGTTAGGTTGAGGGGGAAGACCGTCCGAGGCAGGTCCTGCCGCGTCGCTTGTCAAAGTGGCCGCCGGCGTGTTTGAACAAGTAATGAGCGGCTCCCGGGAGACGGTGTGTTTGCCCGAGACGCTCCGGCGCCCGACGCCCCGAGCAGGGTTACCGGGATGTGGAAATACGTAGACCAAGATTTTGAAGTTAGGCTACTTCGACATCTAATTTATGAAAGGAGAAAAAGTTGGAACAATGCGGTGGTATAAGTACAAAGTCCCTTTTACATAGAAATCATTAGAACCGTTTGCGACGTCTCAAACATATAAGTCTACATATTTATCATCATCCCGGCCCACTGCAGGACACAGGTCTCCTTTCAGAATTTGAGGGCTTGGACCATAGTTCCCACGCGGGCCCAGTGCGGATTGGGAACTTCACACACACTATTTAATTTCTTCTCATGTGTACGACACCGAGGTTTGTACATATTTATATTGCTCGTTTAATAGTATGGTGCATTACAATTTCCTGCTTTATTTATATTTCCAGATAGATTCAAGGCTAGAGTGAATAGGCTGTTACTAAACTAGTGAGCCCTTTAGCTTTATCTGCACTTTTCATCATGTGATATATAGAGTTCAATCACGGATCAGTTATATGTAAAAAAATTGCAAACGAAATCAGTTTACGGTTCTTTACGTTAAACAAATCCTTATCATCAGTCACATTACTCTACCTTATTAAACACTATACTTACTACAGTTACGGTGGTTGAAATGCTCAAAGGTCGTACCGATTCAGCGCTTTTTCTTACTTAACTTCTTTGACTTAACATACCACATTAAAGTCATTAAAGACTGTCTTTTATTTTTACCTACTTCAAATCAAAAAGAACAGAGAAATGATGAAGAGAGTTCACAACTCGTCGGAATCTTTTTTTTACTCGTTTGTTTTTGACACTCCACCTTAATCCCAATGCGGTGAATTATACATTAGAGTTTATTTTTCATTCTTCGTTATTATTTCACAAAGTCCTGGTATCCCTATTCCTCTAAACAGTACCTACTCGTTGTCTTTCGCGAATCCGCAGCCCTACGCTCGCGGTGTTTGCTCGCCACTCGGTGTCGTATCGGACTTTCGAGTGTAAATTGGAAAATTGTAGATAAACCTTCAAAACCGAACAGCGTTTTATTCACTACACTGTGTTAAGTTTCGTACTATAAAAGTAGGTATAGCTTGTCTAATTTAAAAAGACGTGCCCAACCACCGCATTTACGCACGTCTGCCAAGAGAAATATTTCTCTATTTATTATTTTACGTTTGAATTGTGGGTAAAATGGTTCCAACGGAAGACCAGCGTCAGCTGCATAGCTGACACCATGCTGAGTTGGGACCATTTTGTGATAATGTAATGTTGTATCTGTTACCGTTTTTTCACCTTTAACTTTAAGATTGTCACAAATAAATATTTTTCTTTTCTTTCTTTCTTTCTATTGTTGCTTAAATTGAGTTTCAAATCCTGTGCGTAAATGCGGAAAAATTTAAAAATAGACAAGCTCTACCTACTAAAGTGCCAGCTTGACTCATCTCATTAGGCTGGTAGGTTATATCCCAACTAAATAAACGGGAACCTACGATAGGAGGAACCTTTTCAAAATAAATATTACTATTTTAAGGTATCTTAGTTATCTGTATTAGATCAAAAATAAGGTTCGTAGATCACCATATTAATTAGATGCGATGAATACCTTTCAAATGATTTGATACCAAGCACGCCATCTACCGTAAAAGTTTCTTACATACCTAATGGTCGCCTGAGTAGGTTTCACAAGTTAAGAAATTATTGATAATATGACAAAACTCGAAGATAATTGTCAAAAGTAAATTATTATTAAATACCAGTCTCTACAATATGTGTTCAATATAATTATATGGGGTTCTAGGTCAACTAACAATGTTGTTGTATTATCCAAAACTGTTTTAATCAAATCAAATCAAATAACTTTATTTGCTAGAATACAGATATTAAGGTGTTACAAGATATAAAGTGGTACAGTGTATTCAGCCTGCATGCAAGATTGTATAATTGGTGACAATGCACGCCATCTACCGTAAAAACTCAGCTCTAATGGAAACAAGTTCGAAGCTAATGCTTTTATGCGTGAACAACGAAACCATCGCATCGCGACCCTGCGGCCCTGTCCCGTGCGAGAGTGCTTTATGAAGTATAAAACTTTCCGGCGTCGTTAATAGATGGCGGTGTCTTACCATTTAGAACTTCAGACTTCTCGGTTCTCGCCTCTCATCTTATCTTTACATAATACAAGTTAATGGTTTGAACTATGCAGGTTTTATAATTTTGGAGATTTTACCAAAAACTCCCCTCATACGTAAAAAAACAATTCGCAAAACTTTTTTAATAATACTTAATCAAATTTACCTCCAATGGTGAACATTACAGCATACAGAAATAAGCAGTCCAATCGCTTTTTAGGGTTTTTATATACAGAACACTCAGTACACGAATGTGTCGCTTACGAGTGTGTGGGGGAATTTTCGGTGTCGGCTCGCAAGTCGGCTAATGTTGCGCTCTATAACAATGGGCCGGTCTCTACAATCTTGGTTGTTGGCATCTTTGCGACTTTATTTTAATCTATCTTTGACCGTATGTGTTGCCAGTGATGACTTATGGCACTGAGACGTGGCCGTTAACGATGGGCCTCATAAGAAAGCTCAATGTTACTCAGAGGGCGCGATGGAGTGGGCTATGCTCAGAGTTTATCTGCGGGATCGCATTAGAAATGATGAAATCCGCGCAAGAATTAAAGACACCGACATAGCTCGAAGAATCGTCAGACTCTAGTGGCAGTGGGCAGGGCACATCGCTCTTAGAACTGATGTCCGATGGGGCAAAAAGGTTCTCGAGTGGCGTCCAAGGACCGGAAGACGCAGTGTAGGTAGGCCTCCAACAAGATGCAGCGACGACCAGGTTAAGGTTGGGGGATTGCATTGGATGCGGATGGCACGGGACCGATCTGTTTGACGAGCCTTGTTGGGGGAGGCCTATGTTCATCAGTGGACGTCTTTCGGCTCAAATGATGACGTACCTATCAGGAAGCCTATCTGCAGTTTTCATCCTATTTTGCGTTTCGGCTGCATGACGGGATCGGTGGCTTGCCAGCGGCTTTGTAGCTAGCTGTTGATACCACGGACAGGAGACTCCTCTGTTGGGCGTCAGTTCTCTAGGTAGGACTGAAACAAGTCTAATCATCTATCTACTTACTCGTAAAATCTGGGAGCAAGGACGAGTTTTGGTTGAGTTCGAAACGCGTCAGTGATATTTGTGACATTTGGAATGCAGAATATAATTGTAATTTTCAATCTGAAAAAAAAAAGAAAAAAAAATCGCGTACCGATAGTAGCGACATTGTTAAATAGTCAAATTTATAATTATTCTTGACGTGACAACGTCTAATAAATCGATGAACGCCGGCTGCATACACGAAAAAATATGACTCATTGTAACGTACATGTAACGTTACATTCTACAGAACAGCGAAGCAGGCCAGTTGCAAGATAGCGGCGAAGGCCAGTTGCAAGAGAGCGGCGGAGGGGGGGGGGGTGAATGTTTTGTTATGACGTTGTCACGTTAAACTATCGTCCGTAAACAGACTTTACAGATAACCGGTTTTTTTTTTCAATCAATTTCCCTCGTCTGTTAAGTATTTATGAAAATCGTACATTAGATGAGAGAATAAACCCCATGGAATTGAAAAAATGAAGGTTGCTTACTTTCCCGTGTGCCCAACTATGGGGTTGCTGGGTATAAACTGGTGAGTAAGCGTTGTTAATATACCCTCATCGATCCATTGATCGATTATTATATCAAATGAAAGCTTATTTTATTGCTAATCCGCCTATATTAGGTTACTTTTCACACCACCTGCTCGACAATGCCTTATTATTTATCATGCAAACCTTTCTCAAAGTAAATCATTATAGCCCTTGGCTTTCGCCGGGGCCACAAACCGAGGTGTCTCCGTCGCCGTCGCGCGCACGCTCCACGCTTCGGTCTGTGGAAGTTTTTTAAATGTTGGTTTTTTTTTCATTTTATTTATTTGTTTTTTCCTTTTATGTTAGTATAATATTTGTTTTTGTGGCCTTCCGTGATTTTGCTATACTGTGGCCCGGCGGAAGACCAGTGCTGGTTTTTTTTTTAACCAGCGTCACGCTGAGTCGGGACCCTTTATGGCAACATCAACATGTACCTACCTATGTCTATGTTTGTACTTTTAATTTTAGCCTGTGTTCGTGTTTTTGTTGTTATAAATAAATGTTTTTCTTTCTTTCTTTCTTTCGTAATGTTGTACTGAATTTCATTATAACCCGCCGGGCAGTAATGTGATTCTCACTTTTCATAGTTCTTATTGTTATGTATTTAATAGTACATTACTGCAGCGGCCGCGAAATAGGGGATCGCTGGCCGAGTAGTTATAGATGGCCGAGTGTCAACGAGGCCATCTAGAGATACGAGGCCGGCAATCCCTGTTTGTGGCCAAGGCTTGTATAGAGTTTTTCTCAAACATGCATCATCATCATCATCATCATCATCGTCATCATCACCATCATCATCATCCATCCGTCCATCCATCCATCCGTCCGTCCATCCATCCGTCCGTCCATCCATCCGTCCGTCCATCCATCCGTCCGTCCATCCATCCGTCCGTCCATCCATCCGTCCGTCCATCCACCCGTCCGTCCATCCGTCCATCCGTCCGTCCCTCCGTCAGTCCGTCCCTCCATCCGTCCGTTCGTCCGTCCCTCCGTCCGTCCGTCCCTCCGTCCCTCTTTCCCTCCGTCCGTCCCTCCCTCCCTCCCTCCCTCCCTCCATCCATCCATACATCCGTCCGTCCGTCCGTCTCGCAAAAGGTGAGAAAAGTAGAGCATACTTCTCGGGGATAAAACTGATTTTGCCTTGGGCGCGCTTAAATCCTTCACTACTCTTAGGACTCAATCTTAATTCCCTCGCTTCGCTCGGGAATCAACTAAAAACCCCCTCGTTTCGTTCAGGATTCAATATCGCGCCCGTGGCATAATGCAGTGCTTTATCCCCTTGGTGTACAATCTTCTATTATCAAAAAGTTGGTCGAATCCATGGTTGTTTAGATTTTAGATATAAAAGGCCGGGTTTCCATAGTAAGTCGGCCCTTACATAATTTGACCATACGTCCCGTTTGGAACGGGACTGTCCCGTTCTCAGGTAAGTACTCTATCCCGTTGTCCTGAAAAATAAGTTAGGGACGCAAAAATGTCCCGTTTCATAAGATTTAAAATAATGACACGTAAGTGTTAGTCGAACATGTTTTTTCTTTGATCAACAAGTTGCTGGCAGAAAAGAAAACTCAATTATGTAGATGTTTTTCCTACGTAGTTTGAATTATGTTAATAGTAATTCTTAAAGATAATATTTTAAAAAATCTTTAAGAGTTGTACACATTTTGGAAGTTGTCACCCAGTACTAAAATGTATTTGCGCATCGAAAAAAAATTAAATACAAAGATGGGTGGTAAGACTTCTGTTATTGTAAAAAAAAAGTTTATTTCTGCCCAAAATCTCCTTAAAAAGTCGTTGTCCCGTTTTAAAGAGACAAAAAAATGGTCACGTTACCCTTACATCAAAATGGTCTTGGATATTTTTCTATGAGTACCTCTTGAAGAACTTTTATGCCGAGTATATACTTCCTACTTGTAACAGTTTTTGACTTATGATTTTTTAAAGATTTTTTTTAATGCTGCTGTTTCGGGATGCATTCTAGTAATTTGCTTTAAATTTTGAAATGATGTTATTTATTTAGATTTGCATCACTAACCAAAAACTAATACTGGCTATCATAAAAAAAGATACTAAAAAAAAAATGTTTTTGTGAAGTAGTAACATCATTAGATTACTTTGATGATTGATCATTTATGGTAACCAGGGTCTGATGATGGAGCTGGAAGGTGGTCAAAGGCACCCCATAATGAAACGACGCTACCCCATCGAGTTTGAGCTCGTTTGATTCGTCTCAACGAGTCTTTTGATCCTAAATGATAACCAGGGTCTGATGATGGAGCTGGAAAATGGTCAAAGGAACTCCATAATGAAACGACGCTACCCCATCGAGTTTGAGCTCGTTTGATTCGTCTCGACGAGTCCTTTGATCCTAAATGATAACCAGGGTCTGATGATGGAACTGGAAGGTGGCCATAGGCACTCCATTATTATTTTCAACATGTTCTATGACCTATAGGGAAAGTAATTTTTTTTAATGTAACTAGGTAGGTACTCAATCATCGTGTAGTAGTACACTTTTTGTGAGCGGTTTATTCATGGGGAATTTCAAGTCACATTAAAACTATGAAAATATATATTTCAACTATTTTATTAGCAATTAACAAGTAATTCAGGTGGACACAATAATTTATCTATAAGGTACGGGTAAGTGCGTACTTAACACCCCGGTGCGGACGAGCTCACGCGGTTATCAGGCGGCAAGAAACGCTCACTTTTATGTTAAAGTTACATGTTGTAATAGCATTAAGAGAGGAACTTGAAAGCTCGACCATTAATTTATTCTAATTAGTTTAATTAACCTCGCGCCGCTCGCCGCTCCTCCCGCTCACACAATTAGTACACTCACAACACATGTTTCTCTCATAATTTCATTACAATGGTACGCATTACACTCCGTAATAAACCTACCAATGATCCATTTATTGTACAATCCAAATAAAAAATGGTACTCTACGCTAAAACTTACCTAACTCCTAAGTTTACAATAAATCTTAAATACCAAGTTTGGTCGAAAACAGGAATGTGTAAAACATGTGACTAGAATTTACTAAAACTTAACATCGACCTAAATAAATAGATATTACATACTTTCAAGAATGTTCATTAGAAATTAGTGAAGATTAAAAATACTCACCTCTGTACGAACTAAGTATGCCCCGAACTTAACACGAAGTGAGATCTTACAACTTAAACAATGACACACAAAAACAATATCATCAACTAGGGATGACCCCTCTTGGACCACATTCACAAACAGCACAAACTAAATTAATCTTACTTATTTCTAGTCATAAGAGGATTTTGATAAGGCTTGATTACATAGCGCTCAATCACATTAGGTGATTCAATATTTCAAAACCTATAAATACCTATTGTGTATGCAAGCTAGTAATTATTACAACAATCGATGAGTATTTTGTTGTTAATGTGTATAAACAAACAATAATTTAGATTCAGTCTTTTATTAATGCCTGTAAGTAATATAGTTAGACGAAAAAAATGATATGATATGAATTGTCAAAAACTGATATCTGGATTAAATATAACAAGTTTACAATTAATAAATAAGGTAAATCTACTTTATAGTAATATTTACATAAATAACTTGAGATCAGTGGAGATTTTTTCAATTTCATTTTCTCATGTGTACCTATAGATTTTACTTTTTGTGATATGACGAGCTCTCATTCAATGTTTCGTTTACCTGCGCCTGCGCCCAGCTGCGCAATACAAAAACTGTAGCTGACGTGACAATGGGCAAAGCTCGTCTCAATAACCAATTTGATAGATTCCAAATGCATTTGTGCAATATACGACATCACGATTTTGAGCAAAACAGATAACAAGTCTCAAACTTGCTCAAGTTTCTATATTTACATTGATTCAGAGATCAAGCATTTTCGTTCCGATACGAAAACAACTCAAGTATTTATTAAAGTCATGTTGGTCATTGGTGGTGACATTGACCCATGAAATTTTGTAGTATGATCGATCAAATTGTGGAATTTGTAGATTTTGAACGATGAAACTATGCTATAATATGCCTGCCTAAATTTTATCATGCTACAAAATTTAACGGACTTGAATTGTTACAACAGTCTTGTCGAGGCTGCTCAAGCTTTCCATTTTTACAAGACAATACCACCCATACGATAAATTAAAGCTTGCATTTTATACTGCTTCTATTTTACTGTATGCATTCTAGACACTAGCGTACTACGTTTTATCGCGAATATGATATAGCTGTACGTAAGTATCTATGATATCTTTCTGTACAATTTTAGCAAGCTTATGCACATAAACGCCAGATAAATAAATAAATAAATCACTGGACAAATGACACCAATTAATCTAGTCTTAAACTTAGCGATGCTTGTACTATGGGTACTAGACAATGGATAGACATACTATTCAGATAAATACATATTGAACATTAAAGACTCGAGAGCAAACATTTGTATTTTTACCTATACACATATCTGCGCCGACCGGGGATCAAACCCGGGACTTCAAGCGTCGTAGTCAGGTTCTCTAACCACTAGGCTATCCAGTCGTCAATGCTGTACGCAAGTGCCAAATAGTGCTAGGTCTTAAGCTTCCCTCGTTAGTTTGTTTGGTATTAGCTGTTATTAACTCCTTTATCAATCAAAAATGTACGTCCTGTACATCTGTAGGCGTATCAGGTAGCTGCGTTCGGTCTGTTGTGGGTTGTTTGGCAGGGGGGATGGGGCGCGAGCGGGGTTCCTGTGGCTGCGTCTCCCGGGCCAGGACCCTCTCCACGTGGCGGGCGACCAGCTCGGCCGCGGCGGGGGCCGTTTGTGTCAGTGCGCAGAGCTCAGTGATGCACATGCGCACGCGCAGCCCGCGGGCCGCCGCCGAGATGCAAGCCACGGCTATCAGGGACGGCGGGACCAGGAGGAACTCTGTCTCTATGGACAAAGGAAACAACCATAAACTTGTGCAACTTATACTGATGAACATTGCGAGGATTAAGTTCTTGTGACACGCTATGTTAGGTCGACACGTTTGTCGAGCGCCGGCCACGCAGTCATAAATATAATTGTTAGAGTAAGCAGCGAATATTGCCGTCTTATTTTATCATTTATACCGTATTAGCCATTCCTCTCAAACAGGTGGACCCAGAATTTCAGATGATGTCGGCAGCAGCAGAAATATGTAAGTAGACAGAATTTGCCCAACTGTCTAATCACATCGTGTGATGCTGATACGTGTTAAGTAGGTACTCACAATAGTTAAAAATGTTACAAATAGGTACCCCATGGCCGTAAATAGCTGAATATCGCTGTAGTGTGTGAGCCCTGTCACAAGAAATCTTTGACGAAATCGATTTTTTATGCAATTAAGAAAAGCTTAGTTTGAGGTTAACATACGCGAGTGAAAAAGGCAAAAATTCCGTAGGTACCTTACCATAACAGAACTCAAAACTGCTATGCATGCATACACAAATTATTTTAAGGTTTGGTTGCTTTGCATTTTCAGATACTTAACCGGGATCGTTCGGCCGCGCATCTGTTGAGGTAATTACGAATCGAACAGGTGGCTCGCGCGCCACCTTGCATCTCAGCGGCCTTGCATCTACCTGCGCCAGCGCTGACAATAATAAGACAGCCTACCTCTTAATAAAAACAAATAAGCATCGACTCGCTTGCTCACTGACAAAGTATCGACAGTCTATCCAAATCGCAATTTATCGTAACTTTGACGTTCACATATAAATTAAATTCTACTTTCCTTCCCGTTTGACGGGAAAGGCCCGCGAAAAAAATCGTGTTACATTTTGCACAATACTGAACCGTTCATTGTTGTTCAGAAGAATAAGGAAGGAGTCGAAGTTGAACAGCTGCCAGATTTGTGCATTGCGTCCCCGTCTGCATCTTTTTGTGCCCCGCGGACAATAGCATTTTAAGTAAATGGTAATTTACATCTTAAGTCGTCTAGCTAAGGGCGCAGCTGCAATTTTGCCACGATCGAAGGAAGGACGCTATTGTTCGGGACCAAGTAAAGTTCGATCAAGGCTACGACTAATCAATAACGATCCTAAACAAACATCTTTGTAAATTTAACGTATAACTTTTCCCATAAGATGTTAAAATTCTGCTCCAATTTATTGCTTATGTACTTGGGTAGGTACCTACATGCACAAAGTGGAATATTATTTGTTATCAGAATTAGTAAGTTTGTCGTTAAGTAAACTTCGGCGACATAAAGACAAGTTTTTATTGAATATCCCAGTCGGTTCTAAGTGACCTAACGGTAGCAGTATTGAAGCGTAAACAAGTTTGTAAAAATTATAAAGGTGTAAGTCGCTGGGCTGGGTGTGGGTAGGCCAAAGCGAGCAGCAGATGTCTCGGCACCTGGCGCGACCCTTCCGCTCACTGCCTGCCTGGACATACAACTTTAGGGTCACTGCCCACCTACACCCTTCTTGACTAAGTTCGCGACCACTTAAGCTATCTATCCAAGAAAAAACAATATCGCAACACGTGAACGCGGACGCCTCACAATTTTAATTAGAAAAAGCACCCTCCAGATACTTCATTCGCGTCTTACGAGGTCATTGATATACAGCAAGTTCAAGCTAAAAGAGCTTAGCAGTTAATTGATTCAACGTATACCATTTAACTACAAAGTTTACATAGATTGAATAGTGACAGTTAGATAGGTTATTAACTTTTTGATCGGACGCGATTTTATTTCATTTTGTTGCTCATTATGCGACCGAAAACGATTGTGTGTTGCATATCAGAGTAGATCTCAACAAGCATGGGCAGCGGACCGTCGCGATCCGTTGCGCGACAGGTTGGCTGCCAGTTACCCAACATCTGCTGGCCAAGCACACGACAAGGGGTCGCGGACAAGACACCCCCGCGTCTTGCCTTGCATTACCCACCCTTCTAATTGCTATCAACTTAATAACCCCAACAGACATCGAAGACCGTTAAGTTTCGTTTATCAAACCCGTCTCGGCACCTAATTCAAATAGACACGATGCGAAACTGCAAGGGTTGCAAATAGTTAATGTCTAATTGTGCGAAACTGGTTGCAATCTTTTTTATATTCGTCGTTTAAATTTAATGTCTTATTTTTGCGAAACAAGTTTTGAATGGGTAATCATAGATTCGGGTGCATTATATTTTATGGGTAGGATAGTTGATTGTATAGACATTTTTGGCAGTTATAAAACTAACGGATACAAAGGACTGTCTTTCAAATTTAATAGATTATGTAAGCAATAATATATGCTAAGTACCTCTTTTAAAACGAACTTCCGCATCGACCTCCAAACGCAAACGCTCATATTTAAAACGGAAACGGGAGATCCCCGGAGCCGAATATGAAGAGACATTAAAACTTGTGAAGACAACTCCGGTCTATAGTGAGGTTAGAAGCTGGTTAGGGTCGGATACGCCAGGTGCGCGCCGAGACGATCCTTTGTCGCGGAGCTTTTGTCGCGCAGCTCGGTACAATACCCGCGGGACGTCTTCGATTGTCGCGAGTCAGCTGTCGCGATCGCCCCTTCCCAACGCAACCAGTCTCGCGCCTCGCACCCAACCCGCGACCGTGACACGGTTACGACGTGGCCACGACTATACGCAAAGGCGAAAGATTCAGTCCATTGCACGGTGAAGACGCTCACTGCGAAAAGGTTACTCAAGAAACACCCCTGCCGCACCGCTGGTCGCGCATAGTCGTGGCCGTTAGAACGACCAACGTCGAACACATATTTTCTACTTTTTTTTTAACAATCAACGAATCACTTTCATTGAACCATAACGGATGCCAACCATAGCGTTGCATTATGAAAAACACTGAATTAGGGGCTGACGGTCTCAATGTCTTTTAATAACTGGCTATAAAACACCCGACGCTAAGAAAAGGAAGTTTAGGGTCAAGTAGTGTTATTAACCCGTTCACACCTCGTGTATACCTACCTAATATAAGTTACCAACAATTAGGTACGTGTCACTTCCGGCACTCGACATGCGACACCAACCAACAACTCGCAGACTGAAAGCCACAAACAAATAAGTCTAAGGTACTTAAGCGTTTCCGCAGAGAAAAGGCCTTGTATTTTTTTTTAAGTTGCAACTTTTCATTTTGTCTAACAGAATTTTAGAAACGTAAATACCGACGCATATGTGATCATAGCTGTCCTGTGGTTCAAAACAAGGGTAACCAAGCAACTGGCAGCTATAAATAACTGTTATCAGGATCCGATGGACCATACGGGCGTAATCGGACGAATAGTGTTAAACATCGACACATGAGCGAGTGGTTAATCAAGGAACATCTACTATTGCTTCTAATTCCATCGTACTTGCATTTACTTTTAATATACTACATTGAGCCAAAAGGCACGTGTTCATAAACTCACGTAATGGTAATGGAATTATCACCATTTTACTGCCGACATACCTATAATTATAATGTCAAGAACGCGGCATTAACAGGCATGATAAATATTTTATTTTTATAGCGTGCTCAGTGATCGGGCAAGCTCAACCCTTGTCGGTAAAAGCTGGGGTCACTGTTGGTCAGTGGCAATTATAAAGCATGACCGGTTGAGAAGTCAGTCGCAGGACCAAGGGTCCATAATAACATTACGCCCCGTAACTACATCCACTGGTCTAACCGACATAATCAGGATCTATTCCATCCATTCGCGTAGAACAGATACGTTTTGTGAAAGGTGCAATACGATAGATTTATTTGCAAATCCACGGCCGAACTAAAACAAATTCAAATACTTAAAACAAAAGTCGCAAGTGTTTCAATACCTACGCTGCAATTTTAAGTATCAAAACTGCAAAAGAAGATAAAACATTAAGAAAATATCGAGTGACGAAAGTGATTAGACTCCGGACTCCATTAAATTAGGGCCTAAGCACAGGGCGTTTTTTGAACGCGCCGTCGACGCGCGTTTACAGCGCGTTTTTCATTCCATTAGAGCAGCCTTAAGGCCCCTAGCATAAGGCGTTTTTTTAAAAAACGCGCCGTCGACAAGCGTTTGTATCGATGAAAACGCGCGTCGACGGCGCGTTAAAAATACGCCGTGTGCTTAGGCCCTTAGACGCCTAGAATTAGGGCCACTTCCACAGTTCAGGGTTAAAAAATTAAATCGGTAACCCTGGGTTTAGAATGACAGCTCCATACATTTTGACACTTGTTAACCCTGGGTTAGCAGTTAACTCGGAGTTAAATAGCTAACCCAGGTCCGCGCAAGCCGGCCTTAGGCATTGTTAATAATCTACTCCCAGAGAAGTCAGCACAGCAGCAGCGGCGCAGTCTGTGGCGGAATCAGTGCTTCTGGGTCTATTTCGAGTATTTTTCTAGTAGCCTTGGTTTTTATTGCCTCGCAAAAGGTGAGAAAAGTAGAGTATACTCCTCGGGGATAAAACTGATTTTGCCTTGGGCGCGCTTAAATCCTTCACTGCTTTCAGGACTCCATCTTAATCAACTCAACACCCCCTCGCTGCGCTCGGGAGTTATATCTGCAATCCTTCGCTACGCTCAAGATTCAATATTGCGCCCGTGACATAATATGTACAGTGCTTTATCCTCTTGGTGTACAATCTACTATTACTTATACATATAGTTAACTCTGGCCCGTGCAAGCGGCCCTTAATGCGTTGTTTTCAAAAGTAAAATTATGACTCCAGCATAAATCATCTACTTAAGACGTTAGTCAGAGTATAGTATTCAGCATTAACATAAATTACAGTCTCTTTACATTTTAAAACTGGACCATTAAAAAAATTATGTGTATAGTAACGTGGTTGGGGTCAGTGGCTGAGGGGGGGCGCGGGCGCAAGGTGTGCGATATCACTGCGCGGCATGTGCGCACGAGTTCCGACACACGCGTCCACCCCTGCACATAAATGTCCATACACGACGCACGCACTGCTATGGCATAGGCAAACAAAGGGACGGACCACATTTGTTAATTACAAAAAAAAATTGTATTTTTAAGAGTCAAAGCTACCTAGTAACAGCTCACATTTTACCAACTAAGGGTACAATGACATGAAGCAGGAAGTCAGTTCTGCCCGCATGTTACACAATTTTCGCAGCAATTTATGATCTGGCAAATACCTAGATAGCAGAGTGACTTACCGGTATAGCAGACGGAGGTAAGCGTTAAAGCGTGAGTGCGCACGAGTGGGTTGACGCGACCCCAGGGCATTCGCGCCAGGAACGGCTCGATGAAGTCAAACGCAGTCGCGATGGAAAGCTGCCAGTTGAGCCGCTGCAGGAGGATCACTTCCCATTGCTGCAAATAAACACAATCCTGCAGGCATTTGCTAACATATCGCGAAGCGAAACTAAAGCATGGCCACACTCGCCGTCCTTCCGAGGGAACAATGAGCAACCCCATGTGAAACACAGGGCCCTTTCAACAAAACTATAACTTTAATTTCACCCAACGCAATTACCATCCACTTATTTAAGGAGAATCCAAGAAGGGACATGTACGTATTCTTTGCAATTGAAACGTAACCGTCATACTCAATGAATCAGGCGGAAACCGCAAAAAGTAGCGAATCGTATTACAAATAAAAATAGAAATGTGACAAGTAAAAGGGCCATGTTTTTCATAGGGAAGCACTTTAATTATAATAACAAAGGCGACGTGAACCCATCTAATCTATTATAAGTTCTATGAATAACCCCATTTGTTTCAATATTAAACGTGTGAAAAAATTATGTTATCTGTACAGAGTTCATTCATCCACAATAACTTTCAAATCTTTAATTTTATACTTCAGTAAAGGTCAAAGACATGGTTTAGACCAATTAATGTAAACAAAAACAATACACATTAAAACGAGGAAGATAACCGGGGTCACACGATTAATATCTGATGAGAATTGTATATTTAAAGGAATACCATAAGGGTAGGTATTCCGGTAAGTAGCAATGTAAATTCGTAAGGCATGGGAAAGTACAACTGACCCCTACACCATATGACCTAATTGAATATGCGTAGGATGAGTTTATCGTTTTGATCGCACTTAATTGCAAGGAAGTATGCGCCACACTACGAATAATGCGCCACAATACCATAAGGCACCTTCGAGCACATTTTCTCACGGTCTATCATGGAATTTTAATTTGCTTACCATTAGGGGGCTCATGACATTTAATATGTCATTTTAGACTTCTTATGGGAAAATCTTTTGCATTACATTATTACCCACGTAAATAGAGCACACGTTGTTAACGTATTCTATATTCGAAGCAAGGATGCTTGAGTCACGAAAAGAGGAAATGAATTTTGTGACACCTGACAGAATTACGGTGCCCCAAATGCGTGTGAATCAGGCGACAGAGTCAACTCGCGGCAAGCACACTAATTGTTGAGCTCACACCTGCCTGTACCTGGATATAACGCATTATGACGTTTTTGAGGACTGTGGGAATGTACAATTTATCTATAATAGGTATAGACATGTGCTTATTTTCTGGGTGAACATTCGAGCGTTTTGACCACTCGGTTAAACCTCATTACCATCCAATGATTATCACCACAACCGAAGGACGAGTCGCACAAAATTTGGTGATACGATACTAGAGTCAGCATCGGTACTGTCTTAAATAATCATAAAAAGTTAACCCTAAGCATCATTCTTTTTAACACCCATAATAAGAATTTGCTGAGATGGTAATGAGAAATACCTCATAAATACGCTGAATATTGACCCTTCTCCTATATCGTAGCAACATTATGTACCTACTTGGCAAGTATGTAACTAATCTACAACAAAAGCGTGGGCATCTATCACGCCAACGCAATTGAGACATTTTCCAAGTAAAGTACAATACAATGGAACGTTCATAAGGGACGGCCTTATCTCGATATCAGTTCGTGTAACCCACATTTCCGACGGAAGCACATAAGTAACAAGTCAGTGCTCAAGTCCGTCACAGGCTATGGCTTACTTCAAGAGGGCGACACAATGATATACTTATTTACCTCAGCCCTCAAGAAAGTGTCGGAAGAAGTAATTACCGGAAACTAACCACACGGGCCTTAAGGAAACGGGTAATATAAAGGGCATCTCTTTGGGGTGACATTTGACTCGGTTAATCGACTTGAATCACAGTGGAGGCGGAACAATGCGTAGCGAGTTGCGGTCGCCGCAGGATGTCAGGTGTTTGGCGTCGGAACCGCTTGACCTTTCCCGGGGTGACGATCCAGTGAATCACGCGCCTTAATAGATGCTATCATGATTTTCGTTAATTAAATTTTAAGTGGCTTAGGTACTTGAAGGAAGAAGCCACTTTTATAAAATGCATTCATGTTTCCGTTTTCGAAATAAGATAATATACCTATTATGTAATTTTATTGCTATGATTAGCTGTAATTTATTGCATTATGTATCAAGAATTTAAACTAAATTAAAAGTGCAATTAAAAATCATATATGAGATAGTAAGTAAAGTGCATACCTACCTACGTAACATTAAGTTGTAGTGGCCTAGTGGTTTGACCTAAGGCCCCTTAAGTAGAGTCGTGAGTTCGCGCCCGGGCTCGCACCTCTGAGTTTTTCGAAAATGTGCGACATTACATTTGAAATTTACTATGAGCTTCACGGTGAAAGCAAACGTCGTGAGAAAACCTGCACACTACAGCCCACGCCCTCTTTTTCTGAGATGAGGCCTGTGCCCTGCAGTGAGACATATACATGATGGGATGATGAAGTACCTACCAGTGGCGTGGCGCCTTAACAACACGATTTCCACTGGGTTGCCTAAATTTTTCAACCGAAGACTTAATGTAACTCGCGCTTTTCTCACTTTCCAGTACGCTTAGTATAAGTTTTACTTCACCAAAATACTTCTCGATCGCGTTTACGTAAAACTTTCAATTCTATGGAAACACGCACGCGCGCGCGCGGAGGCGCTGTCCATGTATTCATAGAATTGAAATTTTTACGTAAACGCGATCGAGAAGTATTTTGGTGAAGTAAAACTTATACTAAGCGTACTGTACGCTTAGTATAAGTTTTACCTCACCAAAATACTTCTCGATCGCGTTTTCGTAAAAAATTCAATTACTAGGGAAACATGGACAGCGTCTCCGCGCGCGCGCGTCCATGTTTCCATATAATTGAATTTTTTACGTAAACGCGATCGAGAAGTATTTTGGTGAAGTAAAACTTATACTAAGCGTACTGTACGCTTAGTATAAGTTTTACTTCACCAAAATACTTCTCGATCGCGTTTACGTAAAAAAATCAATTACTAGGGAAACATGTGCAGCGCCTCCGCGGCCGCGCGTCCATGTTTCCATAGAATTGAAATTTTTACGTAAACGCGATCGAGAAGTATTTTGGTGAAGTAAAACTTATACTAAGCGTACTGTACGCTTAGTATAAGTTTTACTTCACCAAAATACTTCTCGATCGCGTTTACGTAAAAATTTCAATTCTATGGAAACATGGACGCGCGCGCGCGGAGACGCTGTCCATGTTTCCATAGTAATTGGTTTTTTTACGTAAACGCGATCGAGAAGTGTTTTGGTGAAGTAAAACTTATGCTAAGCATACAGATTGCCTAAAATATGTTCACTCAACGTTACTGTTAAATAGGTATTGTCGAGCAAGTGCGTTACCATTTTTTCCTACTCCTGTACTTTTATCTGTTTTTTACATGGTCGCGAACAAATATATAAGAACATAGATAATATGTCTTCAGAAAGTCTATACTTAATCTATTCGCCATAACAGCACTTGTGTCGTAATGTCGTTATTACGATACACCTAGCTGCCACATAATATTAAATATAGGGTACACTCAACACTAAAGCCCAGTTTAGACCTGCTGAGTTGAGTAGAGTAGGGTACAGTCGGGTACAGTAGGGTAAAATAGGGTACAGTAGGGTACAGTCGGGTACAGTAGGGTAAAATAGGGTACAGTCGGGTACAGTCGGGAACAGTAGGGTAAAATAGGGTACAGTAGGGTACAGTCGGGTACAGTAGGGTAAAATAGGGTACAGTCGGGTACATTAGGGTAAAATAGGGTACAGTCGGGTACATTAGGGTAAAATAGGGTACAGTAGGGTAAAATAGGGTACAGTAGGGTACAGTCGGGTACATTAGGGTAAAATAGGGTACAGTCGGGTACAGTAGGGTAAAATAGGGTACAGTAGGGTAAAATAGGGTACAGTAGGGTAAAATAGGGTACAGTCGGGTACATTAGGGTAAAATAGAGTACAGTAGGGTAAAATAGGGTACAGTCGGGTACAGTAGGGTAAAATAGGGTACAGTCGGGTACAGTAGGGTAAAATAGGGTACAGTCGGGTACAGTAGGGTAAAATAGGGTACAGTCGGGTACAGTAGGGTAAAATAGGGTACAGTAGGGTACAGTCGGGTACAGTAGGGTAAAATAGGGTACAGTAGAGTACAGTCGGGTACAGTAGGGTAAAAAAGGGTACAGTAGGGTACAGTCGGTTACAGTCGGGTACAGTCGGGTACAGTAGGGTAAAATACCCTATTTTACCCTACTGTACCCAACTGTACCCTACTGTACCCTATTTTACCCGACTATACCCTACTGTACCCGACTGTACCCTATTTTACCCGACTATACCCTACTGTACCCGACTGTACCCTATTTCACCCGACTGTACCCTACTGTACCCGACTGTACTCCATTTTACCCTACTGTACCCTACTGTACCCTATTTTACCCTACTGTAGCCGACTGTACCGTCTGTACCCTACTGTACCCGACTGTACCCCATTTTACCCTACTGTACCCGACTGTACCCTACTGTACCCTATTTTACCCTACTGTACCCGACTGTACCCTACTGTGCCCTATTTTATCCTACTGTAGGTACCCTATTTTACCCTACTGTACCCGACTGTACCCTACAGTAGGGTACAGTACAGTACAGTAGAGTCGAGTCGTAGAAAAAATATTGTATGCAACGGTGTATAATTTGGTCTTAACGGCTCGTGCCGTCTTCCATTGCGATACTCGCATTCGCTCGTATCGCAACTCACGTCACTCGCCTTTTAAGACCTCACTTATACAACCGTTGCATAAAATACTATTTTATGACTGCTCCTTCATCAGTAAAAAAAGCAATAAAGTGGATTGTCACATTGACGTTTACGTAAAAATCGTTTTTAATGTTTTAAGCCGTGCAGCTGATATTGAACCTTAAGGTGGTAAAGGAATTTCTTGGCCGACTATATCTATATCCGCCATTGCATACAATTCAAGCCTACCGCACGGGATCTTAATAGTATTTTATGCAACGGTTGTATAAGTGAGGTCTTAAAAGGCGAGTGACGTGAGTTGCGATACGAGCGAATGCGAGTATCGCAATGGAAGACGGCACGAGCCGTTAAGACCAAATTATACGCCGTTGCATACAATATTTTTTCTACGACTCGACTGTACTGTACTGTACCCTACTGTAGGGTACAGTAGGGTAAAATAGGGTACAGTCGGGTACAGTAGGGTAAAATAGGGTACAGTCGGGTACAGTAGGGTAAAATGGGGTACAGTCGGGTACAGTAGGGTAAAATAGGGTACAGTAGGGTACAGTCGGGTACAGTAGGGTAAAATGGGGTACAGTCGGGTACAGTAGGGTAAAATAGGGTACAGTAGGGTACTGACCGACTGTACTCTACTGTACCCTATTTTACCCTACTGTACCCGACTGTACCCTATTTTACCCTGCTGTACCCGACTGTACCCTACTGTACCCTATTTTACCCTACTGTACCCGACTGTACCCGACTGTACCCTACTGTACCCGACGGTACCCTGCTGTACCCTATTTTACCCTACTGTACCCGACTACCCGACTGTACCCGACTGTACCCTACTGTACCCGACTGTACCCAACTGTACCCTATTTTACCCTACTGTACCCTATTTTACCTTACTGTACCCGACTGTACCCTTCTGTATCCGACTGTACCCGACTGTACCCTATTTAACCCTATTTTATCCTTCTGTACCCGACTGTACTCTACTGTACCCTATTTTACCCTACTGTACCCGACTGTACCCAACTGTACCCTATTTTACCCTACTGTACCCTATTTTACCTTACTGTACCCGACTGTACCCTTCTGTATCCGACTGTACCCGACTGTACCCTATTTAACCCTATTTTATCCTTCTGTACCCGACCGTACTCTACTGTACCCTATTTTACCCTACTGTACCCGACTGTACCCAACTGTACCCTATTTTACCCTACTGTACCCGACTGTACCCTATTTTACCCTAGTGTACCCGACTGTACCCTACTGTACCCTATTTTACTCTACTGTACCCGACTGTACCCTACTGTACCCTATTTTACCCTACTGTACCCGACTGTACCCTACTATACTCAACTCAGCAGGTCTAAACTGGGCTTTAGTGTTGAGTGTACCATACATTTAATATTATGTGACAGCTAGGTGTATCGTAATAACGACATTACGACACAAGTGCTGTTATGGCGAATAGATTAAGTATAGACTTTCTGAAGTCATATTATCTATGTTCTTATATATTTGTTCGCGACCATGTAAAAAACAGATAAAAGTACAGGAGTAGGAAAATTAAATTATAATTTAGTTATTCAATATTATTTTACCACAATTACCACTTACCCTGACTTCATTAGGATGGACGGAGTTATCGGTATAGGCGCAGAGTAAGTCAACGGAGAGCGGATGGCACTGGCGGAACTTGGACGCCAGCAGCATCGCGGTGACTGCCAAGAGCTGAAGCTGCTGTCGGGAGATGGTCCGCTGGGCCAGGAACCGGTCCATGTAGCTGACCGCCAGTGGGAACACCTGCTCTTCGCATTGCTGCTCCTCGCACACCTGGATGAAAAACAGCTTGAGTTTTCTTACCAAAGAGCGGAGGATTTCCATTGGCAAAACCATTGGAGGAATGGAAATTCTACATTCGAGATCTTGGAATTTTATCGTGGATCTCTTCATAATAAGAATGGAACACACTTCGCTGCTCAAATAAAATAGCGACACAAATAAAAAAATATATTGCAAAAATCGCATGTAAAATATTAAACGTGATTTCTGACATATTTTTTTTATATCTAGTTGTGTTGTGTCGCTTTAGTATTTTAAGCACCGTCTTTTCAGGCTATAAAATTTGATCTAACGACTAAAGGTCTAACGTAGGTAGATACCTACATTAGGTATAGTCGGGGTAAGAAAAGGTTCGTCACTTTTCAACTCTATGTCAACGAGTTAAGGTCGAAAAGTGACGAACCTTTTCTTACCCCGACTATACTTGCGCGTACAAGTTCATAAAAAACTACAATTCCCGATTCGCAAATCTCAAACGACCGCAGTTCACTATACTTACTTACACATTAATAGTCATTGTTTTTGTTTTTTTTGACCATCGATCGATGATTCAGATAATTGTCATGTTTACTTTTTATATATTTTTTTTAATTTATTACTTGATTGCTCTTTTATAGAGCTTTAAAACTTATCCAAAGGGGTCTATTTAAAATTTATATACATCCAGAATCAACACGTTGTTGGTACAATTAGGTGTCAGTCAAGCACACCATTTTTAGCCTCTATGATATAAATAAAAATAAATAAATAAATAAATATCACGGGACAATTCACACCAATTGACCTAGTCCCAAAGTAAGCTTAGCAAAGCTTGTGTTATGGGACAAAATGAGAACTATTATGTACCCGGTCATTCAAAAAAATACAGGTAAACTGCTTTGTGGCACACTTTGGAGGCTTTAAGAAGTCATGGCTTCCTTACACGCACTTCCAGTCTTCCATACCTTTGTAGATAGCGTTTGTTTACAAACAAACGAGAAGCGCTCATTTCGACGAACTCGCTTTCTTTAGCCGCGAACTCGTAACTACGCATGCGCATCGCATCACGTTACAAAAAGAATGTAGTGTAGAGGGATGATATACGACTCCATATTTAGGGTTCCGTAGTCAACTAGGAACCCTTATAGTTTCGCCATGTCTGTCCGTCTGTCTGTCTGTCTGTCTGTCTGTCCGCGGCTAAGCTCAGAGACTGTTAGTAGTAGAAAGCTGTAATTGGGCATGAATATATATATCAGTCACGCCGACAAAGTGATTATATAAAAAAACTAAAAAATTTTTTTTTTAGGGTACCTCCCATAGACGTAAAGTGGGGGTGATTTTTTTTCTCGACTAAACCCATTGTGTGGGGTATCGTTGGATAGGTCTTTTAAAACCATTGAGGGGTTGCTAACATGATTTTTGTATTTAGTGATTTGTTTGCGAAATATTCAACTTTAAAGTGAAAATTTTCATTTAAATCGACCGTCCCCCCCCCCCCCTCTTAAATCTAAACTGTTGGGTGGAAAAATTTAAAAAAATTCAAAATGGTAGTAAATATATTAAATATACAAGGAAAATTATAGCGGCTAAGATTGCTTGGGAATTATTTGTAGTTCAAGAGTAAATAGTAGCCTAAGGTATTAAACATACCGTCACTACTTTGAAAAACTCGTATCTCAAATCAGCATGTAAACAAAACTGAACCTTGATACGCGCGTAATAAAGTTCACTTTGCCAGATTATCGATTTTGAGATACGAGCTTTTTACAAAGTATTGACGATACCTAACTTGGAAGATTCCGTACACATACGAAATCCTTAGAAAAATATTACTTGATTTTTTCGTAATGGCTACGGAACCCTATCTTGGGCGTGTCCGACACGCTCTTGGCCGGTTTTTTCTATCAGCAAACATGTACTTTCAAAACTTTTTATTGCACCGTATAAGTACAACAATAGGGAGCTTTTTACCTACCGTCAGTTATAAAGATTCCTGTGCGCATTCAAGAGAAAAGCTCAGTAAAAAGCTGGTAAAAAAGTTTCCGTTGGCAAGCATTAGTAAGGGCTCGTTGCGTATTAATCTCCAAGCGTTTAAGTTTCAAGAAAGCTTACATAAACATGGATCACTGAATACCTAGTTAACTAACTTACAATGCAGGTAAACGTTAAGTTAAGACCTGATTAAGCTTTAAGGTTGTACTTATTTTATAAACATTGAGAAAAGTTACAGGTTTTATAAGTAATCTTAGTAATTACATCCATACTTAATATTATAAATGCGAAAGTGTGTCTGTCTGTCTGTTACCTCTTCACGCTTAAACCACTGAACCGATTTAGATGAAATTTGGTATAGAGATAGTTTGAGACCCTGGGAAGCACATAGGATAGTTTTTATCCCAGAAAATTGCAAAGTTCCCGTGGGATAGCGATAAACGGATTCTTTGCAGACGGAGTCGCAGGCAACAGCTAGTTAAGAATAAAAATAAAGACTTCTGTAGTGTTTAACACTAAGCGAGACACATATAAATAGTAATAAACATTTAAACTCTTCTAGGCTAATGGCACGCTTAGAAAACTGTCATTGATTAATTACTTGTCTATTTAATTAAACCACGGAATAGAAAAAACTAGTTTTTTCTGTTCTGTGAATTAAACAATAAATGACTAACGACGTCATGGAAAAAAATGACAATTTTATTAAAAAATATTTCCTTATAAAATAAATGACGGGTAGTTAGGAAACAACGCACTTAAGTATGTACTAGGTATTTAATTACTGTTAAATACGATGCGTACTTTAAGCTCTTTCGTTGTTGTTACCGCATCTACTTACCAATAGCCACCTAATTAACCTAATCACTACCAAAATAACATCGAACTGCGCCCCAATTAGTGAGGATTGGAATTTCAAAAATGTGGGTAAATGAACTTTTAGCTCAGAGGTCATTGACCTTCACAGTTTAATAGATCTACACGTTGGGGGTATCGTAAGCTAAGGAAAAGTTTTCATAAACAACAAATTAGGTACCTATGTATGTACAGTCGAAAGCATAAATATCTACAGCCATCGCATCAAAAATATGCAAACACCAACCTTATGTTTAGTGGCATTAGTAACTTACATTATACATATTTATTTTATACCCTTGACTGTACCTTTCACATAAAATTATTACTCGTATGTCTAAAGTACAGATATAGTATAGGATACATTAAACAAAAGTTTTTAACTAAAATACACATGTCTACAATACACGTATTATATCTACCTACATTCAAGTATTTAATACAGAAAATAGATGTAAATAAACACATTGCGACATTCGACCGTCATTCCGGATCAAAAATGAGTTAATATATTAAATTCTTAGTAAATTGTTGTAAACATGTGAGTACATAACATGTTTGTAGGTCAGGTATGCGACCAAAATTTTACGATATTGACCATTATTAAAGCTGTAAGTCTAAGCTATTAGTAATATTCAGTAGTAAACGTTCTAGTATCTATCACGTAGGGTATATGGACATACCTCCAGCATCCAAGTGGTGACGACCTTCCTCATGAACGGCTGGATGTCAATCTGGACGTGCTGGAAATAGTCCGTATGGAGCGCATGGCACCTCTCCAAGGTCAACAGATTCACCAGCAGCCGAGGGTCCTGGTCCAAAGCACGGTCAGCCCCCGCCACACACATGTCCACCCCACTAGAAGAATTCCCCGAATTTTGCATGTTCTCTTCACAAGATAAATCCATCACAACACAAAAACACCAAGGCGAAAAAACTGCTTCGAAAAGTTTAGTTTATTTTTTTTATCACTTTGTCTTTCGAAATTCGAACCTCGCACGGCCGCTGTCGTGCGGCCTTCAGTTGAGTGCAAGTCGGACTGAGCCAAACTTGAGCTGTGGCGGCATGCAAGGGACCCCATTGCCTTGGGGCGCTCTAGATCGGACCCGCGGGTTGTCCTGCTTTGAATAATTAGGGGATTAAAAACTCGAGGCTAGGTTTAGGTTGATTTTCGGGTTTATTTACATCATATTTTGACTATATTAGCTCATCTGCAAGGTGAAAACTTATCCAGCAATTTGTTTTATTCGAAGTTTTATTAAATTAATTACCTATAAATAGGTAAATATCACGGGACAATTCACACCAATTGACCTAGTCCCAAATTAAGCAAAGCTTGTGTTATGGCTACTAGACAACGGATAAACATACGTATATAGGTAGATAGAGTATCAAACACAAGACTCGAGAACAAACATTCGTATTTTTCCATACAAATATCAGCCCCGACGCGAGAAACGAACCCGGGACCTCAAGCTTCGTAGTCAGATTCTCTAACCACTACGCCATTTGGTCGTCAACGAAATCATAGAATTTTTGAGACACTTACTCTGGCTGGCAGATAAAGTACACTTCCTGGCAAAGTCAAAACCAATTTTGATGAATACCTAATGGCTTAAAGTGATTCACGCAAAGTCAGCTAGTCTCATCTTACAAAGAAGACCGACATACTGAAAAATAAACCTATAAATTGCATAGATTCAGAGATTCTAATTAAAAATAGTAGTTCGTCACCAGCTCTCCGCTCACCGCCCAATTAACAAATTGGCGTTGTATAAAAGTTGAGTAAACGTTTTTCATTTCCTGTTGGTTATATAGGATTGGTCGTGTAAACGTAGTTGTAGACGTCTATACAACGCGAAATAGGCCCAAATTATACGACATTACTGTTATTTAGAAGTTAAATAAAAGTCAGGCAAGAACTATTTTCACGTTGCATAAATGTTAATTAAAAGTTGTCGACCGACTTTTTGGTCACATAATGGTTATATCATGACTGTTATGTAACCACTGAAGTCCCATAACAGATACACAACGACTTTTATGGTACACATTCAGTCAATTCCGTTCATTTCATTCGTTTCTTTAATATTTTGCTGGAAGAGTGCATCGTGTTAATTTTTTAAGATTTGAATGGTAAGTTATAATTTTCTTAACAAACTAAATATTTACATTTACTTTACAATGACGCGAAAAAAGTGTGAGTGAAATGTGTGCAGTGCACCTAGTTCTTATGGGAAGTTAAGTTTTATGATGATATATAGGTGTGTTGTTGTTAAATTTTTTGCGCCCCTCTCGAATTCTTTGAAATTCAATTATTGTAGAAATTATTTCAAATTTGTTTTTATACTAAAATATCAGCCATTTTGTTGAAGTTAAGAAGCAACTTCTATACAACGGTTTTACAACAAAAATGTCGCATAATGCGGTTTCTGAGACCAACATGGTCGGCCATAATAAACGATTTTAGAGTTCCGTGAGATAATAAACATTATAAACCAAACCAGCAAACACGGTGTGTTATTGTAATTTAAGTTTTCTTATTAATATAAAATAGATCAATCTGGATCCATATTGTCGAAAATAATTGAACAACGTTGTTTACTTGACAAAATGGTAGTAGTTTTAAATAAATGGTTGTAGGACCTTTATATAATTTTTAGGTCTGCTTAAAGTACTGTAATGGTTACCTAATATCGATTACGTCGTATAATGGTTTGTACGTCACCATCAAAGTACTTCTGTTGTAAAAAGGTCTAAAAATAACATTTTAGCGGCGGTTCGATCACATAGAAGTCGTTTTAAGGTTACGTAGATCACCATCACTGGTTAAACAAACCCTTTTATCTAACTGTTGTATGACGTTGTATTAATCAGTTGCATAAACGTTTACCCAACCTATATACTGGAACCATTATACGACGTTATTTAAAGAAATCGTAAAAACGTTTACCTTACCTGTAAACTGGTGCCATTATACGACGTTGCATTATAAAGTCGTATAAACGTTTACCTAACATATATACTGGTACCATTATACGACGTTATATAAAGAAGACTTAAAAACGTTTACCTAACCTGTACACTTGCACCATTATGCGACGTTGCATTATAAGGTCTCATAAACGTTTACTTAACCTGTACACTGGCACCATTATGCGACGTTACATTATACAGTCGTATAAACGTTTACCTAACCTATACACTGGCACCATTATACGACGTTATATAAAGAAATCGTAAAAACGCTTACCTAATCTGTACAATGGCACCATTATGCGACGTTGCATTATACAGTCGTATAAACGTTTACCTAACCTATATACTGGTACCATTATACGACGTTGTATAAAAAAGTCGTAAAAACGTTTACTCAACTAATTTAATAGTACCTTTTAGTTGAAGAACTAAATCGTTGCAGAAATTACGGCTATACAACGTTGTAGTTATCTAATTATTTCTATATAACAATTATACAACCGAACGTCGCATAAGACAGGTTTTATACGACTAATTTGTTGGTTAGGCGTTCGTGAACTTTATTACGACGTGACATAGGGAGGGAGCACATGATTCTTAACTAACCACATTGTGATTATGGCCAGTTATGAATGTTGGCGACTGACTATCCCTACTAACACCGACTAAAGAAAACTAAACTAACTCCAAACAGTTGCCCGGAAAATAGAAATTGATAAAGATAAATTATAAAAAAAATACAGCTCGCGGTATGATTCAGGAACAACCCCTAATTCGCCTTCCTCTTGCGTTAAACTTTTTTTTTCACCCCCTAGTATTCATAGTATTGCAATGCAATGTTGCGTACCTTCATGTGCACCTATAGCTTATTTCTAAGGTCCCGTAGTCCCGTACCTCAAACGAGGAAATTGGAACACTGGCTGGTCCGGAATATATTCATACTCATACTGGATCAACGATCGATATCCTGAACATCGAGAAATGAAAAAAAATGGTACCTATGTTAAACACTAACCCTACGTCGTAGGTGCCAGGAAAATCTTTAGGTATATTATAACACACAGAAATATATTGACTAATAGTCAGGGCTGGGCAAAATACATGCTTTGCTTTAATTAAAATACAAATTACAAAATACTTTCTCGCATGTATTTAAAATACGAAATACAAATTACTTTTAAGTCGGGTATTTGAAATATAAAATACAAAATACAGTATTTCAGACATTTTTTTTAAAAATACAAATTACAAAATACTACTTAGAATTCCCTTTGGTTAAATATTTTTTCGTATTTTTTTTTTATATTTTTATCATTGATTTGATGAATAATGTTATACAACCATTTTCTGTAGTCGGACTTAAAACAAAACAGCTAATAGCGGAGACATTCCAAATAAACTGATGTCTTTCATTTGATCTTCAAATGACGTCATCAAAGGTTCAAAGGCATTTTTCTTTTACATTTGCTCTCACGCTTCACTTAAAAAAACAATGTCAATGTCTGTCATAATGTCATTTAAATTTAACTGATGTCAATAGAATAGGAAACAAAACAAAAAGGCTATTTTCATTTTTGAATCTAAAAAATGGACTATAGAAAGTGTTTTATTTGTTCAAATGACTCCATGAATAGCCCCGGCAAAATATTCGTCCGTGTTAGGAAAGATCTACGTGAGAACTGGTGTCGTCTTGCAAATGTCGAATATTTTAGGATATCTCTCTTGTACTGCTGCGAAGACCATATTGATGTAAGTAAATGGACCTTTTATCTCATTCCCCACACTTATAAGCTCATATTGGATTTAAAATCTGAGCTGTATACAAAAATGAATTCTTGATTTTAACAACTTCGTCTAATTTGCTAGAACCAGAAGGTTAGAAACTTATTGACGACATAACGACGTACGAATGACAGATGACAGTATTTTTTCTCTAAGCAGATGGGCAAAGGAAATCAAGAGTTTCGTGCCACTGATGACGTATATATCCGGTCAACCATCCGGTATAGAACAAATTAAATTTAAAAAAAAAATACGCGATAAAATTTTAAAATATTCAAATTAGTTTCTCAAATTGGCCTAATCTGTAAGAAAAAAATATAAAAAAAATACATTTTTTCTAACCAAAGGCAATTAAAACGAATCCATCCGGCATGGGCAAGCAAAGTAAAATAAAATTACTCTCTTTAAACATGAAACTACCGTGAGTTAAGACTCACTCATATCATAGTGAAACAATACTGATTACTCACGTTTCAAAACGACTTTAACTCAACAGTTTCGGGCTAATCCGTAACCCTTCCTCTCGGAGGAACATGCTACGGCTGTGCCAAACATGCACTCAAGTACGCTACGGATCAGCCTGAAATACCTATGTCGACTTAAACTCGTTTTGAGACGTGGGTTCCATATAATTTTACTAAAAATTACTCTCATGAAGGGAAACTCTACTTTAACTTATTAATAGCAGAGTTTCCTTTCCTAAACACCAGGTTTTTAAAAGTGTTATCTGCCTCTCGTAGGGTAATGAATGAAGTCATGTCTATACTGGTGCGTTTTCATGTTCAACTTAAGATCGCTAAATGAAATCTAAATGTATTTATGAGAAAATGTATTTTGAAGTCATAAGTATTTGAAATACTAATTACAAAATACCTTGGCGTCAGGTATTTGAAATACGAATTACAAATTACATTTTCAGCGAGTAATTGAAATACAAATACCAAATACGTATTTGTATTTCAATTACGTATTTCAATTACAAGTAATTCAAATACTGCCCAGCCCTGCTAATAGTGGACACCCCATCAAAATCCGTTTTGTGGTTTATGATGAGGAGTTAACAGATAGGTACAGACAAACAGACAGCACCCGCGGAATACGACTTTGTTGTATATACTATGTGAAGATGTAGGTAGGTATATTATATTCCACTAATTTGGGACTGGAAACCACCGTATTTAAAACTACTTATCTTATCTTTTATTTATTTACTAGCTGTTGCCCGCGACTACTCTGCGAAGATAAAAAATAGCCTACGACCTTTTTCTCAGACCTACCGAGTAGGTATAGAGGAAAAAGTTTCATAAAAATCGGTCAAAACCGTTTCGGAGAAGTTCGATAACAACACCGTGACACGAGATTTTTATATATCAGACTAGCTGTTGCCCGCGATTCCGTCCGCGAAGAATAGGGGAATAAAAAATAGCCTACGACCTATTCTCAGACCTACCGAATACAGAGAAAAAAGTTTCATATAAATCGATCAAGTCGTTTCGGAAGAGTTCGATTACAAACAGCGTAACACGAGATTTATATATATTAGATAGATGTTGGTTTTATATAATCGGTATGTTCACAATCCAAGAAAATTTTTACGAGCCGACTTGCATCGGACTTAATGTGTAAGTAGTCAGGTCGTGTTAACCTTTCGCAAAACAAAAAAAGTAATTAACGAAATTATTACTAAATACATAGTCATAAAAGCTGCGAACACTCACTGCAAGCACGCGACTCGACTAATAAAAATCCAGTTTAATTTTATGTCACGATTTTATTACTCCGAAATTAATTCAAAACGAGGTATAAAATTTACAATCACTTTTGAAAACACAAACACAATGACAATGGACAAAAGAGGTTTTGGGAGGGCGCCGCGGAGGCCGGAGGGTCGCAGCTGCGCGTGCGCCGGCTGCGCGACATTATAACAAATCCTGCACACCTGATCTTAAACACCGATCATTATAATTCCATTCTCTTTCCAGATTTCTTTGTAGTCTCAATTGCGACGCGTGCGCTTGCCCTCTTTGAATCTCAATGTACTGACCACCTGCCAATTTTTAAACCAGTTGCATCTACGTCTAAATTGTATATAACTAATCGCACTTCGCTGGAGCAGCAGTCTTCGAAGTGTCGAATTTGCCGTTGTAATAAGGAATGTATGTTACTACGGCTTTCCAGTCAGTTAAATACACTCCGGCCAGGGCACCGGCAACCCCAAACACTGCCAAAGAGGCGCCAAAAGCGCTAAGCTGCTCCAATTGCTTTTTACCCAGCCCCATGTTTTTGTAGGTATACTTAGAAATCCGAAACGCAGTTGCACTGGGTACTCGAATCTGCCTTTGACAACGAATAATCAAAACGTCAATAAGTTCCGGCGTGGACAGAAACTCCTTTTTAATTTATTTTAAAGAACTGACCTCCATGAAGTTTATGGTTTAATTGTTTTAGCTATACTTTTGTAATTACTTCGAATAATTTGTTATTTTTCTTTATTGTGTCTGGATTCAACTTTATTTTATGTCTGCATATTTTTATGAAATATTTGCACTGTTAGTTAAGCTTAGCTGATTATTTCTTTATTTTAATTATTTATGATAGCTCGTTTAGCCTGCGATACAGAGTTCTCTAGTAACCCTAGTGCAGGCATACGTGTTACGTAGATTTTTGTAAAATATTGTATTTCTTGTCATCTTGTACTACAAATTATTGAATAAATTATCTTTATCTTTTATCTTTATGATGTGGAGGTGGGATGGGAAATTAAGTGCATAAATAAAAAAAAAAATATATTTAAAACTTTAAGCTGTTTGCCACAACTTCGTTTGCGTCTCGCGGGTACTTTACTCTATTCCGGGATAAAAAGCAGTTAGCTTATGTTGTTCAGGGATAATATAGCTTTCTATTGGCCAAAGAACATAAGAATATAAGTTCACAATTATTAGAGGATTAAATCGATACATATTTTTGCACTTGACCGTACTAATAGGTAAACACAAAATTTACATCTTACAGGTTTATTATAGAACTATAGATACTCGTAGATATATACATAGATAGATACCTATGGAGTGTGAACCTATAACAGAAAAGCGTAGCAGTACGACGTCAATAGAAATCAAATCTGAATTATTTCATAGAACAATTGATTTAAATAAAATAACAGGGTCGTGGGTTCAAATCTCGGCTCGCAATTTATGTGCGAAATTACATTTGTAATTTACCATGAGCTTTACGGTGAAGGAAAACATCGTGAGGAAACCTGCATACACCTGCGAAGAAATTCAATGGTGTGTGTGAAGTTCCCAATCCGCACTGGGCCCGCGTGGGAACTACGGCCCAAGCCCTCTCTTTCTGAGAGGAGGCCTGTGCCCTGCAGTGGGACGTATATAGGCTGGGATGATGATGATGATGAACATGTTAACAGGTATAAAAATGTCCAGGGACAATTCGCTACCACAATCATTAACCCGTCGAGCGACCTCGGCACACACCGTGTGCCTAAACTAGCTGTCAAAATTTGCAAATTTTTGTTTCTAGTTTCGATCACCTTTTAACATAGGGTACTTAGAAAAAATTACCCAAAAATGTCGCCGATCGCGCGACGGGTTAATAGCGTAGGTATATGCGGTGAACCAAACAAGCTGATGGAATAGGATTCTCACAAGCTGGTTCCCGTGGTCGCCATGGCCCATGCGCCATGCCACATGCGATTGTCAAATTAGGCCACCATACGCGACCACTAATTGCCGAGTTATCAATTTTGTCAACCCATTCCCATCTTGCACTTATCTGGCGAACAATTCCATGCGTGTCACGGGTGAACGAACTCGAACTTATTGGCTGCGGCTATTCCCACAGTGACCCGTGGTGATGACATTTACCTTTTTTTTCTTCTAATTCTGTATTTTGGCCAATGAGTGAGAATGAGCCGTTTTCAAAAAAATTGTACGGCCAGCTGCAGAGAAAAGGTATTAAGTGTGGTTACCACCAATACAGGGAGGTACCATTTCTCTGCAGGTGACTGTAAATGGGCCTTTTCAGAAAAAAGTGTACTGTACTTTTTTTTAAAAACCTAACAAATTTTGGGTTATTTCTACTCAGAATCAAGCACTATCGATTTAAGCAATAAAAAAGTGTCGCACTTTTAACTGTCAATTTTGTAACGCAGTTAACCATACATGTTGTATGGACAGTCACAAAACTGACTAATAAACTTTGTGTGGAAAATTAAGGATAAGTAATTAAGGCAAAACGGGTACAAATTACAGCGCAGCGCAGCGCATTGGTATTATGCTGTAATGCTGTAATTTTATATTGATTAATAAATAATAATAATAAATAAATGATTTTTTTTTGAAAAACCCCAAATACGTTAAAGGCTTTTTCCTACTCCTGTACTTTTATCTGTTTTTTACATGGTCGCGAACAAATATATAAGAACATAGATAATATGACTTCAGAAAGTCTATACTTAATCTATTCGCCATAACAGCACTTGTGTCGTAATGTCGTTATTACGATACACCTAGCTGCCACATCATATTAAATGTAGGGTACACTCAACACTAAAGCCCAGTTTAGACCTGCTGAGTTGAGTAGAGTAGGGTACAGTCGGGTACAGTAGGGTAAAATAGGGTACAGTAGGGTACAGTCGGGTACAGTAGGGTAAAATAGGGTACAGTAGCGTACAGTCGGGTACAGTAGGGTACAGTCGGGTACAGTAGGGTAAAATAGGGTACAGTTGGGTACAGTAGGGTAAAATAGGGTACAGTAGGGTACAGTTGGGTACAGTTGGGTAAAATAAGGTATTTTACCCTACTGTACCCGACTGTACCCTACTTTACCCGACTGTACCCTATTTTACCCTACTGTACCCGACTGTACCCAACTGTGCCCTATTTTACCCTACTGTACCCGACTGTACCCAACTGTACCCTATTTTACTTTACTGTACCCGACTGTACCCGAGTGTACCCTACTGTACCCAACTGTACCCTACTGTACCCTATTTTACCCTACTGTACCCGACTGTACCCTACTGTACACTATTTTACCCTACTGTACCCAACTGTACCCTATTTCATCCGACTGTACCCTACTGTACCCGACTGTACCCCATTTTACCCTACTGTACCCTACTGTACCCTATTGTACCCTACTGTACCCGACTGTACCCTATTTCACCAGACTGTACCCTACCGTACCCGACTGTACCCCATTTTACCCTACTGTACCCGACTGTACCCTATTTTACCCTACTGTACCCGACTGTACCCTACTGTACCCTATTTCACCAGACTATACCCTACTGTACCCGACTGTACCCCATTTTACCCTACTGTACCCGACTGTACCCTATTTTACCCTACTGTACCCTAGGGTACAGTACAGTACAGTCGAGTCGTAGAAAATAGTAGATTGTTCAACAAGGGACTAAAACAAGCCATAATGACACGAGATATTTAGCCACCCGAGCGATAGCGAGGGAGGCTATAATTCAAGTTGTCATTATGGTAGTTTAGTCTCGCGTTAAACACTCTACTTTTCACTTTGAATGCGAGGAAAAAAACGACGTACAAAATTACTTTTTTACAACGTATGCTCAACGAGCAATGGACATCTGTTCAAAATTCAAATAGCAAAAAAAAAAATCCGCTGTCTTTTCTTTTCTTTTATATTTTTTTGTAAAGTGACGCTTTAAATGCTTGCATAATTAGCCAACAGATTCTAACTTAAAGACTATGTTAATACTAATTGGACTATATATGCATCTAAGAATGATAATTGTTCATTCATTAAAATCGGCAAATAAATTAACCTAATTGATCTTACTAAGTTCACACACAAAATATATTGTTAACTGAAACACTTACCCGTGAATAAAGAAACGACATTTTATGTTTATTTTCTATATGCCAATTCTTTGTTAAATTATATCTAATTATACTTTCTATTTACTATTAAATGCAACTGACATCGCATTATTTTGAAGTCACGTCATATTAACTTTCAAACGTAACTGCTCTATCTACCGTACACTCCAGCACTGCTTTGCCGACAGTGCGGATTGCTATTTTATCGACAGAGCAGGGAACTGCTTTGCAACAGCGCTTTTAAAAAAAAAAACAAATTAAAAAACACCTAAGCTAAAGGAAATCTTTCTTTACATTCAGTTTAAAATGAATTCATCTTTAATATTTTATAATTAAATAAATTAATATTCGTAATTATTCATCGTGTTTCACGAAATTATTATTTTTTAAATATTTTTTATACAGTTGTCATTTTGAGGTTATTTCCACGCCCTAAAGGCTTCCACAGACCGAAACGCAGGGCGCTACGGAGCGTCCGCAGCGCGCTTCGGTCTGTGGAAAGCTTTAAAATTGTCTATACCCTGTCACTGAAAATGGCGATAATCCTCCATTCACACAAACCGTGATTGGCAGTTTAGGGGTTTCCATAGTCAATTAAAAAAATTTTACTTTAATCCCTTGAGATCAAAAACGAGCTTTAGTCCCGATATGCAGAGACTAAAGTAACATTATAAGAGCATGAGAAGTGAAAAATACTATAAAAACGAAATCACGATCGCGTGCTTAAAATTATGTTACGACATTTAATCATACATTCATTACACAAAGGAATCGGTTTTAATTTCGTTTTAATTAAAAAAAATATTTTTTAAACGACTCAGATACATCTTGAAGACAGAGTTGCACTAGTAGGGCACAACATTAGGATACTTTTTTACTTAGTTAACCCTTTATAAGGCAGCGGGAATATTTTTTCCACGATACTTTTGTTTTTCTTTTTTTGATACGAATGGAGTGATCGTTTTCTTTCTATGGCAACCTTTGAGTATTCAACTAGGATGACAACACATTGTAGATTTTTTTCTTTTTTTCTTATAAAGGGTTAAAAATCAAACCATTCCAATTTTATTGTTCATTTTTCCGAATAAGAATTGCTAAGGAATGGAATTCGCCCCCACCGTCTGTATTTCCAGATGATACAATCTAGGGCTCTTCAAGGCTAGAAAGAATAAGCTGTTACTGAACTAGTGAGATGCACTTTTGGCCTCATCTGCACTTTCCATCAGGTGATAATAAGTCAATCACTACTTAGTCAGTTTTATGTAAAAAAAAATGTCACCTGGTAGGACTATTTCAAAATAATTTACGACTTCATAACTTCCCGTCTAGGCCTCCTCCAAGGCTCGCCAAATAGATCGGTTCTACGCCATCCGCATCCAACGCGTTCCCGCAACCTTAACCGGTCAGCGCTCCATCTTGTTGGAGGCCTATGTTAACGAGTATAGTCGATCAAAACTTTATATCGAATAATTTGTCGCATGTGTTTTTATTTTAATTTATTAATGCTGGTTTTCTTATCACTAAAATCAACGACATGATTCCTTAGAACATGTCCTTTCTATATCTCTATAGTTTCAGAGTTATTCTCATTTCATTTTCATTATTCAGTATTTCCCCCAGCACGAAAATAAACAATGAAAATAATACTTAGGTAGAGAAACGGTAAGCACCCGTAATCCCGTTATAAGTGCTTTGTGGGTTCCGACGGTTGAAGTGAATTTTTAACTTTTTAGTGGCCATCTTTCAGCTCCATCTTCAGACCTAAATTACCACCTAGGAATAACGCACGCGTCAAGACGAAGCAAACGAGCCTAAGAGTTTAGGGGTTGTGTCATTTTATTATGGAGTGCCTATGGCCACCTTCCAGCTCCATCATCAGATCAGCTCCATGTCACAATAATATTGCATTGTCACCTGATTTACACCTGCATGCAAAATATCAGCTCAATCGGTAATCAATGGGTCAAATTTAACTTGCAAGATTTAAATTCAGACAGACAAACATTTTTGTTAAAACAATCATTTTTAATGCAAGCTTTTTCGCTGACTGTACTGTTTGTTTACTGTACTTGCATTGTCATCCAACTAACATAACATAAGTATACTTACCAAATTTCAAGTGTATCTGACCACTGGAAGTGGGTCAAATTAGACTTCCAAGATTTGACCCGTACATACATATATTGCAAGAAAAGCTTGTAATTAATTATTGTCCGTTTGTTAAATCACCAGCCATCTCATCGTTTTAAACAGTTATTTATATAGTTTTCGCTGACAGATGACAAACAAGCCAATGACAACCACTGTCATGTCTCATGCGTCAAATTATGGTCAAACAAACTATTATCATCACATCACAGTGATTATTTAGTGAATTTAGTGAATGTTCTGTTAGACCCTTTGATTGTTTAAAATTTATTCTAATAATCTTATTTTGTTTCCTGCTAATAATTGGAATTAAATTTATCAAAATTAGCGCTACCAAACCACACCAGTTTCTGCTACGTGCCAAGTAATTATTACAGATTACTTTTAACTGATTTCGTTTCAGCGTTTTTAGAAAAGAATGTTTATAAGATAAGCATTATGTTCAAACAATAGTATTTTGTAATCTCACTAAAAGTAGGACTAGTTTAGTTACTCACTAATTTTTAGTACGTGTTGTTCTATCTCATTTGTGTTTTTTTTTCAGGTGTTTTTATTGACGCAAAAAATGACATCAGAAAAAGATCCGCTCATCGCGGAGAGATCTGGAACTGTAAGGGAAGTGGGTAACCACGCTATTTGGAGCTTATCATCTTGCAAACCAGGTATGTAATCAAGTTGTATTAGACTTTAGGAGATTATGGAATCATGGCTTTTCATACAAACGGCGATGATTCCACCCCCTACTAACCAACAACAATCAACAACATAAACACTAATCGACTTTGACCAATTTTTGGTGTTGTTGTTCAATACAAAAGGCCATAGTTTCATTTGCACCATTGGCTCGCACCATTATGGTATATAGCATGCACCATAATGGTGTTAGTAAATGGTGCAAAATGAAACTACGGCTACAAAAGGTCAATTTGTTGTACATTTGCCAGAAATTAACTAAAATTAATAAACATGCACTAGATTTTGTTATGACTAACAATATGACAAAAAATGTTCAAAATCTATTAAAATGTTCAGTGCCTGTGACTCGATGTCTGTGATCAAAAAATTCTTACTCCTGTGCCCGTGATATGCTTGTATGTCCACAGAATTTGTATTCCTATGCCAGTGACACTCATTAGACTATAATCATTTCCGCTGGCATAGCATAAGGGCTTAGTGGAAAATTGCCATGTCCAAATGTATTAATGTTTAGGGGATGGAAAACATTATCACCATTTGTATGAAAACTTTATAATGCTCTTAAAAAGTAATCTATTGAGAACTGTCACACATTTGCCCATTAGTTGACATCCAATAATTGAGGCATATTCACCAACAAGTTGCAGCTAGCACTGACAAAGTTTAGTGCAGCTTGTGCCTTGGAAACAGCATACTGACATCCTCAAAATTTGTGGCGGCCACTAGTGGTTTTGTTAGGGCCACTACCACTGATTCAGTGTGCATTTACAGGCTTTGGGATAGATCAGCTCAGAGATGACTGTATGGACACCTATTGGCAATCTGATGGACAACTGCCACATCTTGTAAACATCCAATTCCAAAGGAAAACAATGGTATCTCACATCTACATCTACACTGACTACAAATTGGATGAGAGTTATACTCCCAGCCGAATATCAATCAGAGCTGGAACTCACTTCAATGATTTGCAGGAAATTGAGGTTATTGAATTAATTGAGCCTAGTGGTGAGCAGCATTGAACTGACTTGTTTTATAAATTGCAATAATTTAAGGTTACATCAAAAATTTACATTCATACTTGTTTTTTCCAGGATGGGAAATGATACCAATCAAAGACATACATGACAGGCCAATCAGAACATTCATGATTCAGATAGCAGTATTGAGCAACCATCAAAATGGACGAGATACTCACATGAGGCAGATCAAAGTGCATTCACCATGTGAACCTACTGTGTTTGACATAAATAAAATTAAAAACTTCTCGACTGTTCAGTTTCAGCAATACACCACTATACGTTAAAAAATAAGCTTTAATTATTACATTTAATTAAATTAATAAATCTGTACATTTTATTACATCTTTATTATCTTGAGTATATGATCAGTCTGATTCCTCACTTTCTGCTTCTTGAAGCCAGTCAAAGAACTTGACCAGAGAGGGCTGATTGGCAAATTCACTTTCACTGTCTTGCAGATCCTTGTACCATTCCATCAAAGAATCTTCATCCACCACATCAGCCCCATACAGAAGTTGTATGACTTGACCACCTTTGCCATTGAGCCATTCACATTGTAAACAACTTTCCTGCAAACAATATTATACCCAAAGTCAAATATTTGATTACTTTTTTATAAAAACACAGGTTTAAGGTAGTTCACTTACTTCAACAGCTTTCAAACAATCCGTAATGGAAGATTTAGTCTTAATGTAGTTGGCCAGTACTGGTCTGAAGTACTTCAAGATATCTTTCACAGTGGAAATTACATTCTTAGTTTCAGTGAGAACTGGAATGCTAAGAAGAGCTCTCATCACAAAGAAGTTCACTTCATGCAACTGTATATTATATGCATATCTAGATGAATTGATTTCCAAAATCAAATAGTCACACTTCAGTTTTTCTTCATATCCTCTTGCTAAACTATCAATGACTTCTTGTAGGAAAACTGAAAAATAAAATATACATACTTAAGGATCACAACAAAACTTCAGCTGTTTTTAACACATTCACTGTCCCCCCCATACTAAATGATTTGGCAAAGTCATACATCCAAATATGCTTCCAGTTTGAAGTTGTGAACCCATAATGGAAGCAAAAAGCTTCATGACCCCACAATGGGGCCACCTGGATAGAGAAGTTGTTATTTCATTCCTGACAAGCAAGAAACAGAACGTACTATTGGTATCATCAGGAATTGGTGAATCTGGTATTGAAGATTCAGCACTGCTGTCAGAAGAATAGCATGACTCGCTATCACTCCAAGTCTTCTCAAAACCAATAGCTTCATCAGCCTCACTTCCTGATGATTCATTCTCCCACTCTGTACCACTCTCTGAAGTGGATTTTGACAATTTTTTATCTGAAAGTTTTATATGATTGTTTATTAAACTTACTAGCAATATTATAATTATATTACCAGTCAGAATATGCTCTTACTTACCATTTGTATCTCCATGTTCCTCTACTATGGCACCCTTTAGTTTAGAACCTGGTGCCATTGTCACATTTGATGTGAGAATTGTCCCATTTTCCAAAGCTGAATCTTTTTCCACTGTGCAATTGTCATCAACAAAACTATTGATAATTTTGCAGTTGTCTTTTATTACGACATTGTTCATAATGTGGCTTCCAGTTACAGTCACATTGCTACCAATCACACAATTGCTTCCAATAACAGATTTACATAAAACTGTATTGTCACTGATTTTTGTGTTTGCTCCTATTAAGACATCCTCGATAAGGGAGCAAGACCTAAAACAAATTTACAAGTAAGTATCTTAAAAAGTTCTTAAACATTTTTAAAGTACACTTTCTGATGCAGAATAATACTTTTTGTCTTACCTGCTCAAGATAGAACTTTTGTTGCAAAAGTTGTGATTTCCTATGAATTCATAGTTATCCTGGTAAAGTGATCCACTTTCAATACAAAGAGGAGCTGCCCAGTGATGGATAATGTCACGACTGAAACAGTGTCAAAATTAGTGAAATCTGAACTTAATACTCAATAAATAAATTAAGATTTTAAGTTTACTTACCTGATAGTTTTAAAAGTTCTCCAATTGGTAACAGTAGCAGCATACTGGCTATCTTTTAACAGAGTATAGTATAAAGAGCTAGCTAATATCTCTTCATTTATCAGTATTCCATTGATAAAGTCATCCCTTGTTTGGAAATCAAAGTTATCAGAGAATAGGGGTGGCACAGAAGGGGAGCAAAGTGCTATGTTGGAATCCACAAGATTATGGTGTAATTTCACCTCAGAATGACTTAACACACTTTCCTGGAAAAAAAAATATTGCCTTTTAAGATTACTAAATAATATTGATTGTCTTTTTTAGGATTCCATGCCAGAAAGATAACAAACGGAACCTTAATACTGTTGCTATGCTGTCCATTTGCCTGTCAGAGCACTATCTCAAGAACCATAATCAACAGACAGCCGAAATATGTATGCATTGTGCATTTCTATTACCACTACAACAAGTAATAAAATTAAATTAAAACCAAAGGGGGTCCCCATACTAGAAACATTTTTTTTTATTTTCGTTTTAGTCTAATACTAAGAATGTTAATAAAGATAAATATACTGCATAATTTTGCCCTAGGCTGCACTTCACTGTTTTTCACCCAACTGTCGAAGGAGGGTTATGTTTTTCGAGCATAATGTATTTATGTATGTATGTATCATTCTTTGGCACGGCCTGCAGCCTAAACGGCTTCATCATCATCAGCCTATGTTCGTCCACTGCTGGACATAGGCCTCTCCCATGGCACGCCACTGAGCACGATCCTCGGCCACTCTCATCCAGCTCTTGCCAGCCGCCTTGCAAAGATCATCGCTCCACCGAGTCTGAGGATGTCCCACGCTACGTTTGCCGGTCCATGGTCTCCACTCAAGAACTCGTCTTCCCCAACGGTTATCGGTTCTTCGGGTTATATATATAGCCTACCCATTGCCACTTCAGCGTGCTAATGCGGTGGGCTATGTCGATAACTTTGGTTCTCTGTCGGATCACTTTGTTACAAATTCGATCTTTTAGAGAAACGGCTTAATGGATTTTAAAGTGTGGGGTGTCATTAAATATTTTACTGGAATTCCCATGGGAATGGAAATCATACAGGTGGGTTTTTTCATCTAGTATTGAAATTAAAAGCTATTTATATTATGTATCTTACCAAAGGTAAAGTAATAGTCTTATCCTTAGATTTGGGTTTATATTTTTTGTGGATAAGCACTTTCCTGGTGTTTGCATCTGCTGCCAAAAAGATAGGCTTGTCTGTACTGATAAGAGGATGTTCCCAAGACACTTTCTTGTAAACCAAAGTCATGGCCGCACCTTTATCCTTTTTACACAGATTCCTACAACAGAAATAAACATAACATAATATCATTGGGGACAGTGCAAATCTGCTTAACTACCATACATAATTATTGCATATCTGCACTACATGTAGTTTTACAGGGGGTGGGTTCAACTTCATATTTTGTTTTATTTTAGGAAATTTGGAAGTCTACTAAATTTGTCAGATAAGAAAAATTATCCAATGCCAGTTAAGCAAATTTTCATTAACATCAACAATATATGGCTAACCATACTATGATTTATTGAATCAGGCGTTACTTTGCGAAGGTTTGCACACCCAAACAAACTTTAAACACATTATTTTTTTTAAACTTACTTATGCTGCTCTAACATTAATGCATAAGGCATATTGGAAATGCTGGTAATGCCAGTTAAAATGAAGTATCCTCTAATAAGGCCAGCAGCATCAATTTCTCTCACAGCATCCCCCATAGTCTCACAAGTGTCTGACATCAACACCTGCACTTCCATTGTTAAGCTCCATGGGGCCTTTTCTTCTTTTGATTTTCTATAATAACAAAACACTCTTGTATTAAAAGTTAAAAATATCAAGCTTCAATTCTTACTATAATCTTAACCCTTTACCAGGTTAAGGGATGTATCGCACCCCCAACCGAATAAAGCAGTAATATGAAATGCCTTAGTATACAAACTAAGCCATAAAGCAATGGATAAAGCTTTATTTGGTTGGAGATGCGGAATGTCTCCCACATACTATTTTGTGTACCATAATCCAGTTTCAGCACCAAATTTCCTACAAAACATTATATCAAACCATGCAAATATGACTTCATGATCTTCATTCACAGCATACAGCTAAATCCAATAATGTATCTTTGGCAGCCGTTTGAATTCACTTGACCAGTAATTTCAGTGATTTGTGACAAAATACAAACACTTAACTTAATTTCAGCAAAATAAAAACAAATAGGTCAGACAAATTTTTGATTTTTGTAGATTTTGAGTGTTGTAAGGTAATGTAATCCTTTACTTATGTAAATATTCATGCATTTTGTAATATGACCAGAATTAGGATGTGGGATGACACTATCCCCTTGCCTTGTTAGAGTTTGATTATGTGGGAACTATTCTGTCCATAGCCCAGTTAATTGTCTTGTTGTGCCAATATAAGTAATAAAATTGCTATTGTGTTGAAATCATTTTTTTATTGATAATGTTTTGTAGGAGACTTGGGAGTTGAAATCAGACTATGGTGTACAATATACCATGTGGGAGACATATAACCCTTCGCCTGATCAAGAATATAATTACGCTGAATTGAATGTGCCAGTTCATTACTCAGACAGGCAATGGGAATATTGTATCCCACATTTTTTTCTGGTTTACATGAACATATCCGACTTTTGTAAATACATTTTGAAGAAGACATGCTATATGGTTGCAAATCTATATTTATAATAACTTATTAAAACACACTGGTTTTTAGCGGCCTGGTTGGTGGTTAAGCAAGTTAGGTAGGTAGTGGTGTTAAGAAATTTAACAAACCAATATTATTCATACAAAACTTTTTACATAATTAATAAAAGATACTAACCTTAAGTGTTCCTTTATTTTAACTCCATTATGACAGCAAAACAAAATAGTTTCATCAACTCCACCCAAAGCAAGAGATTCAAGAACATAATTCACGAGTGGCACTCCTGCGACGGCGAATAAGCCCTAGAATAAAAGTTTGTATATTTAGAAAAGTTTATGAAATATGATGAAACACTTTGCTAAATCTAAAAGCGTTACCATCGGCTTATATTTAGTGACAGGGTCAAAATGGTTGTTAAAGGTGTCCATCATAACCACCGCCTGAATGGCGTTTTCTTTCTCCATTTCTTTAATTCAATATTATTTGCTTTCGTTTTCAAATATATAAAAGGTTATCTGAACGAGACGACCCCAAAAAAAAAACATACGTACGTAGTGTACGGTACGTACGTCACAAAAAATACCTGTCAAATCAAAAGAAATCTAAAAGTCAAAGAAGCTATTCAAGACATCGTTTCTATCGCAAAAATGTCTAAATTACCTTCACGAAAGACTTAAAAAATTTATAATTTACTTGTAAACACTATGTTAAGACTTTCTTGACCTAATCGTTGGAAGAAGGAAAATTCGTGCATTGCATTAATGCAAGACACTTTATACTCTTACAGGGTCGCTGCTTTCCCTCATACCTTAAAAACTGGTTAGGAATCCTGTTCAGGAACTTCTCTCTACCTTTTCATCAACGCCTCTTTAGGCATCAGCTAACACAATAACTACCTAGACAGTCTAACGGACATCTTTGTACCTACCTCTTCGTCTATCATTTTCCTCGACTGTGTGTATGTTATTTACATTTGTTGGTAATCCTGTTTCCTAGGCGCTATCGATCTAAAAAGAGACCTTGAGCCGTGAGGGTCCAAAGCAAACACAATTTACAAGTAGTTTTATACTGAAATTCTACTTTCTTTAGTTATCTACATTTACATAAAGCACATAAAGTTATTAGCATGGAATATGATCTATCGCGAATAGACTATACTATATGTGGCGTCACGTATCCCGATACCCTAAAAATATTACCAGCGCCTGATGCTAAAATACAGCAGAAAGTGAGTGCATGAATAAAGTTAAAAATAGTTTATTTGGTAAGGAACTCAGCCGAGATCATATTTTTTTTTTTATAGTTTGTTATTGGAGACAAAAACGGAGTACTACAATGTTTAAGTATAAAAGACGAAGAAGCAGTTGTTCAGTTTAAAACTTTGCCAGGAAAACCAATCACTGCCGTTCAACTAGCCACCGGTGATGGTGAGTCGAGAACCTCATTATTTTATTTACCTAAGAATTCGAGAAAATAGTAATTAAGTATTCTGTCTGTAGGTATTTTTAAGGGCTACTTAGGTAGCACGGTAGAATCTTTATTTAACTTGATAATCGCCTGTATAATTCCCGTACCCATGAGAATTCCGGGAAAATATATATCCTGTGTCACTCGCGGAATTGAGAAGAATCTAATGACACCTCACACTTTAAAATCCACTGAGCCGTTTATAGTCCGGGAGGCAGAGGCTATTTTGATTAGTGTTTTTTACCGATCGTTACTTCACAATACTAGTAAAGAAGCTGTCCCTAATAAGGAAAGTGAAGGTCAGCCTACGCACCTGCGGGGGCGCTTGCAATGAGACCGCATAGAAAAGTCAAAAAAAAAAATCCGAAAAATATTTTATACTGCATGAAATTTTTTTCATGTGTAATTGACATTGATTAGAATTAAAAAAAAGTAGTCAGCTGCACGACAGAGGGGGGATTTTGCGTCAGCTGAACATGCGAACTTGCAAAAAAAATTAGAAAATAAAATTATTTTATGCCGATTGAAATTTTTTTACATGATTTTAGACATATACAGAAATGTGATATTGATAATCAGCTGCATATATAGTGGGGGAAAGACCGTCAGCTGGAGCAGGAATGTATCACTGCGCGCATATATCTCTACGACGCGCGGAATTTTAAATGCTTTGACAGACGACTTTCCCCCCAACGTTCAATCAGCTGACGAATATTTCCTTTTTTCCATATAATAAAACTATAATATTTATAAATTTCATATGGTCTTTCAACAATTTACCCAAGGTAGAGGCAGAGGCTATTTTGATTAGTGTTTTTATACCGATCGTTACTTCACAATACTAGTAAAGAAGCTGTCCCTAATAAGGAAAGTGAAGATCAGCTGACGCACCTGCGGGGGCGCTTGCTATGAGACCCCATAGAACACCTCAAAAAAAAAAAGACCGTCAGCTGGAGCAGGAATGTATCACTGCTCGCATATATCTCTACGACGCGCAGAATTTTAAATGCTCCAGCTGACGGTCTTTCCCCCACTATATATGCAGCTGATTATCAATATCACATTTCTGTATATGTCTAAAATCATGTAAAAAAATTTCAATTGGCATAAAATAATTTTATATCCTAATTTTTTTTGCAAGTTCGCACGCTCAGCTGACGCAAAATCCCCCCTCTGCCATGCAGCTGACTATTTTTTTTTAATTCTAATCAATGTCAATTTCACATGAAAAAAATTTCATGTGGTATAAAATATTTTTCGGATTATTTTTTTTTAACGTATTCCGCAGCTTCCCACTCTCGCATCCACCGCAACTGGACCAGCTGACGATCGATTTCGTCATGAGCCACATGCATTCTCTTTTCTATATTAACATCAGAAGGCATAAAATGACTTGTTTAAAAAGCCGCTGCCTCCCGGACTATTAGGCTGCAGGGCCAGGGCGTGCCAAAGAATGATACATAACCCTCCTTCGACAGTCGGGTGAAAAGTTACTTATCTCGGTGTTTACGTAAATGAACGAAATGGCATTGTAATGGAAAGTTATTATTAATCCCCATTATTTTAGGATCACAAGCAGACAAAGTTTTTGCGGCATCAGGCAACGAAGTTAAAGGCTACACGAGGAAAGGCAAAGTTTTCCTTTCAATCGAAACGTCGTTGTCGGAGACCATTACATCCATGTATAAACTTTTATAATATTATAATAATTATAATTGCATTACTTAACGTTCTTTGAAGCTTAATATTGAAATATTTACAGTGGTTATTGTAAAAATCATTGCAGGTCCATTCTGGCAGGTGATTTGATATTATGCAGTGGTCGGACCGTTACTCATTATAGAGATTTGAGGGAATACCACTCGTATATTTGTGAGGACAGGGTGCTGGACATCGCCGCTTTTGCTACTCCCAACGTTAGAACCATTTTTCTAAGAACTTAATTTTTTTAGCAATCTCTTAACTAAATTCCACTTAAGCCGCGTTTTGAAATCAGATAGATGAAATCAATGACCATATTGTTTGTTAGGTATAACGTCCATTTTTTTCTTGACCAGAATACCCGCGTGCGACTTCTCGTGCTAGTCGCTAACAAAGGAGCAGTCATGTTGGAGAATGGACAGATCTCGGCCAGGGCTGTAGTGACCTCGGGTCCCTCTCGCCTGTTGGTACCGCCGTCTATACATGCTGCAGATATCTACGCTTTTTACGGCGCTGCTGACGGCTCAATAGGACTTATTATTTGCGAAAAGTAAGTTTTGATAATGTCATATTAATCATTATTTAAGCAGAGGCCGTATTGTCTACCACTTCTGTCGCTTTCACCGTCTCTTTCTGTCATCCTTTTATACCGTTTGAGAGAAAGAAATAGTAATTGCAAAGGCAAGCGTCAGAAACGTTAGACAATAAGCCTGCTGGATGCATCAAATATCTCACAAGTGTTTAGTATCGCTTAGCACGTCATATGAAAGTATGATATTTATTTCAAAGATTCTTTGTAGGGTAATACAGTGAGGCAACTTTTAGCGCCATCTTGTGTCGAGTAGAAGAACTAATATACAAACTAACGAGCAACTACAAACTTACATCTGTATGGTCGGCCTCAGAAGTCGCTGGACACTTTAGTACTTTGTCACTTTCACTAACGTGACATATTTCATACTTCATAATATAATTGGTTATTGCGACAAAGTACTAAAGTGTTCAGCTACTTCTGATCTGAGGCTGACCGAGTCCAAACAATAACAGCTTGTTCTCTGAGGCAGGCAGGTCTACTGAACCTAAATTATTTTCCAGATCAATGTTAACAAACAGATGTCTAGTGGAAGGCAAAGGCTTGGGTTCAGTGATGTGCTTGGGTTGGTACCTTTCCAACGGGAGCGCACATCTCGCAGTCGGGCGCCATGACGGATCTGTTCAACTTTACCTTGTCGATATGGAAAATTACGCTGAAAAACCACGGCTTAAATACACTTATGTGAGGTTCTTCAGTGCAATAACAGTTTTTTCTCTTAGATATAAATACGTAATTGCTTAACTTTTATTATAGTTTTCCGGAGAGCCTGTGACATCAGTATGCGGTGGGTGCGTTGGAGTCGAGGACACCGAACTATTGGTAACCACGTTTTCTGGCCGGGTCTTTGCGCTCAGGTCAACCCGCTTGATATCTGGAACTGGAATGCTAACCAATGTTTCTCAAGATGTTATAGCCACACGACGAAGCAAATTGGAGTAAGTTAACAGTTCAACTATATTCCTACTGCTTAATTGAATATTTAGGTAGGTATACCTATACATATTTGTACCTATCTAATTCTATTAACGCGCTAATATTTTAGGATCGAGATTGCTCGGTTGGAAAAGCAAGCGGCTAATGAACGAGAGAAATATCAGAGGAATACACGATCCCTTCAAGGTGGCGTGTCAGTACCGCCAATTCTGGATATTCAGTATGAAGTAAGTGCCATCTCAAATCACTTAATTGTATTTCTCCTAATATTATATTCGGAAGTTTGTGGGTATGTGCATGTGTACCTGTCCCTCCTTCACGCTAAAACGGCTAGACGTATTTGGATGAAATCTGGTAGATACCGTCTAAATAACTGGACGTCTGGAATTACATCGGGATAAAAAGTAGCATAAGTATATATTATGTCATATGTCATTTGAGAGAGAGAGACAATATTTGGCACGAGTGTTTTCTATCATCATCATCATCATCATCATCATTTCAGCCGAAAGACGTCCACTGCTGAACATAGGCCTCCCCAAGACTCGCCAAAGAGATCGGTCCCTGCCCTCCGCATCCAACGCGATCCCGCAACCTTAACCAGGTCGTCGCTTCATCTTAATGGAGGCCTACCTACACTCCGGTCCGTGGACGCCACTCGAGAACCTTTTTGCCCCATCGGCCATCAGTTCTACGAGCGAGTGCCCTGGCCACTGCCACTTGAGTCTGACGATTCTTCGAGCTAGCTTAGTGTTTTTTATACGACGTTAATAAAGAGTAGTTACAATGACATTTTTGGGAATCCCCAATTCCCCACACCACAGAAAATTCTGGGAGAATCCCGATATTTAGATTAGACTGCCAGACTTAACCCGTCACGCGTCCTAGAGACTACATTAGTCCCTAACTTTGTTGTGCGGGAAATGTCCTAGAGACTACTACTGAAGTCTCTAGGACATTTCCCGCACAAAAAAGTTAGGGACTAATTTTAGTATGGTCGACGCGTGGCGGTTTATGCGAGCGAAGCCACGGATTAAGGCTAGTGATTAGGGTAAGTCCAGGATAGATGCCCCACTTTTTGAAATAGCTTTATAATTCAAAAACTTAACAAATTATAGCATTGCGTCCAATGCGTATGATAACTATGGTCCTTAATCTATTATTTTACTGTACTTGTTTTAATATAAATCGTATGGATTTTGTGTAAATCGTACTTTTTTTGACCCCTTATAAATGGGATAGATGCCTACCGTGGGGGATAGACGACTCGTCGCAAAAATGAGTCACAGGATAGATGCCCTTTGAAATTAAACAACTTAAATAAAAGTTATCAATCTTTTATATTCATTGAAAATACGCCAAGTTTGAATAGTATGAGCCACGAGCCTCTTCTCATTTTAGAATCCTGTACTGGATGTTTTACTGAAACAAATTAGAAAAGTTCAATCAATTCCATATAAAATGTGATTTTGCTTCTATTTGCAAATACACAGAAAAAAACTTCACTAAATACCAATCAACATGTACCTACATAACTACCTACCTAGCTAGGGTCAATTGATTTTCGTCATTTTTGGCAAAACGTCGTCTTAGTGTTCTCGACGGTATTCCATATGTTCTGGCTTCTTCGTTGACTCCTTTTTCTCCCTTCTTCATTTCCTCGAAGGCTGCTAGCAAGCTTTCTTCAGTCCAGGCAACGTTACGCGGGACTACGCCCTGTTTTCTCTCATATTTAAATTATTTCTAACAAGTTGAGGATAGATGCCCTTTTAGGGGCATCTATAGCGATCGAAAACGGGGCAACTATACTTTTCGCAGAGGATTGATGCCCTTTTCGATAAATAATCAAGTAATGATAAAATCACTATAAAATATTCTAATCCATGCAGCCTAAACTTCAGTGCAACCAAAAGAGTTAGTTAATAGCGCAAATTATAAGCCAGTCTAAAGTTATTCAAAAACAAATACTTACGAATATAATTTTCACGCTCTGCGCGATCTCGCCGCGGAAGGTTTTGGCACCCATGGACTAAACGCGTTCGCTCTTGCTCATGATAGCAGCGGCCCAGAGGTTTGCAGGGAGGGGGCTTGCTATCATTTAGTGGAATTTTAGTCCCATAGCCTTGCTACTAGTAGAAATTGAAATCGAGGCATCTATCCCACTGGGGCATCTATCCTGGAATTACCCTATACAAATTAGTAACTTACGACCGCAGCTTCGTCACCGAGATGAGATGTTAGTCAGGGGACCGATTTTGTATCACATCACTAAAAAATATAATTTTTAATATAATTCATAATTGGCAAATGCAGTTATTGGGAGCTTCTCAAGACGGTTGGCAAGAAGCAAGAATTATGGCACCCGTACCTTTGGACATGCTGTTCATATATTGTAACCGGAAGCTGGATATGCGCACTGATAGTGCCGCCGTCCTCAGCATATGCGAGTCACAGGTATAAACTTATTTACTTTATTATTATTCATTCATCATTTCAGCTTTAGGACGTCCACTGCTGCATAGGCCACCCTCATTGATACCCAATCATTACTTTTGGAAGCGGCTTGCGGATTATCAAATCATCCCCGTCCATCTCGTTGATGGACGTCCTACGCTGCGCTTGCCAGTCCGTGGTCTCCACTCGAGAACTTTTCGGCCCCAACGCCCATCTGTTCTGCGTGCTACTTGTTGTTGATCGAAGACGCGCTATACAGGCCTGCCCACTGCCATTTCAACGAGCTTATTCGGTTATTAACTTTTTTTTGTTTCTTTTTTTCTAATGCACTAACATAAGTACATAGTTTTAAGAGTTTCTGTTTTTGTTACAAACCAATTTTGCATGTATCTTATGTTTTTTTAATATTTTTTAAAAACAAAATTTCATTTATTTTTCGACCATAGGGTTCGGCGTGCGATTTTCTGGCTACGGTGAGATGCCAAGCAGGCACGCGACGGTTATGGGTCCGTATGCGCTACGCTATAGGAACACCACTGCTAACCGAATGCACCAGAGTGTTGATATATGTTTTGCCAGCCGGAGCCCCGCGGGTGGCTCGTTTGATGAAGCTGCTCTTACCAGCACTGCCTTACTACTCGCAGCACGAAGACCCAGAGCCGGATAGTGTGAGCAGGTAAACTTTGCTGTTTATAAGAATACTAGCTGTTGTCCGTGATTCTGACTGCGGAGAATTCGTTTATCGCTATACCGCGAAAACTATGCAATTTTCTGGGATAAAATCTATCCCATATCCTAACCCAGTCTCAAACTTCGCGGTTCGCGGTTTTAGCCTGAAGATGTAACAGACAGACAGAGTTACTTTCGCATTTATTTTACAACTCTTTGGCTTTTACTGTAATGCTGTAATTTTTTACTAAAAATAAAATAAATTTATGTTTCGCATATTTATGGTCCGCGAAAAACTTGTTTATCGCTATCCCGCGTAGTGGCGTAGCGTGGGTGTCAGCCCCCCAGGGGGAAGAAAATTTCGCTGCCCTCTTAAACTATGTCAATTTTTTTTTTTTTACTAGTCTGTAATAGTGTCCCACTGCTGGGCAAAGGCCTCCCCTCTGGTTCTCCATTGTTCCCGGCGCAGATGGCGAGACGACCTGGACGCGGAATTAAACGATTGGCCAGATTTGGCTTGAAACAGTATTTCAATTTAAAAGATAATATTAATTGATTGAAATATTTACCGCCCCAAAAAAGTGCCGCCCCCCTCGCCCCCACTACGCTATGTCATTGATCCCGCGGGAACTGTGTAATTATCCGGGATGAAAACTATACCTACTATGTCCTTCTCACCCAGGGTGTCATACCATCTCCATACCAAATATCATCTAAATCGGTTCATAATCTGTTAGTAATTATAGGTAACGCCACCAGAGTTGAGGCCATGCACACAACCACATCTCATGTAATGACAGCGGGATTTTGACGTTGTGTTGTCGTTAAACGTCAACACAACGTTAAAATCCCGCTGTCATTACATGAGATGTGGTTGTGTGCGTGGCCTCAACTCTGGTGGCGTTACCTCTAGTATGGATTAGTAAGGATTCATAAGCTGGGAAAACAAACACTCGGCTAGGAGAAGGTAGTTTGCTTTTTATAACAGCGATTTTTGTCTCCAGGACTTGGTGCGAATTGCGAGTGTCTGGCAGTTTTTCAGTTGCTGAAATGACATCATGGTTGTCTGAGGCACTGCCAGGGGACCTACCCAGGCCTGCCTCGTCTGTGGCTATTGCACGCTCACATACACTTCTTAGGACTATTCTTGTCTGTCGTTTGCAGTAAGTGTTAGATATTTCAATAAATAAATAACAAGGGACCATTCACAGCAAAGCTTGTGGTATGGGTATCTACTAGGCAATGGAGATACATACTATTAATTATTATATAGATGTTAAACATCCAAGACTTGAGAGCTATCAAATGCATACCTGATCTGATAAAGTATATTTTTAAAGCTAGTCGTTTTTTCAATATTTACAATAGATATTACGACATATCACGAAAGCAATAAAGTTGAATTTCCACAGCAATGCATGTGGTTGGTAAATCGCCTCTACCTTTTTAAGGGTTAATATCTCGAACCCAGGACCTCAAGCTTTGTTTGTAGTCAGGGTCTCTAACCGGTACGGTAGGCCATCTGGGCGTCAGGTAATGTGATTATGATAAAAGTAACCAATTTAAATATTTCTTAATTCTCCACAGGCGAGGGCTAGCTATATTTAAATCGGATAATATTTCAACAATATCTACAATAAAAGAAGTGATTTCCAATTGTTCTGTACAGAAGAGCATACGGCTGGAAATGTTTTGTGGTAAGTAGAACAAAAAAACATCTGTAAGTGCAAAAGATAACTGAATTCAGTCACTGATTTGTATTATTGTTCCTTCAGACATTCCAGACAAAGCTTGTGTTAAATCATTTAGAAAATTAGAAGAGCTCTTCAAAACAGAATACCAGAAACACAAAGACTTTGCTTTGAAGAAGGCAATTAAGTAAGTGCTTAATGTAATTTTGCAGTATGTTATATTACAATACAGTCTGCATACTTTTCCTCTGCAGTTCAAAAAGTTATAATTTAATGTGATCCATGTTTCTAGGCTTCCAGCCACAACTTGTCTTCTCCTACATGCATCTCTACCTAATTGGTTTTTGGAAGCCGTTCCATAGTTTTGGAAAAAATTGTATGTGTAGATGAAAGTTTTAAGTTACAAGTTCCCCCAGCCCAAGCCCTCTAATTCCGAGACGAGTATTGTGCCCAGCTTTGGGACATATAAAGGCCAAACAAATATCAAACAAAGTTTTGCCTTTCATGTTGATCCAGGTAGCTTTTATTGCGAAAAAAAAGTTTAGTAGGATATTGTGACATTAGTACACACAGCAAGTGGTGCTCGAAATTATCTACACACTTTCTTACCCCTAATGAAATACAAGATCATTTTGAGCATGAGAACTACACTACTCTGTAAAGACTCCGAGTGACATTTATTTGCCCCAATATTTAAGCTTTATGCATGTTTATAATAAGTCAACTATAAATTGCACCTGGAACCGACTATTCTGTTTTAGTGCCTTAGACTTGGACGTTAACATAGTTGATGATAATCCAGTACTATGCAATGACTACCTGCGAGTTTGGAAATCACCATTAGAGGATGATGTTGAAATTTACTTTGATATACTTGTTGGTAAGTTGGTTTCAGTAATAACAAATTCATTTGTTTGTTTTGGACAAAATTAATCAGGTAATACAATTTACAGATACAGTAATGCAATGGTATTCTGACTGGAAAGTGCTAACCTTATCCAGAACTGATCAAGGCAGGGCGAGAACAGAACTTCGACCAGCTCTTTTGGAATGTGACCTAGATCTAGTAAATAAAATACTTTCCAATGATCCAATATCACCTCTAGATCCCTATGCAGAATAAATTTGATGTTTTGTGATGTTTGTTTGTTTAACAACCGCTTTAGCCTAGTTGGTAGTGACCCTGCCTACGAAGCAAGAGGTCCTGGGTTCGAATCCCGGTAAGGGCATTTATTTATGTGATGAGCACGAATTTTTGTTCCTGAGTTATGGATGTTTTCTATGTATTTAAGTATTTATTTATCTATATAAGTATGTTTATCGTCGTCTAGTACCCATAGTACAAGCTTTGCTTAGTTTGGGACTAGGTCGATTTGTGTAAGATTGTCCCCTAATATATATTTTTTTTTTTTTTATTTTTTTTTAAAAGAGTTGTAACACTGTTCTTTTTATTTAGAATAAATCCTTACATTAATTCATCATTTCTTCAGAGACTTGTGCTTGTATGGGTGTGTTGAAGCAAGATGTTGATCATAGCTCCATAGTCCATATTCGTCACACAGTCTTGATATTTCAGTCACATGATGGGAAAATTTATTGATAGAATTCATTTGATCAGTCATGAAGATTGATGTGACAAAATCTATGCAGTGGTAATCTTTGGCTTTTTCTGCTATACCAATGAGTTGTTCTATTAGCTGCAGAGTTCAAAAAATTTTTGGGATAAAATCATTTTCCTTACACTTGCATTGTATTTGAAATAATGTTAACTAACACATATCACCACAACTCTATTGAAAACTTTAAAGATTAAAATCTGGCAAAGCGGTTTTTCATGGCCACCAAAGTTTCATTTCAATGTAATAATATTATGTATGACTGCCATAATTAACATTAAAATCCTATACTAGCAATTTATAAATATGTAGCAGGTTATAAATACCTCAGTCACATTATGTTCCAAGTCTAGAGCTTGTTTAAAAGCTTCAATCAAAGTAATTTTTAAATTTGGAGTTTGTGTCTTGAATCCACTTATTAAAGGAACTCCACCTCGCCTAAGCTGGTACTGGATGAACTCCTCAGAATGCTGGAGTTCTTCATGATACATTTTCATGAAGAAGCCACCAGCTCCCAGCCTTGATACACTTGGGTGTAGGAATGAAACAGCCATATTCAAATACTTTAAAGCAGCCTCCTGCTCTGCCTGAATCTGATTATTAACAGCAGCTTCAACTTCTGGACAATACTTATGTTTATAGTAAGAGTTTTCTCTGAATGGAACTCTCAATATTATTATATTCTTGTCTAAAATATTTCTTAACCACAAAGATCTTTGTATGTGTGTTAACAGCATTTTAGTTTTAATTTAGAACAAACACTTGCAATTTATAAATGGTGACCAAAAAATGTTATGACTTTAAATGTGTCAAAATTTAGAAACCATATAGATTTTAGAATGGATACCGTCCAAAAAGTTATTATACTTGAAGGTTCAATTAAAATAAACTCCAAATAAATGCATCACTAAATTTTTAATATCAACTAACTAAATTAAATTACAAATTACTGTATAAATAAACTACATTACTTCTGGAACGGATAATAGTCCAGACCAGAATTATATTTAAATTTGTATGTGAATCGGTTTACTTGTGTCTTTCCAACTTCAATCATTTTTTGGACTTCCTTCCGGTAGGCCGGAGGCAGCAACTCCGCCTCCAACGTGCACTTGTGCGCATCCTCGGGCTGCACTTTGAACACTCGCTGTCGCACGATATCCACGTCTCGGCTATATTCTTCTTTTAAATCCGCAACAGTTTGGGTTGCCGTATCTATTTTAAACACAAAATAGTTTGCTTCTCGGTGAACTAAACCGTGAGCGCTGGTTTTATACGGCATAGCTCGGAAACCTAAATTCTCGATATCTCGTATAATACCGCCTCGATTGAATATGGCATGTGATACACGAGTAAGAACAGTTTTGAGTTCAGGTTTTGGCATTGCACGTAACATCAACGCTAACTCGTAGCTAGGCATTTTCACGTTATTATCCTAATAGAGTAAAATAAAACTTGGGTTATGTTGTTTTTACTTCATTCAGTTCAGCTAAAATTCGCAGTGCGTGCGTGCAGCGAAGTTGAGCGAAGTACTGTCACTGTCACGTCACTACTGTCATTTTATTATTTTTTTCCTCCATGGAAAAGCAAAAGGAACTAAAGCTATACAACGACAAGTCTGTAGATAATTACGTTAATCAGTGATATATATAATATTGTCTTTATTTACCACCAAACAACATTAAGCACTGAAGCAAAAGTCATCCACTCTTGTCAAGTTTCCACCAAGAAATGTTCAGTCTTTTATAAAAGTTTAAGCCTTCCGTACACCCAAGCGTGGGGCGTGCGTGACGCGCAGAAGCGTGAAGCCAAGAGCGTGCGCAGCGCGTTGTATAACACTGAATCAAACGTGGCGACCCAAACCGTTGGCGGGCCGCGTGCGCAAAACACGCCGTGCCGCCGTTGTGTGGAAGGCTTTATGCAGTGTATCCTATCCTAACATGATCCCACATGATCCTAACCAACCATAGACCAAATGTGTGTGAAATGTGTGTACTTGACTTATGTTATTTTTTTTCTTGCAACATGACATGGCAACATTATGCCAAATTGGCCATAAACCGTCATGGCCGTGCAGGCGTTCGCTTCGCTGTTTTCGTAAAAATTGTGAATATTTTTTGAGTTCCATCATGAAATCGTATTCTAAGTTTGTTTCTGACTATTGCAAAACTTGGGAAAAATCGGGAAAAGAACAATTGTACGTGAAATTTATTATTTTTGTTTCAGACTGACGATGTTTCCTTAATTTACCGCATGTTACTAATGCGTAACCTTTGTTTATTACTTTCTACACTCTTATCAATTTAATTGTGATTAATAAAACAATGTATCTTTTTAATTACATTTAATGTATTGTCTCTATTATTGGTGACAGCTCGTCAATCTTTTATTTGCCCAATTTACTTGAACAAATGACCATAAAAGACACTTGATGTTTTTACAGAAGTCTACATACTCAAATTTTAAGTCTAATTTACGAATTGCAAATTTGCCAGAAAACATCAATCCTAAAAAAACTTCAGGCTCATTCAGCAGCTTATACAAATAATACAAATGGGTTACTTTACTATGCTTTATTTGAACTCTATTTCAGTTTTAAAATTGTGACACAGTCTATCAAAGATGAAGAAAAGAGTCCGTTGCTGACTAAGTCTGGGAAACTCTCTGGGTTGTCTCAGAACATTTACGACTTGATGCAATGTGGTCTGCGTGGTGCTTTGAAGAAAGATGTTGTGTTGTCTGCAGTTCGGGAAATATGTGTAAGTACATAAGTAAATTAAAATGATACTGTGATATAATGATAAATGTAAAACCTCAAAAACAATTATAGTGAATAATTATCATCTAGAATTTGAAAAATGTTAGAGATGGGCAGACTAATTGTTTACTACTCGGTACTTAGTGCATTCTGCAGTTTTTTTGATACTCATACTCAGCTGAATAACTCTGTTCCAATGACGAGTATACTTGGTCTAAATAAAATTATTATTTAAGAGGAATCATGTGTATTAAAATAAAAGAGGCTGGTTTTAAAATGTGTTTTGCGTATACTCAATACTCATTGTGTCAACAGTCACTGTACACAATCATCTATTTCTGTGCATGAACAATAATGTTTTTGTAAAATGTTACTATCTTTTTTTTCCTAGTCTCTACATTCGGACATACCATCAATAGTGCTGGATGTGGTCTGTGTGCTGGATGCCGAAACTTGTTCTGATATCCAGAGTGAGGAGCGAGCAAACTTCTGCTATGTAGTGAGAGAATTGGAATCCTTCATATCCGACAAGTTATTAAAGGAAAGACTTGAGATTGACACATTGCAAGATGTTGGCACATTAAAAAATAAAAACTTTTACACTAAATTTATTAAAATCAAGACCAAGTTATAGTAAGTATATAACTTTATTATTTCATTAATTAAATAGTCATTATACAGACATTACTAAAGCCAGACCAATGTAATTATATAAATTATGGCATAAGAAAGAAAAAAAGTATGATGCTAATAACAATGTATCAGATACAGTGGTGGTCATACAATTAAGAACGATTTGAAGTTTCCGATTTTTTTTTATCTAAATCATGTCATATGTCTAGTTGTGTTTCTTCTTAGAAGTAACAAGTTATGTTATAAAATAGCCACATGGATAGAGCAAACAGGATTAATAATAATAGTGTATAATTGCTAACATTTTTTTTTACAAATTTTATTTGTTCTCTATACTAATAAATTCAAATAGTAATGAAGCTGGACAAATAATTAAGAACGATTTATTAAACTGCCCGAGAGTTGTTTTATATGAAACTTAGATTAAATAAATCATATTAATGTGAAGTTGGTATAGAAAAAAAAGCAATTTAATACATTTGAACTAAAATTAATAGTTAGTAGCATGTCCACGGCTTCTAATTATGGCTTTACACCGGCGAGGCATTGAATCTATCAATTTTTGACATTTCGCAAGAGAAATAGAGTTCCATTCTTCTAAGAAAACGTCGTACAGCTCTCTCAAATTGCCACACTGTCGATTTGAAACCTTTTTCTTGACTTCGCACCAAAGATGATCTATTGGGTTAAGATCTGGGCTGTTGGCTGGCCAATCTAAGACTGAAACTGATTGTGATGTGAGGAATTCCTTAACGGTGCGTGCAGTATGCTTTGGATCATTGTCGTGCTGGAATGTCCAAATAACCGGAAGCACGTCTTCGGCATATGGTAACATTGTTTCTTGCAGTATATTTTTGTATTGGAATTGATCCATGTTTCCTTCTATCAGCCTAACAGGTCCAACGCCATGTCCAGAAAAGCACCCCCAAATTTTCACATTTCCCCCGCCATGCTTTAATGTCACTTTTGTGTACTTTGGGTCGAATGATTTATTCGGAGGGCGTCGTACATATCGTTTTCCATCAGAACATACCCTATTTATTTTTGTCTCGTCAGAAAAAAGAACGTTTTTCCACTGTCTGACTGTCCAGTTTTCATACCTTCTTGCAAATGCAAGTCGGGCTTGCCTATGACATCGTTTCAACATAGGCACCTTCCTTGCTATCCTTCCGTTCAACTTATTTTCTACCAAACGCCTTCGAATAGTGCGTGCAGAGATTGCTGAAGGGTTGTTTTCGCCAAAATATTCTTTTCTCAACTCATTAGACCCTTTAAAAGGATTTTGTTTTGCCAAACGAACGATATTTCGATCATCTCGACGAGATGACTTTCTCTGTCTAGGTCCACGCGGAACGTTTGAAGTAGTTTGATACGTGGAAAAATGCTTTACGGCATGGAAAACCATTGTTTTTGAACATTGCAGATGGTCGGCTATCTTTTTATACAACCAATTCTTCTCGCGAAGTTTTATTATTACTTCTCTTGTAGATTTATCACAACTTTTATTTTTCCCCATTGTTTTTATACGAAGTAATCACTTTTAAGACTTTAACAGCACGAAATGGCGCCAAAATTATACGAATAATAATCTACAACCACAGAGCCACACAGTGTTCTCTATTTAAATTTGAAAAAATAATAAACTATTCAGCGTTCTTAATTACGTGACCAGCCAGTAAGTACTAATACTAGGTTCAGATCGAATGTATAAAGTTTCTCTATTAATTTTTTAGCCAACAATGTTGCATAAATGAATGTACCGGTAGTACGGAAAAGTTTTGCAATACCGAGAGAAATAAAAAAAATACGGGCAATTAGTTATACTTGTTACTTTGAAAAAATCATCTCAATAAATAATCGTTCTTAATTATATGGCCACAACTGTAAGTACCTATGAAAGTCTTGTTTTATTGGGTTTGCTTTATGTATTTACTGGCTGTGGCCCGTGACTTTGTCTATGAAGAATTTGTTTATTGCTTTCCCGCAAGAAGTACTATCCTATGTCATTCCTAGGATGTTAAACTGTCTCCAAACCAAATTTCACAAACCAACTCACGTTTACATTTATAATATAACTTAGGTGCTAAAATTATTTTTATTTTCTCAGCTATAAGCAACGTAAATTTAATTTGTTCAGAGAAGAAAGTGAAGGCTATGCTAAACTAATTGTGGAATTAAATCAAGATGTAAATGAAGCAACAGATTGGAAAACACTGTTGGAAATTATTCAATCTCTCATAGGTATGCATATTCTTGTAATTTTTTACAGAGAAGTGAAAATGTTTTATATATTTTGTTGGTATAATATTTTTGTTTCTTCCAGGTTGTTTTAACTTAGATCCTAATAGAGTTCTAGATATAATATTAGAATCTTTTGAGGCCCGGCCTCATCTAGACCAACTTTTCATTTCTCTTATCAAGAATTACATGGGTGATCCCCAAGTAATCTCAGAAGTTTTGGGCTTCAAACTTGGGAATATGGAAATGTTAGACAAGTATGAAGAACCACCACCACTAATGACTGTCATAGCACTGTTGTTACAACATCAAGTAATATCTTTAGACAACATATATCCCTGGGTATGTATTACATCAAATATTTCAATTTAATTATTGATCTTTCAAACAATAATCGTTTACTTCATTCATCAATTCCCCTAAACATAAATTTTAAATTGCAGTTACGTCCTGATGATACCATAATGGCTAAGGAAGCAGATAAAGAATTTAAGGCAGTACAGGACTACATTCGCAAGATAAACATTGTGTCCACAAAAGGGCCACAGGCCAATGCTCCAACTGAATTTGTTGAAGAGAAAGCTGATCCTCAGGTGAGCTTTCATCTTTTGTTGAATTGTAGTAGATCAAATAAGATATTCACATTATTTTTCGTGGGTAAATCCATAACACACACACACACACACACACACACACACACACACACACACACACACACACACACACACACACACACACAGTATGGAATTTGACCTTTTTTTCGGACGTGGTTGTTTTCTTCCAGAATTGGCTAGTATTTGATATTTAAAAGAGTAGACTAGAACTCCCGAGTGACAATTATGTATATTTTCCAACTTATCGAGGTTTGTAAAATGCTCTAAATCTTTGGTTGAATAGTGAAAAAAAATTATTGCTCCAAAATTATGGGATTGAATAGTTTAATGATCCCTCGAAATTAAAGAATGGCTAAAGCTGCATTTTTAGAGACCATTTGGAACCTTCTACAGTTAGTACAACACGAGAAATTAATAATTTTTAATTTTTCGTTTTTAATTTTTTTCTCTTAAACCAAGTCGCATTAGCACAAAATCATTACACAACAAATAACTCCAGACTATGGTTAATGTATACTAAAAAAACCAAGACATAATCTCGATTGGTATAGAAGTTATAACTAACTAAGGATTTAGTCGAAAATTGGTCATTCAGGGTCAACCCTGAATGACCAATTTTTTTGACTTTTCGAATCGTAAATTAATTGTATTGTGTAGCCGAAAGTGTAATTTTATACAAATTAGTATTCATCCTTACTATTATTATAAATGCGAATGTCCGTTTGTTTGTTACGCTTTCACGCGAAAACTACTGAATGGATTTTAATGAAATTTGGCACACAGATAGCTTATAATCTGGATTAACATATAGGATTCTTTTTATCCCGGAAAATTGCATAGTTCTTGCGGGATAGCGATAAACGAATTCTTCGCAGACGGAGTCGCGGGTAACAGCTAGTTCATTAATAATTTGATTAATGTAGGTATATCAATTAGACATTTATATTAAAACTAGCTGTTGCCCGCTAGCTTAACTAAAGTTTTGGTCGAAAATTGGTCATTCAGGGTTGACACTTTTCGAATCGCAAATTAATTGTATTGTGTAGCTGAAAGTGTAATTTTATACAAAATAGTTAGATGGCCGGATAGCCTAGTTGTTAGAGAACCTGGCTACGAAGCTTGAGGTCCTGGGTTCGATTCCCGGTCGGGGCAGATATTTGTGTAAAAAATACGAATGTTTGTGCTCGAGTCTTGGATGTTTTATATGTATTTAAGTATGTATTTATCTATATAATTATGTTTATCCGTTGTCTAGTACCCATAGTACAAGCTTTGCGTTGTCTAGTAGCATAGTACAAGATTGGCGTGAATTGTCCCGTGATATTTATTTATTTATTTTATTAGTATATAGAGGATTAGGATATTGGAGGTATTGCTTTGTGGAAACGTGTATTTTGTTTCTTTACTTATGGCATTTTCGACTAATCTCAACTAGTTTTGGAATTTTTGCTCATTCATTCTGCAGAAATTATGAAAACGTCCATCTTCAGAATAACGTCCCAGCTCGGTTAATAAATTGACATTTCTTGTTCCTCTATCTATCTTATATATGTATATACCTTCTTTTCCGTTTCTGTTTTTTTAGTAAAATTGCGATTACTACAAACGCTGCACTAGCCAAAAGCAAATCACCACCGTCCATGATCGCTGGTGAAAACGCAACTCCGACAGCGAACCGTTCAGTGCGATTTTTTGTTCTAAACAATTGTTTGTTTCCTCATTGAATGAAAACAGATGTTTTCTGTTTTGATCGAGCATCGGCCGAACAGCAAATATTTGCTCAGAGCAAACTGTTCGCTCTGAGCACTAGATGAAAACGCGGCTTTAGTAAGTTGATTCATTCCTCTTTAGGAAACAACACCCTTTTTCAACCAAGATAAAATCTAATATGTATATAAAAATCTCGTGTCACGGTGTTTGTTATCGAACTCCTCCGAAACGGCTTGACCGATTTTTATCTATTTTTTTTTTCTCTTTGTTCGGAAGGTCTGAGAATAAGTCGTAGGCTATGTTTTGTATACCCCTCTTCGTAGACGGAGTCGCGGGCAACAGCTAGTTTTAATATAAATTCTACTAGTAAATTTATATACCTACATTAATCAAATTATTAATGAATGAATACTAATTTGTATAAAATTACACTTTCGGCTACACAATACAATTAATTTACGATTCGAAAAGTCAAAAAAATTGGTCATTCAGGGTTGACCCTGAATGACCAATTTTCGACCAAATCTTTAGTTGGTTATAATTTCTATACCAATCGAGATTATGTCTTGGTTTTTTTAGTATACATTAACCATAGTCTGGAGTTATTTGTTGTGTAGTATAATAATTTTGTGCTAATGCAACTTGGTTTAAGAGAAAAATATTAAAAACGAAAAATTAAAAATTATTAATTTCTCGTGTTGTACTAACTGTAGAAGGTTCCAAATGGTCTCTAAAAATGCAGCTTTAGCCATTCTTTAATTTCGAGGGATCATTAAACTATTCAATCCCATAATTTCGAAGCAATAATTTTTTTTCACTTTTCGACCAAAGATTTAGAGCATTTTACAAACCTCGATAAGTTGGAAAATATACATAATTGTCACTCGGGAGTTCTAGTCTACTCTTTTAAATATCAAATACTAGCCAATTCTGGAAGAAAACAACCACGTCCGAAAAAAAGGTCAAATTCCATACTGTGAAGCCCATATGATATATTTTATGATCTTCACTGACATGCATATGTATATTAAATTTTTAATGTGAACTATCTTCTCATCTGTCCAAGAAAAGTTTAGGTATCTTGTGGCCGTTGACCAGTACTATTGCAACAGCCACAAGGTGCCTCAACACCTTAACACTAAGTCATTGAGACCTGATAAGAGGCCGCATTATGTTGAACCAAAAAGTTGTAATTACTATGGGAAAAGAACATTGGATTATTTGACTCCTCGAATTTTTAATACCATAAAGTTTCCGTATGATAATATAAGTAAAGCAGCCTTTAAGACTAAGCTTAAAAATGCACTATTAGAGGCATATATCAAGTAGCAAAAGTGGTTGGTAATTTAACTTGCTTCATCTTAGTGTTAATATGCATGTCTTCGCTAAATATTAATATCATTAGCATTAGAATAACTCAAACCTTGTAAACAATTAAGTAATGTGATTTGAGCGTGGCGCGCCAACAAACTGGTCACTCCAGTTTGGCGCATTTATTGTAATTTGTAAATTGTATTTGTTTAAATATGAATAAATGATTTCTACTTTTCTATGCTATTTTTTCTATCTTACTTCATCATCATCTCGGCTTATTTGCTTCCCTCTGTAGCGCACAGTCCTCCTCTCAGAATTAGAGGGCTTGGGCCTTAGTACCCACGCGGGCATTGTGCGGATTGGGAACTTGTCATATGTACATCTTGAGTATAAAGAAAATAATATGCAAATCAAGCATTGCCTTACATAAAGTTGTTATTATTATCGTCCAAAATTTTATTTTGTAGGAGTACTGGAGTAATCAGAAGTTAGTGCTGGGAGAAGCGCTACTGAAAGTGACTGCGTGGCGTGAGTTCGCCGCGCTCTCTGCCCGCCTGCCCAACTCGCACTTGGCCGATCGGCCCGCACTCGCACTCTGTGCCATGCTACACGCTCTAGTAGAGCCTCTTTATAGAAAGTAAGTACTACTACAAAACCTTCAGTTACTATTTGTTACTAAATTTAAGAGCACATGTTGATTGAATTCGTTCCGATCCCTGCACTTATCAGTCACGCCACATTACGTTATCAAAGCACAATCCACTCTTTGCCGCCTCCCCTCGCAAATATTGATGAACTGTGTTTAGATTTGGCCGCTTTCAAGTCTAGGGTAAATGAGCATTTACTAGGCAAGCGTGCTCCATCGTAGGCCTCATCTTCGCTTTCCATCAGGCGTGATTGTGGCCAAACGCAAGCCTATATTATTGTATAAAAAAAAAAAAATCAAATTTCTCCACTGGTTGTATGCTCTTGTATGCTCTATGCTTAATATCAAAGTACGAGTAGACTTTATCGTTTTGTATTTGTTCCAGACACTGCCGCGTTGCTCCCAAAATAATGGGTAAACCGATCCCACCACTTTCATCACCCTTGGCTCCACCTGCATGCAAAACGTTTGAAGATATTAAGGAAACCGTCATTCCTGCTCTGATTCTGCTGGGTCCTTCGCTACACTGTGACCCAATTTTAATGTACAAAGTAAGTTTCCTATCCCATGTGAGCTCACGGTAGAAATAGTTTTTAGAATTTGTTGCTGAAACACAGCTTTTTTTGTAGATTATTCGTATATTACGAACCTCGCGTTCGTTACAAGAAGATACCTTGCAGCATGAAGCACTGACTGTCTTGGATGCTGCTATTTTACCGGCGCTCACTCTGATGGAAGGCAATTGCTGCATGGCTGAGGAAGTTTACACTCTACTCAAACTTTATCCATATCAGTGCAGGTAAGATATGTTTAATTTTTAATGTAGACTGTTTTAAATGTTCAGTGTATACAAGACTTAAGTCTTTTTTTGTCAGGTATTGTCTATATTCCCGTTGGAAGAACGAGTCCGGTGAGCGAATACCGGCTCTTATGCGAGTACGCGGCAACTCTCTGCAACGCATCAAACACATCATGAAGCGCGTGTCCAAAGAAAACATCAAACCGCAAGGCCGACTCATCGGCAAACTGTCTCACGCAGCTCCGCAGTTCCTCTTCGATTACATGCTGCTACAGGTGAATAAAACTATTTACCTTTTAATCTATTACGGCCTTTAATTTGCCATCTTATAACAGACTAGCCTTCCGTACGCAGCTTCGCCTGCGATAAATTAATTTTCCCGTAGGAAAAGGTATTCTCCCGCGGTAAAAAGTAGCCTATGTCACCCAGTGATAACGTAGCTTTCTAACGGCAAAAGAATTTTTGAAATCTGTCTAGTAGTTTCGAAGCCTATTCAATGCAAACAAACAAACAAACAATCAAATCTTTCCTCTTTATAATATTAGTATAGAAAAATAATCTAATCATATTCTGTTAAAATTCATATTTGCATCACTTTTGCATTATTTGTCAAATCGTGAAAGAGTTAAGCATACCTAATCAATTATTGCTTGTGAAATTGAATTTGTTATGAAACGAACTGAGATTTACATACGTTTATGTCTTGTTTGCTATATTCAATTTAAATGAGTATTAGCTGTAGCATGGATGGCCAACTTCATAAAACCCAAGATCTACTATTACTGACTAGATTCTTTGAGATCCACCATTTACATAATCAGTATTTCTCATAAACATCTTTCTGTCTAAACGTTTCGGTACTTTTCTGCCTTGCCATGGCGTGTGCTGTCGATCGTGATTTTAGCTGCCCCAAAGCCTTGCCTTTCTAGTATCTAATATCGTCATTCTTTAGTATAAAGAGATATTACTAATGATCCACGTGTTTTAAGATAGGGTTACCAATTTCTGTACGACATATACACAGTGTGAGACACCTTGTAACTTTGTTTTGTTGACTGCACACTATAATTGTTTTAGATCCAAACTTACGACAACTTGATAGGCCCCGTGGTGGAGTCCCTAAAGTACCTGACATCTTTGTCTCTGGACGTATTGGGTTATTGTCTGCTGGAGGCGCTGTGCACGGGGCGCGGGCCGAGCGGCGGCGCGGCGTACCCGCCGTGGCTGCAAGCGCTCGCGGCCTTTGCCGGCGCGGCATTTAAGAAACACAACATCGAGTTGACTGCTCTGTTGCAGTTTGTAGCCAATAGACTTAAAGCTCATCAGAGGTATGCACTGATTTATAGAATACTAGCTGTTGCCTGCGACTCCATCTGCTAAGAATTCGTTTATAGCTATCCCGTGGGAACTATGCAATTTTTCGGGAATAAACTATCCTATATCCTTTCCAAGAGACTGAAACTGTTTCTACCAAATTTCATCTTAATTGGGGATGTCTATTTTTTTGCAATGTATAGTAAATCGAAAACCATTTCGAGATAAATGCTTTTTAACTCGTTTTCTGTAGTTATTTAATTTTAATATTATGTAATGAATTTATTATATAACAAATAAGCAATGACCTTCATTTGACATTGGTGTAAATTGCGTGACCGGTTCAAGTCGTACTTTATTCTATGTGGTTAGAATTCTTCACAATTTACGCGTGGATTATACTACGGAGTTTGATTTGGACCCGCTGTCTGACATCTAGCACTTTGACAGAACCAGTAAAGTGACACAGTGTATAGTGTACCACTACGCAAAAAATAATTAAAGGGGTTGCCTTATCGTACGCATTTAGATAGATTTAGAAATTTGGCATTGTGGGAGCCCTCAATTATAATCTGACGTCATCAACTAAAATAGTTTCAATAATTAATTTTGAAAAAAGTAGAGAACTAAATGACAAAATATTGAAATTAGTTCCTTATAATTGACTTTTCTATACAAAAAAAAATATAAAAACCACTGGTAATTTTTTTTAGACATTCCCAATTGGTTCAGCGGTCTAAGTATGAAGAGGTAACAGACAACACACTTTCTCATTTATAATATTAATAGAACTTTTACTAGTTCTAATTTTAACTATGGATCAAATATAGGGGTCAACTTTGCAGTCTTAATAATTTGGACATGAATGGGATTTTTTTGACGAACCTTCTTATATACTTAACGCTCTTTGGTATTTCAATCTAAACTGGCTTATATATAGACCTTTTTTGAGATTACTTGACTATAGTAGTTTTAACTTCTTTAAATCATTGTTAAATTGGGTATTACAGCTACTAATTTAATTATTTAAACTACTACAAGCTTTGCTTAGTTTGGGACTAGGACAATTGGTATCAATTTATTGTTACGTTTAATTAAATGTTCATATTCTTTTGCAGTCAAGATCTTCTTATACTGAAAGAGATTGTACAAAAGATGGCTGGCATTGAAGCAGCAGAAGAGATGACTCCAGAACAGTTAGATGCCATGGCCGGGGGAGAATTATTAAAAGGAGAAGTAAATATACACCATCAATGTCAACTTAATTGATAAGCTTTATTGTTATTCCTATGTTAACAAATTAAATTTTTCCAGGCTGGATACTTTTCTCAAGTGCGGAATACTAGAAGATCATCGGCCCGACTAAAAGAAGCCATTGTTGGAAATAATTTGGATATATCACTCTGCATATTGTCTGCGCAACAACGCCACTGCTGCGTTTGGAAAGGTAAGTACATAAAAAATCAACTCATTTACGTGTCACTTTTTTTAAAACTACCAGCGCTTTCGGAAGGATCATCATTGCCAAGAAGAATGTGCCGCAAGAAACTTGGCGGAAAGTCATCTTTTAAAACTTATCATCATTGCAGAAAATGGAATATAAGCAATTTACAAAGGAGTCCGGTGCGGATTCTGGAGAGAGATTATAAGCATGAAAAAGCTTATTAGGACTAGTTATTTACATTTACTATTATACATAGGTATAATAACAGTTATTTCCTCAGAGTATGATGAAGATGGTTCCTCCAGCGGCGAACCGCCCGGGTCTCAGTTAAAAGTAATAGGAAGGTTGGCTGACCAATGCCAAGACGCTTTGGTCCAACTTGGCACATTCCTAGCTTCATCGCATGCTCCCGATGAATACGCCGCCAGATTGCCGCCTCTTCAGGTACCAAATGAACAAAAAAGAGATTTTTGATTAATATTAAAGTAAGAATGTTAGTTACCAACTATATTTTCAGGAGCTGCTACGCGACTACCATGTAGATGCCGATGTGGCATTCTTCCTCCACCGACCAGTATTAGCCCAAAAAATTGCGGCGAAAGTGGAATTGTTGCGCAAAAGTTCAGATAGCAAAACAGTGACCACTGAAATGAGCTTGGAACGGTACAGCATAGCCTCCAAAGAAGCCTTAGAACCAGTGGTCCAGTCTATCACACCGCTGCTACCTATGAGAGTCTGGGAGGACATTTCACCAGAGTTCTATGTCACATTCTGGTAAATATACTTGTTATGTTACGTATTTATAAAATGCGAAAGCAACATTCATATCTGGCGTGCTAGCGTATCTTATTTTTTTTTATGATTTTAGGTCGTTGTCGATGTATGATTTGAAGGTACCTGAGGATTGCTATGACAGAGAGATAGAGCGTCTGAGGGCATCTGCCGCCGCCGCCGCCAAAGATTCTTCTCAAGGCACGAAAGGCAAGAAGGAACAGGAGCGGTTCAACACTCTTATTGACAAACTACAGGTATGTGACTTGTGTGAAACAAAATCAATACTGCTAGAGTTTCTGCCAGATTTTCTACAACAATGTACGACTTAACAATGTACTTTTCTCAAAGATGCAATGAAATGTTAACCTTACGTCCAAATAATAGGCCGAGCCCGGGACGTATCACGTTGCGGGCGAGGTTAGAAGAGTGCTATGTAAAGGATTTTCATACAGAATTGCAGACCTAGGCCGGGAATAAAAACACTATATACTTAATACCTATAGGCTATAATACAACTACATTTGCTCCTGAGAAGATTGAAAAATTTCTAGCTCTTTGTTCTTAGTGTCCCTCTATGATCGTCAAAGAATATGTCTCCCAAATTTCATGTCTTTAGCTCCAGTGCTTTAGGCTGTGTCTTAGGCTGTCAGTCACATTACTCTTTTATCGCATTCCCTGCCGGCTGTCAGATTCGAGCCTTCTTCAGGTGCCACAAACGCATATGTGCGTTTAAATGACTGTCAAATTGTGACTAGGCAAAAGTCACGAAAACTCATAATAATTATAATTACGTCCGATTGTTTTTTGTATTTAGGGGGGTAAGTAATATCTGGAAATATTGAGTCGTTTTTAATATTGTTGTATCAATGTATCGTAGCGTTTAATCTGTGCAAACCGATTCGCGTATATTTATCGATCGTGTGTATAACAAATCGTTGCAGATTATCGTCATACATACGATCGATAAAATCGCTTTGCACAGTTTAATCGCTACGATATATCGTTACGTGTCGCACGTTTAGAATGAAACTGACTCAATTTGAAATCCTCTCATTTTAAAAATTTACTTTGTGTGAAAAGAAAACAGTTTTAGTTTTGAAATAAGAATAATTGGGAATGTCATAAAAAGTTACCAGTGGTTTTTATATTTTTATTTGTATAGAAAAGTCAATTATAAGAAACTAATTTAAATATTTTGTCATTTAGTTCAGTACTTTTTTCAAAATTAATTATTGAAACTATTTTGGTTGATGACGTCAGATTGTATTTGAGGGGCTCCCACACTGACAAATTTCTAAACCTATCTAAATGCGTACAATAAGGCAACCCCTTTAATTATTTTTTGCGTATTGGTACACTGTAACTAGTGTCACTACTGTCGCTGTCAAAGTGCTAGATGTCAGGCAGCGGGTCCAAATCAAACTCCGAAGTATAATCCACGCGTAAATTTTGAAGAATTCTAACCACACAGAATAAAGTAACACTTGGACCGGTCACGCAATTTACACCAATGTCAAATGAAGGTATTACGTAATAAATTCATTACATAATATTAAAATTAAATAACTACAGAAAACGAGTTAAAAAGCATTTATCTCGAAATGGTTTTTGATTTACTATACATTGCAAAAAAATAGACATCTCCAATTCTGATCGAGTCAGTTTTATAATAAACGTGCAAGCAGCAGGCATAATAGATAAAAATAGCATACTTTCTAAATACCCCGGGAAAACGTAATGCTGGTCGCTACAGCTCCGTGCTTATTGTCTAACGTTTCTGACGCTTGCCTTCGCTATCACTATTTCTTTCTGCCAAACGGTATAAAGTGATGACCGAAAGAGATGGTGAAAAGCGTTAGACAATACGGCCTCTGGTCTCCAATAAATATTTGTCTTTCAGGAGGAGCGGCGGCGGCAGCAAGAGCACGTGGCGCGCGTGCAGGCGCGGCTGGCGCGCGAGTGCGGCGGCTGGTTCCCCGCGCGCGCCGTCAAGTCCGCCAAGAACGAGACGGTCACGCGGCTCATGCAGCTCTGCCTCTTCCCGCGCTGCGTCTTCACGCCCGCCGACGCTCTCTTCTGCGCCGAGTTCGTGCACACCGTCCACGCTCTCAAGACGCCTAACTTCTCAACGCTGCTGTGCTACGATAGGGTAAGTTCTAAGTTAAAGCGACCACGCACGATACTGCCACGCAGCTCATGCAGCTCTGCCTATTCCCGTGCTGCATCTTCACGCCCGCCGACGCTCTGTTCTACGCCGAATTCGTGCACACCGTCCACGCTCTCAAGACGCCCAACTTTTCAACGCTGCTGTACTACGATAGAAAGTTTGGAAGACCAGTGCATTCAAGTGTACCACGCATAGTATCACACGGCTCGTGCACGGTGTCGTTAAATTACGGCATGGAATTAATAACAATAATTGTACTAAAACGCATAAATTTGTATACAGGTTGATTCACAAGTGTTGGCACGAATGGATTGAACGAAAGTAATGGCACTTTGACATTTTTGTAGGAAAATTACTGATGCATGTATAGTAGGTACATTATTGTCGTGGCCTGAAAGTAGGCAATTGGGATGTACCAAAAAAAATAACCTATAATTTTTATATTTTTTTTGGAAAGAATAGGATATTTTAAGATACCATTTTCATCGATTTTGAATTTGGTTGAGTATTTAATTTTTTATAATTTTTTTAAGAAATACGTTGGATGACGTCACAGTGAGAGCCACGTTCTATTGCCTACAAAAATTCAAGCCGTACATAACATAATCTGTGGCACTACTGATTTGTCTTGTCACTGTCAATAATACAAGCACGGCTTAGGGTCCTAAATGAACCATGACAAATAGTTTTATTTATTTATCTTCTTTTAGCTTCGATTATTCCTGTTTGTTTAATGGTGTGATAGTAAATATATATTTTTTACTAAAATCTGATATTTAAATTCTTTCATATTTACTTGTAACGTAGTAATTTAATAATTAAATTTGTAAAAATACATTGCGAGTATTGTATACATTTCGGATTTTATGATAAATGACAACTGTTTAAAGCCAGGTGCGCATCATGTGATTAAAGTTCTGTCTTTGTCACTCTTTGCTATTATAAGCAGGACAGCAACATTTCAAACTGTCAAATTGCTTTAGAGTGTAGACATGCTTTATATCTGCCTATGTGACGATTCACTGCAGGGGTCAAATGAAGGTCATTAATTAAATTTTCTTTATTTAATCCAGTTTATCATATTTCTGGAATCTGATTTCTGAAAACGATTCACAAAGCCTATTTCTCCAAACGGTTTTCGATTTATTATGCGTTGTCAAAAATTGGGACATCCCAATTGCTGGCTGAGTATGAGTATTAAACGGACGAGCTTGCGAGTCCGTTTAACTAATACGAAGCCAGCAATTGCTATTCCAGCCGAGACTAATATAAAGCTTTTCTCAAAAATGGTGAAGGAAAAAAAATAGAATAAACTTTTATTAACTTAAATAGGTACAAAGAATTGCAAATCAATTAAAATTAAATTTCATTAAACCCTTTCCCGCCTTTTTTCATTAAAAAAAACTGCAGGTGTATTTTTCTACCGAAAACACCACAAGCTGATTCAAACACAATAAAAAAAGTCTGGAGTTCCAACAAAACAAGTGATACCGGTCATTGGAATTGGCTGTATACGAATAGTGCCAACTTATTACCATGGCCGTTTTAACTTTTTAAAAAGATTGAGACCCGACAATAATGGAATTTGTATGCGACATTGTTGTTGAGTTTATCGAGCCTGCAATGTTTTTAACTTTTTAATTTTTTTACTGACCATAAAGTATGCATTTCACGTTCTGATATGTAAAGAATAATGTCAACTTTTACGGATATTTTTGAGAAAATTTCTTTTTCTGTCACTTACTAGTTTCGTAGCGTAGCTATCACATCCTCTCAGCACAAAGAACCATCCTAATGCGTAATGCTCTACGACGTATTGCTTTGTATCGTGCAGCTGTTCTGCGACATCACGTACTCGGTGATGTCGTGCACGGAGGGCGAGGCGGCGCGCTACGCGGCCTTCCTGTGCCGCGTGCTGGGCACGGCCATGCGCTGGCACGCCGACAAGGCCACGTTCCACCGCGAGTGCGCGCACTACCCCGGCTTCGTCACCAAGTACCGCGTCTCCAACCAGTTCACCGAGGCCAATGATCACGTCGGATACGAGAACTACAGGTAATACGACACCATATTAACACTGCTTTGTATCACCTCGTGAGTCCTAGCGTACTAATATAACAAATCAATTTAAGGGATGTTTACAAAAACAACAAAACTGACTAGGCCGGTTGACACTTTTAGAGAAACAATTTTACTGACAACAGGTTTCAACCAGTCTAGTCAGTTATGTTGTTTTTTGTAAACATCTCTTCAATTGTAAGAGTAGCTGCCGTATGTACGGTCGGCCAAGAAAGTGGTCTACCAGTTTTGACAAAAGCTTCTGTGAGATCTAAATATCGCTAAGGTTGATGACTTTTCTGGGTTTGTCTTTAGTCGCTCATCTTATTATTGCAAGGGACAATCGACCTTGTTGTAGCATGACGCGCAAATGAACTTCAACCGTAGAGTGGTAGACCATATTTTTGGCCGATGGTACAAAGGACAACCTATTCAATGAATAAAGAACTTTTAATGTGGTTAAATACTTTACAAAATTTATGAGTCTGTTCAGGATATAAACACTACATCAGCTATAAAAGGTCGGGACTTAGGAAGACATCTCGTGTTCTTGTGCGACCACACACATTACGTTATGCACCCTGGAGAGATTTAGTAAATTTCTTATTAAAGCGGTTGTGGAGGTTCCTGATGATCACAGAGTAATGTAACGAGCAGTGTACTTTGTCTACAAAATATTAGCTCTGGTCGAATTCCCTTGTCAGGGGCACATGTTGCACCATGACAGATGTCAGTTACTACAGCCAATACTGATGGGCAAAGTACAGTGAAAACTGTGCCCTGGAAGGCGAAAGAAATCATCAGGGAGTGGACCGGAATTAGCAGTGCGTAGAGCAACTGTTCCAGATGGCTCAAGAGAGGGGAAATTTTTCAGCGCCTAACGGCGAATCTCCAGTAACGGACTGACACACAAGAAGAAGAATTGCCTTCCTTTAATTTAGCAAAATTTTGGTGAAGCAGCTGAATTTATCAAATAAGTGTTAGATTCCCTCAATCACTGCAATCCTAATTTTATTTATTTTGTATAGACACGTGTGCCATAAGTGGCACTACAAAATTACCAAGGCTATGGTGGTATGCCTCGAGTCCGGCGACTACGTGCAAATCCGGAACGCACTCATCGTGCTCATTCGGGTGCTCCCGCGCTTCCCCGTGCTCGCCAAACTTGCGCAGATCATCGAGAAAAAAGTCGAAAAAGTAAGAACATTATTTTTGTATATTTGTATCTCTAGTCGATATTCTGATTTATTTATTTTAAATATTTTTCTTTTCAGGTAAAAGAAGAAGAAAAAACTCAAAGACAAGACCTTTACGTCCTTGCGACTGGCTACAGTGGTCAATTACGCAATCGCATGTCAAGTATGATGCGTGAAAGTGAATTCCACCAGGTAAACGCTTCTTAACAACATTTTACCCGTAATATATAAGGCATAAAACAAATGAAGGGTACACGGAAAAAACATGTCACGCCACCTTTTTTGAAAAATTAGATTTTAATCTTAAAATGAAGAGCTCGCAAAGTACCTGCTATAACTTACCATTGGATGAAATATTTCAAAATAATATATTTTTTCATTCTTAAAGTAATGGTTACCATAGTAATTGTTCCTGATGACTAACTTTCAAACCGCTATAACTCAAAGAGTTGCTTAGGTGACTAGACATGTTCTTTGCGCGTACCCTTCAAATATTATCTCCAAACAACACACGCTCATTCAGACGAAAATGAGCTATGTTTTTAAATTCCTTCAATAATGTACTATTATGTCGATAGGTGGTTCAATTGCAGACTGGGGACAAGCACAAAACCGCCGATATCGCTGCTGTACCTACCGCCACTAAAACCGAACCCACGGCTCCCAAACAGGAAGAGTCTACTTCGCCGCCGCAGACAGGTAAACAATAAAATCTATTTGCTTTTTAGGGTTCCGTACCTCAAAAGGAAAAAACGGAACCCTTATAGGATCACTTTGTTGTCCGTCCGTCCGTCTGTCAAAACCCTTTTTCTCAGGAACGCGTGGAGGTATCAAGCTGAAATTTATATCAAATACTCAGGTCTACTGTCCCTTGGAGCTGTGAAAAAATCAAACTTCTAAGCCAAACGCAATCAAAAGATACAGCCGTTTATGACGCAAATTTTCGCATATTTTCGAAACTCGCAAGGGAATCAAAACCTACAGGGTACTTCCCGTGAACTCAGAATCTTGAAATTTGGTACGAAGCAAGGTGTTATAGCACAGATAAAGGAAAAGTTGCGAAAAGCATAATTTTTTTTGTCTGTCTGTCTATATCAGTAACCAACGCAAATTTTCGACACTCGCAAGGGAATCAAAACCTACAGGGTACTTCCCGTGAACTCAGAATCTTGAAATTTGGTACGAAGCAAGGACTTATAGCACAGATAAAGGAAAAATTGCGAAAAGCATAAATTTTTTGTCTGTCTGTCTATATCAGTAACCAATCTACAATGATCCCACACTGCGCACATTTTGCTTATAAGCAGGGGTCTGCTAAGACTGGATGTTCATAGATACATATAAATCTGTACGGAACCCTCGGTGCGCGAGTCCGACTCGCACTTGGCCGGTTTTTTATTATAGTTAATATCATACTATGAATGACATACTTTCTTTGCTCACAGATACAGAAAAACGAGACCGCACAAGTGAACGCCGTCGGGAGGAGTCTGATCGTGAAAAGGAGTCCAAACGTGAATCAAGAGTGTAAGTAAAGCTACTGGAACACTAAAACGAAATTTATTTATTAACATGTAGTCATTTGTTCTGATGATAAGTTTACCTTTAATCTTATTATAGGACGTCTAAAGAAAGAAGTAAAGAAGAGGTCAGAAGCAAAGATAGATCTCCTAGAGAACGACCACATAGGGTAAGTCAAAAAAAAAAACAATTTTTAATACTCTGCACTTGTTAATTCTTCTGGATATCATATCTAATCTGTTTATGCAGGAGGAGCGCTACCTGGAAACCGTGTCACCACCGCACGACCATCGTCACCCATCCGATGAAATAGACCGAGGTATTAAACTTAACACAGCATAGTCTATGGTTGTCGACAGCATTATTGCAAGGATACTAATTTTGATCTTTATTTTTAGATGTGAAACGGCGTAAAATCGAAAGCAGCAGCAATGGCAAGGTGAGTATTGTTATTATTAACCGGCCTTGCATCGCGCTGGCTCCGGACTAACGATTGGACTGGGCCACGACCACTGCGCAGCGCCGCATCTTGTTAATGTGTCTAGATGTCCAGTTATCTAGACGAAGACCGCTCAGAAGCGATGTTTGTGTGTAAAAGACTGTATGAACTTTAAACAGTGAAAAAATAGTGTCAAAAATATGTCAAAATAAAAAAAAACTAAAGTAATGGACTTATGCTACAAACCATATATTCAAATTATTCGCACAAATGAAAATAAACATGAAGTTCTACGGGAAACGCTTTACTGATATCCAAAACAATAACCGAAGAAGACAACATAAAAATATACCAAATACGGTAATAGAATAAAGTGTTCATTGCCATGATTCACTATGTCATCTTCATTTTTATAAAGAAGATTATCTTGTTCTTTGGAAATTAATCTATCATCGCTGACCTGCACAACAAGTTTTAAGACATCGTGGGAACTGCATGTTTAACTATTTTGAAATTGAAAAGTTACTCTTACGATTTCCCAGCAATGTTAATCTGAAAAATAGACTTAATGACATTACTTATTGCATAACAAAACCCACGGGAAGAAGATCACAGAAGCAGCATATTACAATTATCAAAGAAACTTCACATATGCATAGTGAATCAATTGATCCTGCCCTTGGAAATGCTAAGGAACCTGTCCTGAAGATTGATGATAACTCTACAAAATTCTCATGCAACAAATGTATAAAATTATATCGGCTTTGAAGAATGGCGAGGTGTATTATGAAGAATGAAATAGAAGGAAGTACATCAAAACAATTGTTTCAAACTAAAAAAAACTCAAAAATTAATAACCATTTATACAAGGAATAAATATAACGGAAATTCTGTGAGTCGTTGGTCTATTCTGCCCAGTCCAAGCAAGCAATGGTAAGGGTTATTATTTCTTTGCTAAACCAAAGTTGAGTCAAATGATTCAGTGAATAAAGTGCAAAATATTTGATAATTTTATCTTATTCACAAAGGATGCAGTATTTATCATCAGACAAAAGAAAATTGAAGAAAGAAGCTCAGAACGAGGAACTTAAAAATGGAAAGATCTTAATCTCCTAAAATATGTATATACTACGTCAATTCTTGAAAGAAGCAAAATATGCAGAAGAAACTAGTGATTTATGTGAAGACACTACACATTTTGTGGATAAAAATTCAATGTTGCCTTTTTTCATTGTTTCCTTTGTCTCAGTATTGCTGTAAATAGGAACACTATTAGTGTAAGTTACATGTCAATATTTACTATATTTTTGTAAATAATTGTAGTACTTTACTTTATTTGCCGGGCATTTTCTAACATGTCTTTTTTTAATAAGCAGGGTAGCAAAGAGATAGAGGAACGATCTCCAGAAAAAGAAAAGAGAAAAACTAAACTCAGAGGTGATGAGCGTAAAGAGCGTAAGGTCAGCCGAAAGAGGGTAAGTTGAAAACGTAATTTTAAGTAACTGTCTCACTTTGTGTGTGTAAAATTGAACTCAATGAATTGGGAATGTCTAAAAAAAGTCACCATTGGTTTTTATATTTTTTTTTGTCAATTATATTTTAAGAAACTAATTTCAATATTTTGTCATTTAGTTCACTACTTTTTCCAAATTAATTATTGAAACTATTTTGGTTGATTACGTCAGATTGTAATTGAGGGCTCCCACACTGCCAAATTTTTAAATCTATCTAAATGCGTTCGATAAGGCAACCCCTTTAATTATTTTTGCGTAGTGGTACACTGTAACTAGAGTCACTTTACTGGCGCTGTCAAAGTGCTAGATGTCAGGCAGCGGGTCCAAATCAAACTCCGTAGTATAATCCACGCGTAAATTGTGAAGAATTCTAACCACACAGAATAAAGTACGACTTGGACCGGTCACGCAATTTACACCAATATCAATTGAAGGTCATTGCTTATTTGTTACGTAATAAATTAATTACACAATTATTTAAATTAAATAACTACAGAAAATGAGTTAAAAAGCATTTATCTAGAAATGGTTTTCGATTTACTATACATTGCAAAAAATAGACATCCCCAATTGTACAATATAAAATGCATTTATAAATATTTTTTCAGAAGTAATTTACATTTTTATTTATTCTTTTAGGATAGAATAGAAGAGCCTGCTCTATTAGAACAGAAAAGGCGACGTGATGAACAAAAAGGTAATATTAAGTTTATGTTTGTGTAGCTGCAGTCGTCCATCCAAACTATATTTACGGTATCGCACAATGCAAACTATTTAGCATAAAGGTGAAGAAAAACAAATGAATTGAGGTCAACTGAATTTTTTTGTTACTTTTCAGCTGTCCTAAAGATGGGAGCGCATCAAAATGGTTCACAGGAAGATCATCACTATGAGAAATACCATAAAAGGGTAAGAAACCCTTTTTTCACTTCTCTTGCTCTAAAAGTAAACGTAGCTGGATAAAACACATAATTTAATGCCTGTATTTGTCCCACTGCAGGGCACAGGTCTCTTATTATGAGAGAGAGTGCTGGTTTCTTCACGATATTTTCCATCACCGTAAAGCTCATGGTAAATTTAAAGTGTAATTTCGCACATAAATTCCGAAATATTCAGAAATGACCATCTGCTTGAGAGGCCAGCGGCGGTCAAACCACTAGGTTATATAACGACATGAATGAATGAATGTATGATGTCTAGGGAGTAAAAATGAAAACTGATTTGATGCAAAGTTAAACTGTAAATAACAGGAGCGTCTTTGATGCAAGTTTGATATGCTTGCACACATTCATGATTGTTATGGCAATAATATGGATATTTGTAATGAACATAAAACCGGAGAATTGGTAAACATTTTAGAGTAGGTATTTCAGGGAGCGTAAAAACTTGTAAGTACAAAATTTTTGTTTTTTTCCCGGATGTTCTTTAGGGCCTACGCTAGCTGACGCGAACGCCCGCCGCGTGCGCCCGCTCGCGGGTGCCCGCTCCGGACACCCGCCGCGGGCCAGCGAGTCCGCGACGGGCGTCCGCGGCGGGCGCACGCCTAACTCAGCGCTGCTGCTAGTATACTTTTGGTTCCCAGCGTGTGCCTGCCGCGTGCGCACGGAGCGGACGCCCGCCGCCCGCCGCGCGGATTATAGTCCGTCGCACGCGCCCGCGCCATTTAGCGCTGTTCATACAATTTCATGTTAGACGGGCGTCCGTTCCGGGTAATCCGCGTCAGCTAGCGTAGGCCCTCAGGCACGATGGATTTTTAATAACTTGATGAATGTCTGAGGAGTGAAAATATAAACAAGCCAGATAATTTAGTCAAAATCACTAACATGTTATTAAATAATCTAAAATACTTAACGTTATATTGTCAATTATATTGAAGTTTGGTATCGATTCAAGGATTCATAATGCTTAGATTCAACTTTATGTTATAATGCTCACAAATACAAAGTACCTATTTCATTCAAGTAATGCGCAACCAAAAGTTTATATCCTCAATTTGCAGGAAAAGTCACCCTTACGGGATCGCTCACACGAAGAACCACGAGATAAACAATATCCTTTTTATGAATGAAATTATTTATACTTATTTTTTGTATGTATATGCATTTACTTACTTAGCCTAAACCCTTGCTCCTAGAAGGTTGAAAATTTTGCTTAGTGGTTGCCTTTAAGACGTAGACAAGGAATAAGGGTGGATTTGTTGAAGTTCTCATGGGATAGGAAATAACTGGGATTTATATGTTTGATTCAGAGGGACTCTATCTCCGTAATTATGATAACAAATTAGAATTCTACGCGGACGAAGTCGCGGGCCAAAGCTAGTAAGTAATAGACAAAAATAATATGCGAGGTGCAACCTGTCGAAATTGCTTAAGTGTATGAAATGGACTTCCAGAATATTATTCCTTAACAATGCTATACTAGGAGGTCCAACGAGTCGAAGATGAGAAGATAAACTGCTGCGGTAAAAGAAGACTCACATGAATAACTCGAAGATTTTAGAAATATTGATAGAATTAAGTTGGACTGTACATTAAGTAATCAATATGCATGAACAATGCAATAAAATATGTTTCTTGACTATTACGGAATTTTATTTTTGGGCTTTCACATTCGCAGTCGGGCACATTTTTTAGATTAGGTTGTGGAACTACATTACCATTCGTTTCGAGTGATTTCATTTGTTCTATGGGATAATGACATAGAACAAATAACAAACATCCGTGAAGACATCATAGAACAAAATAATATACCTAGTTGGTTACTAAGTTCTGTTACTGTAATAATCCTTATCTACATGAGATATATAAATGAAACATGAATAAACCATATATTAAAAGAAAGTAAGTACAGACAATCAGGATGTACATTTATTAAATATTTTTTGAAATTACCTCCTCTGGCACGGACACAGGCCTTCAAACGACGAGGCCAGTCATCAATGACAGCACGTACCACCGCCATGTCTAAATCTGCCACTAACTTGACTATGGCCTGCTTGAGAGAGTCAAGATTCATGTGAGGATTAGCACAGGCTTTCTCCTCAATAATCTGCCATATGGCATAATCCAGGGGATTCAGGTCTGGGCTGGAGGATGGCCATTCTTCGTGTGCAATAAAGTCAATTTTATAGGCTCGAAACCACGCTTGAGTTGTTTTTGCCTTGTGGGCAGGGGCTGAGACCTGTTGATAAAGCCATGGCTGGTTTTGAAATAGGATATGGCTTAATTAAAGGTTTCACAATTGGCTTGAGGACAGTTTCTTGGTAGACTTTAGCCCAGTTTTCACACCCTTTTCACAGAAATTGACCTCTGTTAGCCCTGAATAGGACACACCCAGCCAAATCATCACGTAAGAGAGATGATGCCCTCGTTGAACTCTTGGAGCAGTCACATTCGCCTCTTGACTGTTTTTTTTGCATAAACTCTATCATTCTGGCGGTTACAACTCTGTTCAATAGTTATTTGTGATACAAGGTTGGTAAGTATGGTTTTACAAATGAGTTGACGAGTGATAAACCCGAGCCGCACGACGAGGGTTTTCACCGTCACGAGTTTGTAAAACCTTGCCAACCGTGTATCATACGACGTTTTACAATACATGTGTGAGAAAATAGGCAATTAATAACACAAAATTGTAAAATAAAAACAAATTTCTCGAGATACTTATTGGTAGCAAAAGACTATTTTGCGCGGTTTGCGCCTTACCTTAAATATCGGGTGGAATTAATTCCATGTTATTGTCGACTTCATCACTTGAACATCACTCATTTTGTTTGGTTTTTGTACTTATACTATAATCAACAACTCAAAACAACGCAAAGTTTTACAAAAATGGCGCGTCCGTAATGCGCATGCGTAAGTTTTGATTTTAATTAGGTTAACTAAAATTATCAGGCAAAGGTTCGACGCGTTCAGCCACTGCGATTTTTTCGAATAAATAAAAGGTGGAAATCATTAAAATCTGCGGTAATTAAATTACAGTTTATTTCTAACAATCAATTTTGCAAATTCATTACTTAGTTTTGTATATTGATACATTTTTCTACGTATAAATCGATATATTTTATTTTTGTCACTTAAAACTCTTTGCTTGTAAACTTTTAAAATGGAGAATTAAAAATAACTGTAAAAAAATAAGTGCGGTAAAATGAACTTACGAGCCATGTATTACATCCTTTGAAAGTGAATTTTTCGAGCAAATGTAAAGTAAAAAAATTTTCAGTGGCCATTTTGCGCGTACTACTTTAGAAGTACGCGACTTCTCTCTTGTCTCATGTTTTCAAACGCTCATTCAGCAAATGACCTTTCCGTTTGCGGTAGGTGTGCAGTCCAAGGTCTTCGTTGATAACATTTTTAGGGAGCTTCTCTTCACAGACATCTGAATAGCCAACAATTTTTGCTTACGGAGGGGATTTTTTGTGATTTTCACCATTACCGCTTTTATTAAAGCTGGTGTCCGAACGGTGCGTGGTCTTCCAGATCTTTCGCGGTCATCAACGCTAAGGGTACTATTATACCTCTTAATAGTATGATAAATGAATTACTCGTTCATTTTTTTAAGTTTTGAAGCAATTTCAAAATTATGTTTGGCAGGTGTCCTTTTGTGCAGCGCAATTACAGCTACATGATTCTGTTTTAGACCCCAGTCCATTGTAAATACGACAAGATATGTGTTAAGTATGTGTAGCATATAATTATACCTCAGAAAGCAGACATAATGTGACATTAAACTTTTTATAATAGTAATTGTTTTAACGTTGGAAAAGTGATTGTGAACAGAGTAACAGAACTTAGTAACCGACTAGGTATTAATTTACTATTTATTCCATAGAACATTTGGGCTTTCAGATTATCTAACATATAAAAATCTCGTGTCACAGTGTTTCTTATCGAACTCCTCTGAAACGGCTTGACCGATTATTATGAAACTTTTTATCTAGGTATATTTGGTAAAATATTTTTTATAGCCCTATTCTTCGCATTCGGAGTCGCGGGTAAAAACTAAATAATTTTGAACTCGTAACATGGTGTCAAAACCGCCAAAAAATTACTTACGTGGTGTTAGAACTTAAGCGCCGATTTACAACTTAAAAAAGAAGGTAATAGTGACTAGACATCTTCTGGGTAAACTTGCTAGCATAGACCCTGTCTCTACTTTCCATCAGGACCCTATTTCACCATTGTGACCATTGTCAGTGAAATATGTCTAGTGATAATTGTGGAGCCACAGGAGACATGTGACAATTTTGAAAATAATTTTATATAGAAACTAGCTGACCCGGCGAACTTTGTTCCGCCTTAGAGTAGAGACAGGCTCATGTTCGTGTATGCAGCCGGCGTTCATCGATTTATTAGACGTTGTCACGTCAAAATTTAAGGGGTGAACCACACTTAACATTTAGGGGTATGAAAAATAGATGTTGGCCGATTCTCAGACCTACCTGATATGCACACAAAATTTGATGAGAATCGGTCGAGCCATTTCGGAGGAGTTACACCGCGACACGAGAATTTTGTATTCTGGGTGCTCGGGAGGAACCCGCATAACATTACCAGCGTATAGCTGAGGTCAGAATGATTAAAAAACATTATGTAAACATAGGTCGAATAATGCTTAGTTTTTGAGATATTTCCATTTTTATGTTTAAATTTTACTATGAAAGTGGTGGAGGTGCTGGGATTGCGTATTTATTATGTATGAAAAAATAAAAAAGTTAAAAATTTGAAATTCGACCTATGTTTATATAAGGTTTTTTAATCATTACGACCTCAGCTATACGCTGGTAAAGTTATACGGGTTCCTCGCGAGCACCCTGTATAAGATGCTTTTTAAAAATGACAGGCATTTTGTTACAATTGTCTATAGGTATCTAAATTTAATGCTAAATTATGTTGTGAAACAAGAATTAATTTTCCTAGTCGACATTATACCCGTTTGTAGATTGGTCGGTAAACAGTGAAAGACGTACTTCGGATTACTCACGTCTTAAAACAAGTTTAACTAGACATGTTTCCGGCTAAACGATTTGCCACACTGGATGCGTTCTGCGGTCTGCGGTCAGGTCGAATTGAACGCAGCCCGCATTATGTATGAACAACATTTTCGGTCCTAGGTACATATTTTGTATAGATACGCGATCTGACTGCGCGGTCCGCACGGTCAGATCGCATATAGAAATCTAAGAAAAGCCTTGTGGATCTTCTCTAGAAGCAAGTTGGACCGAAAGTGGATTAATACAGGTACCGATAACACCAGTTAGTTCTTATCCAACACATTAGGTATACCTTAAAGAGGTTTGTAGCTCCAGCATTAAAAGTTCGTAGGTACTTTGCGGATAACGAACCCCACTCTGAAACAGGTGGCAGAAAGCTCTACAACGTGGTCATAACAGGTAATGCGGATATCAAAGAGCAGCCCATGGTTTCGGTCGAACAGACACAGTTAGTGGGCTTCGCAGCCCTAATACGTGTCGTACTGAGCGTAGAACCGAGCACGTGCGCGGCACCGATGTAATCATCATAATCATTTCAGCCGAAAGACGTCCACTGCTGAACATAGGCCTCCCCCAAGGCTCGCCAAACAGATCGGCCCTGCGCCATCCGCATCCAATGCGTTCCCGCTACCTTCACCAGGTCGTCGCTCCAACTTGCTGGAGGCCTACCTACACTGCGTATCTTCCGGTCCGCGGACGCCACTCGAGAACCTTTCGGCCCCATCGGCCGTCAGTTCTACGGGCGATATGCCCTGCCCACTGCCACTTAAGTCTAGCGATTCTTCGAGCAATACCCGTGACTTTAGTTCTTGCGCGGATCTCATCATTTCTAATGCGATCCCGCAGAAAAACTCCAAGCATAGCCCTCTCCATCGCCCTCTTGAGTGACTTGCAGCTTTCTTATAAGGCCCATCGGTAGCGGCCACGTCTCAGTGCCTTAAGTCATCACACCGATGTATTGGCAGGGCACAAACGCTTTGGGCTTAAAACAACTGAATTTCATAATACCTTATTCACTAATACCCCTAATTTTCAAATTGCCATGAGCTCATAATACCTAAAATTTCAAATTGTCTCATCTTAAAATTTGTAATTTTAGGTATTATGAGCCCATGGTAATTTGAAATTTAGGGGTATTAGTGAATAAGGTATTATGAAATTTAGTTGTTTTAAGCCCAAAGCGCACAAACAAAGCTACGTAGGACTGACTCTATAACACGTCTTGCCCACTGCGGCGCTCGAACTAGCTAAGCTAACTTTGTGGCGGGGGTTACCCACGTTGGGTGAGGTTGGTGACGTCATTCTCGCCCAGGGTCTTGGCGCATTGTGGGTAGCATAGCAGTAGGTACTTTATACCAGTGATTTTCCGAATAGGGTTAATAACAGAAATATATCTGTTATTAACCCAATCAAAAATAAATAAATAAATAAATAAATATTACGGGACAATCTTACACAAATCGATCTAGTCCCAAACTAAGCAAAGCTTGTACTATGGGTACTAGACGACGATAAACATACTTATATAGATAAATAAATATTTAAATACATAGAAAACATCCATAACTCAGGAACAAATATTCGTGCTCATCACACAAATAAATGCCCTTACCGGGATTTGAACCCAGGACCTCTTGCTTCGTAGGCAGGGTCACTACCAACTAGGCTAAGCGGTCGTTAAAATGTGTTAACAGTACAGGGTATATACAGAATAATTTCGGTTTTCTTTATCAATCGGTTAACACAAACATTGATAACAGAATTAAATAAATAAATAAATAAATAAATATCACGGGACAATTCACACCAATTGACCTAGTCCCAAAGTAAGCTTAGCAAAGCTTGTGTTATGGGTACTAGGCAACGGATAAACATACTTATATAGATAGATACATACTTAAATACATATCAAACACCCAAGACCCGAGAACAAACATTCGTATTTTTCATACAAATATCTGCCCCGACACGGGAATCGAACCCGGGACCTCAAGCTTCATAGTCAGGGTCTCTAACCACTAGGCCATCTGGTCGTCTAAAAATAAATCTATATATCTAGAATTAAATATGTTAACAGGAAAAATATGTTACAGGTTATTTTGCATGTTGCCATTCCGTCGCGCGGAACGCAAGCGCTCGGCGGGCCGGCGGCGGCGGCGCGCAGAAAGGATTGCAATTGAATCGATCAACGAGAAAATAGTCCGCTTGTTTCCCGTTTCTATCTATCTCTCTCACTCGTGCTGATTTTTATTCCGTATAATAATTAAAAACCCAGGTTAACCTCTTATATGTGTTAACAGTTTCAATAGGTTAACTGTTTAAAAGGGTTATCGAATACATCGTTTAAACTTTTAACCCTGTTGGTAAGTTAACCTTTTCAAACTGTTAACAGTATCAACACGTAACCGTTTGAAAAGGTTACCGATTGAATCTGTAACCGTTTATATCGGTTGTCCTCATAAATGGGTTTTCCGATCACTGCATTATACGTCACAGGCTTTAAGTAAGGATCCTTGAGAGCGCGCGCACACAGAGAGCGGTCTGGAGTTCCGCGTTCTTTCAAATGTACTGAGTCCCTTACGATAACGCACACAGCAATCATAAGCGACTCAGTACATTTGAAAGAACGCGGAACTCCAGACCGCTCTCTGTGTGCGCGCGCTCTTAAAGGCTCTGACCTCCCTATTTCGTATTGCAACGCGCCATTAACGTATGGGTTACTAGGTACCGAATAGTATTAACGTGACTAAAGAGAAGTGTAAGGAAGGATGGAATTTGACTGCAACACATATATGCTACACAGGCTTCATACGAACTGGTTCTCGCCGTAGCAGTTTGCGTAACCAGAGGTCGCGCCGTCTCGCCTTGTATTGCGTGATGCACAAGTCACCTCTCAGAATGAGGGTTTGGGCTTTAATTCCCACGCGGGACCAGTGCGTATTGTCAGCATCACACACATTATTGAAATGCTCCTTAGGTGTGTGCATGTTTCTTTACGATGTTTTTCTTAAGCGTAAGCTCAGGTTATTAGTTCAGTTCCTTAAAATTAATACAAACCGCGACCGGCTTGACTAGCTATTAAAAAAAAGGCAATTTATTTTATTACGAACCAAAGGTAAGATAAGTTAGTTGGCTTTTCATAACTGGAGCAAAACGGATGTGCTGTGAGTGATGCTGTCCTGTCCTGTCTCTGCGTTGGCGCCAGAGACTACAATTGTCGCCTTTCGAACGTTTAGTTTTCGGCACGATAGTAAAATAACATACCTATCTACTTTCTTCAATACATCATCGTCATTCATCATTAGGTAACACGGTTTATGTTTACTACACGTTACTCTGCCGTCGTATGATGAAAGGGCACAATTGGTAACCTGTTCCGAACAGAAGAAGCCTAAGTGCACACTTGTTCTTTGTAAACTTATGCTGTTTCTTTTCTGAGCAAGTTTACAGTTGTGGCTTTTATAAATACGACGGCAGTACTAGGTTAGAATTACAGAATTCTAACCTAAAATTTCGTTTTCCATCATCAATACCTATAATGCAACTACTTTGCAATCGAGAGTTCTAATAGCATTCTAATCACAAAGAAATAAAACAGTTGAAAAATCGTAATTTTAGGTTAGAATTACGGAAACGCTGAATTGTAACAGGTAAAGAAAGCCTTTTAATTTTTTAAGATTGTAACATCTCGTTAAAAATCTCCTGAAGGCTCGGCTCCCATGGCTCGCAATAAACTAAAGAAAAAAACTCCAAGTAGGAATTATACATAAGGTATATTGTTAAATAAGTACATTGACTGCTAAAATCTTTTCATCAATCATCATCATCACACTTCCTTTTGGCCTTTTACACTTGTAAAAAAGGACTACGTCCGTGGTAGGTGCGGTTATTGTACGACCTGTAATTGGCTAAGTAAAGTTTTTTGAAGAGGTGTTAAATATATTTTTTTTCGACAGTAGTCTTCTTCTAGACCGAGAAACTGCAGCTGTTTTATTTTTATCTCCCATTGTTTACTGGAAATATTTTTTTAAGTGTTCGAGATGACATTTGTGAGATTTAATGGCTGACAAGCGGTTCGTGCTCAGTACTTAGCAGAAATAGAAAAAAAAACGAAGTCAATTGTCAATGTCAAATGAAATCTAACCGTTTGCGTTTCGTTTACTTTGCATTGTCCAAAAAGCAGTTCCAAAATAATGATCAAAAATATTCAATCGTGATTCAATTATCGTGCATAAGTCGTGGAGAAATGCGGTAAAATTGTAAATCCGGATTTTGTGCGGAGGTTGTTAAAAATAGTCCAAAAATCACACCAAAACGCAAAGCAAACGAAACGCAAACGGCTTGACATGGACAAAAGTGACAGATGACTTAGTTTTTTTTCTGTTTCTACTAAGTACTGAGCACGAACCGCTTGTCAGCCATTAAATCTCACAAATGTCAACTCGAACACTTAAAAAAATATTTCCAGTAAACAATAGAAGATAAAAATAAAACAGCTGCAGTTTCTCGATCTTCAGAACGCCGACTGTCGAAAAAAAAATATAATTAGCACCTCTTAAAAAAACTTTACTTAGCCAATTGTCGACCCGGAATGAACGACAATAATGTACAACATGATAATTAGTGAACGTCTGACCGAACAGAACATGCTATGGAAGGAAAGTTTCAGTTTGGCTGTTTGATGTACCTACTTAACTACTACTAGCTACCTAGTCCTAGATACCTAGTATGAAGGTCAGAGGATCTATATTAATGTCTTTTACAAGCCTACTTATTGCATTATATTTTTAGTTGTTACGAGTGTTTTTAAGATGCTAACTATACATAAGACTTGCATTGTTTGTTGTTTGTTTATCTATGGCTTATTATTCAATAAATTATTATTATTATTTATTACTGTCTACTACTTGATGTACTTAGGTACGTTTGTAACATAAATTCGCCTCCGCCTCCGTGACTGAAAAACTTCCACAACAAATCGTTCCGCCTCAGTTAAAAAATATGCGGAGTTGTAACAAAGGTTTATTTATATGTACGTTGACATAGCGACACTACACTACATAGCATAGCTGCTGTATAGTTGACACTATCATTATTTTCTGCCTATAATACTGTCTGTGACCGAGCATCTAAAACTCGAAAACATGTGTTTTCCCCGAGTTAATACCAAGTCAGATAGATTGTTCGCCCCTAACAATCCTCACAACAGCAAATTTCATTGAAGTCGTTAGAGCCGCTTCCGCCGAGATCCGCGTGGTTGATTGACGATCGAAGACTATATAGGTAGGTAGAGGTAGGTATATGGATTTATTTATCTTGACGATCAATAACATTTTAACATTCAAACATTGTTTGCTAAGTAAAGTAACTAACCTATTACCCGTAGGTAGGTATGTAGAGATTGATATGATAATGATAAGATAGTAGTGGAAGGCACGCATAAGCTGTATATGTATGAATAATATATAGATATTTAAATCCATTCAACAAATTGCACGAATAATAATGTTAAAACAAGACCTGTAACTGTCGACCCGGAATAAATGATAAAAATGTACCACCTGATAATTGAAATTCTCATGTTATTGTCTTATGGGTTTGAATTATCAGGTCGTGTATTACTGTCGTTCATTCCGGGTCGTATTTTAACCGAACCCATCTCTCCTAGAGCCTACAAACAAGAGCGGCGTTGCAGTGCTCTGTGGCTCATTTATTTTGACTGGAGATAGTAACCTTAAGCCCTACTTTCAGCGCAGGGTGAAAGTGAATAAAATTACGAGTCTACGACTGACTGATTGGACTGCCTGCCCTGCCTGTATCACTGCACGCCCGCACTCACTCGTGCATCACGAACGGAACGATTGAATTGAATGAATGGTTATTGAAACTGACAATAGTGACAATTGCGTTCCACTTTATCAGTACTCCGTCCCTTTCACGGCTGACAAAAGTTTTTATACTTAGATCTGCTTAGAAAATCTGAATTTTGCTGAGGGCCTATTGTAGTTATTAGAAACTTTTAGTAAATTATATCTATTTTAGTTTAGGTAAAGTTAAAATAATGAATAATACTTTAACCTCTGGGATTCAGAGCAAGGTGATTTTTTTTCAGACTGGCAATAATATTAAATGTTGTGAGGAAGTGCTTGAATGATAAAAAAACTTTCCTAATGAATAATATAAATCTATTCCATTCATAAAACTTAAAAAATCATAATACTTTTTTATATTTGTCGCCATCCATGGTCGCCATCTTTTTTAAAAGTTATAAATAGATTGCTTCATTATTATGCACAATTTTTTGTTTAGTCTGTGGATGTAACTGAATGAATGAATGGAAGGAAAGATAAGTTAAACGTGTCGAAAATACTTCAATTTATATAGTAATTCCACTTAGATTCTTAAAAATCAGTTTAATTAGGCATTATTCATGGTGAAATATAAGTTAAACCTTTAAACTAGTGATTATTTCAATATGCTTGAAGAGATTAACTTGGGTGTAACTAGGCATCTGTGATAGTAATATAAAAAGGTGTTGAACTTTTTGGCAGCCATTTTGAAAATAAGCAGTTCAATCCTGCTCCATCTGTAAACAAAATATCAAATATGGTAAGGACGGCTTATGACTATTTCGCAGTCTTTTGTGAAATCAAAGATTAACTATTTACTTGCCAATAAGACGATTTTCATAAATTTAACTGATTCTTATATTATTATGCCAGCAGCATTATGCCGCCATTTTGAAATTTCTAGAAACGTCATTCATTCGTTACGAACGTAGAGTAGGTAGAGTAGCGGTAGCCGTATCAATACAAAACAGGCACCATTATTACGATACGATATGACGTGATTAATAAGAAGTGAAAAAGTATTATTTTACGAATCAATCACGTTTTAAAAGGCTACAAATTTTAAATAATGTGAAGTTGTGTTAGAACCAGTGTTAGAACACAGTCGGTAATTTGCTTTAGTGTTTTTAGGTTATATCAACGTTGGGAAGGGAAGCGTTGTCATGCGAAAATAAAAAAAATACATAATCTCGTGGAATCGTTTTGAGTACAGTTATAGAGAACTGACTTAGATAGTTTTCAAAGATAACTTCTATTAAATGCAAGTCGTGTTAATTGTGTGTAAATAGGCATGTAGTGAACGTTGGCGGCCATTTTGTTGTGAGAGCGCCAGCTGCCATTTTGTTACATTTTAATTCAACTTTTTTAATATTGTCAGTCTTTTGGTAGTGTTCATACTTATGATTCTAATTTAAATTTCTAAATCAGAAAAGTGAGATGACGAAGCCTATAGATAGGTAGGTACATAACTAAGCCTAAGCTGTTTGTCTTCCACCTATGTCTACTTTTTACCGTAAATTCCTATCTATGTACCTACCGTATTAGATAGCGCCATGAATTCACAGTTTCTATGAATAAAAATTCAATTAACCCGTCACGCGTCCACCATACTAAAATTAGTAAAATTTATTTTTATGCGGGATAAGTCCTAGAGACTTCAGTAGTAGTCTCTAGGACATTTCCCGCAAAAAAAAGTTAGGGACTAACGTAGTCCCTGGGACGCGTGGCGGGTTAAGTACCTAGGTACCAACACATCTTCTTTGTATTATATGGGTCGATTGGGTGGAGTCTAAAAAGTTGGACAACACTAAAAGGGTATCGTCTTGGGTCGTCCTATTCGTTTTTTGTCAAGTTCTTAATTCGTCTCATTCTGCTTTCGTCATCCATTCTTCATTCGTCACTTACGCTGTTAGTCACTGTCGTCTTGGGTCATAGTGTTGTTTGTCTTTTTCTTATTCAGATTCATTCGATGTTCGTCTCTTCTTCTTTTGACATGTTCGGTGTTAAGTAGTCTTTTTATTTTTTAGTCTCATTCGTGTCTCGTCACGTTTATTTTCGACACGTTCGTTGTTGGTCCCATTAGCAGTAAGTCACTTTTGTTTTTAGGTCCATTCATAATTCGTCTTGTTCGGTTTTCGTCTCATTTCGACAACGGATATCGAAGAGTTTTGTCTAGAAACCCAGATCACTACCTAGGAGCCGAAATTGCTCGTACAAAGGAGTGGAACCCCCTGACTAAGTATAGTAGACAATTTTATACTTACTTCATTTTTTTTTATTTTTTTTATTAGCCTGTTTTGGTGTCCCACTGCTGGGCAAAGGCCTCTCCTCTCTTGCTCCATTCTTGCCTATTCAACGCGAGCTCCTGCCATCCCACGTGATAAACATCTAGGTCGTCCCTCCATCTCCGCTTTGGTCTGCCTCTATTACGATATCCATCGCTAGGGATCCATTCCGTGATAAGTTTGGCCCAACGTTCCGAGTTCATTCGACATACTTCATAATTTTCGTAATTTCTCTTTTCTTGATTCTAGTCGCTTGAAAGAAAACAAGTCAAATTGCGAATATCAAACGGGACAAATAAGTGAATGTGTCCAGTAAAGAATGAGATCAATTTCTAAAGAGGCCAAATAAGAAAAATACGAACTTAGAATAAGACCAAAGACGATAGGACGAATAACGAATGAGACTAAAAAAGAGATTAGACTGACACCAATCATGACCAAAAAATATGAAGACTAATAGCGGAATGACCCGGAATAAGAAAAAGACAAACAACGAATATGACCAAAAGACGACAAAAACTACCACCGAAAGTGACGAATGAAGAATGTATGACGAAATCAGAATGAGACGAGTTAAGAACTTGACAAAAAACCAATGGGACGACCCAAGACGATACCATAAAAAGGCAGTTAACCATACAAAGTTGGGACACGAAATTTACCCACTTATACAATTGTATGGATGGATAGATTTCGTGTCACAACGGAAAATTTTCATACTTAGGTACTATTTTTAATTTAACTACCAGCGTTATGGCGTCAAACTTGTTGAACTCCACCCATTTAAAGACTAATCATCCTCATCACTTTGTGTGTGAATGAAGCCTATATGTTTAGGTACTAAAATTAAATTGCCCGTTTGATTTAAGGAAATAGAAAAATGGATTCTTCAATAAAACCTTCCGAAAGTTCACGTGCTTCAGCCAAAAAGCGATTTTATTCGTGCTTTGTGCCATTGTGTACTAACAATTCAGTGAGGAATCCTGACAAAAATTTCATTGTCGTACCTTCCGATGATGTCATTAGAAAAAAATGGTTTCAAGCCGTAGGGAAGGAGTACAACTACAATTTTAAAACAGTAATTTATTGCTGTGAGGACCATTTTGACGTAAGTAAAAGCTAAATAGACACTTATTATTACTAAAAATTTGTCAATAAATGAAATAAATAAGGGTTGGCTGGGCTTCCTCCAGGAGCTAGGCTGGCACGAACAGTCCCTCCCTATAACCCATTACGCAAAATAGGCGCACACAGACGTCGAGTTCCGGAAAACAGCCAATTATTACCTAAATCAAAAACACATTTCGCTGATAATCAAAATATTTTATTCACCTTTTTCAGTTGAAGAATGATGCTGATAAAGGCATTGAGTCCACAATTTCTAAAGAAAAAAAACTTACCTTGAAGAAAAATGTCGTCCCTCATATTCTTAAGTGTCAAGAGGCTTTACAAGAGAAGCCAGAAACTGTAATTGTTAAACAGACAAATCAGGAGATTTTTGATAGTGTTGATGAAGCTCCTCCTTTAGGTATGTTTTATGACTTATCTGCATGCCCATTAAGAATCGTTCAAATCATGTAAGTGTAAAGCAGTGTGACATTTCATATAATGGTCTGTTTCCTATTCTAACGTTTTAGTAAGCGCACTAAACTGTTATAGGTACGCAATACACTTTCCATATTCTAAATTAACCCTTATTATTATAACCCTGGTATGGTTACCGCCGTTACAGAGGGGTACTTTTTCTCTGCAGCTACTTACGCAGTACAGATCGATTCGCAAGACCTGGCACGAATGGATCGAACGAAGGTAATGTCACTGACAATTTTGCAGGAAAATGACTGATGCATGGACTTAATACCTAACCAGGACTGAGTACTAACTTTTATTAGTCAATCAAAAGTGACCCATATTATCAAGCCATACATTTTAATAATGGCAACTAGAGACAGCGGTCCGAGAGATAACATACAAACTAGAGAAACTAGAGAATTGTGTCCCACTCGCACCAGTACTTGATAACCCTAATTAGAACGAGATGCAACTCTCTGGTTTGTTTTTTTTTCGGCCTCACTTTTTTGTCGCAGTACTCGGTCCTTTAGGTATCCTCCGTTAGGACTGATACATGTCATTTTTATATTTGTGTGCAGTGTATACAAATGGGTAACACATAGATAGATACTTTCATTCACTCATTCAATCCATTCGTGCAAGCTCTTGTGAATCGACCTGTACTTATTATTCATTCAGTCTCTTTGTGATTTTGTATAAACTGAGATAGGTATGCAGTAGTACAAAAAGACTTCATGCTACCTTTTGAATTTTAAAATTAATTAAGTATCCTTATATGTAGGATCTATGTTAAAGAATTTGTATATTTATCTTCCACTTAATTTTTTTTAATAGCCTATGTTTGTGTCCCACTGCTGGACAAAGGCCTCTCCTCTTGACTTCCACATGTCCCTGTCCAGAGCTATACTGGGCTACTCGTTCGATTCAGCGTCTAGGTCGTCCCGCCATCTCCGCCTCGGTCTGCCTTGCCGTCGGCGGCCGTCGCGCGGCACCCACCATGTGGCTGAGTGCGCCCATCTTTGTGGATGCATCCGGCAGGCATGTCTGCCGGCACTTAATAATAATAATAATAATTTATTTTCAGATTAACCATCCATAACTTTGTTAGTGGTTGGGCTTAAAATATGTTAGTGGTTACAAAATATAGTACAATACATTTCTTTTTTCAGATTCTTCGTTGAAGATGGCCGAGGAATCTAATGTGTTCTCGTCAAACATCACACGAAGTGCAAGATTATTAAAAAACAATCTCACTGATCTTCTAAATACAGTTCATGCCCAACCTGTTCAGCAAAAAAAGAATGATAAAATAATTATTTGTGATTTCCAACCAAGAAGTGATAAACATTTCGAGCCAAAGAAAAAGACAAGATTTAAGGTTAAAACTGTTCGAGAAATAAGACATACCTTTGAAAAGGACATCTACTCATATCTACCGACCGAGCTTGAAAAACAACAAAACATTCTGCTTCGTAAAATCAGGGCAGGCTCTTCTAGAGATGAAAATACAAAATCCCTCGCCAAAAACATGTTAAAATGCGACAAACCAGTGTCTAGGTCTGCTTGGCAAATGTTAATGAATCTCAATCCCGAGGAATGTACACATTCTACTCAATTTGTCTTGTTAAATGGCAAACTCATTCGTGTTAACGGTAGCAAAGGTGGAAAGTATAAGTTCCTTTGCAAATATGATTTAGGTGAGAAAAAAAATCCGATGATAAAAAAGGCTTCATTAAAACGTAAATCATTGAATAAAAAAAAGGGCCTTCTACAGAATTCTTTAAGTATAAATTTTAAGCCTGGACCGTTAACCAAAAAGACATTATTAGATGATTCGTATCAAAAATATCATGTCGGCGTGATAGAGTTGCTAAAACTGCCAATGCCAGGGCTGGAAATTCAACCGACTATTGGAAAAGCTGTAGATCCCACAATAGCAAAATTTTTGCATAATATGCAACAAGTAGACGGAACGATTTCAGATAAATGGGCCGAATTTTCTGTTTCTGTTCTATCGACTATAAAGGATGGAAATATCATGCAATGTGAAGATGAAAGTCATGTAACATTCGACCTTAGTTACAAATGTAACCAGCAGAGAATTCTTATGCGCCGTGATGTGAGTAGTGATTTCCATAAATCTACCACTGAAAACACTTCGCAACCAATGGACATCTCAACAGGAGATCCTGTTGAAACTTCAGAAATCCAAAAGATCCTCGATGAAATGGTAAATTCAGTTGAAATTAGTATAGAGCAAGAAAACATGTACACTGAGGACGACGAACCAAGAATTCCCGAAGACTCTCATTCCAATGGGACAAATGTGTTAGTAAAAGATAAGGTGAGACGTAAATATGGAGAACTAGAAAAGCTTGACGTCACGATTATACGTTTATCGGAAACTCCGGATATGAATCCCATAAACGCGTGTACTAAGTCGTACTGTGCTTTAGGCTGCTTATGTTCATCATTAGAATGTGCATTAAATTTTAAAAGGCATTGTGGACACCCTGAATGTATGTTTGAATGTAAATGCGACTTTTCGAAGTATAAAGTGATTGATTCATTTGAGCGCGATTGCTCTGATTTGATACCGGGCTTACTTAATATAGACAGTGCAATGAGTTCAAAAATGGCTAAAGAGGAACAAAAATTTCATCAAACAGTTATTGTCACTTCTGAAAATAGCATGCTTTTAAAATCTAAACGGAGGGATTGGAAATCTTCAAGAAAATACGCGGATTTTTACAGCAGAATGTGCCTCAAAGCTGAGAGCAAGTCTGACAGACTACCAACAATTGTACTGGAAAAACTGAAGTTAGATAACGTAGAAACATGGTGCATGGTCCACAATTTATACAAGTGCTTTTGCAAATGTATATTTACAGATAATTCGATTCCAGAGGTAATAGTAGCTGATGTAAATAACGCAAACAACTTTGAACAGAAAAATGATTTATCTCTCGAAAAGCTAAATGAAAGTGTTGAGAAAAATAACGCCAAAATACGTTCAAGTACTTGTTCACAAAAAGATAGGATCTTTTCGTTCCAAAAAAATATGAAAGGGATGTATGATTTGTTTGATAAAGAACCAGTGGAGTATTTTCCGGATGTTATCTTTGATAGTGAAAGTGCGAGGGTAAAGCCATTTACAGGAAGAAAATACTGCAACGAACATTACGTAAATGCTAATAAAAAAATTATAGAAATGGAAAAACACGACCATACGTTACGTAATAGAATGATGAGTCTCATGAACAAATGCGCAAATGAAAACTTACCACAGGCTGACAGTATTGTAGAACCGGTCAGTGATAAAACGATTGAAACATCCACACAGCCATCAGCGCCAGTCACGCCTGATAAAAAAACAGCGCCACAGATAAAGATGTTTACGAAGAAAAGTTTACCTGATAAGAAAAAATTGGTTGCATGGCTAGAAACTAGCTATAAGCACTACAAGCAACGCGTCGATCAGGGCATTGTTAAAGTATCGCTTGATCCGCCAAAACTTGGTAAAATGGCTTTGTATCCATGGGAGTTCATTCTAAGCAGATATAGAGATAAAAAAAACCTGTTTTTGATTTCCAAAGAACCGCAGTATCGTATATTTATGGCAGTGGATACAAAGAATCCGTTCTTTAATAATTGTATTGACATAAATGATATCCGTTTTGCTGATCTACATAAATATCCTAGTACAGTTAAAAACTTATTAACAAACGCAACCGATTTAAAAGATAATTTCTGTATACTGTGTGGTTTGTCTTCTTGCTGGGAATTAATTGGTTCCGTTACTAAAGTATGTGACCAAAAAGACAGCAAACCAGAAATTCATTTGAACAATGAAAACACGAAAGACGACAGTGCCGAATATATTGATAATATGAACGAATCAGCAGATTCTAACGCTGAAACTGTATCACGTGATCAACATGTAACAGTAGACGAACCAAAGACTGATGAAAGCGAAACAATATCAGAATCCTCCAAATGGTTTGTAATGACAGTTGAAAATGATTTTGATGAGATTCAATTTTACAATAAAGGTTTCTTTGTTAAGCTGGAAAGTATTATCAAAGCCATTAATGTGGCCCGTTCGTCTGGAAAAACTGTGCGGTTATCTTCTCAGAAATGTGCTGATGGCACCGGCCCGCAGTTTGGTATTTATGCTATACCAAATCACAAAGAATCTTGTGTGTTTATCGGGCCCTATGAAAAAAACGAATCACTGGGTATAGAAACTGTCAAAAATGTTTTAAATTTGCGACAGCAAAGATGTACCAGAGGTGTGTGGATTACTACCAAAAAGCTGGATAATTTTGAAGTTATCGATAATCCACTGTCCTTTATGCCTCCCAAGAATACTCCAATTACTGAAATGATGACTTTAGTAGGTGATTGTGTAAATACTGTCAAAAACACAGAGTGCTTCGCGGAAACAAATGAAGATAAAGGACCTAAAGCAGATATAAAACGACAAGAAGATTCGAAAATTTTGAAACCTATAAAAATCCGTAAAACTAATGGTTTCTTTCACCTTGCACCTAATGGAACACTTAAACAAATATCTCCTCAAAAGTATAACATTCACAGTAACGTACGTTCACCTTCATTGCTCAACACGGCCTTGACAAAGCAAACGGAGAGCCTTAGCCCTTTATTAAGCAATGCTTCATCTATTCCTCCACCTACGCTTGTTAAAATTCACAAACGACCGATTGCAGAAATTGCCCCTCATGTAAAAGTACCAGAACCAAGCAAAAAAGAAAGAGGCATGTTCATTCTAAAACCAGAAGAAATAAATAAGCGACTTCTACAAAATCAAAGACCTTCTACTTCAGAACATTTGAATCCATATGAACATAATGTCAATACAAGAGATGAACAAGAAATAGAAATGGATATAGAGAATTTCCTGGCCACTGCAGAAGAATGTGTTGCTCCTAATGATGACATTTTAATCATATCGGATGAAGAAAGCGACGTGGAAAGGAAAGTAAACGCTTGCCCAATTAGACGATGGTCAAAGGTGTGGATAGAATGTACATCTGTTGATGACTTAGGTTGGATACCAGGGCGAAAAAACAAAGATGGTTTATTAAGCTTTGAATTTCCGGGGTTCAAGTATACAGAATTTTATGAAAAAGAAGAGGCATGTGCAAAACTTAATCAGTAAGTACCTACACTTGTGTAAACAATTAATTTTCAAGTTGCAAAGTTTTAATTTGCCTTATGAATGAAAAGCAATGCCGTCAAAACGTTAACTTTTGTTTTACTTCTTTAGGGTTTTGTCCAGAAAAATATACATACCGAAGAATTTAAATCTACAATGGAATGTTGTTGAATCTGAAAAAGATCTTGTTACAAAACACATGTTAAAATCGGACGCATTGGAACCCGATTCCGTAAGTTTAAAGATATACTAGTAAAGCACATGCTTAGCTTACCTACTCACTTACAGCCAGATGAATTGCAAGATTTATTTCAGGTAATGACTAGGCGAGGTATCCGTCGAAAACATGACCTTGCGTCTGAAAAATCTTTGTTGAACCATCGAAAAGTTGAAGATGATGAAGACTCTACAGTTGAAGTCATTGAAACAAAACCGACTTTTAATTTAGAAAAAGTGAGTATTGGTTTGATAGTTAAGAGGAATGAATTTTAACAAATTATGCTTTTGTATTAAGTACATGATATTTAGATGTCCACGCGTAGGTACTATGCCAAAATGAACGCCTGAAGAGGTGATAGATCCTTGTAATTATTTTTAATATTTTCAACACTGGTCCCAAATTACCATTAGTAATACGATACATTTGGACGTTTCTATTGCTTTGTGATTAATTTGCCATTCTAAATAGTTTTTTTGGTGCCACCTCACACGTAAGTAGACAAATGGTAGTGTCTACTTACGTATAGGTATATTATTTATACAATAACTTATAAGTACCTGGGCGACCGAGTTCTGCTCGGGCTGAAACTCGGTACCAAGCGTTTTCTGGTTTCCCAGAGATAAGACCAAGCTAGATCAATTATTCATCCCCGAAAAACCCCACATACCAAATTTCATCGAAATCGTTGGAACCGTTTCCGAGATCCTGATTATATATGTGCGAGGGAGGGGGGGGCGGGGAGGGGGTTCGGGGGTTCCAAAGGAGGGATGAAAATTTCATTGATTTTGCCGTAGGATGCACCGTTTTCAAGATATTTGACAAAAACACCGGAGAGGTGGGGGGTGAGAAGGGGGAGGGGTGCGGTGGGTTTGCGGGGGAGGGAGTGCGGGGGTATTAAAGGGGGATGAAAATTTCATTGATTTTGCCGTAGGATGCACCGTTTTCAAGATATTTGACAAAAACACCGGAGGGGTGGGGGGTGAGGGGGGAGGGAGTGCGGGGGTATCAAAGGGGGATGAAAATTTCATTGATTTTGCCGTAGGATGCACCGTTTAGATATTTGACAAAAACACTGACTTTACAGACAACCGGTTTTTCCTGTTCTGTGCTCCCAATAGGGAACGTGCACATAGACGGTGCTGCCAACTGGTGCCATAAGGGTGCCATCAATTTGAAAGTTTTACCTTGATAAGTTTGTTTTACTGTCCGCATAGTGTCTCTTCTGTCGCATTAGTGCTGCCGCCTATAGTTACTGCACGTTCTCTATAATACTTTTTCTCACAAAAAGTAACTTTTTCTCACAAAAGAAGAAACTTGACGTTTTCTCATGAAAAATAAACTTAAAATAAAAAAACTAAAAACCTTAAAAAAAAACGTGGAATCGAACCGAGGTCGGCTGGATCCGCGACCACCCGATTTCTACTGTGTTATTTTGATCTGCTCGAAGCCGGCGAAATTTAGCTTTGTATTCTAATGCAAACAAAAATAGCCGGAAAACACGAGTAAAAGCGATTTTCTGAAAATGAAACATAGCTAGATCAGTTTTTCATCCCCGAAAACCCCCACATACCAAATTTCATCGAAATCGTTGGAGCCGTTTCCGAGATCCTGATTATATATATACATATATACAAGAATTGCTCGTTTAAAGGTATTAGATTAGATAGATAGATTAGATTAGATAGATAGATACTTATAATAATTGACCCCGACTAATGGCGTCACATATCCATATTTTAAAAAAAATGGTTACCTATTTTAACGTCATTTAAGTTTTAAGTAATTTGATTTAATTGATTAATAAAATTAATTGGAAGCTTTTTCAAAATTGTTTGCAGCAAAAAAATTCCATCGAATGTTTGGAAAAAACAAGTCAATTGCTAGAAGATGAAGGCCGAAGACTTTGGAACAAACTAACAACAAACTGTGACAATACCGAGGCGTTGGACGATCTTCGTGAACAGATCGCTGCAAGGCTTCAGAGTATGGTGTCTAACACGTGAACAGAAAAAGTTCGAGTTCCATTAGTAGACTGATAGTTTTTTAATTTGGGACATGTTTTATAAACATTTCGTTCAGTGCCCATATATGTGTCGTTCTAAGTCCGACAGATTACGAGGGGTGCCTGAAAAGTTCCAAGTCAAAGGATTTTTCTACGACGTTTTGTTAAGTTTATTTTTCAATAATGATAATTATGACAAATGGCTTTCCCCTATATTTCGTCAAATTCAGAACGTAAAATTATCACTTATCTCGAATTTAGGGTGGGCGTCTGCGAAAATTATTTCCTTTGTTTTGTGATGCTTGCTCTAAGCGTCACAACGCAAGAGGTAGGAACAAGTTGCGTTTCTAAGTACTGCGTTTGTCCCTCTTTTTCTCAGCTATGGCTTGATACGTCTTTCTCAAAAGATCGAAATATTGCAGTGCAATAATTACGGAGCATTTTGCTATAAGAAAAAACAACGCAGTTCCAAAACACTCGAGTCCGTTTACTTTAGAGGCCGATTTAAGTTTCTTCGGTGGCATTTCACCTTTCTTATTCAAGATTCGCCAATAGAGTAACCTTCGATCGACTCTCATTCTAGATTAATCAGGCTAATCCATTGTTGATGGTGACAAGAATCTTGGTGACGCAAAAATACATTTCGATGATTTGTCGCTTTTCGTCAGAATCTCGATTACTTACCTACTTGCAGCCCACTCCTCGATTTTCGTAAAATCCATTGATGATTCACGTGTACGAGGAAGTTTGTCGTTAAATATCTACCTACATTTTAGCTAGTATTACAAATATGACATGTTTATGTTTTATAATATTATTGTTGAAATAGTTTTCTAGTGGCCAAGCGCCATGAAGCTATATACGAGCTTGAAATATCTTAGGTTCAGAGTTTTCCAGCCGCCCCTTGTTTTCTGTTCGCCCTGTTCTACATAAGTGCAACGGGTTTAGGACTTTGTCGTTATCCACGTGTGGGTCACTGGGCAGTTAAAATGAGTACAAGGGTATCAAATATTAGACCAGGGATTTTCTTCCTGACTGTGCATCGCAACGTCCTAGGACGTCGCGGCACTCTCCCTTGGGTCCTTTTGGGTATGTCCCATTTGCCTATAGAACTGAAATCGTAAAGCAACAGATTTCCAAGTCTATAGAACAAATTTAATGAGACGTTCCCTCCCAAGGGCTCGTCGCGAGATGGTGAGCTACAAATCACTCGTCTATTTTCTTTTATAAAGACGTAGCAATAAAATAGGGATGTTGACACCACCAATCAACTAGCGTACTTTTTATGAGCTGTCAAAACACAATTCGCTCGCCCGTAGAGTTTGAATGGCAATAGCAACTTATGACTTCACTTGTTCGCCAACTCAATCAACTAACTATTTATTTGTTTTAAAGCAACAAAAAATCTAATTTTGCATTTAATTGAAAATTAATCTGAATTTCAGGGCTAAAAGCGTTTTTTTACTGGATTCGTGTCTTCAAATTATTTTTTAATGGCGTCAACATCCCTATTGCAACATGTAAAGGGAGTCGCTGTATTAAAAATATTGGAAACCCCAGTTTTAGATAAAGTATTTGACGGTTTCTATGTGAGATAGTGTTTGATTCTAAGAAGTATTCCTACATTTCTTAGGGATTATGATTCCCATCTGATAAACTGCCTCGGTTCACATTAGGTTCAGACCAGTAATCCTAGAAGTTATACAGATGACAGATTTAGATCAGTCAGTATGGGTAAATCTGAAAATAAAAGACATACAAAGATCTGTTCTTAGGAACCCATACATTCACAGTCCAGTGGCCCCATACGTGGGGCACGATAGCTCTTATTCCGTTGTAATAAAATTCTACTTTAAGGCACGGACAGGGAACGTGTTAAGTTGTTTGAAAAGTTTCATTCTTAATGCAAACTTTTTTGCTGACTGTACTTGTGTTAACTATACATCCGATCTTCATATGTATGTATACCATATTTGAAGTCAATCCGACCACGAGAAGTGGGGTTATTATATTTGGTTACTAACACACGGGTACCGGGACTGGAATGTAAATATTTTTTCCAATACGACCGGTTTCGATTCCCGAAACCAAGTAAGTTTTTTTAAATTTATGAATTCACTTTTTCTTGTAACTTAAATCTATGACATGGTTGCTTAGAACAGATCTTTCTATGTGTTATAGTTTGACTTGTCCATACACTGGCCGATCTAAATGTGCCATCTGTACACTAAAGAAAAACAATGCAATGGTATCTACTATTGTGACGTGACATGTAAATGTCACTGTTACTTCCTTTGTGCTGATGTGGTCTGAAGAAAGTGTAGTAGTGAAGGTACTTCAGATGCAAATCTCTTCTTGCGTAACCCTTAAGTGCACGATTTTTTTGTATAATTTCCTAATAAATTTAAATAGATGGGGATGGTATAGATTGTGTGAAAGTAAAGAAAAAAAAATACCATGTAGATCTACCTACATCATAATTAGGGCTTGCAATATTCGACCATTTTAATTATTCAAATATTCGATTCGTAAATTCGGAAGTATTCGAATTATTCGAATATTTTAGAAAAGTTTAATAAAACACAGAAAACTACAGAATCAGCTGTAAATTAGTAGTAATTACGTAATCAATCTGAAAAATCACATGGCAATAAAAAACCAAAACAGTAATTGTAATTTTCATAAAAAAAATCAACAAAGATATCAACGCAAACATAGGAAACATGTATTAGACACACATCTAACAATCAGTTTTAAGTTTTTAATGTATGCGTTGCTTTAAAGTATGAAATTATTGTTTAATTCACGGTGGACTGTACTGTACTGTACATCGTTAAAAGCCAACTTTACACTTTAACAACCTACCTAATTCACCTAATCATCTTAATATTAAGTACGATCACTTTAGCGCTTTAGCACCGTAGTCCACATACATGCGTTGCGGCAGGTTTATACAGAAAACCGAGGAGTATAACCGCCCCCTTTGCCTGGCATTTGTGGACTACGAGAAAGCCTTCAATTCGATCGAGACTTGGGCTGTACTGCAGTCTCTCCAACGGTGCCAAGTAGACTACCGGTACATCGAAGTGTTGAAGTGTCTATATTATAACGCCACAATGTCCGTCCGACTTCAGGATCAGATGTCAAATCCTTCTATTGCAGCGTGGAGTCAGACGAGGAGATGTTATTTCTCCGAAACTGTTCACCGCTGCACTGGAGGATGTTTTCAAGACTCTTGACTGGGAGGGGCGAGGCATCATAATAAATGGCGAATACATCACTCACCTTTGATTTGCCGATGACGTAGTGCTTATGGCTGAGACATTGGAAGACCTAAGTGCGATGCTCGCTGACCTCGGGACTGTCTCTGAGCGAGTTGGTCTTAAATTGAACATGGACAAGACGAAGGTTATGTCGAATGCCCATGTTGTACCATCTCCCATCATAATTGGAGACTCTCCTCTCGAAGTTGTTGATGACTATATCTACCTGGGACACACAATCCAATTAGGTAGGTTCAACTTCGAGAAAGAGGTCAATCGAAGAATCCGGCTCGGCTGGGCAGCGTTCAGGAAGCTCCGCAATATCTTGTCATCCAATATACCGCAGTGTCTCAAGTCTAAAGTCTTTGACCAGTGTGTGTTGCCAGTGATGACTTATGGCACTGAGACGTGGCCGCTAACGATGGGCCTCATGAGAAAGCTCAAAGTAACTCAGAGGGCAACGGAGAGGGCTATGCTTGGAGTTTATCTGCGGGATCGCATTAGAAATGATGAAATCTGCGCAAGAACTAAAGTCACTTACATAGCTCGAAGAATCGCCAGACTCAAGTGATAGTGGGCAGGGCACATCGCTCGTAGAACTGATGGCCGATGGGGCAAAAAGGTTCTCGAGTGGTGTTCACGGATCGGAAGACGCAGTGTAGGTAGGCCTCCAACAAGATGGAGCGACCTGGTTAAGGTTGCGGGATCGCGTTGGATGCGGAGGGCACGGGACTGATCTGTTTGACGAGCCTTTGGGAAGGTCTATGTTCAGCAGTGGACGTCTTTCGGCTGATTTGATGAACATAAAATCGAATAACGAATATTCGAATATGAAAATTCGACGAATATTCGAATTATTCGAATATTCGAATTGCAAGCCCTAATCATAATGCATTTAAGGGTTAAGATTTGTATGTAGGTAAGATGACGTGATGATAATCATCATACTTGACTGTTACTTTTTGTGAGTATAAAGATTTTTTCTTTCAATTTATTGCGTTAATTTTGGACTGATAGTTTATTTAGTTATAGGTAATGATTGTTTTAGATATATAATATTCAGGGAAGTTGTTGTGTAAAAAGATACCTAAGTGTACCTACTTAATTATTTCAACTAAAAAGTTCAGTCTTAAAGTGTTTAAAAGCCAGTTTTCGGAAAATAAAGAATAAGAAAGTTATTATTTACTTTAACGTAGGTAAACAGCTTACAATCATTGTCATTTTAATCATAGTCGTATAATAGTAATCTGTGATATTATGCTAAAAAATGTGAATTTTCAAAATTTTACGCACTTTGAAAACCACCACAATAAAGTTCCTTCACGATAAGTTGTTGGCGAGTGGGTTCAGTTCAGTTGAATTGGTAGTTCAACTTGGTTCAGAATGCAATAATATCAAGCGGCAAAGCCAGCAAATTAGAAAGGCGTCAACTGCGTAATTTTGATGTACAAATTCTGTGACTGATTCGTGTAGTTTTAATACAAAGCAGTAGGTTAATTCCTAATAACGTAGTTTGTAGAGTATTAATCTTAATAAAACTTCACGTACGGTGTGCAAAACAGTTTCGTCTTTTTTTATCCTTCCCTCTTCCTTTTAGTTTTAGTAATCATTATCATCTCAGGTCTATATGTCCCTCTGGTAGGCACAGGTTTCCTCTCAGAATGATAGGGCTTGGGCTGATGTCCCCACGTGGGCCCAGTGCGGATTAGGCACTTCACGCACACGCTATTGAATTGCTCCGTAGATGTGTGCAGGTTTCCTCATGATGTTTACCAATTGATTATAAAAATAAAACTTTAAAATTAAGGAAATATTTCATTTATTATAAACGGTACACATATTTTACTATACCTAAAACTAAACAATGTTATTTATTCTTTTATATACACAAACATCAATTAAAACGATATTGCTTTATAATCAATCACCTATACTGATAAATGTTATCATCATTTCGATTCAAAATAAAGTGAATGAAAATCATTTAAACAGCAAAATCCCACGATCTGTTGATTATGGGTAAGCACATGTGTGTACTTTTCACAGTTTACCTAAATAAGGTTATTGCATGTCGATTTATAATGACACCGAGAGTAGGGAATTAAAAAAAACTACAACAAATAAGTATCAAGTTTCACTTCCTATCAAAATAATATTATTTAACTGTAAAATATGTCAACATTCTAGCTAGGAACATCACAGCTCACTAAGGGGCATAAGCCTAAGACTTAAATTGTAATACCACAAAGTAATACATCCAAGGGCATACGCATATATTACCATTTAATTAATTATTTGTCTGTATAATAATAATGGTCGGTAGGAAATATTTCAGGATTATGAGATTAGATACTATGATGCACGTATTGTGCTCATTAAGAAAATAGTCAAGCTCTAATGAATGAATAAGAATATAGCACAGTATACCATGATTATGTTTATTCAGTGTGGCGCAGGAGACCCGTATATATAAAGTATACGATTTATAATCCAACTGACTTGACAAATCATATTGCCGCACTGTCGTCTAATCTTATTTCTTGGTATCGTTTTGTCACAAAATCTTTACTTATCAACTTTATTACGATCTTCAGTTGCGCGTGCGGCAGTTACTCTTAGATTTTATTTAAAACTCGACCGATATTTATGATAAAACTATTTAAAGCAATATTTTGATACATATAGACGTTTAGAGTGTTGCATTGGGAGGTACATTTTAAAGGGGATTGGTATACATTCAATGCATATCAAAATATCAAACAGGTCACTATGTAGTTACGCATTGACTGTCTATCAAAATATATTTTATATCATAATATATTCCATTTACTATTATCTCATATTATTTTAATAATTCTCTGTTAAGAATCTCGCAAGATTCGGCTAATTCACAAAGTCCAAGAATTTATAGCGATGGGCACAGAAATTCAAGCACACTGTCCTCAATTTCTCGATTCGATCCACACTTACGGATCGGGTGTTCTTTTAGGCTAAAAGCCTAAAAGATAGTGGCATGCATAGTAAACGTCATTTTATTACGCTCTTCTGAACGAATACATACAGAACCTAGAATTGGAATCAAGACGTTTAAAACGTTATTAACAGTTTTCTTTCTACAAACGAGTTCGTTACTACTTGCAATGTTTTCCTTACAATGTATCTATCTAGTAAGCAAGATAGTCGTGCTATCCGTCATGGCGAAGTGTAATATTGCTACTAAATGATCTTTGTTTTATTGAGGTAGACTGCTCGAGTCGCTGTGGACACCGGTAATATAATTCAAGACTGCAAGAAAACAGTTAACTTTACTTATTTAGATCAGTCGATGGTCGTCGTATGCTGTTGCGCTGCGGTATGACAAACTCTGCGTGCCTCGGAGTGGTGAAGGGGTTGGTGGGGGCGAAGGGGCCACTCACGGAGCCCTGCCGCGGCGGCATGCGTCGCGCGCCCGCCTCGCGCGTCGGGGGACTCGCGGGGCTGCAAATGTACATTTTTCATCATGTTTATATTTACTATGAGTAAAAAATATTGCTGCCATTAGATCAAAAGGTACCACTACAAACCAGTACGCTTATTGTCTAACACGCGGGCGCTTGCTATCGCATTCACTCTCTCTTTTTGTCAAATGGTTTATGATGGTGGCAGAAAGAGATGGGGAATGCGATAGCAAACGTCCGCGCGTTATAAGTAACGCCACCAGAGTTGAGGGGCACACAACCACATCTCATGTAATGACATCTCATGTTTGTCGTCAAAATCCCGCTGTCATTACATGAGATGGGGTTGTGTGCGTGGCCTCAACTCTGGTGGCGTTACCTCTAGACAATATGACCTATGCCCTAAAAATAAAAAAATAAACACGAGTGCATTTCTTACTACAACAAGTTTGCAATTGCGTAGGTACTTTGATCTAATGGCGACAGAATATATGTAGATGAGTCCTTGTTGTTTCACCTACTTAACTGAAGTTTGCCTGTAAAGAAGTGATAATTTCAGGTATTTTCAACAGACTTCAATTTCAAAAAAGGAGGAGGCTCAATTCGTCTGTTTTTTTTTTGGTTGAATTCATCCGATAATCCCATGTTATAACTGTAGATATCCTAAATAGCTTGACGTTTTAGACATTGGAAATGGAATGAACTAGCATAGGTTCAATCAATTGTTGGATCCTCTACAAATCTCTAATCTAATCTCTAATTGGGATCTCAAGCGACAGGCTAGCGGAGACGACACTGGAGTTACTTCTTAAAGTGCGTATGAGAATGCAAGATTGGTTAAAGATCTTGTACCTAAGTGCACAATGATTAGATAGATTAGAGGGTAGAGGCTATGGTGGTATGACCGCTAAAGTTATTTTTCACCTTTCATCCGCCCAGACAGTGCGATTCAGCGCCATCTATGGTCGCTTAAGATCGCCAATAGTTTCACTGAAAATTACAATTATTTTTATAAGGTAACTTTAAAACGTAACAACCTAAATAATTACGACATTGAGCGACAGCAACCTTTCATGACGTAATGATATTCAAACTTTAATTACTATTGTTTTCTGTCGGTAGAATAACTTTTTGATGTTATTGGTGGTTTCAAAAAAAGAGGGAAAGTTGGGGAGGATATAGCTGCCATTCTATAGGATTAATATTCAACCGTACAAAAATGATTATTTTTTCGTTATACATGAAATTACTTGTTTTTTTTTAATAATCAAATAAATAAGAGAACAGCTTAGTCATCATACGTTTGATCTTTCCGAAAACTAATGGGAAAATTGATCTCCTTAGACAGTCAGGTAAAAAGAAACGCTCCGACATAGTTTTCTGAGCTGACGTTCGAAGTTGTAGATAAAACAAAACAAAGCAGTGTTAACAACACAAGTGCAAACCCTATCAAGGCACAGATATCAGGTGATTTATCGACCACATCATGGCTTTATTGTCATAATGAACTTTATGAGTTTAGCAAGACGATACAAATTTTACTAAATCTTATGAAAATTCGACGTAAGTATTCAAAAACTATTCGTTACTCGGTACAGTCGCCATGATAAACTTCGGAGCAGTCAAGGTGCTCAAAAACATCTGAATGCGCACGTACGCGACTGACAATACGGTCATGTTCAGTTATTTTTGACCACCTCGAACGCTCCGATGTTTATGATGGCGACTGACGACTGTACCTAAGAATGCCTGTAATTGGTTTCTTGGGTAGGTCCCATTTGTGCTATGGGACTGTAAAATCGTGTAGTAACAGAGTTTAAAATCGTACCAAATATGTTCTTATAGCAAATGGGACCTACCCGATTCCTTGCTACAGTGGCTACTTTATTAGAGTTTGTTTAAGGGTTGAAGTGTACCTGGGGGTGGAGTTGAGGTCTGCGGCGGCGGAGAGCTGGCGCGGGGGCAGCGCGGGGGGCGGGCCGGCGCCCGCGGGCCGCGCGCCCGGTCGCGGGGGGAGCTGGAAAGAGAAAGAGATTTAATAACAGGGTTAAATGTCATTGCGAAACAACACGAATTAAACTATTTATAAAATCTACATTTTTTTTGGGTGTTTTGTCTTAACTCGCATCTGCATCAAGAAATGCTGGTTCAAATCTCGGCTAGCTCACCTCAAAAACTTACTCTTTATTATTTCTTGACTCTTTATTGTACATACACCACAAAGTGGATTAGGTCAGCTAGGGCCACTTCCTTGGACGGGGACGGCCACTGTGTAAATTCCTACATCGGCCACTTCCCCGAAAGACCACTGTGCAAATTCCGACTTCGGTCATTTCCCAGAGTGATATCTACATGAATTTCTCGCTGCGTAAACTTAATGCACCTAGAGTTACTTGGTCGTTCAAGGGAAGTGGCCGTTAGGAGAATAGGTCATCAAAGGGAAAAGGCCGTTTAAGGAATGTGGCCCTAGGTGACCTAAACCCACAAAGTACACAATACAGAAATCAAGTACATGGAAAAATATATAAGGTAAGCAATAGGCGAGGTAGGCGGGTGGTAAACATTTAATCTATCGAAAATCGCAGATTTCTTTGAGAAAACATATTGATAGTAAAAAAAAATATAGAAGTGTCAGGCACACAATTTCACAGTCTTCCGAATACAATTTGCACCATTGGAGTCGTGATTTTTAGTAGTTTCGGTAGTACTATTGGCCGCAAGCGATCAAGTTGTTCGAGAGGGTTGGTTGGGGACGCTAAGATATTTTTGGATTTAGCAAGCTCAGCCAAGAAAAAAAATTTCGTTAAAAAACTGAACACAACCTTTTTTTCGGACGGACTGTAGCCTCTATTGGTTTTTCAGCTTACCGAAGAGAAGGCGAGCTGTCAGACCGACCGCTCAGCAAGGGGAAACATTTTCTTACCATGCCAAAGGATGCTCCTATTGAGCCGACCTCGGACTTTGGACGCTAAGGAAGATTTGTGCAAGCAATCGGATTTTTTATGCTGCCATCGTTTCGGAAAGACTAGGTTAGTCCTGAGAAGAAACGGCAAGAAATTCAGTCAGGTTGAAACCTGGTTGGAGAAAGCCTACCCGGGTCGGTTAAAATAGTGGGGTGGCCCACGTGTGGTGGTACTGTGGAGGACGGCGTGTGCGTCGTGTGTTACCCTGTGGTGTTGTTGGGCATCTATTATCGAATTGGGCAGGTGCTTGATTTTTTTTTCACGGGACAATTCACACCCTAGACCCAAACTAAGCAAAGCTATGATTACTAGACAACGGATAAATATACTTATGTAGATAAATACTTACTTTAATACATATTAAACATCCAAAACTCGAGCACAAACATTCGTATTTTTCACACAATATCTGCCCAGACTGGGAATCGAACCCGGGACCACAAGCTTCGTAGTCAGGTTTTCTAACTAGGCTATCCGGTCGTCAAGTTACGGTAATATGTCGTCATAGGGTTAAATGCTTTATATTATGTGTAATCTCTAAATAGATTTTGTTTCGGTTTATAAGTTTATTTCTTATTATAAAAAAAAAATTTTTTGTACCTTGAGTCCTGGTTGTTACGTGACAGGCATCGCCTAGTGTGGGACCAACGGTAAACATTTTTGTAAAAGATGCCTTCTTTTAATAAACTATTTTTTTATTAGGGGTAAAAGAAGCCGATACTCACGAGTGGCGGTTCGTGCGGGCGCGCGGGTGCGGCTTGCGATTGCGCCCGCGCCAGCCGCTGCGTGGCGGGCGCGGGCGGCGGCGGCCGGCGCGGCGGCACGCTGTCTCTCCTCAGCGGCGCGCCGTGCCCTGCCCCGCTCGGGGCAGTTCGGGCGGGCTCGGCAGGACTCGGTGTGCTTCGGGCGGGCTCGCCCTGACTCGGGACGGTTCTCGGGTCGGGCTGACTCGCGGCCGGCTCGGGGCTCCGGCGCAAGGCTTCCGCGCGCGTCGGCGATGGAACCTTCGCGAACTTTGGGTCAGCCGGTCGGTTTACTGGTGACCTTCTGTCCGTCTGCAATAGAAGAAATCAAGTTCAATGCAATGAACACGCAATAAATACGTTTACTTTAAGTTTACCACTGACAGATGGCTTGCTTTCATTTCATTTCCAACTTTAACACCATACAAATAAAGTAGCTATTACAAAATCTGCGAACGTGGGTAACAGTATTCTAAAATTGGCTTTATTTGTAGGTCGTTAAAGTTGAATATGAAATGAAGGCAAACCATCTGTCAGTGGTAAACTTTATGTAATTTTACTGTACAACCTTTTACCTTGCTATTCCACGTCTGCACGACGCATGTTTTTTCAAAGCGAAACCCTGTTTCATTTCCATATAACTTACCACGTACCTACAGTCAACCAATTTGATTCCTAGGCCACTGCAAAACCTTGTCATTATAATATTTCCCTCATTCGATAAAGGTCTCATTTCAAATTGATTTGAATGAACATATTTTTTGTTCTATCATCCATAGTTTACGCAGCAGTGCAATGAAAAAAATTTTATGGCAATTTTTAACACCTTAGGTAATTAATGTATTATTGAAGTTTTAGCAGGGATCCTTATTTTTTTTCTAGTAATAAATATGGCCTAAGTCTATTAATCAGGGATAATATAATATTATAATGGTGAAAGAATTTTTTAAATCAGCGCAGTAGGATTTGAGTTAATTTGTTAGACACATAGAAAAATACAAATCTTTCCTCTTTATAATATTAGTGTAGGTGTAGATTTACATGGCCTTAGTGAGAAAGTTCTATTTAGTTGTTTGTTACCGCTCAGAAAATTTAACTAGAAAATTTGTATCGTCAATGACAATAAGTATTCTTGCTATTTTTCGATGCATTGATTTGAATTCTTGACATATTTGTCTGAAAGGGGTCCCCGAAAATCGCCTTGCCCGTGGGCCCCAACATTGTTAATCGGGACCTGTTTGTTACCTGAGTGCTAGTTCTGTTCTTGAGCGCCACACTGTCCGGGCCGAGGTCGGAGACGGAGCGCGCGGCGGGCGGCGCGGGCGCAAGCGAGGGCACGCGCGCCGCCTGCTCGAGTATCGCCTTCTTCTGCTCCTGCCCCGCCGCGAAGTACGAAAACACGCACAGCACCGCGTAGCAAATCTGGTCGGCCTGGAATATCGCACGATATCGCTATTATAGCCCTTTCATGATATAAATATTTCAAAATGGCAGTATATTTAGTTAATTTAAACACAAATCGCATAGAATTTGCAATCGGACGAGACAATCTTAGTATTGCCACAGACAACTAATAGTTAATAAGATGAATAGAAATCTCACGCGAGCTAAAAAGGTCCGCAAATGTTTAGTAAGTTATATATTTATTTTCCCAACTCAGCCTGTAACCAAATTAATCGCTCAAATAGATTGATCTTGTACAATGTTTATTAATACGTAACCCTCCTTTGACAGTCAGGTGTAAAATCTCCGAAATTTATAGTTAGGTAAACATCCGAACAACATAGAGTCGCTCACGACTGCCAACTGCCAGCTGTTGCCTTAGCCAGTAACGACGTTGCCGGATTTAAAAATTCTGAAAAAAACACGTTTTTTTGTATGACGACCCCCTTAATTCATAACTTTATTTTATTTTTAGCATTTGTTGTTATAGCGGCCACAGTAATACATCATTTTACGGTTATTACATTACGGTTCAAGGGATAGAGCCCTGTGACGGACGGACAGACAGACATACAGCGGAGTCTCAGTAATAGGGTTCCGTTAGCAACCTTAGGGTACGGAACCCCCCTAAAAACGTGTGCACATCAATAGCAGCAGGATCAAAAAGTGGCAACATCGACACTTAACGGAAATACTTACACACGGTAAAATTTCCTATTATTATTATTTCTGCCTGTGTGTATTCCATACTATAATACTGTCAACCAAAATGGTGTATATTCGAGCGCTTTGATAACTCTGATCAAACGATATTATCTTCTACCTACCTGCTGTTATCAGGTAGGTATCACAGCGGAAAGACAAGAGTCACAACAACTTAAATCAAAATAGATTCAGCAACAATCTCTCGTTTTGATATAAAAATAACTATTGACATTACTTTTTGCCAATAAGAAAAACCCGCATTAAAACGCTAAATATCAGTGGCATGGAGTTTCGTTAGGCAGTCCGTCTCCGACGCCCGAGTTACGTATGTCTTCAGATACAACTCCTCGGAGTTAGTGTAACACAAACTTTGCCATACTTATTAACACGTACGTGGGCATCATGTAAAAAATTTAGGCAACTCGGTGGGAATTGAGTTGTTAAGACTCCACGCCACTGCTGAAAGTCGACTCAAAAACCACCTGGCAAATTTTTCAATGCTCTTTTGTGTACATCACTTGTTTTGTTGGTGTTTTTATGGGGTTTATTGTCCAAGACGCACAACCCAAGACGCATGTTTTGATAAGTATTTTTATGGGGTTAGATTTACTGTCTATGTTAACTTAACTATATGATTATGGTATGTCATATTTCTATCTCTGTTAATTCTCCATGAGAAATAAATAAATAAGGCGCCATCTATGTGAGCAGCACAGCAATATATGTAGAGCGCTACATTTTTTTAAGCTAAACATTTGTTTAGTCAATTTTAGTTTAGGTTCATTTGTTTGTTTTAAATGAATTAAAACCATCGCTACTCCGCAACCACACGTGCTAGAAAGCTACGTCAGTGTGCCACATACATTATATACCCCCTCCTGTGCTTCCACATAAATCAATTTATTATTATGCTATAAAAATCCAGAACTTTCTATTACGATTACGAGCGAAAAACTCGCTTGTTGGGTTAGTTAGGTCGGTTGCAGTATTCTTGCTTGGAAGATGATGTATGTTGATTTATAAAGCGGATTAGAATTATTGAACACTTCATGTAAGTTTTCATGCAATAAAAATGTCGCACAACTGTAGCTATTTTGCACGTGTGGTTGCGTAGGAGAAAGCGTAGGAAATTGGTGTTAGTGTATGGATATGAACTTTCGATAAGAAACTTCTGACACAATAAATTATCTACTTTATGATTAAACTCCCATAGTTAGTTCATAGTAAGTATAGTGGTTATATGGTTCCACTTACCATGCTGTGAATTAAATTATTATTTGATTAGGTTACGTAAAATACCGCTTATGAGAATAGTAAGGTAGATAGTAAAAAGAAGATAATTTAATAATACAAATGAAGCCCGACCATTATTATGCGAGGTGCGGCCATGTTGCGGTATCTCATTGGAACTATTTTCTAAGCCTGGTAACAATTTTTTGGCTGTCATATCAATTGTGATTGCGGCGGCTAATTTAAATTTCATGGTAATATTATTTTGTCATTCGATATATTCTGCAAAAACCACGATAAAATTAGGTGGTCAGGATGGGCGTCGATTCTCAGAGCCACCGAGATCAATATCTATCATGAGCAGTGATCGAAATTATGGGAGCTAAACTTTAACAAAACTTGCCAAGCGGGCATGAAACAGTGCTTACAGACATGAAAATATTAATAAACTACTGAAAATCTGAGATTTCGATATAGAGTTAAATTGAACACTAATCTGCCAATAATATTCTTATTTTTCTTGGTTGTAAATTCTCCTTAATTCGCTTTACAAGTTTTGTTAAAGTTTAGCTCTCAAAATTCCGATCACTGATCATGAGACTGTATGATAAACGAATGTAGTTCAAAATGTAGGGATATCAAAAGCGAGATCGATGACACCAAGAATTTGGACCCAAATTAAATCGATTGTTATAATTATTATATTATTAATCTAATCACAAAAACAGCGCCGTCATGACATAGACCTTACATATTAGTGGTCTGACTATACATATATTATCATGATTTTAAACTTGCTTTATCTTTGCATTTTGTTAGTAAATAGTATTTAGAGTAAAAGAAGACTTGTTGCAAAAACCATGATTTATTAACTGCGACGTAGTGTTATAGCTATCTCTTGGCCATATCCGTCGATAATTAATAAATAAAACATGATTTTTGCGCTTAAAGTCACCTTGAGCTGTAGTTAAAATCACCGATAGGGAAAAATATAAAGTAAAGGAGAAGTTAATAAAGACAAGCGAAATATATTAGCATAGTCTTGTACAAAAAATACTCAAAAGCGACTTTTAAAAGTAATTTAAGAAAATATTTTTCCACCGCTAAATTATTTGCAGACCACAGTTTTGGCTAAATACAAAATGTTTGATGCTAAGTAGGGTATACTACCCCGTTTAAGCACCCTAGCAATTAGTGTTTCACTATTAGCAAAGGAACAAAAGTAAATGTTCGACAAAAACTGCATACGGTCACAATCATTAAACTTGATTAAAAAATCTTGGAACTTCATAAATGATGACATATATTCTGCTTTAGATGGGTCCCAAATTAAAGCTCGTGACTGCACCAGTGATTGAAGTCATACAGCTAAATATGTAATAGATATCCTTAAAAACAGTACTGACAAGTATGAAAATAATATAAAAGGAGGAATTAATAAGGATCTTGATTTTTAATTCTAACATATACATAATTTCTAGTGTAGTAAGTAAATTAAGTTAATTGAGCTAAGTTAAAAAGCACCTGATTCAAGCGACGATGAAAAATATGTATGGCAAATGGAAGAAATATAAATTAAAAGCTTAGGCGAAAGAGTAAAAAAGACATGCAAAAATAAAAACAGACTCATTGTGTACATACATCGGTACGAGCTATGAAACGAAAGGTGCATAATTCATTTCACTTCTAGTGGTCTCGATATAGTATCGAGAAAGCCATATGGAGAAGAAACGATGCAGGTCAAGCACTACTTTCTCTGCCTACAACATAAAAAAATCCGATATTCAATGAAAATAAAACAAAGAAAACAAAACATACAATCAGGACAATTCACAAGAGTCGACAGGAAAAGATCTCGCCGCGACAAATTTTCAATGTTTTTTTAATTTAATTTTAAATCACGTGTATAACTTTCGGCATTGTGAGACCTTCTACTGGACTTTTCAAAAAGATAATTTAAACAAAAATACTTGCCATAATAGATTTGTACTTTCTCTGTATTATTTGTCTTGTTTTTGGATCTGAAAAACAAATGGATAAATTATAATACTTACACAAGCAAATGAGTTTCATCTTGAATTGTATTAAATAGTTGAAGCGAGAGTTCCGCTTGTAATATTAGTTGTACTTTGTTACGCAATTAATTGGGCCCAGGTTGTGAAATTTTCTAAAGTGTCTTTTTCTAATAGCGATCAGTGACCTGATCAAAATTCAGTTGCCAGGACCCAGCGATTGGAACATGTTTTTAACCTTTTTAGTTGTTGCCTTTCTACCATAGTGTACCTAAAATTAGCACTTAGTTTAGGGCTTGCTCCCGGTACCGGATTTCCATACAAATATGGTACCGGAACCGGGAATTCCCGGTTCTCGCCATACAAACTCAGTACCGGGAGCATGCTCTACCTTAGTTGTAGTGGAATAAATAATAATTCAGTTACGTTTTAAGAATTGATATTATGATTAAAACAAGATGCTGTTGAAATTAATGAACAGCTAAACTTAAAACATGAAACTTACTGAATTCTTCTAAAACGAATATTCCACCATTCTGCGTAAAGCACTTCCGAATGTGATCGAGCCTCACAAAGAACTGTAACACAAAAATAAATAACATTAACATAAGTTTTTCAATTTATAGCTACGTAAATTATGTATTATGTTTATATGCATTTATGCATACCAAAATCAGTTTCTAGTGCGAATGTGTGTGGGACGAAAGATTTTTAAAACAGAAGTTCTGTTATTTTTTGTCTGAATGAAAGGTTTATCTTTGAAATTGGTAATCATTGGACAACTACATACTTACTACATGCAACAAAATCAATCTGTACAGTTTTGTAGTGCCAGCAGGTAGGAGTCTCATATTCATTCATAGTTTAACATTCACTCATCTACCTACTAATACGTCGATTACATTAAGCGAGTAATAATAATTAGACTATTGGCCGTCATAATCGTTCCGTGTGAATCTTTATAGCACATCAATGTAATGCTTCTCGTAGAGTTTTACTCACTTAATACAATCGTCACTTTAACTACCTCTCAACAACCGACTAGCGTACCAAATTTTAAGAGGGATTTCTAAAAATGATAGCTTTTACCATTTACTTCTAATATACATATGTAAGTTTTACATACACATACTGACTGGAACTTTTATTTAGGTATCGATGATTTCATTTGCTACAACTACCTCTCATCCAAAAGCATTTGTGCAACATGTGTCCTTAGTATAGGTTCAGTATGACATATAAGTATAAAAATCACAAAAATAAGCAAACCAGATATCTTTTATTAAGATCTGAATTTTCTATTCTTCGTAACAGCTTTGAAATTCAGATCATATAAAAATACCACAATACTATTATTTTTATGCATGCATTCATGCGATACGAGCAGCGGACCGTTAACACTGAATATCGAATGGATCCACTAATATCCACTTACTTGTGCGATTACCCTGCAAAACTTTATATTTAGGTAAAGTCGTTTCCAATCTTGAAGGGCAACGCACACCCAGAAGTAGCCGGGCAGCAGACCGTTAGTGTATCTCAAGGACGATAATCCAGTTTAAAATTCAACGACAAAAACTGCAAGTCAGGAGCCTACACGAGAGAGCTTCTGCACGTCGCGTTTCTGTTGGTTGAATTCAAACAGCAAAGAACAGGGCGGAGAGCGCGAGGCTCGGCAGCGGAGGCAGCGGGGAGTGCGGTGTGCGGGTGTGCGGGTGCGAGGTGCGGGGCGCGGGGCGCGGGGCGCGGGAGGGGCGGGCAGGAGCGCCGCGGCCGGGCCCGGAGCCGCACCAGAACTTGTGAGATGGCAATGCTCTACGACTGACCTCGTGACTCGCGTCCGGTAAGCTCGGGCTGACGAGACGCTCGCTCGGGTTCCGGGAGATAGATACATAGGGACCAACGAACTAAATCTCACCGCTTCGAGCGCGAGCGAAAGGGAAATCGAGACCGCTCGCCGGACGATCAACGATACGAATGCAAGCTATCGGGTGCGATAATAAACAAATAAATAAACAAAGGGCGTCTATGTGCATGCACGACGCGCGCATCGGCGCCCGCCGCACTCGGGAGAACTAAAACAACGCTAACAACGGCTAAAAACAATCTGTAAGCCTCAAAACTACAAGTAAAGCCCTACGACCTCGAACGATCATCGCTAATTGCACATAATAATGTAACCGTGACAGAAATCATAAGGTCGTGTCGATCATCGTAAGAGCCAGCCATTACTAGTGTATGAACCACTGAGTACCTCGAAATCCTTCAGCGCAGCGGCGCGTGTTCGGCATGTCCGGGAAGAGTAGAACAGACAAAAAGAAGAGATTAGTTGGGGCCGGCGAGCGCGTGTCAAGGACCATCTCAAAAGTTCCTAGCGCGTCGCGATCGCCCGTACCGGCGGGCACCGGGGCCGGCGCCGGCGGCCGGCCCGGGTGACCGACCGGCGCCGGCCGCCGGCGCCGCGCGGCGGGCGGCCCGCGCGCTCCGGCGCACCGAGGGAGGTTGCAGACAAATAGCACATGCACAAAGTATTGTACGGAATAGGTATACGAAAATCAGATGGACAACGGTCAACCTTAAAATGTAAAAACTTCTAACTATTACATCGATTTAGTAATAGAGCAAGATTTATGGGCAAAAGTAAGTGATTTTATTGAACAAAAGCTGGATTCGTTTTTGTGATTACAGAGTGATAATTGAATTCGGTCGCTATGTATACACCATTAGAATTTTAGGTTAAAAAGAGTTTCGATGCTTAAAATAATATAAGTAGGTAATACACACATTAAAGACAAAAAGTCAGATAGTGAAGAAGAAGTTAAGATAGGAAAGTTTGAGTGGTCCTTGAATCCGGATTAAATATTGCTAGAATCTGAGGGGCAAGCAAAATTATGATTTGCCATTCAGCAGTTTAAATAAAGTTATGTTTGTGATATCGCGGCGAGTGCCCGTGTCCTTAATGCGGCAGAGTGCCGGCAGCGCGGGCGAGGCGTCGCGTCGTCAGTCGCCGGTCGCGGTCGGGTGGACTACGGACGGTGCGCGGCGCCGGCGGCGCGGGCGGCACAATATAGAAACAGAAGCGCCGTCGCCGTATCATATCAAGACGATCTCCGAATGAAGCGTTACACTGACAGATACCTTACCTGACGAGGCTCAACGTAATGACCGTACCAGAACCATTGCCGAACTATCAAGTGTTTGATAGCAACGGTTGTGGTAAATTCATTACTTTTACGAATAAATAAGCTGACAAAAAGTTACAGACACGTATAAAAGAGAAAAGACATACCTTGCTGTGCTGGAACAGGAGACCGACGCCCTCCATGCACACCTTCGAAATGTCAAAAGTGTCAGTATTGTGTTTCGCCGCTGAAGCTAGAGCGTTGGGCGGGGCGAATGACTATTTTAATACACTTCAAAAGGCGGAATTGTTCAGTTTATATTTGTGATAATTACTATTTTCATAGTAATAAAAGGTACAAAAGATACTTTGGAGGTATTCTTTTACAAAATACCTCCAGTGGTTTGACCATAAGAAGGTATCTTAAGTCTGCGTCGGCTTGCTAAGAAGATAGTTTTCAATTGACTTCTTTTGTGAAGCAGGCTTCTTTTTTCGATCCTCGAAATTATATTCTATTAAATTACAGTACCTACATGGGCGACCGAGCTTCGCTCGACGTTGCAAAAGCACCCCTCCTTTCCCAGAAATAAGGACTAGCTAGATCGATTTTTCATCCGCAAAAAATTCATACGTGTAAAACCACCAAAATCACCTGACTTAGGTAATTAATAGGCGGCACCTAAGGTAAGGCTGCACCGTCCCTGTGTGCCAAGGCAATAGTGACGCCGGATGAAATGCCAACGCCATTTAAAGCTTTTTTTACGCAATAACATAGTCTAAATACTTGAGTTGGTACAAGTCTTACAAGACAATATTCACGCCTGTGGTTTGTGTACTTTTACATTTTAATGTACATGGTGAAATTTTAAACGTGATACAAAATTAATGTTTTTAACTCAGCTAACTAGCTAGCTAGGTAATTGTTTTAATTAGTCTTATTTGTTATGAGGTGTTCATACATTGATTTGTAATTTAATTTGAACAAAGAATGAATAATTCCACACCCTACATTTTATCAGACTACTTAAAAAACCATTGACTTAACCCTTTCAACGCCACGCCTCGACAAAATGTAAACCTGCTTTGAATCTTATGTCATTGTGTCAAGATCACTTTGACACTGTACTTTGTGACACATATATGTGTCATTGGCGTTGAAAAGGTTAAAGCATTATGTTGTATGTCGAAACACGACGACAAAAAAGAGGCGCTCCATAGGTCTCACACAGGCGCTGCCGGAGGTCGGAGCCCTGCCCTAAGGATATATAGGCTACCTGTATAAGTCCGCCCTCTCCCGAGGCACAGTCTTGTATGGGGAACTCTCCACCCAGTTCCGCCGCATCTTGTTTCCGACCGCTCTTCTCCATCGCTTCCTTGATGCAATAGTAAAGCGCTTTGCACTGAAAAGCAATAACAAACCAAATAAAGGAAAGTGAAATACATATGTTACAAAAAAATATTAATCACACCGATACGCGACGTGACGCAATATGGCATCGTCACTACTCAGAAAAAAGATCGTAACTCAAATTCATATGAAAACTTAAAAGTAATGTTAGGTACCTAATTTAGTAAAATTACCAATTTTGAGATACGAGTTTTTTTCGAAGTAATGACGATATTTTCTAGTCGTTGACGTAATTTCTCGGTGTTATTTGCCACATCGCATCGCGTTTCGAACTGATTCAGTAGCATTTCTTTACTCAAGACTAAAAATTACCTTCTTAGTATAATATTTATGCAGTTGCGTCTGACCACCGTTCTTCCTCCAAAGGCACAAAACTCGTATTTTCGGACTATACGTCATATTAACTAGTCTTTCATACCACCATCTTTCGACGATTGTTCCTGAAATTACATGTTTTTCCAAACTTTAAATGCAGAAAAACTATCACTTAATATTGCTGAAAAAATATCTTCCATACCCCATATCGGAAAGCAAATTTCGTAAACATAAATCCTCAGTGGCCGAGCTTATAAGCTTAGGTACCTACTCACAAAAGAATAACTGCATTAGGCACTCGTCCCACCGCCGGCGAGTGAGATATAAACTATCGACTTTTTTCTAACCCAAGAAACGAACAAAAGATAATCGCTTCCGTGTAAATAAAAGAGAGAGATATATATTTATAGTTCATCGCTCGCTGTTCTCTCTTTTATTTACACGGAAGCGATTATCTTTTGTTTGTTTCTTGGGCTAGAAAAGTCGATAGTTCATATCTCACTCGCCGGCGGTGGGACCAGTGCCTTATGTCCTGAATTTTTTTTTACTTTACCAAGTTACTTTATCAAGTATCTTCAGCTCAACGAAATTTTTTATACAAACTAGTGTTGAAATCTATTATAGTCATAGGTAGTAATAGGTAAGTCTTAAGACCACTTGCACAGTTCAGGGTTAAAAAATTAAATAACCCTGGGTGGGGACAGTTCCATACATTTTGACACTTGTTAACAGGGATGTAACGGAAGTAGTTTTATCGGAACCGAAGCCGGAATCGGAGTTTTTAAATTTGCTTTATCGGAATCGGAATCGGAAGCAGGGTGACATGAGAGAGAATTATTATTTAAGGACAAATAAAACATTATGTAGTATTTTAAAATAATTGTCAATAGAGTGCGCGGGTCGGGGGAGGGGCGATTCCCCGCGCGACGCGTATGAACCTGTCGAATCATAACAGTCGGTCGGCACACGCCGCCGCACTCGCCCGATATCTATGCTTCGACCTCCGATTCAAACCTCCGATTAAAAAATGTCGGAGCCGGAGTCGGAACCGAAAGTATAATAGTAATCGGAAGTTCCGACTTAACGGAACCGGAACCGAAGCTCCGTAACATCCCTACTTGTTAACCATGGGTTAGGTTAGGTTAGGTCCCAGGTCCGCGCAAGCCGGCCTTAATGATTAAAATGTTATAAGATTCACATTTGTGTTAATCGTTGTTTGGATTAATTTTAGCAAGTCGATTATAGCAATGACTGCACGTAATGACGTGATAGAAAATGACTTGTGTTTTCATTATCATCACCATCATCATTATCTCAGTCTATATAGGGCACAGGCCTCTTCTCAAAATGGGCTTGGAGCGTAGTTCTCATGCGGGCCCAATGCGGATCGGAAACTTCACTATTGAATTTCTTTGCAGGTGTGTGCAAGTTTCCTCGAGATGTTTGCCTTCACTTTTCGAAACACTCAGAGGTACGAGCCGGAACTCGAACCCACGACCCTCTACTTGAGAGGCTATAAGTCAAACCACTAGGCTACCATGACTTGTGTTTTTACACAAACTAAACCAAACAAACTATTCAATGAAGTCAAACTATTGGCTTTGACGGTGCGTACAATACGTTTACTTTTAGTTTACCACTGACAGATGGCTTGCCTTCATTTTATTTCCAACTTTAACGCCATACAAATAAAGTAGCTATTTACAAAATCTGCAAACGTGGGTAACAGTTTTCTAAAATTGGCTTTATTTGTAGGTCGTTAAAGTTGAATATGAAATGAAGGCAAACCATCTCTGTCAGTGGTAAACTTTATGTAATTTTACTGTACCTTGTGTAGAGCGCAGCACAAGTCCGTCGTCCCGTACTTCCATGAAGCGTAGTTCGCCGCTCGCGTCGCCCTCGTGCACGGTGAACGAGGCCCGCCGCAGCAGCCGCGACCCCAGCGGCTTTAGGTCTATGTCGTTCCCGTGCTGCGTGAAACAAACTTCATTCAGTTCAGTTCGTTCACTTCATAGCCATAATAAATCTTGTCCTAATTTTTCACGGTTTAATATTTTAAATACGATTAAAATGATCAAGTGTTGCCATACATGCTTCGTTTGAAGTTGGGTTTCGTTGCGATATAATATGTGTCTAGAACTATGTTGATTCAGAAATTTGGAACTCCACGTACGAAAATTTCTGATCCCGTGGAAATATCGAGATAGAAAGCCAACACTAGCCTGCATACTATTCCAAGAATCTAGCTTTTTTTAAAAATTTCATCCATACCTTTCAAAAGAGTTACAAACAAGCACACTTTTCTAATATATCTATCTATCTAATACCTTTAAACGAGCAACTCTTGTATATACTTATATATATAATCAGAATCTCAGAAACGGCACCAACGATTTCGATGAAATTTGGTATGTGGGGGTTTTCAGGGATGAAAAATTGATCTAGCTTGGTCTTATCTCTGGGATACGCTTGGTACAGAGTTTCAGCCCGAGCTCGCCCAGGTACTAAACTTTAGCATTTATATTATGAGTAAGACACAATACAATACACATTCCTTTTCAGTACGATTAAAGCCGCGTATTCACTATAAACATTTTGTTTAGAAACACGGTATCGGAAACCAGCTGCATAGTAATTCTGAAACAGTGTATCCCGAACATTGTTTAAAGTGAATGTGGAAACGTGGCTTAAGATAATCCACTTATTGAAGGCTAGACGAAGCTAGCAAAAGTTTAGCTATAGTTTACAAGAAAAGTCAAAAATGCGTAATAAATCATACACGGGACAGGGCACGGCATAGAGATGGTTGGACTTTTCGAAAAATCCAAAATTACCAAGTAGCTTGTTCTTGAATGCCTTTCGTAGACGAACATAATTATAGCTGTCGACTTGTGCATAAATCCGTTATCGGATAATTTCCACAGGATCGTTACATCAGAAGTAACATAAATAGGTAAAGGGCTTACCAATGTATGAACGACGTCAAGTAAATGATTAACTTCTTGGCTGTAAACGAGTCCGATGTGGCTCTTAGCGAGCAACCTCCGCACCTTATTGCGAATAGTATCAGATTTGACATCGAACAACACTAAGGCCGCCGTTAAATTATAAAGAGCGGTAGACAGCAGTCTGTCCTCTTCGTGCTCGAGGCGTTTCCGCTCCGTCTCGCTCAGACATTTGTATCGCTCCATCATTTCGTTGGCGCCTTGATCCATTCCGATCATATCGCGCTCTTGGCTCACGGCGTCCAAAAACGCGTCCTCCCAGAATTGCATTTGGTCCCATAAGTTCGATCTCTCCTTGCCTAGAACATAAAATCCATTTAAAACGACCAACCGTCATCATAATCATCCCAGCCTAAACGTGGATATCACACTGCAGGGCACAGGCCTCCTCTCAGAATGCAGGCCCTGTGCGGATTGGCCATTGAATTGGTGTGTGTAGGTTTTCTCAAGATGATCTTCTTCAGCGTAAAGCTCATGGTATATTTCTCGTACAGTGTTTAACAGTTAATTCAACTACTATCAAGTTTTCTGTGGCTAGAGCGCGTAAAGTTTTCGTGTAAAAGACTGTTAGAATTTTTTCTCGCATCCTTTAGTGATCACTAGCAGGAAATAAATATTACAATTAGGTGGTTACCAATAAGCCCTTGGAATAAATAGGTTCTAGCAGTGTCCGGCGAGGTCAGTGGCGAAGTGGCCGGCACGCCGGACGGCGGCCGGTATCCACTCAGCGAAGATTTGGATGAGAACACACTCGCCGCCCGCGGCTTGCCGCTCCCGCCGCCACGGCCCATCTGTTCAAGAAAAGCATGTTATTCTTCTGCACGGTCGGCCATTTGTTACGGTGGTTTTACAGTCTCGCGTACGCGTATCTGTTTATCAACAGATAAGCGTCGCGGCGCACATACAGTCGAACCAACTGTTTCGAGACCCACTATGGAAACTTTTCACTTAAAATGTTACTGTGACATCCCATTGCTTGACAAGGAAAATCATTATGACGCTTACTGTGAAAACGTTCTAGGATGGGTCAGAAATCAAATGGTTTGACTGTATTTATAGCAACCGCGCGTGGCGTAAGCGTGACTGTAAACTAACACAAACAGTTCATCTTTAGAATCCTGGGATATCTTACTTCGGGAATCAAATTAACGAAGAATGATCTTTACCTGTTTCCTGGTTGGACTATGTAGGTAATGAGTGATCTAAAGTGATGGTTCAACTAAATATATCTGGTTACGGTGTACTAGTATTTTGCTATAAACTTATCTTTTTGTATAAAAACTTTCAAAATTATAACTAGGTAAATATTTAAATTTACCTCGTCATCAGTCGATTTGTTTATTAGAATATCAGTCAGCCAACAAGCTCTTACATTTGTGGTTAGGCAAATAGGCAGTTGGATTTCATAATATTGAATTCTGATTGCGAGCTATTAGATGATTAAGTTAGATATTATAATAATGAGATGGGAGGGATATCTACATGTTTACCATGCTCATCTACTCTATAGCTGGAATGCGGTCTACCCGCATGAAAGCGCTAAGCTGGCCGGCCGGCTAGCACGCTTGTCATTTTCTCGGTTGCCAGTGCAACACTTTCGTAGAATTGTTAGAAAGGAATACAAGTAGCGACAAATATAGATAAAAATAGATACCGCTAAGATCTCCATCTGAATATAAACTAGTAATGTCACTTTTTCTCTGCCTTATGTTCACACGGGCATTTTTTTAGCTTATGTAATATCTTCGACAGTATTTTTCCGCCTTACCCCTCTGTTTTATAGAATTGGTCCATATCGGGCATTCAGCAATTTCGATCGCCCATGTCCGTGGGACATTCAAGCTAATGGCAATCGATGGAGGCATTAGCAATCTATTAATATCTGTTTACAGATTGTCTACTCAAAACAGTTTGTAAGGGTGACCACCACAAAAACACAGCAGAAAAAGCGTAAGCGTTTTGTGGGTGTTAACCTCTGAAATGCTGTCGCTAAACTGTCGGCAATTTCACAGATAAAAACATACTTCAGTTAACGAAATGTATAGCGACCAAGCGTCCAGCCGTTCCGGGCACGACAGCGACTAGGACTTACATTGAGGAACATGACCTCTGTGTCAGAGAGGTTGGACTTAAAGGAGGCGCGGTGGTCGTAGAGGTTGGCTCGGTTGGTGGTGATCGAGCCGCTGTCGTCGACGGAGCAGTCTGACGACGGCGCCGCCTGCCACCAAACAACCGCTGTAGCCGGGGGGTTGCCAACCCTACCATCCCACATGCTAACCCCTGGCGTAGCTACGAGCTCGTACAAAAAGCGGCGCCCAGGGCACGTATCCAAACTGCGTCCTCTTGCAAATTATTTTAAAGACAGATACATATACACATATTTTTCCTAGGGTTTCCTATAAATATTTACTTTGACCCAAGATAAGGTAGCTCAAGAAGGCTTATAATATATCTGTATTTATCTTTATTTGAATTTGGATTATATTTTTTTAAATCCTAGTTAGTAAATTTAGTCTTTTGGGCTCTCCCATTGATGGCGCCCAGGGTACGTGCCCTGCCTGCCCCACCCTTGCTACGCCCCTAATGGTAACCAACTGAAAGGCCCTACTACTGATTAGGGCATATAAAACACTCAAGTAACTCATAAATGTATAAAGCGATTTTGTGAATTGATTAGAAATTTTTGAATATCGTCAGAACAATAACAAATAAAGAAAAAAAGAAGATAAGAGTTTAAATAAAAAAACTGTGATGAAAGAACTATTTCCTTCTTTTTTACAACTGTCGTAAACATGATGAACTCAAATTGACAGATCTCAATTGAAAATTCAAAAGGCATTACGAAGAGAAAAAGACGTAGGTATTATTCTGCCCCAATGTATGCGAGACATCTTGATCAATTACGTCAGCAAGCAACGAGCTCGAACCATTACAAATAAAATAAAAAGTTGGCAACCCTACCCGCAACCAGCAACGAGACACCACCAGGGAAATAAAATACCCAATTGAATATAAAATACGATTTTAGAATCCAAGTCATCGTTGTTCGTATATAAATTTTGCTGGTTTATCTCTTTGCTGGTTGGCAAATCACCCCAAACCTTCCTGCGACGCGCGCAATCGGGACGCTACTTTAGTGCTGTCAGCCATGGCAAAAACAAATGAATACAGGGTTACTTTAAATATATAGAGATCGCGCAACGATCTGATTATCAAACACAAGGACCACCAAATACTTGTTACTATGAAATAAACTTCAATACAGACTTTATATGCACATATTATACTTTATTAGATATTTCAATATATATATTTCATATATTACTTATGAGTAGTGTCATGCTCAAGAAAGTGGCAATAACACAGTTACATTATAAAGGCCCCTAAATACGGGTTTAAATTTATAGTCATTCGATATTAACACATTTAACACATGGTTTACAATTGATGATATAATATAATTGATGAGATCCCATGCATTACAACATTAAACCTGCGCATTCTTTTAGGAAATGTTACTTACGTCGGAATCAAACGACGTCAGCTTACTGAAGAGAAGGTTCCGTTTTTGATTCAGCATGTCTTTGAACATCTCCGTGGTGCTCTGTACCTCGGACGAGTCCATCTCTGGGTAGTTGACGATTGGCACATCTGGATGGAAAGTTAAAAAAGTAAAGGATTCAAAGTCAAACTTAGTAAATTTTATCCAATAGATAGTTATGGCCTGATACTATCTAAAAACAACCGATAACCGATTTATGTGCCACTCTAAAAGAGAAAACCAAAAGCAGCAAAAATTAAAGCACCGTTTCCTTTACTTTTGAAAACGTGTGACCAATATCAATTGAGATATATTTTGTACATTTTAAACATGAAACTACCGTGAGACTCACTCATAGTAAAAATAAACGGATCAGTCACGTCTTAAAACGAGTTTAACTCGACACTTCTTCTTGACGAGTTTAACTTGACGTGCGACTCCGAGAGGAAGGGCTACGGATTAGTCCGAAACATGTAGAGTTAAACTCGTTTTAAGACGTGAGTGATCCGTTTATTTGACTATTTTGTACATCATTTCACTGTCACAAAAATACTACTGAATGTAAAACGGTGAAGAAATCAAAGTTTCTGTTCGGACCTGACTGCGAGCTTTTTCTGGATGAGGGCGACGAAGGAGTGTCCAGATAATTGTCGGTGAGGGCAGAGCCACCCATGCCTCCGTGCTCTAGACCGGCCACCTAAACAATGTAATAAAATATATATTATTTAACTAGTAAAGTCCAAAGGAGATTATGCCATTCATTAGGAAAAATAAAGATTTTAATGAAGTTATACCATAAGGTCGTGTGACTATGTCTTGGTTTACCTCTTAAAGCCTTCTTATATTATGAGGTAAATTAAGCCGTAAGAATGTGGCATAGGTAGTAGTAAACAAATATAAACAAAAAGATATTCAAATTATCAAGTAATTGTTAATTTGTAGTTGTGCAGCCAATAAATGTCCAATTGTCCACCAACGACTGAACGACTGAAAACATCAAGGACTATTTTCACGTACAAGTTAATCAAAATCAAAATGTTTACTCTGCAAGTAGGCCGCGAAGGGCTCTTTTACATGTCATTATTTTTAAACTACCAGCGTTTTCGGAAGGACCATAATTGCCAAGAAGAATGCGCCGCAAGAAACTTGACAGAAAGTGAACAGCAATGTGACAGCCTTATTGTTTCTCTTCTGATGTAGGAATTTTCGTAAGAAACGGGAAAGCACTAACTTGGCCCACTGTACTACAGTACCAGATGAAATCAAGTTGTTTTCTTTTGTAATCTAAGGAATCTGCGTTCGTAACTCACTTCCTTGCTCCAATAGTGGGTGTGCGCCATCTCAGCCAGTTGGAAAACGGAGGCCATGCCGCCGAGACCGAAGTTGGAGTAAGTGTGCTCTAGCCCGTGCACTACCGCTTGAAGGACTCGTAGCATGCCTTTCCACACGGGTTTGCTGACGAACTGTGGACAGCAAAATCACAAATGCTATTAGGCACCTCGCGCAATAGACGGCCACGACAACGACCGATGGTAACGATCAGATTATTTAAAGAAACCAAGTGCGCGACGTTCATAGGTTTCTATAGTTCATCTGGTTGTTGCGGCCACTGGGCGTGGTCGCACCCGTCTAGTGCACGAGGTGTCTTAAAACCACGAAGCAGACAACCATTGAAGAACTAATGCGGAGGCTACCTCGCTCACAAAACATACTCCGTTAGTCGAAATCAATCTGATATCCGAACTATATCATCATTTCCGGCTTATATGTATAATTCCCACTGATGGGCACAGGAATCATCTTAGAATGAGGGCTTCAGCTGTAGTTCCCACGCCAGCCCAGTGCGGAATTGGAATTTCACGCACACGATTGAACTGCTTCGCAGGATAAAGGTTTCCTAACGATATTTTTCTTCACCGAAAAGCTGACCGTAAATTTCAAACGTAAATTCGCATATTCAGAGGTCCGAGTCTGGGCTCGAACTCACGGCCCTTTGGTTGAGAGGCTTTAGGCTTTATAGCCTCTCAATCAGAGGGTCTTTGGGTTTGATTTATGTCAATCCAAAGACTACCTACCATAGTTTTTTTTCAGTTACTACAATTTATAGCAAGGGTCTTCAACCTGCAGCCCGCGGGCCACATCACACAAGTCTACACACACACACACACACACACATTATGTCTACAAATTTTACCTATTTACAGACTAAAAAGAATAGAAATTAAAACGATACAGTTTTTATTATGTTGCGGCCCACCAAACCAATATCAGAGTATACTAAACCCTTGACTTCAAAAAGGTAAGACCCTAGATTTATAGGTTCAGTCATTTCAAACAGATCAGTACGTATAGCACACCAAAATATAAGAATGGTATTTAATAGTTTCGTACTTCTAAAGATTTGAATTATATTTAACTTTTTTCAGTTAATCTTGAATTTTTTTGGAGTTGGCAATTTTTTTAAGTTTTTATTAATACGTGCATACTGACCACGTCGTAAACCTTGTCGTTGGGCGTGGTCTTCCGGCTGAGGTTACGGTTGAGCTTGCTGAGCACCATGTTGCGGTAAGACTCGTCCTCCATCAGCTTCTTGAGCCGGTTCAGCTTCAGCCAGCCAACGCCCTCGCCTTCCAACACGTGCTGGACCAGCTGACGACAATACCTCATTATTAGACACTCATATATCGACGATGAAACTGCAATAACGTGTAACTAGCTTTTTCAAAAGGTTCAATTTGAAATGAATAAATTTGAATTGAAATATATATGAAACTAGCTGATGCCTGCGGCTTCGCCCCCGTTGTATTCAAAAGCAGCTATCGAATGCGTACCTGACAAAGGATATTTTTAAAGCTAGTCGTATTTTCAATAATTACAATAGAAATTGTGACGTATAGTGTAATCAATAAGGTTGAAATTCCAACTCAATGCATGTGGTCGCTAAATAGCCTCTGCCTTATAAAGGGTAAAGTCCCCTGGTGCGGGGTATCTGTCGCCAAAGAATCTCATTCTTAATCTGGCAAGGGCGTCACATTCACACATAATGTGTTCCATTGTTTCGTCTAAATAGGTACAATACGTTTACTTTTAGTTTACCACTGACAGATGGCGTGCCTTCATTTCATTTCCAACTTTAACACAATACAAATAAAGTAGCTATTACAAAATCTGCAAACGTGGGTAACAGTATTCTAAAATTGGCTTTATTTGTAGGTCGTTAAAGTTGAATATGAAATGAAGGCAAACCATCTGTCAGTGGTAAACTTTATGTAACTTACGTCATTAAGGAAGGCCTGGTTCTCAGCGTTGGCGGAGGAGCGGTCGAGCGGCGGCGGCGCGGGCGCGGCGGGCGCGGCGTGCCGCACCAGCGGCGAGCGCGCCACCAGCCCGCGCGCGCCGCCCGAGAACGGCCCGAACGACGCCGACAGCGGCGCCGGCCCGCCCCCGCCCCCGCCCCCGCCCCCGCCCCCGCCCGACGAGCGGGGCGACTCCGCGGGCTTCAGCTGTTTGCCTGTTCAAATTTAAACAATAGAATGTCATTATACTCCATTTAATTTAGAATTATAAACCACAACAATATTATATTGCGGCTCGTGAACTGTAATCTCTTTACAATTTGTACTAGAGTAACAATTGACGACACGCAAATAAAGTGACATTAAAAAATTTTATTTTGCGGCTCCCAGACTATTGTACTGTACTATTTGCTAGGTAAGACATAGTTGACGAGCCGCAATATAATGATGTTGTGGTTTTCAATTCTAAATTAAATGAAGTATACAGTCGAATCATTTCGTATTGATGGCCTAGTGGTTTGACATAATGGCCCTTCATGCAGAGGGTCGTGGGTTCGAGCTTGGAAATTTATGTGCGAAATTACGTTTGAAATTTACCATGAGCTTTAAGGTGAAGGAAAACATCGTGAGGAAATCTTCACACACCTGAGAAGATATTCAATGGCGTGTGTGAAGTTCCCAATCCGCACTGGGCCCGTGTGAGAACTACGGCCCGAACCGTCTCATTCTGAGAGGAGGCCTGTTGGCCTGCAGTAGGACACAAATATATTAAGACCCAACAACCAAAAACGCCACAGAAGCCCCTAACGCGTATTTCATACTAAATACAAACTGAAATATGGATGCACAGAAAAAACCCAGAAAGACCAGAGCTGGGAATCGAACCCAGGTCCTCAGCATTCCGTGCTGCGTGCTAATACCCCTACACCACCACTGGTCAGAAGTTTAGACACGAATTTTTCCTATGCATTCATATCTCACTCTGTTAGATCATCACTTTCGTGATACAGCCCCCCTAACGCGCGTATCAAGCGTACCTTTAGACCCAAACAGGTCGCTAAACATGCTAGAAGTAGACGCAGCCAGCCCATTGAGATCGGAGCTGATGTTTGAGAAGAAATCGCGATGTGTGGCCGCGAGTAGGTTCGTCGTCTGAAGAGCCGTGGAGTCGCGGCGGGACGCTCCCGGCGCGGGAGCCGGCGAGCCGCCTGAATCTTGGCTTTCACCCTGACAAACAACAAAATAAATGTCAAAATTCCTAGTGGAGTAACGACACACGACACAATGTTATGGTTACCGAATGACAACAGAAATCATTGTAAAGTAAGGTAGCATTAATTTAATGGGAATAAAATATTTTTTCTTGATAGAAAATCGTTTGAAAAACACGCTTTACTGGTAAACCCTGTCTCACTGCTTCATCATCAAAATACACCCTAAGACCATTCTAACTAGCGAAAACACGGCTAGGAAACGTTATTCTGTTTTGGGGTACCAGTGTCTGCTCGACTGATTAATCATAAAACTAAGATCACCATTCTTGATTAAAATACAAAGGAAGACTATTTGAACAAGCCCAAACGTAAGTAGATTAAGTTGTTCTGTCTTGGGAGTTCTAAAGTCTAGCTTCCAGCTTCATTATCAGATTACCCTCGATGGTACCATATTATTTATTGTACTGCCATCAGAACGACGTATAATTGTCAAGTTACGTGTCAAAAAGAAGTGGGTGAAAATCAAGTTCAAGGATTCCGTTACATACAAATATATGTTTAAAGAACCTCCTCCTTTTTTGAAGTCTGTTAAAAATTAATCTAATAATGGTGAAATATCACGAAAGCGCTGCCCAAAAGTAAACAAACGCGAAAGAGATTATACCTACAAGTATTTATGTGATTAATCCTAGACAGTTTTGATAGTTACGTGGTTTGTGTCAATAGTTATTTGTTATACAAGGGGGGAAAGTTGTATTTTACCAGCGAGTGTTCATTTGAAACAAGAGCTATCGAAAGGATTTTATGATTGACCACGAGCGAAGCGAGTGGTTCAAAAATAGAATCCTTTCGATAGTGAGTGTTTCAACACACGAGACGTAAAATAACTTTTCACCCGTGTATAACACAAAACTTTTCACCTCACTACAGCGAGGAAAATAACTAGAAAAACATGCGAATATTTAATTGAAAAGTTTTGACTTAGGTTTTTTTTTATTATTTCGGATGCGTTTTGTTCGCACATCGACTTACTTGGACTGTCATAACATTTTATCCGTTTTTACAACAAGAATGAAGGTTAATGTTGAATGCTGATATTTATGAATTAAAATAAAGTTGTAAGACTGTATTTAGTGTTTTAAACTCGATGCAATTCATTAATTGTGATTTTAAAAATTCAGCACTTTTAACGTTTTACGTTTTGTTAGCTGTCAAATATCTCTTAAGCTGCCCTCAAATGTCAAAACTCTTTCTTCACATGTGGATAAAAAGCGATTTTCTCAATAGATGTCAAACAAACAAAAAGGGCTTTCCGAGCTAGTGAGGTGAAAATACATTTTTAATAGTTTTTCATGACGCAACGGTTGTTTTTGAACTATTCATAATGCCATATTACCTTTATTAATAGGCCTTTCTTAGCAGCAGCTTCCTTTGCACTTTTAGTTAGATCCCCAAAGGTTGACTTCCCGACGTAAGTGAGGTCTTCAAAGGTGTTTTTACTGACTGCTGTAGCCGTCTTGCTGGCTTCTAGTGCTGATTTGGACGCCTCATGCATACTTTTCGAAGCTTCTTCAGCAGCTTTTTTGGCGTGTAAAGTGAGCTATAAAAATAATATGATTGTAGCCCATTGTATTTGACATATTAGGAGTCTCTTACAAATTTGTTAAGGGTCGAATAAAAGACTCACTCATGTGTTAGAATGAACCGCACGCATTTGTTTTCATTGTAACATATGACTAGGTCTTAGAGTGCTCTTTTTTGCGTGCTGAGCGTAACTAATTGCAAAATTGGTAAACTAAGCAATAGGGATCGCATACGAGCAATTGAGTGAAGCAAATCGTCGATGAAACTGCAATACCGCGTAACCAACAATGGCTAATGCCGCGTAACTAAAAAAATGTGCCAAACTTTTGGTAAGTCTGGCATTACAAACACACAGAACAATTTTAATGCTCTCCTGTAAAAATTGCCACAAGTCAGTTACGCGGCATTAGCAATTGTTGGTTACGCGGTATTTCAGTTTCATCGACGAAATACGAGAAACAAAATGACAAACGATATTAAATAAAATATAAACGATTGTTTAACAAGTCTTTTCATAGCCAGCTTGCGATAAAAAACATATTTTTGGAGTACGCATGTGGGAAAAGCTATTCTTTTTTTAACTACCTACCTGTTTAAGCTTAACTAAAACATGTCACCTTTTTCTTTTTGTAGTCTCAGGAATGTTTGATAATAAAATTACTGGTTACACACGCAGTGTTAATGCCATAGCAGAAACTTGTACACTTTGTGTGTGGATATTTCAAGAGTAACAGATGAAAAGTGCGAGAGATATATTGAAAGCAGCTAATGAACTGGTGGAAAAATGCAGTATATTTTATCACAAGCGAAAAGTTCGATTTGTGGTCATGTTTATCGGTATTCTACGCATTTTGAGATAAACGATCTACTGCTGATGTTCTTTCTGAAGTCCAAAATTAACTAATCTACTGCTATGTTGTGCTAGCGTTGTTTTTTTCTAGATGACGTTTCAAAGCGATCACTCGTGATTGATACCTGTCCGAAAGGCGCAAACAATTTCTTTTCTTCGCCATCAGTCACTTTTCCTTTCTTCGAATTTCGATATAAATAAAGCAATATTGGTGTTAAAACATAACACAACTAGACAGACGTATGTGATTGTCTAAAAAATATATAAATCTGGTCAGTTCTATGTACATCAAGAGTGCTATCACATTAAGTCTGTACATTATGTCCAGTATACACGTTGATTAGTGTGAGTACAAGATTATAATTTGACAATAAGATGATAGAAAAAAAAACCACTGGAACCCATCAAAGTGTTTACACTTTACTAAAGCTGCAGCTCTGCTTAAATAGTCACTAAGATTATTTTCCGAATCAACTAAGAACTTGTTTTCTAATAACCAGCCTATAACCTGGCACGGTCATTGGTCGTGCATGTTAGCACAGCTACTTATAATCGCCTCCAGTCGCGTCGCTAAGTAGAACTGTAGTTACTAACGTAAATGGGGGGGGGGGGGCGCGAAGCGTTTCAACCGCCGCATCCCGTGTGTTACGAAAATCTAAGGAAGTCCATGAACTAAAACCAATTGCAATTCTGCGACCACACACCACACCACGCGTGGTGGTGGTCACTAGGATTTTTGCTAACGGACGTACGTGGTCGATTTTCGTAACACACGGGAAACGGCGGTTGAAATGCTTCACGGCCCGACCCAAATCCGTTTTAAAAGGTACAATGGAATATAAAAAAAACTAAATGAGTGTATTACCTTATCCATATGCGCCAACAGTCCCTCTTGGCTACTTTGCCGTGTTGTTTCACGCACCAGCTCTTTAGCCTGCGCCGCGAACTGTTCAAGCAGCGAACTTTGCGAAGCTTGCCGCGACACGCCGCTGTTTGTGCGCTGAACACAAAATTTCAAGTCAAAACAAACTGAAATACGGCTAGAGTTTATTTTTCTTTATGAAAATAAATAGTGCTTGTTATTCTCAACAAGAAAACCCGAAATTTCCTCATTTAAAAATAAGGAAATGTCCAGGTGCTGCTTTCTTAGTCCTATCATTCAGGGAGGAGGCATCTGACCAGCAGTGAAGTTTATATGAAGGGTACACGGAAAGAACATGTCTCGTCACCTTTTTTCGAAAAATGAGATTTTAATTTCAAAATGTATACCTTGCAAAGTACTATAATGTACCTTTGAATTTAATATGCATTTTTTCACTTTTAATGAAATGGTTACCATAGTAATTGTTCGTGATGACTAATTTTCAAACAGCTATGGCTATAACTCAAAAAGTTGCTTACAATACGTTTACTTTTAGTTTACCACTGACAGATGGCTTGCCTTCATTTCATTTCCAACTTTAACACCATACAAATAAAGTAGCTATTACAAAATCTGCAAACGTGGGTAACAGTATTCTAAAATTGGCTTTATTTGTAGGTCGTTAAAGTTGAATATGAAATGAATGCAAACCATCTGTCAGTGGTAAACTTTATGTAATTTTACTGTAGTCATGTTCTTTCCGTGTACCCTTTATATCCCCCTTCCCTTCCCTGGCAGAGCACTGATGGCGACTGTACCTTGACGTGTGGCGCGTGCGAGTGAGAGGGCGTGAGCGCGCGGTCGCTGTCGCTAGTGCTAGCGCTGTCGGCGGCTCGCGGCCGCGACACCACCGTCTTCGGCGTCGTCGTCGAGTTGGAGTCCGACTCGCGGCCGAAGCTGCCGCTATCTGTGTCCTAAACAATACAAAACAATTACATGTATATAGAAAACAGCCAAGTGCGAGTTGAACTCGCGCATCGGGGTTAAGTCAAAATAATCGCCGTAAACGGCAGTAATTACAATAATCCAGTGTTAACAGAGCCCTGCTTCTAAGTAAAATGTACGGTGGGCTGCAAAAATGCACGGACATCTCAGGGCGATAATCGCGTGAGCGTGAGCGCGCGCGGGTATGTTAATAACATCAAACGATCAAACACTGCTCACGCGATTATCGCCCCGAGATGTCCATGCACTTTTGCAGCCCATCGTACGCAGTATGGGATCAATTTGTATTGATTAATTGGGACATGGGATTAATGTTTAATTTAATTATATTTGTACTTTTTTTATTTTTGTAGCGGCTACAGAAACACATAATCGATGAAGATTTCAAGTGTCTAGAGCCATTACGATTCAAGAGATAGGCCTCTGTGACAGACGAACGGACAGACAGACAGACAGCGGGTCTCAATAATAGCTGGCACCCTTTGGGTACGGAACCCTAAAAATTAATTCCTGTTTCCCTTGGTCTTGCCATAACTTGAGAACGACTTCACCGATTAGATTCATCCTTTTTCCTTTTGAACGTCACACATCGAAAACGATGTGTGGCGTTAATAAATTTTGTTCATACATAACAAAAATTGCTATACTGTGGCCCGGCGGAAGACCAGTGCTGGTTTTTTTTTTTAACCAGCGTCACGCTGAGTCGGGACCCTTTATGGCAACATCAACATGTACCTACCTATGTCAATGTTTGTACTTTTAATTTTAGCCTGTGTACGTGTTTTTGTTGTTATAAATAAATGTTTTTCTTTCTTTCTTTCTTTCAAAAATGAACATGAACAAAATTTATTCTTATGCGGATGCGCGGGTAGGTAAATTTTTGTATTACCATATCGTCGGCTATAAACGACACTGGCGTTCAAAAGGTTAAGATTTCTAATACTACTATCTCATCTCTAATATCATCTTTTAGGGTCATGGAGGTGCAGTGAGAAGAAATTTTTGGAATTACCCATGGGATAGAGAAAGAGAGTTGTCAATAAACTTTACGGACGAAGTCTCAGGCAAAAGCTAGTAATACAATAAGAAAATACTTTTTGTTAAATTAAATGTATTAAAATAAAAAAAATAATGTTCATTCTTTCCTTTTGAGCAATATATCGCCGCGACTTTGTAAAAAGCTCGTATCTCGAAATCTATAATCTTCCTAAGTGAACTTTATATATTGCGCTTCAAGGTTTAGTTTAAATTACTAATTAGTGACGATATGTGCTGTGAATTAGGGGTGTTGCGACTCACGCTTTTCTTGACAGGTGGCTCGGCCTGCGGCGCCGGTTTGTCGTCGTCGGAGAGCTCGGAATGGTCCGAGCTGGAAGGCGAGGGCGATGGTGACGTTGACGCACGCGCCGCGCTCGCCGCCACCTCGTCTTCGCCAAACATCAGCGACGATGGTGGACTGTACACCTACCGATAGAAAAACCAAAGTTTAAAAATAAAGTACATACTTCTAACCCGCGTACAATTCGTCGTTAATAAGGATAGTTCATTCGCACAGATATAACGAAATAAATAGATAAAATGAAATATTTTTTTTATGTAAAATGCACTTAATGAATTGATACTCTCTGATATTTTACGCCGATACCGCACGCTGCGATAATCACGGAGTCAAAACTAAGAAATATTTAATAAATAGTCGCTTTTAATGTTAGTTAAAAGTGCCAACATCTGCAAAAATATTAAGTATTTGCCAAGCTTTTTGTATTCCTTAATGGGTGATCAAAATGATTAGATATTCGTATACAAAATATACAAGGTAAATAAATATCATACCGTCCCAGGATCCAATGAGGATGACAGCGTCATTGGCACTTGTACCACCGCACTGTAGGTTTCACCAATCACATGTTGTTGATGAGGATTCCCTACAAATAGAAAGAAAACATTATTTTTTACAGCTTTTGCTATAAAAATAACTAGACGGTCGGTAGTGAGCGTCTGCACTTGCCTGGTGATAGATCTGACGAAACCATCTCGGAGACGAAGTCACTGAGGGACGAGTATGAAGAACTCGTGCTCTCTGCGGCTTCCGAATCCGATCCACTTTCATCTAAAGGAAAAATAATATAATTTTAAAATCAATTTTATATAGACTGTCCCTAAACTCAACGATAACCTGATACCAGGCGAGGGCTCAAGTTATACCAGTTCTAGAAAAGAAAAGTAAAAATCTATTTCACTTATTTAAGCGATAATATAGTCTCTTTTAGTATTAGATAGGTATTTGATTCAATAACAATACCATCGCATCGCATCGCATAACTAAATACCTAACATGGTTTTTCTTTTATTTTTCCCAGACATGTTATAATTTAGCTTTTTGGCCGTACCTACCAGGTTATCAATACAAATATTGTATATTGAATATCAAAAACAGTACAGTGACATTACAAAAATAAAATTCAGGTACACAATGGGCGTCTTATGGCTAAAAAGCGATTCCTTTCAAAATATTATTGTAACATTGTATATTTTCATATGTTTGTATATGTGGCATCGTGTGCTGTTTGATTTAATACAACAGTGTGCTACCGACTAGCATTTGTTTTAGTCGTTTTCAGCTCTTCTATACGAATCAAAAGTTAGGCTTGTCGTGAGTAGGTTTCCCGTCAGTACTAAATCAAGAGTATGAATAGTACTATAACGCACCTGTGGGTTGGTTCTCGTGCCTTTGTAACTGCCGTAGAGCGCCGTTAAGCGAGCTGCCGTCGTCCCACACGGCGAACCGGATCGGCTGCAGTTGTTCCGCGAACCATTTCGGCTTGTCCCCGACTTGCCGCGGGTCGAACAGTCCGGTTTGCACGCGAAGGAACGCTACGTTGCACGGCGTTAGCGACCATTCTGCTAAAAATTCTACCGCCTGTGAAAAAATTGACAACTTGATTCATGTTTTTTCTTTCTTTGTTGAGGATAACAAACAGTCAACAACCTCAATGCGATATTCTGTTTCGTTTGAAATAAAATGTTGGCAGGACTGACAATTGCCTTACTGCAAAAATGTCAACTTTGACCTTTTCAACGCCGCGCCTCGACAAAACGTAAACCTGCTTTGAATCTTATGTCATTGTGTCAAGATCACTTTGACACTGTACTTTGTGACACCTATATGTGTCGTTGGCGTTGAAAGGGTTAAGGTGACAAACCTTTTATTACCCCGAGAGTACACCTCTGAACTCTTTTGTGAAAACTAAATAACTAATCCTGTATCATAACTACAATAAATAGAAATAAATAATCTCTGCCTAACTTTTTCAGTGATATCTACTTTATTGTTTGACAGAGACAGAGACTGACTTTATCGTTGTTAGAGTTCAGTATCCAAAGGGTGCCAACGGGACCCTATTACTGAGACTCCGCTGTCTGTCTGTCCGTCTGTCACATGGCTCTATCTCTTGAGCCGTAATAGACACTTGAAATTTTCACAAATTATATATTTATAAAATATAATTTTTAACAAATCTGTATTTATTACTTGGGTCCATCAACTTTCTTTGTCACTCGTTCGTTGTTATAGTGACGGTCTCCTAGGTCACTCTTTAAACCGTAAGTTTATCTCAAACATGCATTTTTGTGGTAGTTTTAAACCCTTTCTACAATTGGTCATCTCATCTAATAAGCATGTTTGTTAATGTGACACAACATTTCTTCTAATTAAACAGTACTACTTTTGTCCCCTCGCTGATGGGGCAGAATAACAACAAGAAATAGTTGATCCACCCACTTAACTGTTTTTAAAACCTTATACGGAGGTTCGGAACCCTTCATGTATGAGTCCGACTCGCACTTGACCGCTTTTTTTTTTACTTACTTACTTACGAGTAACTGAACAAAAGACGACAGTCTGTTATAAAGTAGTACAACAAACCTGAGTCCTAGCGAACTTGTTCAGGAAGCTGGTGGTCCGAGGCCGCGAGCGCAAGAAGCTGTTGATCTGGAAGGCAACGACGGGCCGCGGGTACAGCCGCAGCGTGCGTGTGTGCTCCATGAAGTTAGCGAGGATGTTTTGAGAGTTGAAGAAGCGGACCTGCGAATAACACAGTCTATGTAGTGAACAACTTTTGACATCGGGAAGAGTCGGAAATACGATTAGACCCGAAATATCAATCAATTACGGTATCGATGATTGAGGTGATTAAAAGTTGTCTGTTGAAAGTTGCGTTTGTAAATAAATAATGAAGGCACTAGACAACAATGACGAACATAAACACATCAATTATTTAATACGTTGGCACTTCGTATTACGTCAGTAATGAGATTCAGCAGAAAAGGAAAATCAACGAAAATAGCTCTATAAGAAACATGTCAGCGATTTTTTGTTCAGAAAAAATATCAAACATTTTTTCCGTGAAACTTCTAGAAAGACTCAGAGTACTTAACCCCGCGTATGCGGGAAGTAAAGAAAACCTTCATTCTAGTCTCGTTTGTCTCAAATTATACCAATATCACAGATTAAAATAAAATAGTACATTGTGCATCTAGGGCCGTAAGTAGGTTGTAATCACGGAACAGAAAAAACTAGTGGAAGTGCCATGAGTCCCGTTTTGTATCGAAACCAGGTGTGGCAAAACTCACACATACACACTCTTGCAATACATTGAAATCTTAGCAATCATTGGTCGTAGCTTCTATTCAAAAAAGTCATAACTTCTGAATCCGGTAACACAATTTAAACTTTACTACCACGGTATATCGTTGAGAGTACATTACACGGGGTCGTAAGTAAAATTGCATACAAAGTGCTGCCGTCTTTCATCGAGTAGCCGAATTAAAATGACAGGTGTCAAAAAAAAATTCCGCTACTCGCCGCTACTCGCCGTCAGAGGTCGTTAAAATATTCCATTGAATAATGAACTCTATGAGATAGGGTTTGGGTTCAACACGAGTGAAAAATATTATACGTCATAAATCTTAAGTATTAGAGATGGGCGGAGTGCATTTATGAGAATATCGATGTAATTCATAGGTCAATAATCTCTATATATAAACATGAATCCCTACTTCCCTTACACGAACGGTTGCACCGATTTCGCTAGTTCTTTTTTTTGTTGTGTTCTTTATTGTCAGGAGAAGGCTCTTAGAAAATCGGGATGCCGAAGGATCCTTTTCCTTGCCGATGCCGATAATGTGCGCCGGGTCTTACTAAGCTGTTCCTCTTAAATTGGTTAATTATTTAATATCATTACAATTTAATCCGATTTTGTTCAGTCATGGTTAAAATCTATGCATGTATAATGTGAGAGCTCACGTAATCCCTACTTAATATTATAAATGCAAAAGTATGTCTATCTGTCTGTTACCTCTTCACGCTTAAGCCGCTGAACCCCCGATTTTGAAACATTCTTCCGCCCCTATTAGTGAGCGTGATGAAATATAGCCTATAGCCTTCCTCGATAAGTGGGCTATTTAACACTGAAAGAATTTTTCAAATCGGAGCAGTAGTTCCTGAGATTAGCGCGTTCAACCAAACAAACAAACAAACTATTCAGCTTTATAATATTAGTATAGATGGTACGGAACTCTTCGTGCGCGAGTCCGACTCGCACTTGGCCGGTTTTTTTTAAGATAACTAGCTGTTGCCCGCGACTCCGTCTGCAAATAATTCATGCTATATGCCCATACCAAATTGCATCTAAATCGGTTCAGCGGTTTAAGCGTGTTACAGACAGACAGACACACTTTCGCATTTATAATATTAAGTATGGATGGTATGGAACCCTTCGTATGCGAGTCCGACTCGCACTTGGCCGGTTTTTTTTCTAAGACACAAGAAAACACCGTGTAGATTAGTTTTAGTTTTTATGCCCGACAACTAGGAAACGGAATGAAAATTCAACTCTAAAGGCCACCACAAACCGGGAATAAAATATACGGTGACACACACTGGCAGCGCGGAACACTGTATTTGAATCACTGTTATTAACCGCGCTGTTGCGTCAGCTCCCTGCGCTCCCGGTTTGTTGTGGCCTTAACACTTAATACTCAGAAATAAACATCGATAATTTTATCGACAACACCTCCGCCCTTCGCGAGTAGCGGAATGTTCCGGTCTCACAAAGTTCTGTGACACAGACAAAAATCGACGTTATCGTATTAAAATAAAGTCTATTTTTATATTACACATTTCTAAAAAAATGTCTTACGGAATAGAAAAAATATAAATTAATCAAAATTAAAATGAAATACTACTTACCGATGATACGAAATACCACAATGAGTGGCGTTTTTGGTGCGGCTATCATTTTTACACTCTAAAACTGAACAATAAGGCATATTTCCTCAACTTTTCACTATAATTGTCGTTTAGATTGCACAATCGCCCGACACAGCCTCTGCGCGCAACTGAGCCGGTTGCGCGCAAGTTATGCGGAACTCCGCATAATTGTGCCACACTCGACATGACTGCATAACACTTCTATAGTTTTTTCTGTTCTGTGGTTGTAATCCCCTTACTGCCCGTGATACACACAATGATTTTCATCACATTGCGAGAAAAAAAATCCAAAAATAAAATTATTTTGTCGCTAAACACTTAAATTCAATAAAATAATGGCTACCCGCCAATACAGATTGTCACTTTTTTTCGATTCATCTACCATAGATAATGTAAACTGTGTTTAGTTTAGAATTCGAAAGGTTATACGGCCAGATTCTGCCAACATGTTTAAAAAATTATTTTTACTAAAATTATTGCAAAACTATTTGATATAAATTTAAAATATAAAAATAACGAATTTTCATGAAGCGTAGATAAGTTTTGTGTTGTAAAATTTGGGTTATAGCTAAGTTTTAAAGATAATAAATAAAACGTTGGCTGACTTGAAACCTCCTTAGTCTGAACTGACTTGTTTGCAAATTTTAAAACTAAAGTTAGAACTCCCTTGGGTAGAAAAACTGTACGTAAATCCATAACTCCCTTAAGAACAATTTAGGCCATTGTCATTTAATATACAGGCATGGAATAACACCATTGACGAGCAAGTGTGATGAAAATATAATAACCCTCCTTCGACAGTCGGGTGAAAAGATAAGATCTGGCGCAAATCCGCGTTTATGCAGAGGTTAAAGAGCACGGAATAGAAAAAGAGAGAAGAAAATTATGACAGTGAGTTTGTCAAAGAAACCCCCTGTCTACAATAAAATAAACTACAGGAAAACTCAAATATTTAAGTATCGTTTCATCCATCGCACGCTCGAATAGTGTAACCTTAACTTACCATAGCGACTCTCGTTGCAACGTCGACAGAGTCCACGTCGTTGCCGTATATGAGTGGGTTGAAAGGCTGTGGCGAGGAAGCCAGCGAATGTCTTTGCGGCGTGTGGCCCACTGACGCCGCGCCCGCACTCGCGACTGATACGCGACGGCTCTCTGGCGTACTGTGAGGCATGGACTGCGCGCCATCCGTGGACGAGCGAAATGATGGAGGGTGCACCCTGTATAAAAATATTAGAGCAATATAAGTATCTAGCTGGATGCCGTGTAGCTTACAAAATGTTGAACGTTATAATGAACATCATTAAAAATTATCCAACAATATTAAATCAATCATACTAAGGTTATAAATGTGAAAGTGTGTTCCTTTGCATCTATCTGTCTGCCTGTCTGTTTGTTGCCTCCTTACGCTAAAAACGCTGAACTAATTTAGATGAAATTTGGTATAAAGATAGTTTGAGTCTCGGGAAAGGACATAGGATAGATAGGATTTTTATCCCAGAAATCATCCTTTAAGGGGGTGGAAGTATGTATGGGGAATCAATAACTGCTGAACCGATTTAGATTAAATTAGGAATGGATATAGTTTGAGATCCTAAAAAGGACATAGGGTCATTTTTATCCTGGAAATTTGCATAGTTATATTTCGCATAGCGATAAACAAATTCTTCGCAGACGCAGTCGCGGGCAACAGCTAAGTTTCTCCAGATTAATAGTAACATTGTCATATGCCAATACCTACTTATATGGATCTGACAATGTCGCCATTTGCTTGAAATAGTAGTAGAGTTAAAGCTTAAACTGTCCCTTGGTCACACAGGTCAATCGACAGTGGAAAAGTAAAATCGCTAAAGCGGCATATATGATATATGGCGCTTTATAGCGATTTTACCTTGTTATGTAAAGTTAAAATAGCTTTAACCCCATATATGATATAAGGCGCTTTAGCGATTTTACCTTGTTTTGTAAAGTTAAAATCGCTTTAACCCCATATATGATATATGGCCCTTTAGCGATTTTACCTTGTTTTGTAAAGTTAAAATCACTTTAACCCCATATATGATATATGGCGTTTAAGCGATTTTACCTTTCCACTGTCGATATATTTCTGGCAATCATTGTTAATTTAACTTACTTGAGAGTGGCGCCACCTACGCTGTCCCTCCGAGAAGGCATAAGCGGGGCCGTAGCCTGCTCCGCCGAACTGTTGGTGAGACTGCTCAGAGCCTGTTTAACAAACAGCTACTACTATACTCGTAGTTACAAAAGAAAATAGCTAATATGTACAGTCAAGTGTAAAAATATAGATGCATACAACTTGCTCATAATTATGTCCAATAGCTCTTTATGTCGTCGAATTAAGGTACCGGCACATAATTGTTAGAGGATTAAATCAGTACATATTATTGCACTTGGCCGTACCATAATATCAATAATTTCAAGCTTTTTATCTAAAAGTAGTGTGTTAGTTTTTTGTTGGATTAAGTTAAATTTTTCAAGTCGAATTTCATTCATTTCCTTTCCCGGAAATTTGGCATGACATTATATGAATGACGCTGCAAATAGAGTAAGCATATAAAGTTTGTATCGAAAGGGAAATTGATAGCAAAAACTTCTTAATTAAGGCATCTGACTATCTTCCATAGCGTAAGATTAAAAAATTAGATAAATATAACAGCAGCTTTCAACTAAATCAGATTTAACTGTATTGATTAAAATTTAAACAGTATTAGGGCTTCTAGTAAAATAATGAAACGAGCCATAAAAATTGCGTTTGTTTCTGAGAGCTGAACAATCTGTTTCAAAGAGAGAGAGAGAGAGAGAGAGAGAGAGAGAGAGATGAACAATCATCATATTACAAGCAAGGCATTTTACAAATAAATAACATTTTGATACCATTATTTACATAATAGTACTTACATTCTAACTTATAAATATAATAATATTTCAAGCACTCATTATAATTTACTTTAATTATACTTAAAACGTATCTATGCAAGCTATATTTTTAAAACCACGCGTGAGTTTGTAAATAGAAGTTTCCTAATACATCATTTAATATGGAACCTCCACCATTTTCCATGCATTAGCACCCAAAACAATAGGCGAAATAAGCAAGTAATTGTAAATCATGAACACAATACACACCACACCACAACACAATATAACAAACTTAGCCAAACCATGCCAAACACAACAATTAGCGAAGAACGAAGACTGAAATTGTGTTACGTTTGTTATCACATTAACGAAGTATGCTTTTTGCAGAAGTAATGTCTTGGAGGAGTATGACAATGATAATTGATAATGCGGTTTGTGTAATGTCCCAACACTTATTTCAGCCAACAGTTAATAATGTGCCCCCTTTAAGAATACTACGAATTATATGCATGAGGAAATCTAATAACAATAACAGAGGAATCTATAAAGTAAGAGTAATTTTAATGGAAATGACGACCATTTTATTTATTAAATGATGTTATGAAAACACGTATGATTCTTAAAGGGTGGCACACGTCAATACAATACTGTCTCTTGAGTAGGTAATTTGTTGTGAATATATTAGTCAAAGTGTGCAATAAAGTAGAGTTGTAATATTTACACCAGATCCGACGTTATCCATGAGATGCATGGCCTAGCGACGGGAAAGAAGTGAGGGCCAATGTTAGTGAAGTCTGAACCAAATTAAGATTTAAAGGATATCTATAAAGAAAACAAATAAAAGATCCATATCGTTATGTAAGTACGAACTTGTAGAAATGTTGTGAAAGGTAATGTCCCGATATAAATAACTGAAATACACTTCTGATGTTTTTGTAAAGTTTGAGAAGATTTTAAGAATGCATTCAGCAGAACTTCGACATCGACATCAATGCGCTCACGTGTGCATTTATAGAAAAAAAGGTGATTACAAAAATGATGACAAAATTCGAAAGACACTGTACATTCGGGGCAGCGACGCAATATTAAATAAAAATTTTACCTGTTTTAGATGACTTTTTAATACGGAGCCTTCAGGTTCTGGCAGCGGAGGCAGATCTTGATCGTTACCGCTCGGAGCAAATAGTTTGGTCGCGTCGAGATCTACTAGCCAGATATCATCAGGTAACCTGTACAATAGAAAATAATAGTTAGAGAGCGGATTTGAAGTAGCGATCTCAATATTTATATGGATACGACTGGTTTAATTTATTATTTTTTCTACACCCAAAAGTAATGTAACAACCTTTTTGGAAGCTTTTGTAAATATTGGGCAAAAATTAGGATGATAATAAATAAAACCATCGTTTGTTAATTTTCGAAATAGTTTATTTTTTAAGTTCTTCTTCTTTAATATTTCTTCTGCACAATGCACAGTAAATGGCTTCCTTAAAGGTTTTTACTTGTTTGTTCCGATAAGTTACATTATTTTTGTGTGTAGAAAAAATATTAAATTATATCAGTCGTATCCATATAAATATTGAGATCGCTACTTCAAGTCCGCTCTCTAATAATAGTTACAGGTTTAACGCTTAACTGAGTCTGTTCCTGAGGTATGGGAGCGGCACGAGAGGGGTGACAAGTGACGTGACATGATGCCCGACTGAAGTTACGCGTAGTTTGTCATTCCATAAAACACACACCCCTCCCGTGCCGCTCCCATATCTCAGAACAGACTCAATTAAGCGTTAGACCTGTAAGTTAGCATAACTATTTATCTCTTAGTTACAGATCGATTCACAAGAGCTGGCACTACTGGATTGAATGAAAGTAATGTCATTTTGACACTTTTGTAGGAAAATGACTGATGCATGTCATTTTCATATTTGTGTAAAGTGTATTCAAACAGGTAACACATAGATACTTTCATTCGCTCATTCGATCCATTCGCGCCACTACTAGCTGTAGGTTTTCCTACAGAAATGCAGAATTAAAATCATTAGCTTCAAGACCAGTTCCATAAAATACATATACAGGTTGTCCCAAAATTCAACGATAACATAATTTTATTTATATCACTAATTTCGCCAAACTATGATGTTTATTGGCAAATACTGCGCTCACTTTAACATCAGTTGTACCCTGCTTAATTTAAAAACTATACTAATGATATTGTACATACGGCCCAAAGACCGAGCCATGCATTCAAGCCCACAACTTATTCCATCGCAATAAGGCGCAACCATGTTTACACATTATCGTTGAGTTTTGGAACATTCTGTATACGGCGCACCTAGGTTTCCCATAATTTAATAAGTCATAATCATAATGTACATGTCGATTCACAAGAGCTGGCACGAATGGATTGAACGAAAGTAATGTCATTTTGATATTTCTGTAGGAAAATGACCGATGCATGTAATTTTCATGTTTGTGTGAAGTGTATTCAAATACGCAACACATAGATAGATACATTCATTCACTCATTCGATCTATTCGTGCCAGCTCTTGTGAATCGACCTGTATCATTCTTCATAATCAACGTTAGTCATAAAGTGATTTAATTCTAAAAGAGTATTTTTTTTTCAGGATTTTTTTTAATGCCACCTTATACACACCACCTTATTTTTTAATGCAGTAGGTTAGGTTTGGTTTGAAATGAAATTAAATTTATTTATTCTGCTTTAGACATGGTAAAATGGTGTTTTATAACAATTCCGAAAAATAAAACCGTTTCAGAAATAAATCACTTTATGACTAACGTTGATTATGATGAATGATACATTATGACTTGTTAAATTATGTGAAACCATAGAGACCCTCTGTATAGTTAACATCTGCTCACCTAAAATTCTTCTTATACGTGAGAAACGTAGCGGGTATCCCAATGAGGAACGGCGTCGGCGCCAACAACAGCTGTTCTGCGCAGCTCATGCAACTCGGCAGGAGAGGGATCGCCGGGAACATATACTCCAAGGGATACAGCATCGCCACTAGCGCCATCACGGACATCGAGAGGGCGTTGTAGTCGCGAGACTGCACCACCACTTTGTTCTCCAGAATTATCAGCGTTAGTACTTTTAAACAAGTATCCACACCTAAAAATGAGCACGCAATTTGTATACTGTGATATATGTATAAGAGTAATGAATCTGAAATTTCATGAAATCTTTTCTGACTTGAACTGTTATGGGAACCATGAAAAAGTCTAACGTAAGAGTTTTATTGCTTTAAAAACTTTTGAATATTATACCTACATAATTAGGTTTGATATCAGTAACGCTAACACACCTGTTAAATACTCCCACACTACAATTACATTTTAAGTGTTAAACTGTCCATAAAGTAACTACCTCGCTTTAATATCTAACTATCCCTTTGGGAGCATCGTTCACCGTAATAACACCTACGTACTTACCTAACAGTTCCAGAGGTAGATGTAGTGGAAAGTCGACTAGGGTAAATCTCGTATGGTCAGGTAGCGCGAAAAGTAATGGTGAGTGCGCAGTGGGTGATAATACTTCGAGTTCTAATCGAGTCTTGCCCGGGACAGGTACGGGCGCGGAGAGTAGGCGGAGAATCCACGTCTCTATTTCCTTTACGTCGTGAAGGACTATCGTTGGTGTGTTGTCGTACGCTTGTCCGGTCAAAACTGACCATACTGTATCCCTGTACAATAAATAAATTGTTTTAACATGTTTCGATAATGCTGAAAGTAGTTATACACATTTAAATCTGATATGATCTGATTGAAACACATGAAAATTACCTAAAAATTTGTCTAGACGCTCCTACGCGCCGCGGACTGGAAGACTCGTTACAGGCATCTATTAACCTCTTGAGGATAAACAGGCACTCTCGGAATGTGGAAAAGAATGGGTGATGTGATAATAGGCAAAGGGATGTCAGGGAATGGTTTCGTATTCGCTGCAACAAAACAAAAAAGTTTTATTTAAAATTTCTTCAGAATATAATATACGCAAAGCCCGGAATTTTGGTGGCACTTTTGACCTGTCATAGTGACTTCCCACTTTTCGACTTTCGATATACATATATCGATACACAGTATAATATTTTCTGAAACTGAAATAACGCCACAAAGAGAACAGCATAAATACCACGGGACCTTGGGCACAGAATAAGTAATATGTAACCAGTAATCCAACTTCATACTAGAGCGCCCGAATCGACGCACGCACGCAACCACGCGTCTTACACAGCGCGAGCGTGGGAACTGCATTGTTTTGTCTAGCGAAGATTAGTTAGCGGCCATGTAAGACGCTTGGCTGTGTGCGTGCGTCGATCGGGCGCTCTAGTATGAAGTTGGATTACTGGTTACATATTACTTATTCTGTGCTTTGGGCTTTATAAATCAGTTCCGGGTACTTTTCTAATCATTTACCAATGGTACAGGTAACGCCACGAGAGTTGAGGCGAAAGATTAAACACAACACATAGCTACATAAAGTACTGTAGTGAATGAATGAAATGAGTGAGTGAATGAAAATGAATGAAATGAAATGAGTTATATGATCTTATGATAAAATACTTACGCAATACTATGCATATTATATTTTTTCATTTTTCGTATAACCTATTTTTGAAATAAAACAATTTGAAACTGATAAGAAATATTCGCAACAAATAAATCGGTGTTTCATAAATAGCTAAAAATATGCTTATCTGATTTAAATAAAATAGAGCAATAATTTTATTTTCTGTTTCGTTGAAAGTAGATGTATTTTCCTATATAAGTCTTAACGAAGTAGGTTGAAGAAATTTTTAACCAATCTTGTATTTCACTGTCGAGTCTATTGAACTTGCTATCGGTACGAATAAATGTCAAAATCCCGCCATCATTACATAACGTGTTGTTGTTTGTGTGCGTGACTTCAACTCTCGTGGCGTTAGCTATAGATTTGTTGGTGGTGGAGAGCTAGCGGTTCTCATTACCTGCCGATCCTGCTGGCGCGGGGGCTGGGCGAGTGCGAGCCGCCGCTCTCGGAGTCGGGCGCGGCGGCGAGGCGCGGCCCCAGCGTCGCGCTGCAGTCGCGCTCCGAGTCACTCGGCGCCACGTCGCTGCTGCTATAGTCACTGCAACATTACCTGCCGCTTCCTGCTGGCGCGGGGGCTGGGCGAGTGCGAGCCGCCGCTCTCGGAGTCGGGCGCGGCGGCGAGGCGCGGCCCCAGCGTCACGCTGCAGTCGCGCTCCGAGTCACTCGGCGCCACGTCGCTGCTGCTATAGTCACTGCAACATTACCTGCCGCTTCCTGCTGGCGCGGGGGCTGGGCGAGTGCGAGCCGCCGCTCTCGGAGTCGGGCGCGGCGGCGAGGCGCGGCCCCAGCGTCGCGCTGCAGTCGCGCTCCGAGTCACTCGGCGCCACGTCGCTGCTGCTATAGTCACTGCAACATTACCTGCCGCTTCCTGCTGGCGCGGGGGCTGGGCGAGTGCGAGCCGCCGCTCTCGGAGTCGGGCGCGGCGGCGAGGCGCGGCCCCAGCGTCGCGCTGCAGTCGCGCTCCGAGTCACTCGGCGCCACGTTGCTGCTCCTATAGTCACTGGAACATTCGCGCTGCGTTAGGGTGCCTTTCCATGCTGCGAGGATGTGAAAGCTACGCTACGAAACTATATGACCGTTTCCACTAAAGACTTCCACAGACCGCACCGCGGGGCGTGCGCGCGACGCCGACGGAGCGTCCCCAGCGAATCAGACTGTTAGCGTATATGTATATGGTTCAGTGTTATACAACGCGCTGGGCACGCTCCGTCGGCTTCGCGTGCACGCCTCGCGCTGCGATCTGTGTCATCTTTCTTACAGTTCGTTACAACTGGTGCGTGACACGCATACGCATCTGGTCTGCGGGGGCCTTTAATGCCTATGAAAAGTTATGGCCAGGCCTGTAGCCGGATGTGGGAATGTTCACCTGGAGAAGGCGGAGTCGGAGCTTTTCTCCATGGACTTGCGCCAGGACTCGCGGCGCAGCGTGGAGCGCTCGCGCGGCCCGGGCGCCGGCGCGCGCTCCACGCAGCGGTAGAAGTTCACGCAGATACCGTAGCGGGTCTTACCTGGAACAACGCAATACGCATTAGAAACGAACAATAAACTAGAGCTTGTCTAATTTAAAATGACGCGCCCCACCACCGCATTTACGCACAGGATTTTGAACCTATTGAAACTGTATTTAGGGCCATTTTCTACTTTCAAATCCTGTGCGCAAATGCGGTGGTGGGGCGCGTCATTTTAAATTAGACAGGCTCTAATAATAGGAGAAATAAAAATCAGTTCCAAGTGCGAACCGGACTCGTACATGAAGAGTTCCGTACAATGTTTTAAAAATATTTGTTACTTAAAAATATTATAGGTGGATCTAATTATAATAAACGCTGAAAGAAAAACACGTTTCTTGTATGACGACCTCCTTTAATTTATACTTTATTTAATTTTTAGTATTTGTTGTTATAACGGGCACAATAATACATAATCGGTGAAAATTTAATGTACATCTTCAGTTAATGCCATTTTGCCAAAAAAAAGTTAGGTACTTGTATGATGACCTCCTTTAATTTTAAATTTATTTTAAATTTAGTATTTGTAATTCATAATCGGTGGAAATATCAAGTGTCTAGCAATTACGGTTCAAGAGATGGAGCCCTGTGACAGACATACAAATAGACTGCGAAATCTCAGTAATAAGGTCCCGTTGCCACCCTTTGGGTACGGAACCCTAAAAAGAATTAATTTATTGGTTACTCGCAATAGCCTACTTCTAGACCTAGGCAACAATGTACCATTTGTTCTGAAAAATTTGTAATTCCTTCTTTTAGTGGCTGACTCACCCGAGTCCTTGTCTGTGAGCGTGAACACGAACGAAGTGGTGTCCCTCGCGGCCATGTGTCCGGGCGCGCGCCGCGGGCCCACCGACACGCAGCCCTCCGGCTGGCAGAAGTACACCATGTCCAGCGGCAGCGGGAAGTCATCGTGGTTGGTCAGCGGATACCGCCGTAGCAGTTCCGGAGCCTAACAGGGAAGATACTGACTATGAGCAAGGACGATAGACTGGATTGGCAGTCGCCATAGTACGGATCGGCCGCGGTTTTTGTAGTTCGATTATTAAATCTAGATGGCGCTGAAATATAGCCAGAGGCTTTAAAGGCAAAACAATATGACTACTCCTGGATATCTCCACTCCTGGATATACGTCATCTTTTTAAAAGGTTTTGTTTAACTTGCAATATTAGTATGTAAGTAAATTATCTTCAAATTTTGCAAGTCGGCTTTCGCCAACTTCCGCTGATAGGATTTTAAACAAAAAAGTGCCAAGAATTAGTTTATGTTACCTCGTAATAATAATAACTCATCACCTGTTCTAACATTTTCATAACATTTAACCAATTTTTTTTTTCAATCTTCCTCGTAATACCAAACAGGAGAATTATATTTATCCTTTTCGTCCCCGCTTTATTAGATTTTGCTTTTAGTGGTTGGATAAGCTCGGCTGTTGAAAAGGAACCTTTAAAGGGTTAAGGGATTACCTACCGCGAGTTTGTGGGGTCCTTTGAGATTCAGTATCTACGCGACAGATCATGGAGTGAAAAGCGTAGGTATCGTGTAACGTTTATACATTAATCCGAAACCGCGCAGATTAGGCATCACTCTATTTATCATACAATATGTTAAGTCAACCCACGCGCTAAGATCAAAAGGGGTGCTTTCATGTTTACAATTTTAAACAGAATCGAGCAGATAAAAATTACGTTACTTTAGTAAACAAGGCGGGTGACCGTGGGCAAATGTTTAATGTTTGACTTTGTGTCAGTTTGTTGGTTTAGGGTTGCGCCCGCTCGGTCTTTAAAGGGAGCGTTCCAATCTCGGTCAATAGGCCAAATTAACTAGTTCGGTCTTTTAGTTCCTTTAGCTCCAACCGAAACAAAGTTTGAGATCTGAGAACGAGTAAGTATAGGCTTGAGTCGGTCATGAACTAAGAACTAAAGGGGATGAATTGCTTGAATCTGTTTCTGTGGTCCAGAGATCGTTTTTGGTTTAATTTAGTATAAGCGCTAGGTTTCGTATTGATATTCATAATTTCTAAAACATTTAAATATACTGAAATATATAGCTACGTTCACTCCATTTTGCTCATACGAGTACGTTCACCGACCGATTTTCTACGAAGCTAAAGGAGCGGGGACCGAGACTGAGACTGATTAAGCTCGTTTACGAGGAACTAGTTCCTTTCGGTCGGTGGTGAGAATTCATTCCTTTTAGTTCTTAGTTCATGACTGGACCCCGTTATCAAGCGCACAGTTTGATGGCTACCTAACATTAGGTACTGATGTGCGATTTATATAAAAACTATTTTTTAAATTGAGCTTTTAGATTAACTTTGGAGTTCCCATACATAGCTACAACGTCGAGCCTTGTATAGTTTGTATTGCACATCACTAATGTTAGGTAGCCACCAAACTGCCCCTTTGACAAGGGGGTATATATACAGGACCGACTCAAGCGTAGTTGGTTTAATTGTTGAACTAACCTGAACCTGGGCAAGTCCTTTGCCGGTGGTGTAGGGCTTGGCCCCGACGATGGTCAGATAATCCACCAGCCGCGGGCACAAGTGCTGCTTCTGAATGTCCATCTTGATATGCAAGAGTTCGTGCGCTTCGCTTCTTTAAGCTCCAGGTTTTTCGAAACCATTGTATTTAATTAGGATATTGCTTGTCATAATTATCACTTTTAACTAAATTTCTGAAACAATAACAGATATTTAAATACAAGTTTATATAAATTACAAATACTTAGGTATAATTAATGAATTGATCATTGAAAATTGCTTGGTCTAATTCGACGTAGTAAATTTTAAAGTACCATAAAATTCTCATTTTTCAATTTAGACAATAAATTCACATAGTATTTTATACATTCGTTACATAATAGGGCTTCTTAAAGTTGAGTACCATAGCTAAGTCACGAGGCTATGCCGAGTGGGCTAAATAAGGTACGAGATTTTAAGACATAACTATGTAATGATTGTACACATTACATCTTGTACAAGTAAAAATACTGAAATTAACCAGTATCTTAAAATCATTAAATAAACATAGCACGAAAATTTCATACCTTTTACTATAAGTATTTACAGTTCGTTTAAGTAGGAAAATTATTGTTTTGTGAAAGTTATAGGTATTCAAATATCCGTAAATTATTTTACTGGCTGAAATACCTATCATCTTCCAATCAATCAAAATAGGTACTAACTTTTTTCACAATAAACGCTAACAAAAACACAAAAATAAAACATTAATGTCTCGAATTAATTTCCTGTAATAATAAACCAAGGTATTGAATATTTAACTTTAACAAATCACAAAGGAAAAACTGGCCGGGTATGAACTAATTTCAACCAATCAGAAAGCAGTAGAGCGTTTTTGTTTTTTGAAACTTTTCAATTCTATGTAACCTACAGAACTATGAATATGCTACAGAATATGCGGATTAAATTAGGTTCACGAGTAGAAACATTATATCAAAGACACCTACCATCTGCAACTCACCTACAATGTACGTAATCGTATATACATACCTAACTAAAACCACGGTCCTCTAACATAAATAATTCAGCATTTATTAAGTTTTATTGATTTTAGCTGCAATTAAAACGTATGAGCTCCTTGACCCATTTTTCGCCTTGACCCCATTTCCGCAGACCATTCCCGGTGGCCTCGGCAGGTGGCACGCCTGTCGTCGCCCAGGAGTCTAGTGCACTAACTATCACCATGAACATAAAGCAAGCATCCCTCCCTAGTGCACTAGTGCTTGGTTATTCAGGGATTAATGCTATGTCCGCGACATAACATAACCTTGCATGCTTTTTAAACCAGTAAGCGTGTACGTAGAGGGCGGATGCTCGCCATTGCCATAAATGTCAGTGTGCTAGAGCCCCACTTTTATGGTGTCTCAGACCATTTCACGGTATAGGCAATAGAAAAGCCCTCAACTTAATTACTGGGGGTAGCTAATGGAGCCGTAAGTATAATTGCGGGAATGTTTCATTTCAATGACTAATAAAGCAACGCGAGACCACACACCTTGGGTTTATTCCACCTTGCCTACTTTTCTCAGTATTCCCGTGTCTCAAACCGCAATACACCAGTACGAAAGAAGATTATCGCGACCAACTCTTGAGAATAGGATGCCGTAAATATTTCAAGGAAAATATTCTTGGGAATATATGTACATTACCTACCCACATACAACTAAATGTTACCGTTGAAAAGAAGGCTCTGTTCTTTATGAATGACGATATGAACGGCATGAATTGAATAAACGAACTACCCACGCGCCACGTCTTCGTAAAGTTTAAATAGAACTACAATTCAAATGCACCTGGGTGCCTTTAAGAGGCGAGTGTACAATTTTCTGCAGGGCCGACAACGCACTGGTATCGCGTAAAGCGCTGCGAGTGTCTATGGACAGTGGTGTTCATTTAACATCAGGTGACCCACTAGTTCGTTTGTCTGGCTTCATTCAAATAAAAAAAAAAAATAGCGTATTTAACATTTAGCCTTATCTATAAGTAACCTAGTTGAAGGCATATTGCTTCTATTGATTTAGTTACAATAAATTAATAAGTAACAAATACATAAGTATTACTTCAGCTAAGCAAGAGGAAAGATGTGTTGTTTGGGCCAGCCCTGAATGAAAATGATTGCTTTATCTTGTAATGAAACGTACCTTATCAAATTTACTAACAACAATCTCTTCATCCTCTTTCAATCTCCTCATCTCTTCAAGTTTAATAAAGACGCAACGTTGCGAAGTAATCAGACGGTCAAATAGGTAGCCAACTAAGCTAATAAGCCAAGACTGTAGTATTAGTTAAGTCTGCAGCGCTACAAATTCACGTTCATTTTCATTGATAGAGCAAAAGCGTAGTATTAACCCATTACTGAAATGGCATCCATATAAATTTAGCGCCATTATTGGACTTGAATGAGAACTATACGAGTATTTGTAAAGTGCTGCCGATGACGTGATGCCTGCGTTCATGTCGAGAGCTATGTATAACAGCTGCTATTAACATGGATTTAATAAAAGCGTTAATGGTCGTGAACGATGCCACTCCACTCTTATAAGCCATTTGATACCTATACCTGTGGCTCAGGAAGCCCACAAGTAATGGCGGTTACCACAAGGGTCTCTATCAATCAATACTTAACACGAGGGATAAAATATTCAGTGAACAATACAAGCTTTAATATAACCATGAAAGAACTCGTGGTTAGAACAAAATCGATTACAGAATACTTATGTCTACCTAATAGAATATTCGTTTGCTGTTGCTATTTACAAATATAATCAATCTCTTCCTATTGGTAATACCGGATACCTAAGACACAGAATACTTCATATTTGCATATGTACTTAGGTACGTCGCAAACAAATAGATAAACGAAACGGCCATACGAGTTCATCATCATCATTTCAGCCGTCCACTGCTGGACATAGGCCTCCCTCATTGATGCCCAATCATTACGAATGGAAGCGGTTTGCATCTACCCTGAACCTGCGGCCTTCACCAAATCGTCCGTCCATCTCGTTGGTGGACGTCCCACGCTGCGCTTGCCAGTCCGTGGTCTCCATTCCAGAACTTTTGGCCCCCAACGGCCATCTGTTCTACGTGCTATATGGCCTGCCCGCTGCCATTTCAACGAGCTAATCCGTCCGTTAACGAGTTATGTACATATATTTGGTATATTAATATATCCTAATACACATAAAAGAGCTGTCAAAGTGCTGATTGGTTTACACAACCCACGCAAATCCCTGCCTACAGCAATTTGTTTGAGGAACAAACAGACTGTGACAAGATATCGAACAAAGGTTTGTTTCTCAGTAACTCCATCCCTATTTTTAGGTATTTTCCTAAACTAATTATATCAAGGCTCGCGATCCACAGCGTAAATCAGCGACCCAACTCAAGTATTTAGAAATGGCCTCCATAGGGCCCTAAGGGGATAAAAGCGTGATCCCGAGCGCACTGACATTTATTATAACTGTTTAGAGCCGGGAGAAACACGTACAATATGGCAAGTGAAAATGTAAGCCAGCCTAATATATACTAAAGCCAAACTCAAGAGTAACTGAACCCCTTAGAACTTTGTTACTGTCACTACTTTAAAACATTTCAAATTGTCCTAGTAGGTACTGTATTTAGTTTTCTATAGTAGGTAGTAAGAGATTAAGCTACTTTTGAGCTTGATTGTGCCAACTAATGTCAGCGGAGTTTTTATTTTTAATTTAATGTAACTAACACACAGATTTCTGTACCATTTCATTACGCAAAACATGGAAACTTTAGTACTTAGATAACAAATAACTACCGTGTAATATACATTTACGTGTCTGTATATACGAGTTTACATAAAATCCGCCTATTTTTGAAGCGTTCACTTCCAATAACAACATATCATAACCATAACAGACGGATCTAAGGGAAAGAAGAAAGTATGTACCTACCTACCGAAGTCGTCAATACTAAAGTAGGGATATCGTAGAATAAGTACCTACGCCAAGTCAGCCACCCGTCGTGTACCTATATTGCTGTCGGGGATGTCTCCCGCAGGCCGTAAATTGGAAGAAGGTTAATAAAATAGGTATAAACTCGTAGTTACCAGTCAGTAAACTGTGCGTCATGATTCAGCTGGCAACTGTGTAGCGTGGTATTGCACTGAAGCTCTGCAAGGCATACCGAACAGTTTCACTGAACGCTGCGCTAGTATTGGCTGGCATACTCCCTCTCGACCTCCGAGTCCGCGAGGCGGCCTCGCTTTATGAGGCCAAGAAGGGGGTACCTCAGCCAATGCTCCGGGGAAGGGAAGTAGAACGGATGGCCTCGGCTTTGGAGACTCCGCACCCCGCCCACCGCGGGGAGCTGGAGTTGGTGAGCTTGGCAAACTGTGCGGATGTTCGCATCTACACAGACGGGAGCAAGATTGAGGGCAAGGTGGGTGCTGCGCTATCCATATGGACTGGCGAGGCCGAAACCAAAACCCTCAAGCTTGCTCTATCGTCATACTGCACGGTTTACCAGGCGGAACTCCTCGCGCTGTGCAGGGCGACTGGGGTTATCCTAGGGCATAAGGCGGAAACGTTCGGAATCTACAGTGATTCTATGGCGGCTCTCTTGACCATCAAGAACCACGGCTGTCTCCATCCCCTGGCGGTGGAAGCCAGAAGCAATTTGAGAACCTTGTCCCTTCAGGGCAAGGTTGTCAAATTGTTCTGGATTAAGGCCCACGTGGGGCTGGAGGGGAATGAGAGAGCTGATGGTTTGGCCAAGGAGGCCGCCCTAAAATCCAAGCGGAAGCCGGACTATGACCTTTGTCCGGTCTCATTCGTCAAGCGATCCATTCGTATGGACACGCTTGATGAATGGAACCGGAGGTACGTGTCCGGGGATACCGCAGCTGTAACAAAGCTTTTCTTCCCCGACGCAGTGGCGGCGTACAAAATAATCAGGAAGATAGAAACAACAAACATCCGGACTCAGTTGATGACGGGGCATGGCGGGTTCTCCGAATATTTAAACAGATTTAAATGTAAGGACAACCCGTCGTGTATATGCGACCCAGATATCAAAGAAACAATGCCGCATATATTAGTTGAGTGCCCAGTCCATAATACTGAAAGAGTTCAGCTTGAGATAGAGCTGAGCATAAAATTGGAAGCATGTAAAATAAAGGAACTTATGTCGGCCAAAGATAGGGACAGGTTCCTACAGTATGCTGAGAAAATAGTAGAAAGGGTGGTGTTAAGAAATAAAACAAAGAACTGAAACTATGCTTTCACATTATGTTGAGCATAAGGTTTTTAAGCATGGATATGCATGCATGCATGGGCATGGATAGGATGTTGTAATGTAACTAGTATAAAAATAGATATTAAGAAATTTGTTATAAAATATAGGCCTAGATATATGATATAAGTTTTCTAAAGCTGTAACTAAGTCCAAGCTGATCAAATGTAACCTAGTGTTAAGATGAGCTATATTATTAGATATCGTAAAAAAAAATTCTGAACTTTGGAGCTATTTTGTTTAATAAAATCCCCTGTGTTCATTATTTTCCCAACAATAAAAATAAATAGATTAAGTAGATAGTCGGGAGTCCCACCCGGTAAAAGAGTAAAAGATGATGGACGAAAGAAAGATCAGTATGAAGCATGAAAGTGCGAGAGGCATTAAAGCGAGAACTGGTATGAATGAGTAATAGCTAAACGAAGGCCTCGAAGCATGTCGAGGGAACACAGAGAAAAAAAAAAAAAACCCGTAGTTACTGTATTATCAAAAGAGGTATTTTACTCTAATGGTTTAGGTTTCTGCCTAAAAGAGTGCCCTTGTCGAAACCTCACAGGGTATCAGGAACTAAAATTTGTTACTCGAAAACTTTTCAACAACTCAATCCCGTTAACTCGGAGTTTGTTTCTCTGGCTTGTTACACAAAACTTTGCTCGTTATCTACTTTATCTGTTACACAGTAACAAATTTGCTTAAAACTTTAACTAAAATATGTACAACGTTACTAACAAAGCATCGCATTAGAGAAATTTATAGTAGGTACCTAATTGGAAACTAACCCAAACTAAAATTATTTAACGCTGTTTACTATGCGGTAGAGGCGATGTAATAACTAATATTTTATGTATTCAGAGGTAGCGGCTTGGTTTAGGTATCTACAGCCATTGTCCGTCCACTGCTGGACGTAGGCCTCCCTCATATTGCGCCAAAATTCGCGATCCTGGGCTTCCCTCATCCACCCATAGCCAGCTGTTCTCCTAAGGTCATCAGTCCAACGTGTTGCAGGGCGTCCCACACTACGCTTTCCTAAACGTGGTCTCCACTCCAGGACACGTCTGCTCCAACGATCGTCAGTTGTACGGCAAACGTGACCAGCCCATTGCCACTTCAGCGTGCTAATCTTTCGGGCTATGTCAACGACTTTCGTCTTTTGTCTTATATGCTCGTTGCGGACCCTATCTCTCCACGGGATTCCGAGCATAGCCCTCTCTATGGCACGCTGAGCGACTTTGAACTTATGGACTAGTCCTCCTGTGAGTGTCCACGTTTCTGCAGCGTAAGTCATAACGGGTAGGACGCACTGGTTAAAAACCTTAGTCTTCAGGCATTGTGGCAGGGATGACGTCAAAATATGACGAAGCTTCCCAAATGCTGCCCAGCCCAATCGAATCCTTCTATCGGCTTCTTTCTCGAAGTTGTTTCTACCAAGCTTAATGACTTGTCCTAGGTAGACATACTCCTGAACAACTTCGAGGGCCGAATCTCCGACGAACAAGGGCTCAGGGATGACGTGATCGTTGAACATGACCTTTGTCTTGTCCAAATTCATCCCAAGCCCCACTCGTCGCGAAGCATCATTAAGGCTGTTCAGCATTTCCGCCAAATCCTGCAATGATTCCGCCATAACAACTATGTCATCGGCAAACCTGAGGTGAGAGATGTACTCGCCGTTTACGTTTATGCCACGTCTTTTCCAGTCCAGTGTCTTAAAGACATCCTCTAGTGCGTTAGTGAATAGCTTAGGGGATATAACATCCCCCTGCCTCACTCCTCGACGCAACTGGATGGGTTCTGTCTCCTGATCCTGTACATGGACGGACATCGTAGCGGCATCATACAGACATCTCAGCACCTCAATGTAACGCCAATCGACTTGGCATCGCTGCAAGGATTCCAGAACCGCCCAGGTCTCGATGGAGTCGAAGGCTTTTTCGTAGTCCACAAATGCCAGACACAGGGGCTGATTGTACTCGTGACTCTTCTATACAATCTGCCGCACTGTGTGTATGTGATCCACGGTGCTGTAGCCTTTTCGGAACCCGGCTTGTTCTGGTGGCTGGAAGTCGTCAAATCTTTTGGCCAGACGATTCGTGATAACCCTCGAAAACAACTTGTAGACGTGGCTCAAGAGCGAAATCGGTCTGTAGTTCTGTAAGAGCAACTTTGGTTTAGGTACTCGATACATATCAAAGCACGCTTGAAAGAAAACATTGACTAAGCGACATTTTGGGCTAAGTAGAGTTAGAGCTCTAAATGTAAAAACAGAGTGTATTTACTCTAACTAAATAGCCCAAAACGTCGCTTACCACAAACTTGATACGTCTTGCCACCAACTTCCAACGCGGTCAAGTGCAAACATAACACTTTCAAGAGTGACAGCATGGGCGGATTACATCTAATTAACGACGACTTTGTTAGTATTAAAGCTAAGGAGTCCGCAATAGTTGAATATAATATACTAATAACTAAACTTTTTAAATATTGTTACATCAAAGGCTCTGAGAAAGAACAAACAATACAGATAGAGAACAAGCCAAGCCATTATACTTATTATGGAAATAAAGATATCTAATATTGATAAGTTCACTAGAAATTTTAATAGGTAACTTGATTGATTAGATAATAATTTATAGCAAAGTTGTTGAATACATAAGTGCCTGCACAGAAACTAACTAAAATATTTGACTTGGTTTTACATGTAAAAAGTTCTCAGATCTCACCACTTTTTGTGGTGGAAGAACTACGTTGCGAGACTTGGCATTTTTTAATTTTATGTTTTTGATGGTATTCCAATTTTTCTACGAATAATAGGTACTTATCTATAGATATACTGACGCTGTATGGGGAAATCACGTTTTTTTACACGAGATTGACGCTTTGTAGCGTGAAGGTTTTTTTATTGGGTTTTATAGCATCGCTCTCCCTGATTGGCCATTCTACATACATACATATTGCTACATAGCAAAAAGGGTAGAAAAGTATGGTAAATAGGTAGCGGGACAGAAGGTTCCGCCTCAGGCTCAGTGTCCTAAATTTAGATCAAATGCTAATAAAAGGTTAATTAAGGATATTCAAGCTGTATTGGGTTCAAAATTTCCGTCTAAGAGCCTAACTACAGTCAAAACCGTTTATAACGACATTCAAGGGACAGCAATATTTGGTCGTTAAACATTTGGTCATTGTAACCAGTGTTACTTTGGTATATAAGATCGTGTTGGGTTTTTGTTCTTGGTCGTTACATCGAATATGTCGTTGTAATTGGTGTAGCTATAAAAGGTATTGACTGTATATATGCTTTTATTTTTCGTAGCAAAATTAATATTTAATTTTATATATTTGCACCACCTGCTGTAATATATTCCTTGTTGTCATTCTTTTGTAAAAAGGTTGCCTGCAATGGAAGAGATTGCTCTGAAGCGATAAGGCCGCCTATTGCTTACCGTATATATTTTTTTCCATGTACTTGTTTTTCTGTATTGTTTTCTTTGTGGTGGACAATAAAGAGTCATTGTATTGTATTAGATAAAGAATTTTCTACATAATGTTGCAGTCCTTTATCTTCGATAGAGGTACATTGGTCGTGTATGAGCATCAATTTATCGGATAAATCATGTGTCTGCTGACGGTTTGAAAGTTGGACCTAGATTCTATACATATTTAAAACAACAAAAAATAGATTTATGATATTGATATCATAGTAGGGGCAATGTCATAAATAAGTGGTCACTTTTGTACCTTGTCACTTTAACGTCATGTTTGAAAAGCCATACGAAATTATGTAACGACTGTAAGCGACAAGGTAAAAAAGTGATCACTTATTTATGACGTTGACTGTACATATTTCTAGAAAAAGAAAGATATTTTTTGCGAATCAGTGATTTCTGGACTTTTCATATCAAGTTTCATAATTAAATATCAACATGTTTTGATCCCCAAGGTTCTTGTATGTTTTATCTTTAGATCGTGTGATTACGGTTGTAAGCCACCATATCCCTAGGTACCCATTTCTTTTTAATTTAAATTAGATACCTCCACGCGTTGTCGAGAAAAAGGGTTTTTTTGACAGACAGACGGATAACAAAGTTATCATATAAGAGTTTCTTTTTGCCGTTTGAGGCACGAAAACCTAAAAAAGGTAGCCCAACCATACTGAAACTTTCTAATAGCTAACTCCAAAGGATTTTCTTTTCTAGCATACGTAACGGACAATGATACTGCTTTTACTAGCCTACCCCACCATTTATCCTAATCAAAAGGGTATACCTACGTATGTGAGCCGCATACATAATTTAAGAAAATGTAAATACAGCTCCACGAGCAATACGGAAGTGTTTTAATGTGACCTTACACCTTGCTACTTTGCAATAGTCACAAAAGTAGAGCTTACCTACCTCTACTTACCTACAGCTTTAGTAGTACAATTAATTTATTATTATTATAAAGAACTCTGAGTTTCCTTAATTCACCGCCATCATAAAGTTATCAATATAGTCTAACTTACGAATGTTACGATCTTATGGTGCAAAAATAAATGTGCCGAAATTGTACGAACATTCCAAATTGCAAAAAAACACTAAGCTAACGCAAAAGGAAAGCAGACGACTAATATTTTAGCGCCTGCTTATTAAAATAAGTTGTACAATTTTACGTAATTGGAAATTAAACCAGGAACTGGAGAAAATTCGGTACTTATATACGTACCTACTGAAACGTCAAATTTGCATTTGCCGATATGCAAATAGCGTTCCATTAAAGTAATCGCACCGAACCAGCATTTTGTTAAAGTCAATGCCGTTACAGCAGATAACACTGAAGATAAACGCACATGGCCTTTATCCTATCGAGCGCGAACTTTTAGTCCAGTCAGCCACTAATGCTAATAAATATAGCATTTTCTTTATACTGAGGTATTTGGAGGCGTGCTAGCGGGGCATGGTAGCGGTTATTCCGTCTCTCAAGAGGGTGGTAGTTTCGAACCCGGACTGGAACATCTATTTACGAAATTCAAACGGCCGAATACCTATTGAAAGCGGCCTGTGCTCAAGGGATATTTCAAAATCATTCAGCTACCCGTACTAGGCAATGATAAATTTTATTCAAACGAGATACCAAACTTCAAAAGCTAATGATTATGTCCAACATATTAACTAGTGCCTCTTTAAGCAATATAAGACGATGTAATATCGAACCAACAACTTTTAAGTGCCAAACGAGACTTCCCAAGTTTCATACAGCCATAAAGCTTTTAATCTTCGTGCTAACTTATTTATATTGACCTTTTATAACTTTCCATATTAATACAAACTTAATATAGAAGTTCGGAGCCACGATCGGCGAACGCCTCGGGAGTTACGCCCCGCACGATTCGCGTTAGATTAGAACTCAATTAATGGAAAGTTAAACTCTATTAGTGTGACCTTGTGTGCACTTAAGGCACTACTTAGCAGAATTGCAGCTATAGTAAGCTCACCGTATAAGACTCCTCTAGGCTCTAGGAGCTGTCGATGGAACCCGTGAATATCCCTACAACAATAAAGCTACAGTAATTATAATCTAAATTTGCTGCACACGTAAAATAAATACTTTCATGACATTCTTAACCAACGGCGGTCCCTTCCTTTCAGGTGCCAATTATACCAGTTTTACACGCAGCCAGGCGAAATTAAACAATCGATAAACCCATTAAAACATACTATAATTAAATGCTGATTTTACTGCGATATGTAAACAGATTTTCACCAGGTTACGTCACCAGCACGTCAGCACATGACGCATTTCAACCACTTTCAGCCCACAGCCTGGCTTCGAAAAAGGGTGGAAGTAAAAAGCAAGTTGAAATAACAGCTGGTGTAAATGAAAATGGAACTTACCTAGGATATATTGCATAGCCTTCGGGTTGCACTATTTGTACATCGTAGGAGCGTAGTCGAGTGTGGAGTATTCGCGAGGGTTAGTAATACGAGATGTAGCCGCGTAGTGCATATCGCGGGATGGCGAAGGCGAGGCGAGTGAGGCACGCGGCATGCGCGGCGCCCACGCTCGATATTGCCCGCCCCGCGCCGCGCCCGCCGCCCGCCGACCCTAAGGGCTGATACAAACTGCGTAGGCATTTACACAACGAGCAATTTACATTGCGAGCTGCAAAAGCAAAAGCGAGGTTTAAATCGTATTCCAGCGCGCAATGTGCTTGATACTCGAACAAGTTTCTAACGTGGTACAGATCAGAGTACCAGCCTTAAGGGTGTATTAGCTGTCTCTTTGAGCCGTGATTGATAACGAAACAAAATATAAAGCCACGTTGAAATGAAAATTTGGCGCGAATTAAAAATTAATACGCCGTGTCATCTTATTACCTTCGGGATTCGCAATTCGACCATTTCGTAAAAGGGATAAAATTTTCATAATATAAATGAATTTTAAAATGTAGGTCGTATTTTTTTCACGTTGCATGTAGATAAATTCATTGTTTAATTTTGTTCACTTATTTTTAGGAACACACTATTGAAAAATTAACAACTATTCGCAATTTCATTCGGTCGTACAAAGTTTACCTACCTACAGCCAATAATTCCACATGGTGTTGATCAATAAATAGCTTTGGGCAACAAGGACGCAACACGTAATTGTTAAATTTCCCGCTTCATTCCTACTTAATTTGCCAATTAAGACCCTTATTTGCCTGTAAAGCACTAGCGGCAGTAAGGCATGCCACAGGTTGCGGAAGGACCTTGGTGAGGGAAGTGCTACAAGTGAAAAGAAAAACACGTGGTAATAAATAAAACTCGTTTACTGTGTAAAACGTAATAAACATACAATGACTATTTTTTTTCATTTCACTTCTATTTGCCAGTATCTTCTTTAAGGGAAACCGTCCTGTTGAAAACCATCTGAAAAAGAACAAAATTATGTTTTCGTAGAAACACAAATGCGATCTTTACAAGTATTAACATAATTATTTTCATGGGACAAAAGATGCGAAAGTATAAAAGAAAGCTTGTCAAACCTTAAAAGAATGTTTCCATGTGATAGATGATCATTCATTTTAGGGGTCCTTAATCAATTTAAACTTGTTATTTGCGCGCTTTAAGATTGATTTATTTATTGCTAAAATTATTCCTCTACACATTTTTTTTTTAAATATTTTAACTAATTATAAATTTTAATTAGTTGTGTCCGACGACATCGCCTGTGTATGATTTCTTTATCGTTATCCCGCTATGCACTTTACTGAGATAAAAATAATCGTATATCATAGCCTGGATCACCTATATCTAATGGGCAGAATTTTATCCAAATCCATTGAACTAGTTACGCATGACTAACAATCAAACAAACAAACTTACAATACTTACTTTCATATTTGTAGTATAAATTAGTAAGGTCTAATTTTATTTGCATCTGTATATATTTTTATAAAACGACTTCCGCCAAGTCGAACTAGCTGCGAGTATTATATTTCCACTCCTAAGAATAGTCTCATTGTAGGCATATTTGGGCACATAAGGAAAACTTACGTTGGCGTCGTTCGTGTCTGGGTCGACGGAGAAAAATCCGATTCTCTCAAACTGGAATTTGTCGTACACTTTGGCACCTTTGATGGAGACGTCCGCGTATGCCTTTACCATTTTCAGAGTGTCCGTGCGACAATCCGATATAAAACCACCGGGAACCTCGTTAGGGTCTTCTGGATTCTTGTGTTTAAACCTAAGTGGTATGACAAATAAAATATTAATCGTATAAAATATTTCATGTTTAAAATGTTTAGTTAATCTCATCATTATCATCACCATCTTCAGCCTTATATACCCCACTACTAGGCACTAGTCTCCTCTCAGAATGAGTGGGCTTGGGCTGTGGTTTCAAACCATTGAACAGCTTCGCAGGTGTTACTCGTGACGTTTTCCTTCGCCGAAAAGATCATAATAAACTTCAAACTGCGGAACCTGGGCCCGAATTCGAATCTATGAGCCTGTTAGAAGTCATGCGTAGGTTAAAAGACGACTAGACTACTACCTTTTCATCTAACCTACCTAAGAAAAGTAAAATGAAAGGGCAATAACAATTCAAAAAGGTTACTTACTTGACTACTTGTTAATTGTTGCTTAATGAAATAGGACTCTAGATGTAAATTATTTAACCTTTTGAACGCCAGCGTCGGCTATAGTATAGACGACAATACGATAGTACAAAAATTAACCTACCCACATCCGCATAAGAATCAATTTTGTTTGTAACAAAAACGATGTGTAGCGTTCAAAAGGTTGAAAGAGCAAAATTATGTAAATTAAAAAATTCACTTTGCTTGCTATGTTTTGTAGCTCTCTAAGCTTTAAGTTTTCAAGGTCTTTATTTTTAAATTCTACACTCGAACAAACTAAATAGGCTTATTTTTTTTTATATGCTGCCACTTAATTATTACAAGCTTTTATAAGACTTCCTTTAAACTATCAATTCTTATATATCTATTTATTTCGGCGATCCTGGAAAAGTTTCTAACGATTTCGATGGAATTTGTTACGTGAGGTGTTCGCACTTTTTCGGGGGAGAATAGTCGATCTAGCTTGGTCCTATCTCCAGGAAAACGCGTGTATGCGAATTTTAGTACGTGCGAAGCTCGGTCACCCAGGTACTAAATAAATAAGTTGTCAGTTTCAAATCTTGTAAGTCGAATCTCACCAACTTCCAGTGGTTGGATAAGCTTGGAATTTAGTACGGATATGAGGACTGGATGAAAACACAAGTAGAATCAACAAAAACAGTCAGCAAAAAGATTTTTTTTTTCACCTAAAATTTATACTACTGTTGTGCTTACAGGACTACTTGGTACTTACAGTGGTTCGTACAGCCTGACCTCTACAGTAACGGGCTCAGACACCCAATGAATAAAAGCCTTTGGTTTGTCGGCTGACTCGGCCGGCTCCGCTGTACACTCTACTTCCACCACTTTGCCGGCATTGTCGTGGATCAATTTGGACACCTAAGTAAAAAAAAAAAAGAAAAATCTACTTGAAATTTGATTTATTTGAAAATTGAATTTGCTTTGTTTTTGGTTATCAGTAATCAGATTTACTAAATTCGGTCATTTGAGGCTGTGGCAGCGAAAAACTCAACTGAGGGAGCAAAATCGAGATTTTTGCAAAAATATCAATATCTCGAAAAGTAGGTAAAAGATTTCTACTAAACCTAAAATGTGATATTCTGGTAGGTAATTATTAAGTCAATCAGCCGTTAACGGTTTATCGTCGGTTTCTTGGAAACCCTGTATACGTTTCACTGCAGCACACAGGCCTCCTCTCACAATGAGAGGCCTTGGGGTGTAAACACCACACCATTCTTTTCAGATTTCAGATTGTCCAGGTATCATCACGATATTTTAATTCACCGTAAAGCTCATGGTAAATTTCAAATGTAATTTCGCAAATACTCGTAAATTCGGAAAAGCTCAGAGGTGCGAGCCTAGGCTCGAACCCACGACTTTCTGCTTAAGAGGTAGGTACTATGTTAAACCACTAGAACACCACGGACGGCTTACTTGCTTATGGTTTGTTTGGAAACAAATTGTTGTTGCTACAACTTCGGCTCTAATACTTTGCATAATCCGATTAAAATCCAAAATAATCAACTGGATTAAAGAGACCCTGTATTTTACTTGTAAATTCATGTTACTAACCTTAATGACGTATCCAGCATGCCTCAGGCCAACGGTTTGAGTGGGCATCAGTCGTCGGTAGCCTTTCTCGGGCTGCTCCTTGAAATCAGTGGACTCGATGTATAGCACCCTGTTAAGGACCACTTGGTGGGAACCCTTCTCCGGTTCGTTTGGGAAATCAGGGACAGTCACTTGAAGAGGCTTGTCGCTCGGGAAATTCGTAATGGTAATCTTTAGTGGCTCTAAAACTACCATTACTCTGGAACAAAATAAAAAACTAAAATCAAAACGTTTATTCTGCAAGTATTTAGGCCACAAAGGGCTCTTCTGCATGTTACTTTTTTAAACTACCACCGCTTTCGGAAGGGCATTATTGCCAAGAAGAATGCGCCGCATATTAAGAAACTTGGCAGAAAGTCATCTTTTCAACCGATTAAATAAAAGATTGTTTTTTATATAATGTACAGAAACTTGGCTTGGCTGCTCTTATTGAATTACTTTTATAACGAACTTCGAGCTTACGTATTATGAGAATGTGCTAATGTGCCGCTCTCGCACGGCTAACGCTTTGTACGAGAACGGTATAATTTTACTGATTGCGATACGCTTGTTACGTAGTACGTGAGAATTTTGTAGACACCACAAAACTGCTGGATTAGTATACGTAAAAAGGTTCTCTAAATTATTGCCCGAAAATGGTATTGCCAATAATGAAATCGCAACCAAATTTTGCCATAGTTTCATCTCACCAAAAGATTATGTATCAAAAAATTTCGTTTTATTTCCCATCATCACTGTACTTTTGGTCTTTTTTTGGGTTTCTTTCACATTTCGCAAATTTACAGGCAAACTTTAAAAGGTGTAAATGGATTTAACCCTTAATAAGGTAAAGGCGATTAAGCGACCACATGCATTGACTTGGAAATTCAACCTTATTGTTAGTAATAAGTTACAATATCCATTGTAATTATTGAAAATACTACTAGCTTTAAAAATATCCTTTTTCAGGTATGTATTCGATAGCTGCTTTTGACTCTGTGGTAGTATGCCTAAATGGGGCCTTAATAAGGGTTGAAAAATTGTTCTCCCGGAATTGCTCAATGAAAATTAAAAATTACAATAACACTTAGCGTGGGTGAAATGGGCGGCCCATGCTAAAGTCAAAATTAAAATAAAATCTTGCTTTAAATTAGTCTTAAGGTCACAGCGTAGCACACATATCAACTCGGAAAAGAATGGTTTAGTATTATTATTACAACGAGGCGATTATGTTACGATTATGTTGCTATATGGCCTGCATTGCCTTTTCAATGAGCTATTCCGGTTGGCTATATCGGCAACCCTGGTTCTTCTACGGATCTCCTCATTCCTGATTCAATCTCGTAAAGAAACCCCGAGTATAGCCTTCTCCATAGCTCGTTGAGCGACTCTGAGCCTATTCATTAGGCCTATAGTGAAGCATCACGTCTCTGATTCATATGTCATCTCATCACTGATAACACACACTGGTTAAAAACTTAAGGCACTGAGGTATTATGGACGAAAAGATATTGGTTATTGTCATTTAAACATGAAACTACCGTGAAACTCACTCATAGTGAAAACATACGGATCGCTCACGTCTTAAAATGAGTTTTAGTGTGTCGTCGAGCAGCCGTGCTTGCAGAGCGGTAGCGTGTAGTGCACGTTTGTCAGCCGCCGTGACGTGTGACTCCGCAAAGAAGGGCTACGGATAAGCCCGAATCATGTCGAGTTCAACCCGTTTTAAGACGTGGTTCAATATGGTTGTTATCCTATATACAAATAAATAAATATACGCACCTGGGCGCGCTAAGGTTGAGCGCGTCTCTGGTGGCAGCGTCCAACATGGTGGGGTCGACGGCGCCGAGCGCGCCCGTGACACCTAACGCGGCACAGAAACTGTTGATGGCAGCGGCCGGCACGCCGCGCCGCCGCAGCGCCGTCAGCGTGTACAGACGTGGGTCGTCCCAATCTACGGCAAATTGACTGTGTTCACGTGACGTTACGTCAGTGATGATTAATGAGCGGCCGATGGATGCGATATGGTGACTAAAGCATAAGTTGGATAAGATTTTAATTAAATTTTGAGCAATTATCTTCTAATAGTTAATTGTAAGTTTTCAGCTCAAGCTATTAATTGTACAATACAGGGAGTAACTGTTATTGGCCTTATGTATCAATTTTAAATTAGAATAAGTTTGATTGTACCGCTGTTGTGCTCCTTAATAAATAAATAAATAAATAATATATATGAACTAGCTGTTGCCCGCAACTCCGTCTGCGTAGAATAGGGGTATGAAAAATAGCAGACCTACCGAATACAGAGAAAAAAAGTTTTATGAAAATCGGTCAATCCGTTTCGGAGGAATTCGATAACAAACACCGTGACACGAGATTTTTATATATTAGATGATATATTATGCAGTTTTTGGTATAAATAGGTATATCAGTAAGTACATTATTTTGTACATTAAGAAAGTACTGGCTACTTGGAAATTGTCACCTTTTCAGGCTTAATTGTAAAGTATTATTTTACGAATACGCACCTATTATATCTGTAGATGTAGAGACACAATTTTTCCCTAAATATGTAAGTGGATAGTGAACTATAAAAGGATTGAAAATTATCTTATATAGACAAAAAAATATTATTATTAATCAATCTCTTTTTTTTAAATCAATTGTCGTCTTATCCATATTATAATATAAATCTTCCCAGGTGAATTTTTCGCTTCGAGCCATTACATTAAATTTGAATCTTAATACTATGACGATACCGTTTGTTTTGAAAGATAAGGGCTCGAAGCGAAAAATTCACCTGGGAAGATTTATACTATACCTATATTGTTCGACATTATTTTGATGTAATTCGCAACCATCAGCTGCCCATTAGTGCAAGTATGGCAAAGGTTGTGTACACATACGCAGCCACGTGAATGCCAAGCAAATCAAAGCTGCATATTTACAAGCACACGTATTTGAAGTATCGTACTCCAACTGCGAGGTGTTTCATTCGAAGACAAACCTAACTCACGCTTCTCCACATACCCTACAATTTGTGAGCCCTATTAAGGAAATATTTTTGTATTCAGATTCCTTAAATATTTATCTGTGTTGTTATTATTTCACCATAAGTCTCCAGGTTAAGTCGATCATTGACATGCTTCAGGCCATTTCATTTAATAGCATTGCTGCTACGCTCTGCGGCGCGGGTCAAAAACCAAATAATATGCGCTTAAACGACACGATAAAAAGTTATCGGACGTAGAATGCAACGTATATATAATCTACATGACATTAGCGTACAACTTGGCCAAAACGTTAATTTAGTCAATTGGGTATTACAATAAATAACGGCCGTTAGTTTAATTGTAATTAGTAAATAAAACGGAATTTTACATCAAAACAAAATAAGTAAATATTAAGCGTGCTGATTACTCAGGGTATTTTTCCACCAGAGATGTGCTATGCTACGTTGCTTAGATGCGTTTGATATCCACAAATCATGTTCGTTGGTTCACATAGTATATAATAGCACTGGTGGAAATAATACAACTAAGCTAAGTATTTTTTCACGACACTGCTCGAAAATGTGGCCATAGATAACCTAAATCCAGTACACAAAACTGCCTATATATGTACATTTAACAGCTGAATCATTTATGGCGCGCAAACACGACAACAATGTTACACTAATCGAAAACAGGTCGTATCAGTATATGTATTTCATAATACGATACGACTTTTTTAAAGATAATTTCTGAATTTCATTCCCGGCGTGCTGAAACGACCAATCAAAAGTAATCGTCTGCTGCATGTGAAATTCAATTGACCAATGAGAATGCGTCATTCATGACTTTAATGAGGTGTTTTTTTTCCTTAAACGCATAATATGCACAAAATGCTTTAATTTTTTTAAGTATGAAAAACGCCACAGCATTAAACTTTTTAAGCGCTGTAAGGTTAAGGTTTTTATTTTTTAATTATGTGGTTTTTGATACTGGCCACTAGGCCGGTAAGGCGACCGGCGACGCGTCGTGACGGCGACTAAATCAAACATAGTTCGAGTTATGTGAGCGGCCGTAGCGGCCGCAACGGCCGCTCACATTAACTCTAACTATGTTTGATTAAGTTCCCGACCGACTGAAATGACGCAGAACACTAAAATCAGCTTTCCAGGGAAAAACATCACAATGAGTTTTAACAACTGCCCCCATGCAAACATTAACATAAACTTTAATTAAATATTTATTTTTATTATAAGAAACGTTTTTTATTTCCTCGCATTAGTCGTGAAAAGCACAATGTTTAGTCTCGGCCAAAAGTGCAATAGATGGACTCGTACTTTCGAGGGCCTCCGCTACGCGTCGGCCCTCAAACAAACTCGTCCATTTATTGCTTACTTTCCAGCCTCTACAACAATGTACTATATATCGAAAGATGTGTGCTCTGGATCTTTCTCGAACAGCTACATACCTTAGCATTACTGGAAACGGTTACATAGTTTCGTAGCGTAGCTTTCAGATACTCGCAGCACAGCTGCATAGCACATTTCTGGCACAAAAGCACATTTATGCTGATTTTCGTTCGTGATGAAGGGCTACGGATTAGGCCGAAACATGTCAAGCTAAACTCGATCATAGACGTGAGTTATTCGTATTATTTCACTACTTATGCTGATGTTCGATTTAAGATGCTGATACACTTGAGCATTCACTTGTAATGAGCATTCTAGTAAATGTTACATTACAGGTAAAAGCTCACAAAATATAAGAAGCGTTTTAGCGAGCATCCTAGCGAGCATTCTAAAAACGGCGAATGCTCGCTGTTCTGTTCTAAGTGAATGCTCAAGTGTATCAGCACCTTCAACTTCTTTGAAAAAGATTATTAATTTTTACCATTAACGATTCCTTCATCAATAAGCTTGGCTATCTTTCTTTTAGAGACAACCGTGTAGTTGACGTTGAGACGGCCGTACTCCCACTGCACAGGGCAGTAAATACCGAGCGCGTTGCACAGCCAATAATACGAGGACCTGCGAAAAAAATTGTGTTAAAGATGCGGAGAAATCAATTCCAAATAACCTACTCTCCAACTCTGATGTATTAGAGGTTTATTTTCACAGACGATTTTAAGGAAGCATATTCTCATACAAATACACTGGTAATAAGTATCAGATATGCATGTTAAATGTAGTCTCTTTTGGGACACATGACAATATCAATATCATAGACGTTTTGAAGGAGCACAGTAATCTATATAATATTTGTTATTTATTCCGGGAGCTTCGAAACGACTTTAATGATTTCAATGAAATTTGCTATGTGGGGGCTTTCGGGGGCGAATAATCGATCTAATTTGACGTTATCTCTGGGATAACGCGCATTCTCGAGTTTTAGCTCGAGCGAAGTTAATAATACAAATCCTAAATACTTATATTTGACGACTAATGTGATCTACTATGAATAAAACTATAGTCCGACAAGCTCGTGCGCGGCGCTCAGAGGAACCTTGTCGCAGGGAGCCTCTGCTGTCCTTAACGAGATTGTTTTTAATAAGTGCGGCAAACGCTGACTGCGACAGGGTTCCGCGGAGAGCCGCGCACGAGCTTGTCAAGGTATACCAAAAAACTATGCCTTACCGTCGCGACTGGAACTCCTTAGTGCAAAGAGAATGAGTGATGTGTTCAATGCTGTCACACAAGCAGTGTGTATAATCGTAGGTAGGATAAATGCACCACTTGCTGCCAGTGCGATGGTGAGGTTTGAACTTTATCCTGTAAGCCACTGGGTCCTGCTTACCCTCTTCAAGGGTGATTTTCATCCTGAGCGTGGCTTCTCCCTCATCAATTTTGCCGTTTTTCATGTCCTAATAAATTAATAGTAAATTGTACAAGTGCATAAAAATTTTGCCCGAGTCGTTTATATCCGCCTGAATCGCAGGGAGGGTTGATAGTTTAGTCAAGTGTAAAATGGGTTTTATGAATGCCTTATAATTCTGTTTTTCACTTGAAATGTACACTAACAAGCTTTAATTTCATATTATTTGTTTTACGACCATGAGAGTTTATTTCAAAGAATAAATTTAACCCATTAGTGTGTACAAGAGGCAACACTGTCTTAAAAGTTAATTTTCAAACATTATATTTTAAGTAAATTCAAAACTTATAATTTGTGCAGTACCTAAGGTTTGAAGTTTTGTCAATATTAAAATTTAGAAATAAACTTTAAAGACAGTGTTTAATTTTGGACACGCTATGCGTTAAAGGGTTAAGTCCCCCTTATGTTTTTGGTGTATAATTAATTACATAGAGATAAATTAAGTGTTTATGATACCTCAAACAGCTGAAGGCTCTCTTCAATCGGCCTGTTTCTATATGGGGAGGGTGGAGGATTAAAGCCTTTGATTTCTTCAGACTTCTGATGGCACACATAAGCCAAGTCTTTTTTTATCAGCTGGACCGCCCACTCATAGAGCTGATCAAAATTGTCAGAAGAATGAGTGATTGCATGAGGTTTGTATCCTGAAAGTACACTTAATTTTTGTAAACAGGTACTCAACTGATGACTGATATTATCTGGACAATATTGCTAAAATTTTTACTGCAGATAAATCTTTTGTTTTCTTTTGATCAGAGGTATTTGCTATAGAGTTCTGTTAGCATCTGAGTACACAAAGTATTAAAATAAGTTTTCTTAGCCGCTTCTGTTTAGCAATATTGAACATAAGAACTGTTTTATCAGTGACTGAAACAGTAACTACACCGGGGTGACAGAAGCGGGTTAGCGGGGGAGAGGGGGTATTGTGTATTGTGGAAGCTTAGCGAGGTATGGCGGAGAGTTTTCTGTAAGCAAGCAATGTTAATTTATATAAGCAATTGGAAGACTGAATTAAACTAAACTGGTAAAGTGAAGAGCGAGTATTATTTGGCTAGTTTTAACAGTTCCATAATCATAATAAATCAGAAACTGTCAGATATCCGAAACAGTGACCAAACCTGATAATTTCATATCCATAACTTAACCCACGTTTTGAACTTAACTTCTAAATTTATGTATAAATATACATAAATTTAGAAGTTAAGTAAAATAACTTACCCAACCATTCCACCATATCTTTAATCCCAACAAAGAACTTCTCTTCCTCTTTCTCTGGGTTTGTGTCATCGTATCTCAAGAAACAAATGCCATCATGAGCTGCTGCATAACCAAAGTTAATATTAATAGCCTTAGCATGGCCTATATGAAGAATCCCATTGGGTTCTGGAGGGAACCTAGTTCGGACCTTTCCTCCAGTTATTTTTAGATGTTCTTGGAGTAACCTCTTAGTGTCAGGAGTAACAACATAGCCATCAGACTTATAGTTTTCACCAGGCGCATGGAATGGCAGCTTTTTCATTAAGTCATGGATTGAAACTGCACTGCCAATCTCTCCTCCAAGTTCAGCCTTTTCTGGTTTGGCAGCAGCTGATTAAAAGAAAACGAATACAAATAACATTCTGTTACACTAAACTAGATATATTGTATTTACAATTGATCATTGTAATTTTATTTGGTAATAAAATAATAAGTAGACATAATAAATTTTGTATTACTTTAGTGTTATTCTCTGAATTGATTGATGGAATTCTTTAAAGCAACAAATTACTAATTTTAAATTGACGTCGCCTTTGTTTTCTAATATAACTAGTATGTAATGACTCAATCAATCATTTATTTGCGATAAAACTTACTTCAATGCATGCAAATACAATTTTAGATGAGACACAGAATATTATTTATATTACGAATGAAATTAGAAAATTAATTCTATCTAAATACAATGTCAAAGATAAAATTACATTAATAAATTCAATTCAAATACATTAAAATAACAATATAATCAAATTAAAAAGAAAGAATTAAATTAAAATTAAATTAGAGAAAACCTAAGACAAGTCAGATTTGATAATCAGAATATTGCATACAGTGTCAGGACTATTGAAGCCATGGCGGAATATCATATAAAAACTCTTACTACAGTTAATCCTTAAGTCATTTGATGAGAACCATGTAGACAGTTGAAACCAACATTCTTGCATTTTTGCGTCCAGTTTGTTTTTACTTTGACCTTTGATTATAATGCTTGTGTCATTTGCATATAGGTACGAGGTCCCGTTGGATAGACACTGTGGTAAATCATTGATAAAAATGATGAAAAGTAGAGGGCCCAACACGGAGCCTTGAGGAACAACATACCTTATGAATAACTAAAACATATTCTATCTAACCTGTAGCCCCTAGATTATTTTGTAAAATTACCTTTGCTGTTATCCTTTGCTGGTTTTTTACCACCATCAGTAGCTTTACTCTTCTTTTCAGGCTTGGGAGGTGGGGCCAGATCAGCCTCAGTCTTAGGGCCTAACAAATCAAGAATCTGCAATATGATAAAAATAATAATAATATTAATAAGACTCAGTGATTCTTTGGCAATATTTTTAGAGTTACATAAAATGTTCTTATATTTTTTAAATATCTTTCTCAGAATAACAGCATAAATCAGTCAAATTGAAATTGGGTCAATATTTTTATACTACAGGTATCACATCGGAACATAAAATCAGCTGAATAAATACAGTTAATCAATGTAATAGTATTGTTCCTGCCTAAAGAGTTACATTGTATTATTTGTTCAGTAGTCTGAGTTTGACGTAATATAACTTCAATTCACTTACTAATAAATTAACAAATTTTTGTAAAATTTCTAGGTTCATACCTGCACATCAACTTCATTTTTGATGGCTTTGCCATCAGCCCAAGGCAAGTCTGCCCTCACAGCCTGCATTACAATACCAGAGTTAAAACGGTATCTCTTGAGTAATATTTCCTCCTTGTATTTCGCCATATGCTTCTCTACAACTTGTTCTACTTGTTCTGGTGTCACTACAACTCCCACACCGCACGCCTTCTCAAATGCTTCATTGTCTATGTTAGCTTCACTGACATGGCTAAGAAGGTATTCCAGAGCAGCGTCCACTCGGAGTGTAGAATCCAGCTTACCATTTTCAATAAATTTACATACGAACGGCAGCTGGTTTGCAATTTGCGGCTTTATTTTAGTAGCAAGGTGGTAGATCAACATGCCGGCGCCTGCTGGTAAACTCGGTACGTTGACCTGAGCAAAAGAAAACTAATCAGTAACGATGTTTCCATTTAACATACACTCGAAAAGTATTTTGATACCTTACCTCGTTCAGACCGGCAAGTAAAAACTTCGAAACATTTGCGTTTTTCAAAGTCTCCTTTGCCTTTTGTTCACTTAAACCTAAAAGCTTGAACTTTTCTATAGTTTCCTCTGGCGACATGTTAAAAATAAACCTACGTAAGCTTCTGCAACTTCAAAAAGTGAAATGATCTTCGAAGTGCTGTGAGTGCGTGCCTATCCTATCAGACTATGGCATGAAAGTGACATTGACACTATTGACAGTGAATGACGTTTGCGTGACAGACGACCACGACTACGCATGCTACGCAGCTAAATAAAACTGTTCGAGGTAATAAAAAGTGTGCTAGAATGGGTACTATAATTTTAAAGTTCAAGATATAGCCTTTTTGCACCAACTTTCCGACTTACATTAAATTGGTGTAAAAACATAAGCTAAAGCTGATTTTAGCGTTTCTATCACATTTCATGAGTACGATTTCCCAGCCATCTATCGAGACTTCATCACATCACACACTTAAACTTCTCCTTTACAAAAACGTGACTCAAACAATCTTCCCCAACAGTTCCCCTACTCAACAATAGATGGCATGATATTAAAGACAGTATCGCATCGCATCGAAATTGTTTTGGTTACGGGCCGCGTGAGGAGGGCCACGTGTTGCTCTGGAATTGTTCTTTTAAAAACATTATTTTTAGACCTCAATGATGGTTTTTCGAAAGTAATACAATTTACATACCTATATCGTTACCACCGGCGTGGAATAAACATTTTTTTAGCTTTTTTAGGCTCGCAGTTGGTGTACACTGTACACAAACATAAGTATAGGTAACGCCACGAGAGTTGAGGTCACGCACACAACAACACGTCATGTAATTACAGCGGGATTTTGACATTTATTCGTACCGATAGCAAGTTCAACAGACTCAACAGTGAATTACAAGATTGACTAAAAATTTCTCCAACCTATTTCGATAAGAATTATTTAGGAAAATACATCTACTTCGAACGAAAATAAAATACTTTGATCTATTTTATTTAAATCAGATGAGCATATTTTCCGCTAGCTAATGCCGATTTTTTTGTTGCGAATATTTCTTATCAGTTTCAAATTCTTTTATTTCAAAATTAGGTTATATGAAAAAAGAAAATTTATAATATGCATAGTATTGCGTGTTTCATCATAAGATCATATAACTCACATTTTCATTCACTCACTCATTTCATTCATTCTCTACTTTTTTTGCAATCAGTACTTTTTATAGATGTGTGTGTAATTATTCGCCTCAACTCTCGTGGCGTTAACTATACAATTTGTGTGTATGATGTACATAGTTTACCTACTTATTGTCTACGCCACGTAAAAAATTAGGTAACAAGTGTGAATCGAGTTACTCCGGCGCCACGCCACTGATCTTTACCTAGTCAAATTCAAGCGAAAACCTAACCCTTTAGTTTACCTCAACCTTAATAAATTCGAAATCTGTCTATTCATTTTAGGCGCTTATAACTCCATAATATTCAAATGAACATGAGATGGTGGCGGTAATTCAAGTTGTTCCATTTAACCGTAAAATATCACGCAATGAAACGGGAACATAAGTCGCAACGAATTATGCAAATCGTGTTAAGTTTACACCCTGGCACCGACAGTTCAGTGGGCTGACGAGGTCTCCCGCTTCTCTAATTATGCTTTAAATGTCATTAATGTTTGATAGCCAAGTGTTGTAAACTGCGGTTTTATTTAAGACGATTGTTTGTTTCAATTTAAGTTCCGTACGCGTTTTACATCGTTCCATTTATTGCTTCCACGCATTTTCATCTCCTTTTATTGTTCAAGTCGTCAAATCAATATGAAAACTAAACTGAACCTTGAAAAGCACGTAGTAAAGTTGAATTGGCCAGATTTTCGATTTTGAGATACGAGCTTTTCCCAAAGTAGTGACAGTGAAAGTATTTGCCGCCTGCTGGACATAGTGCCACTTCAATGCAGCGTCATTTTCATGGATTAAAGCTTTACAATACTTACCTACTCACTTTTACCCATGGCTGCGTTCGCGAAACATATTCATGGGAATTGTTCAGAATGAAGTAAGTAAATTGTGGTCTTCATTTACGATCTATGAGAAACACCCCTGCAAAATGTCATGACTCTAGTTAGATTAACTTAGTTGGGATTAAGTACCTAGTACTAGATTTTTCATGCGCACATTCAACCCGATCCCGTGGCGTGGGTGCTATATAGAAATAAAAAGTTGCCTCAAGCTGTGCTGTTTCTAAAATCCAGCTATCTGCCTACACCAAACATCATTATTTAGGATTAGGCCTTACCAAATTAATACTACCAACTAGGTGCTAAGTTATAAATTATACCTCAAGCTAGAACTCAGTATATTTAATAGGGATTTTTAATTCATTATCATTTAACATTTTGTGGGCGTAGGAAGAATATTAGTTAGGTACACGGCAAGTCGTATTTTTTGACAGTTCCTACATCAGACAAAAAACAATAAGGCTGATTGTCGCATTGCCTTTGTATGTGAAATTACCCTTAGATGTTTTAACTGACATTGAACCATTGTACATTGAATTGTGGTAAAGGAATTTCTTGGCCGACTATACGTCTCCACTTATAGTATAAATCTTCCCAGGTGAATTTTTCGCTTCGAGCCATTACATTAAATTTGAGCCTTAATACTATACCGATACCGTTAGTTTTGAAAGATAAGGGCTCGAAGCGAAAAGTTCACCTAGGAAGATTATAAAACTAAATATAATTTATTGAATCAGGCGTTACTTTGCGGAGGTCCATATTAATGAACTGAAACAATTACTTTGCTCACCCGCGACCTTACGATAGTTACGTTTATGTAAGAAATGCGTGTTCATGCAGTTCCTCCACCTCCACACTGTACGAACACACACAAATCACACAAACCCAACTATCACCACCACCAAACTACACTGACGCGTTTCGAACTCAACCAGAGTTCATCTTCAGAGTACCTAGGTACCACAACCGTACCCTTATGCTACCAAGTGTTAGACTGAACAAAATCAAATCAAAAATCAAATGTAAAATAAAGTTAATATGTAACCAGTGGTTTTATTAATGGTTGTTACGAGAGGGAGGCAAACGAGTGGCAAATGATCACCATCGCCTATGAATATCAACAACTCAAGGAGAGTCACTGATCGGTTGCCAACCTTTAATTAAATGAAGTATAAGCCCTTTTCTTAGAGTCCCCGAGGTCATAATTGTCTAAAAACACTCCTGCCGGAAGTTGATTACACAATTTTCACTGTACGTGACAGGAAGTGCCGAAGAAAACGCACAGTGATAGATCGCCATTCATCAAGATGCTGACGATGGAACTTGGACTTTCGGCAGGAGGTTCGTCGGCGAAATTTCGCAGCAGACATTAAATCAGACCATTCTTCGGAGCGCTCGCCGTGGTAGAGCCTATATAGAACACACAAAGAGAACGTACGTCCCATCGCATGCACCCCGTTAAAAAGTTTCAAGATTTATCCGTTAGGTTTTTTTTTTGATTAACTGACCAGCGATTGACCCCTATATCTCACCCGATGTAAAACGCAGAGGCCAAATATATTACACACATTAACTATCACAGTGCCTGTAGAACGTGCGTGCAGGGCTACTATTTATTAATAATATCAAACTACTAACACCTGCTAACATAGCTGAGTCATTTTCAAAAAATTTGTACACAATTAAGGGATTAATTAAAAACAAAATTTAATTAATTATTTTTGTGTAACGGAGTTACCCATATACTTCGTATGACTAACTTTCGTTACACAAAAATAGCGATCGTGATTTTTGTTTTGATTAAGCCGTTTAACTATGTACAATTTTTTTGTAAACGATCCAGCTTTCTAAGTTAATTGTTACTAACACTAACACTATGATCTAAGTTATTCGAAATAAATTATATTATTATGATTATTATATTACCTAGTACTGGTTCTGTAACAGCCTAGGTATTCGCTCTAGCCTGGAAGAGCCCTACGTTGTATCTGCCCTGTGTTAGAGGTGACACGGTACGTATGTTAAATGACCACTAGGTAGAGGTAACGCCACCAGAGTTGCGGCCACGCACACAACCACATCTAATATAATGACAGCGGGATTTTGACGTTGTGTTGACGTTTAACGACAATACAAATTTTTTTGTTCGCGTCTCTCCTGTGGATTGTGGACATGGCAAAAGTTAAGGGTTTATACTATACCTAGCCAATATTTTTGTAGCCAAGTCTACTTCGACGTGTGAGACGAAAGGCCAACTTTTGGCCCATTTAAATAAACCTTAAGTTTGCTGACTCGGAGTTGCTAATTGTACGTCCACAGGGGAGACAACTTTTGTTTCTTACGATGTGTATGACCCATAAAGTATAGTACGAATTTTTTGAGGTGTCCCGATCTCGTTAGCAGCCCACATTTCGAACAAATTTGTATTCTATTATGTCCTCATTAAAATGAACAGAAATATAAGATAAAATAGCTCATTGAAATAACGACTTTATTACTTACAGTAGAGAGTTCATTTTCAATAAAACTTTGTTGGCAGATAATATTTTTCAATATTGAATGCGTCGTAGAAAAAACCAAAACAAACAAAGTTTCAATTAAAATGAAACTCTACTATAAATAATAAAGTCGTTCTTTCAATGAGCTATTTTATCTTATATTTACGTTCATTTTAAACTGAGGATTATTCACTTGAGGACATAATAGAGTGCAATGGCTTTGTTCGAAAGGTGGGCCTCTTAACGAGATCGGGACACCGAAAAATTCGTACTATAAGTACTTACATGTATACGTATGAAGAGTAGGATAACGTAATTATTAAAGCAGAATTCTCCTTTTTAGGGTTTTGACGCCACAACAGTAAAAAAAGAAGAGGCCATACTTTCAACAAAAATCAGTTACTTAAAACAATGGCTACAGCGATGTTTAAAATAAAGATAGGTACCGTAAACTGGGGTTACTTTCAACTGCAGGGGCTACTGTGGAAAACAGTTTTTACGCCGAGTCCTTGTTTTTTTAGACCATCTGTGGCAGTGAAATAACTACCTTGATAAATTATGTAACTTTTTACGTCATTTGCTCAATCGAGCTATGAATATTTGCGTTTTTATAACCATTTTAAATCTATCAAAGTAGCCCCAAAATTTCCTAAAGTAACCCCAGTTTACCGTACGCGCTTTCTTTTATCTATCTATCTATCTATCTAATCTAATACCTTTAAACGAGCAATTCTTGTATATATGTATATATATAATCAGGATCTCGGAAACGGCTCCAACGATTTCGATGAAATTTGGTATGTGGGGGTTTTCGGGGATGAAAAACTGATCTAGCTATGTTTCATTTTCAGAAAATCGCTTTTACTCGTGTTTTCCGGCTATTTTTGTTTGCATTAGAATATAAAGCTAAATTTCGCCGACTTCGAGCAGATCATAATGGCACATTAGTAATCGGGTGGTCGCGGATCCAGCTTCATGAAAAAAAACGTGGAATCGAAGCGCCTCGGTTCGATTCCACGTTTTTTTTCAAGATTTTTAGTTTTTTTTACGTTTATTTTTCATGAGAAAACGTCAAGTTTCTTCTTTTGTGAGAAAAAGTTACTTTTTTGTGAGAAAAAGTTACTTTTTTGTTAGAAAAAGTATTATAGGGAACGTGCAGTAACTATAGGCGGCAGCACTAATGCGACAGAAGAGACACTATGCGGACAGTAAAACAAACTTATCAAGTTGGCAGCACCGTCTATGTGCACGTTCCCTATTGGGAGCACAGAACAGGAAAAGCCGGTTGTCTGTAAAGTCGGCTTACGGACGATATTTTAACGTGACTCACCCCCCCCCCCCCCACCCCCTCCGGTGTTTTTGGCAAATATCTTGAAAACGGTGCATCCTACGGCAAAATCAATTAAATTTTCATCCCCCTTTAATACCCCCGCGCTCCCTCCTCCGCATCCCCTCCCCCCTCTCCCCCCCCCACCCCTCCGGTGTTTTGATCTCGGAAACGGCTCCAACGATTTCGATGAAATTTGGTATTTGGGGGATTTCGGGGATGAAAAATTGATCTAGCTTGGTCTTATCTCTGGGAAAACGCTTGGTACCGAGTTTCTGCCCGAGCAGAGCTCGGTCGCCCAGGTACTGTACTTATTATGTGGTTTAGCGATTTTTGCAATAGCCATTTTAACTTTGTTTCGAATGAGACAAATTGCAGCTGGCCGATTTTTTTAACAAGGCTGCTGCGATACGTAGGTAGTAGTAATAATAAGCAGGTAAAAGGATAATACTACCTACTTAGTACCTGTTGTGAGTTTCTCTTGCGTAAAAAATGATTCAATTACGAAGGACGTGCTGCGGTAAGAGATAAGGTCGCCAAACGAGACATGACGACAACTGAGAAACATAATCCTCATGTGGAAATTAATCTATGGTTTCCCTGTAATTGCCTATGGATATTGTTTCAAACCATTTTAATGAAAGTAAATTCATCTGCACCAAGAATACATAGGTGCGTAGCTGAATGAAAAGGTTCGTCACTTTTCGACCTTAACTCGTTGACATAGAGCTGAAAAGTGACGAACCTTTTCATTCCGAGACTGTACCTATCTACTAAACCGTAACTAGGTAGATAGAGGTACATAACTTATGTATGCAATAAGTACCACAAACTGTTACCTAATAGATTTAATGTTTTTAAAATTACCGATTCTCAAGCCAATCAAATTGTATACTTTGTATTATTGCAGGAGTCATGTGTTTCTCACGTATAAGTGTAAGGTAGATTGTCACCTACGACATAGCAGCCGTTTCATTTTATGCGTAAGTAGAGAGATTAATGGATTAGGTTACGCATTAAACAACACCTAATAAAACGAAAGCTCTCTTGTAAACAACAGTCGCAGATTACGGCATTTACGGTTTTGTTGCACAACTCGTACTAAAACAGGACTGTTAAATATTTAATTACTTATTGTACCTACCCCTTTGGTAGTTAGTAGATATTGATATGCAAAAGATACCTACGCCTAAGAGAATTGTAAAATTAACATATTATGTCTGAAAAAATTTCGTCTCACCACATTAAATAGCAAACCCAGCGCGTTGATCACCACATCCTGAGGAGTTTATGTGCTTCTGTTGCCACTTCCAGTTTATTAATGTACCTACAGATCTTATACACGAGATCATAAGATCATAAGATGTATAAACACGAGTCGCGTCAAACATTTTTCCATTAGGTACCTACCTAATCCCATGAAAGTATGACCTGAATCTACTTGCGTTATTTTGTGTCAAAACCCCGGATAAATATAAAAAGCCTTCGCTCGTTTCCGTAGATAAGTATTCTCATCACATTATAGCTTAAATAACAATTTAGGCAAGTAGGCGAACTTCTAACAAAAAGATACGGGTTATTATCATTTCGTTATTCATATAAAATATGAAAGTGTAGCGAACCCAATGTCGTTAGCAAATTTAAATGCGTGTTAGGTATTGTTTGTGTGTTAACAATATATACATTATACCTAAGGACAGTGTTATTTGGGACAGGATGTGTTATTAATGTTATTATTCATTATTTCATTCACAAAAGGCAGATAAAGCGTGAGAGAGAAACACCTGGCTGAGTATTGACGATGTATTAAAACCCATAAAAACACTAATATGTATACTTACTTTATGTGTATATTCGGCAGTTCTGTCCGGACATGCCCCGATAGACACTGTGACAGTATAGACACCTATGCAATATAAATACCGTACTGAATAATAACAATAACATAGTTAGGTATTTGTCGCGTTTCAAATATTACCAAATAACGTTTTATAGAGATTGCATTGCAAATGTGAAATGTACTATACTTATTTTAGCACGTGATCGCTCCAGCGTAGATGATGGCAAAAATATACAGACATCTCCATAGGTGTGAGAATTTGTCGCGCAACAGCACACCATCCAAATATACCAACCTACTATACCTGACATACACAAACGTGTGGCATTCCAATCAAGCTATTTTTGGCTAAGAGTGTCCATGAGAGTAAAACGTGGTGCTTACAATAGTAGCGTTCTTTGTCGACATAGAGATTGATAAAAATAGAGGCCACACAACTTGATGAAGCGCTTGCTGAGGCTGCGTTCCTCATTAGTGAAAATGATATACAACCTAAAAGGCCTTCCTGACCTCGGTCGTAAGTAGTTGACTGAATACTCGTCCCTTCTGGGGCTAAGGACGGTAGGCAATACAGTCACTTGCAGGATGGACGTGAAGGGGTCTAAATTTGCATAAAGATTTGCAGCCGAGTACCTACATAATCTCAATAATCCCACACTACTTAGACTTTACTGAGAATCTACGTAATTATATTCATATAAGTGCTACACAAGTTATAATTATGTTCTCACCTCACAAGCTCGGAAAGGCTTTCTTTCTCCTTTGAAATCTGCGTGGAAAATCCCTTTTTCGCCGCTAGCGTGAAAAAGATTTTCAATATTCGAACGTGACGATGAACTGTGTACCTATACCTAACTTTTATTTTAGTACTTTACTTACCTATAATTAGAATAAAAAAAAACCTAGTGACGCGTTCAGAAATGAAGATTATTATACATTGCTTATATAATATAACTCTATTGATATATTTTACTTTAATAAATAGGTATATATGTATGTACCTATATGTTTGGCGCTTACCGGATAATACTGTTCTGTATAACCATGTAACTTTGTTTTTTAAATAAATAAACTATAACTATAACTTTTTTAATTAATTTTAATAACGCTACTTCTAGTTTCATTAAATAATATAAGAGCGTTATTATAGTAACACAAATAATAAGTACGAACAAAATAAGTAGATTTATAGTGTAAATTCTGCACGAAAAAAAGTTCAACTAAGTACTGTCAACTCTAGTAATATTTATTTTAACTTTACTTACATAGGTAGGTATATCAAGTTTCTAAAGTTTTGAACTACAAGCTGTCTCACGCATAACATTCAGCAAAAACCCTTAAATCTAGAACCTGAATTTTTAGGTACATAGAAGTTTCCTTTATGATGAAGACAATGAATTTTGACATACTGTACGGATTTCCGACTGGGTATGAAGTTCTGCTATGTAGCCTATGTAAGCGAAGACGCGGGCTCAAGCTAGCGGATAATAAATTATGAATACGCCATGCCATACTATGGTAAAACAGGGATCGGAGCATATGATATTGTGTAACATCAATTTATACCCTTGTTTATGCAAATAAAAAAAAATGAATTTGAATTTTGAATTGAATAGTTCAAAACTGATTGATTGTGTGTGTGAGCTTAAAAATTGTGTTTCGCTCAGCAAACAAATCGTTTAGCGTCTCGTATCTACCTTGAAACCCACTGCTACGCTCAGGATTCTACTTTTAAACCAATCCTAACATCCTCCGCTTACTCGTGTTTCTATACTCGCGCCAAATATCAACTTTCCAGCCTTGCATGACAAATTTACAATTAACTAATTAAAATCATTTAACACCAAACCTACTTTCAAAAAAGTAGGTCAGATTGATTTAATTATACCTACGTTTAATTTCAGTGAGTTAACGATGAAACTATATTTGGTAAGGTAAATGGCGATAATCACAGGATACCTTAATGGCTTCAATGTTTGTATTATGGTAGATATTTATTCACAGCATTATTAAGGTAATTGATTGGGAAATAAATTGCTTTAGGTATAAGTATAGCTGGTACCTAACGACAACAAGTCTTCAAAATATAATATATATACTTAACAATAAAGAACTCACCTTCTTACTAGTCTCGATATGGAGCAGTTAACTAGTTATGTGGTTTTAGTAGTTCCTATAACAATATATTTATAAGTAGGTATCGTCGATAATTTAAGACTAGGTATGTATGTAGACGGTGTCGAAGAAATTGAATCTCATTCCAGGGTGGAAGTTTTTTATCTGTAGGTAAGTAAATGTCATTTTCATCTCTCATACTCGGAAAGTGAGGCAAATCATATCTGACATACGGGAAGATAACTATTATTTTCTTCCCTAGGGTAGATATGAATTAAAAAAAATAAAGGCATTGGCTGTCAATGGAACACATACGCATTCAGCCAAGCATTACGGCATATACATGGAATAATTAAGTATTGAGTTTTTTTTTCTTAATTAGTCATATTACATTTTTTTATAATGCCAGGGAAATATTATTAAATTAAATTATTAATTTACATTACTTTCTTATTTAGTGACTTAAACCAGAAAAGTTAGAAAATGTTAAGAAAAAAACACGGTAAACGACAATGTTATTGTCCACACAGCCTATCTCTATACAGCTTAACTCCTTGGTTCAAATTGGTTACTTATTTATTTTATAAATAAATTTACTAAAATACCTACTTTATCTACTGTTTTCATTGATTATTGTATTGAACATTCTAAATTTTGTTAAATTAATTATTCTTGAACAATAAACTCCATTGAAATATTTTACAACGATCATATTGACCAGTTTAGACATTTTTATTTATTTATACTTATATTTTCTTACTTTCCTTGTAGTCGAAATGAAAAGCAGAGTGTTTAACTCGGGAAAAACACCAATACCACCCTCGGAATATTGGCACCCTCGCTGTGCTCGGGTGCCAAGTAACCTCGTGTGATATTGGTTATTTTCCTCCCTTGTTGAACAATCTACTATTCTATCATCTGTCAACGATACTTTCGCGAAATTTGTTGTGAAAAGTTTTCAGCCTGTTAAGCGATTCAGTTTTCGTAACTGTACATGAGGTATACATATTTTATGTCCCACTACCCGTGCTTAATTTTTACATTCTTTTATTTTTTTGCAAACCCATCTTGCAGACCTAATCAGAATCACACACAGTTCATCTCTACCGTTAGAACTTCTACGTTTTCTTGCGCTCCGCTTTTAACTATCTAATGTCAAATTGAGCTCAATACTGGGATACGATAGTTTGATAGTTTGATCATAATATCGAGTAGGTAGCAATCTGATAGTTGGTATCAGCTTCCTCGTAATAATTTTTATGTTCGATTAGATTACAAGAGGCTTTATGTTTGTTACAGGAGCTTATCGATATCGATTTGGTAAAATGGTAAGCCTTATGTGTTACAGGCAGGCGTAATCGCCCTTTCTTTATAGAAGCTTTTATGATCCCGCCACCCTTTTCATACTTATAATCATAATCCCGTTCAGTGTTCAACATCGCCGATGAAACAAATGAAAATGGTAATTTTAATTTGATTTGTTTAAAAATTTGCGTAAGGTAAATGTATGTACCAATACTCGACGCCTCAACGCCCAGTAGATGACACCCATCTGTCACCTCTTTTACTATGACATAAGATTGAATGTGCCATGTATTGGGTCAGTGTCGAGCACAGGGACGTTTACCTAACGGAAGTATAAAAGCAGTCAGCATTAGTAAGACGTTTAAATTGGAACGACTTTAGGATCAATTTCAATTAATGGACGTTTCTGGGGCAGCAATTAGATAAAGATAGGTATAGGATGATTAGGATGTTAACTAATTTGAATAGTACCCTACGTGCCGTTCAGCCTATCATATAAGGTATGTACACGGAAAGAACATGTCTAGTAACTTAAGCAACTTTTAGAGTAATACCTAGAGGTTGCCGAGTTTAGACTTGCAAGAAAAGTCGTGCAAGTTGCATTACATTGCGAGACCGTAAAGCGTCCGAGATTGAAGCGCTCAATCGAGCGCCGCAATCTAATGCAACTTGCACGATTTTTCTTGCAGGTTTTCGGCTTAAAAGTTATTTAATAGTGTAAAGCAATCACGTCGTCGGATTTTAGGCACGAATTTAAAGTTAACATGGCTTAAAAAAAAATAGAAGGAATCCTACTACCTTAATTTAGAAACTTTGCATCTGTACTTATACCTACCTAACACGCGCTCGCATACCTACCTATATGTATATTCAGGCATAGGTACCTAAGTAGGTATAGTTAGAACAAAAACATCAGGCTTAATTCAAATTTACACTCATTAACTTCTGGAAACAGCTGGGTCCTCATTAAGCAAATGTTAATTTTAATTATAATCCTTTGTCCTTACATACTTAGGAAAAAATATGATGAAAAGTTTAATTTATCAGCGCTCTTTATTTAATGATGCACCTGTTCTTCCGATATTAAGTTCCACCTGTTTATTCTGGAGTAGATTATTCCAGTTTATTCCAATTTCCACGAGACACACAAAACAAATATCCATCCTGTAGGTGTACGCGGAGTAAACAACCGCAGATTTACGGAGCTATCAGTTGATACAGCACCTCGCGCCGCGACGGGTCCCTGAGACGCTCGCTTCCCGTTACTCTAAAAGATTATTTTTATTTTCGCCCCTAATAAAGCTGTATATTTATATAATTAAAAAAAATTGTGAATAAAGTAAGGCCAAAAAGGAAAGTTGCAGATAGTTTAATCCTCATGTGCGTCACCATGAACATGCTGCCAAAAACATAGTAAGTACCAACTTTCTTTCAGCAACGAAGACACCAAAAATGTAATGGTAGCGTAATTGGCATTTTTGTTCGTGGGTTTCGTGGGAGGGTCTACGAAAGTCAAAAATCAACAGGTTTCAACAACTGATTTCATAAATATTAACTTCCAAGTACGCACACACTAGATAATCAGAAATTAAATTAATTTAAGGACTGAATAGAATATTAGTATATATAGTTAATTATATCAGATTATAAACTAAATGCATAAGTAGATATAACAAGAATCACTAATTGTTGTTTTGTAAAAAAAAAATGTGTACTTATCAGTATCTTATGTGTGCTTTTCAGTAGCTTTTTTTTTAATAAATTGCTAAGAATTATCCACATCGATTTCGATTATCAATTATAGTTTGCGAATAACAGCAATAAATTTGATGATTTACTCAACGCGCACTTGTTGCAAATTGAAATACGAGTAGACATGATTTATGAACCTTGAGTGAAATTTGCGCCAAAAAGCCTGGGATTTTAATCGTTGAATAATATATTAATTGGTCCATTCCGTTGTTACCTATACCTATATGTATATTTTTCCAATTAACGAGTTCAATTAATCGAATTTTACTGAAGCGTTCGAAGAGTTGAAGCGTTCCGAGTGAACCAAATTGATGAACCATCAAAGGAGCTAAATAAAAAAGGTCTTTGTAGATACATAGGTAATTACTTTCGAGGAAATTAGCTGAATGACGAGGCTCTCGCTCCTTGAAAATGTTGTGATTTATTTCGAACGTTTTATTTCAGACACGATTTTTGTGAAAAATGGTTAGCAGAGGTAGTTCTGGCCAATGGAACTTGGATGAACGGTGGCGTCAGTGGAACTATGAGCATTACTACTTCGCCCAAGTCTTCGCTGGCCAAGCTCGGCCTCTACCCTAAGCCAAAACCATTCAAAATTATGGTATTGGGGCAATCAGGAGTTGGCAAGTCTGGTAAGAACAAGTCGGTACCTATAGTCTTTATTTTTAACCGGACGACAAAGCCATTGTTAATTAATACAATACATTTTGTTCTCTCGATATCAAATTACTTATTATTATCTTTGGAAAAAATGGTTAGAAAAACATTAGGTACACTATTAACCTATTTTTTACCCGACTACGGCAAAGCCAAAAGGAAGGGTAATGATTTTAACAGTAGGTATATTTAATTGTATGTTTAAGTATTCGCAGGAACTGGGCTTGTGGGGGTACAAGGGCATCGTTGTCAGTAGCAAAACATTAACAAATCTTAGGTTCGCCGATGACATTGTCGTTTTCTCCTCATCTGCATCTGAGCTGAGGTCAATACTTCAAGAGCTAAGCTCTGTAACCCTTCAAGTTGGTTTGAAAAAAAAAACTCAAGTAATGACCAACAGCACGGAACGTAAGGTAGAGGTAGATGGGCAGTCTTTACATTGCTAATAGATAAAATGAGTGTCAGGCGGTAGCGAAATTGAAAACTTATTATAAAAGCCATTATTTTATTTCTAATCTACCCATTGTCGAAGATCGTAGAGTCGATAATTGAGTTGATTTAAAGTAGTTCGAACCTTTTTACTGAAACTTTTTGGTCTGCGATTAAGAAAACACAATCTGCGAATAGAACAGAAAATAGTTTATTGTATCAATAATTGCTTTGTATTCCGATAGTGAAATCAGCTCAGTTTAAAAAACTAAAGACTAATTATGATTAAATAATTAAAGTTTTCAACCTAGTTTTATGAGGCATTTACACATCATTGATACCCGTTTAAAGCAGTGGACAAAGTACGCTCATACGTGCCTCTCATACGAACGATTCATTGTTGCAAGCTGTATCGTATGACACACGGTTTCCTCGACTCGCTCCACCGCAGCCGTATGTCACGCACGAAGGCCCTACAATAACTTTCAGCCAGTTACAAACTAAAGTAGCAAAAACTGGCCAATAGCGAAACGGGCCGGCAAGCTGAGAGTTCCGCATTTAAGCAAAAAAAGAGTTTTTAGGGTTCCGTACCCTTAAGGGTAAAAACGGAAACCCTATTACTGAGGCTCCGCTGTCCGTCCGTCCGTCTGTCCGTCTGTCACCAGGCTGTATCTCGGGAACCGTGATAGCTAGAGAGTTGAAATTTTCACAGATGATGTATTTCGGTTGCCGCTATAACAACAAATACTAAAAAATGGAATTAAATAAATATTTAAGGGGGCTCCCATACAACAAACATGATTTTTTTGCTCGTTTTTGCTCGATATTGATAACAGCATCAGGTAGACACTTGAAATATTCACAGAATATTTAATTATATATTGACTTTAAAAATACATCATTAAATTAAAATAAAAAAAATATTTAAAGGGGGCTCCCATACAACAAACGTGATTTTTATAGATAATTGTACGGAACCCTTCGTGCGCGAGTCCGACTCGCACTTGGCCGGTTTTAACCTTAACGTCCCTACACACCACATTCACCATCCTTTGGCCTCATCTGCACTTTCTATCACGTGAGATAGCGGCCAATCACGGGTCAGTTTTATGTAAAAAAGTATGCGCTGTATTAACACAAGCACTTATAATGAATCATAGCCGTTTTTAGATAGAACAATAAATACGTTGGTAAAACCGATTTCATTTAATAACTAAAATTCGGCGCTAGAACTACTTATATAAATCTCAGTCAGTCAGGCGAAGGGATCGACGGCGTGGGGTTAGAAAAAGCTTAGGGTTCTGTCCTTGAGTACCTACAGAACCCCAATAACGAAATAGTAGTCTTTATTTATTTCAAAGTTTGCTCGCAAGAATTAGGTGGGTTGTTTTGTTTGATGATTGGAAGTTCGTGTTCAGAATCAGTAATATATCGCGTTTATGTTTATTCAAGAAGTAATAAACTTGTCTTCATACGAACCTAATTTAGATTTTTGACTCTGCCACGATGAAATAACTTTCACGAGTTTCACGGGATGGCTTTCATTATTTTTAAGAAAGTTCTTACCTGTGAATCTGTGGCAGCTAGCTTCATGTCGACGTTATTCATAAATTATTTCCTAGAAGAATGTATTTTTGCTGCGTTTGTGCCGAAATTATAATATTGAAACATATTTTCCTTTGTCTGCACAGATATAATGATAGCGGGATATTTATAGTCGGCCTTTAGACCACCAAAGTTTTTACGATACAGCTAACGGCGATTTTATATCGGGCGGTTCATTTCAATGGAAGACCGATCGATCACCTAGTTCGAGTAACGTCAATTTTAGGAAGAAGTTTTTATGTTAACCCAAACTTTGTTAACTTCACTTGTAAACTAAAAAGTTTTCTCCTTTATTCGATCACTTTAAGTTTGTACAATACAGAATTAAGATTTTGCGAATGCATATTAGCTATCCCGAAATTTGCCTCTAACTACAATTAACTGAGAGAGCCGCTTGTTAAGGGTGCTGAATAGATAGTATAATATAGTTCTGACTAAGTTTGACATCTGCACTTGATTGTTGATTAAATGATTAATTACGTTGGGGAACTGATTGAGACGAAACACAGTCAGCATTAAATATACTCTTTAAAATCATTTATTAAAAACATTCTAGTTTTAAATGTAGAGTCGATACAAAATAGTTTTTATACGCTGCGTGGTTAGATTTATGATATGAACCTAAAAAATCTGCAGGGAAGTACTTACATTCGTACAATATGTAAACATTGATGTAATCCAAAATTAGGTGCTACACAAACACAATCATGGTTAAGTAACCAAATCAGACCAGACAAAGCATTTAGCATAACAATGTGAGCTCGGATTCGCTGTACTTGCTATGCGGGCGTCCGATAAGTTAAACCTTTTTGATGTTTATTGTGTCGACTGTACAACCCTTAAAGACCTTGTTCTTTACCCCAGTTAAGCAGCAAATTTGTTTACTTACAGCATTAGTGGTAAGATTCATTACCCGCCGCTTCATAGGGGAATACGATCCCAATTTGGAGAAGATATACGCCTTTCAAACTGTAATTGACAACGAGATGGTGTATTTTGAAATATTGGACTCTGCGGGCGATCCTCACGTGAGTTATGATTTTTCGCCAATTAATTCCTAGACCCTGTTACCTGGGTCTTATGCATTCTTAGCTGAAAGTAGATAACGAATTCTGACGAAAATATATCTCTTAGCTGAGCATTGTTAACCTACTTGATATTAAATTTTGAAATTTGTAGGCATTAGTTGAAATTTTATACGCAAGAATATCAACAAAATCTCACATTCGTCTTTTTATCCAAAAAAGTATGGTAGATAAGATACATTATTTAAAAAAAGTATCTCAACTCTATGGCTATTTTTATTTGGCAATTTTGCCATCGGTTCGATGGTCCTTGAAATTAGTTCCGATCCCTTCTGTAAAATTCCTTATAATAGGCCATTTCGATGTTTTTTCAGGAGAGCGAGTACACGAATCTGGAAAGCAACATCAGGTGGGCCGAGGCATTTATTCTGATGTACTCGGTCACAGACAAGTGCTCCTTTGATGAGTGCCATCGCCTCAAATTCCTAATCAACTACAATAAAAGACGTCGTCGGATTGCTTCATCGATGAAGGTTAATATTATTACCCGCTTAATTTATATGTCCCCTCGCAATTGCTGCGATTTTCGTTTCGATTCCTCGAATTTCTCTCACGTAATTGAGTTGGAGGACTTGCGTCTCTATTTATTGAATCATACATGTATGTGGAAATCATAAATTAGGTAGATAATTTAATACCATTGATCTTTGTAAAAGAAATATTTATTGAATCAGGCGTTACTTTACGGAGGTCCATCCATAGGTCGCGGGTGAGCAAAGTAATTGTTTCAGTTCATTAAAAGTAAATTAGTGGCTATTAATTAACAGTTATTAAACATTAACGGCCTGTTTCAACACTCTCTGATGAGTTACTGATATTTTATGTGACAGATATTGGTGACGCCTTCTCTGTTTATTTTATTCAACAAAAGAGGGATGGCATCACAGATATCTGTCACATAAAATAACAGCTTTGGTCTTAAAACCATTAAATTTCATAATACCTTATTCACTAATACCCCTAATTTTCAAATTACCATGGGCTCATAATGCCTAAAATTTAAAATTTTAAGAATGAGACAATTTGAAATTTTAGGTATTATGAGCCCATGGTAATTCGAAAATTCCCCAGGTATTAGTGAGTAAAGGTATTTTGAAATTTAGTGGTTAAAAGCCCAAAGCAAATAACAGGATTTTTTTGGGAAAGTTTATTTTTATGATCATTTTTAGGGTTTCGTACCTCAAAAGGAAAAAACAGAACCCTTATTGGATCACTTTGTTGTCCGTCCGTCCGTCCGTCCGTCTGTCTGTCAAGACCCTTTTTCTCAGGAACGCGTGGAGGTATCAAGCTGAAATTTATATCAAATAATCAGGTCTACTGTCCCTTGGAGCTGTGAAAAAATCAAACTTCTAAGCCAAACGCAATCAAAAGATACAGCCGTTTATGATGGAAATTTCCGCATATTTTCGAAACTCGCAAGGGAATTAAAACCTACAGGGTACTTCCCGTGGTCTCAGAATCTTGAAATTTGGTACGAAGCAAGGTCTTATAGCACAGATAAAGGAAAAATTGCGAAAAGCATAAATTTTTTGTCTGTCTGTCTATATCAGTAACCAATCTATTTATGCCGCAAATTTTCGACACTCGCAAGGGAATCAAAACCTACAGGGTACTTCCCGTGAACTCAGAATCTTGAAATTTGGTGCGAAGCAAGGTCTTATAGCACAGATAAAGGAAAAATTGCGAAAAGCACAAATTTTTTTGTCTGGCTGTCTATATCACTATATCAGTAACCATCTATTTATGCCGCAAATTTTCGACACTCGCGAGGGAATCAAAACCTACAGGGTACTTCCCGTGAACTCAGAATCTTGAAATTTGGTACGAAGCAAGGTCTTGTAGCACAGATAAAGGAAAAATTGCGAAAAACATAATTTTTTTTCTCCATCTGTCTATATCAGTAACCAATCTACAATGATCCCACACTGCGCACATTTTGCTTAGGAGCAGGGGTCTGCTAAGACTGGATGTTCATAGATAAATATAAATTTGTACGGAACCCTCGGTGCGCGAGTCCGACTCGCACTTGGCCGGTTTTTTTTTCTAATGGTAATTAAAGCTTTTGTAAAGTCAGGCTTCATGAGGTAGTTAGTTTTTACGGGAATCGCTCCAACTGTACTAGCAGATAACGGGCAAAGTTAATTAAATCATTCGAGTCATTGAAACTGCCATACATAATTAATAAATTAAGTTCTTTAAAACTATTACTATTTTAGTAGTGGTAGAGCCATGTTGTAGCTAGCCGCTGCATCACGAATGGGCCGGCTCGTCCGGGGCAGTACCACCCTCTCACAGAAAACCGGCGTGAAGCAGCAGTAATCCTGTTTGCGCACGTCAGTGAGAGTGCCGGGGGCCCAATACCTCACCCCTTCCCTCTCCCCCTCCATCTCCCCCTTCCCCTATTCCCTCTCATTAAGGGCCGACAACGCACTGGCATCGCGTAAAGCGCTGCAGGTGTCTATGGACAGTGGTGATCATTTAACATCAGGTGACCCACTAGTTCGTTTGTCTGGCCTTTCAAACATAAAAAAAAAAAAAAACTATACGAAATAAAAAATTATATTAAGTATGTACATAATTATTTCATTTAAAGTAAAAATTAACTTTATTTTTTGTTTTTATTTATATTTGGAGCGAAGCGAATTCTGAATAAATTTACTTCTTTGCACAAGATTTAGGTTATGTTCTTATGTTTCATTAATGAAGTGAGTGTTTTAAATAAATTACATTGTTAATTGTGACAGTAGTTTAGACCAATGAGGTAACACTGGGAAATAGGGTTGCAGTTTAAAAGTTTTTAACTCTCCTTTAATCGTGTTGTCATTTTCAACCCTTACATTATTTTAACATATTATGCGCTATTTGCAGGATTGTACCCTGGAGACACCAGTAGTGCTAGTGGCTAACAAGGCAGATCAGCCTGGGGACCGCATGGTCTCCACAGAAGACGGCCAGCGCCGCTGCAAGGAAATCGGCTGCATCTGCTTCCACGAGATCTCAGTGCGCGAGAGCATTGATCAAGCAAGTTACCCCCTGACTATATTCGCATAGTGTTTACTAGTGGGTAGTAGTACTAGTAGTTTTAGTCAAATGTGCCAACCTTTATGATCTTTACAATCTGATACTTTGCGATATTTACAAGTGAGAGCCAATCCCGTTTTAAGTTAACTTTATACCCGTTTAGTAGTTTCAGTAGTGTATTAATAGTCCTTCAACTTTGAGTTTCATGGCCGATTTACACTTGAGCTGTTTAAGTGCTCATTGCACATGCACTGCCAGCGAATCACAAATATATTCCGAGCCATTTGGAGTAGAGTGTAATTGAATTCCGGCGTCAGAGGCATTTAAAGGGGGCTTAGATTAAAATTCTTTATTGCTCCGGGCGAAACCAAATAGAAATCGGATATCCCTCGATAAGTAGACATTAGTCATGACGTGATATGCGGTATTCACGGTTCGTTTTTGGGTTATCTTGAAAATTATTGAAAGTATATTTCTATAGCCATCGCTATAATTCATTCGACGCCGAGCGTGTTTTTATTTACGGTGCTGAGTAAACAGATGCTGTACTTGATTACTAAACTAGATACGTATTTTTTTTAACTCGAATTATTGTTTTAATACTTCGGTCACTAGCTTTCGTTAACAATCGCTAATTTTCTACAAACATTGTAAGTTTAAACATGCAAACTAACTTTTTTGTTGTGAGTAGGTGTATTAAGTACCTAAGGGGTACGTATCAAAATATATAAAGTTTAAAATTAATAATGGACGAAATACATAATGGTCATTTGATATAATGCCATTTTCTTGGAAATTCTCAACTTTACAGGATTTTCATAAAATAAACCTAACCTAACCTAAACCAATCTATAGATTACACGATTTAAAAAGTTCGTTTTATCAATAGTTTCATAGAAAATTGTAGTATATTTTATGACCATTATGTATTTCGTTTCGTCCATTATTCGTTTTAAACTTTATATGTTTTGATACTTTCCCGTACCTAAGGTAAACGTACCAATGCTCGACACCACAACGCCCAGTAGATGACACCCATCTGTCATCTCTCTTACTATGACATAAGCTTGAAGGTGCCATGTATTGCGTCAGTGTCGAGCACAAGGACGTTTACCTTACATACCTACAACATGCGCAGGTTTGGCACCTCATTAAAAAGTCCAATCTCCTAAAAATTTAATCACAATAATTTCGCCCTTGAAATTAATGGCGTCCGCACCCGGGGTTACCAAAAAAACATTTAGGGTAGGTATTTTACATTGAAGGTAAATAATGCAGATAGAGCCTATTTAAATTTGGAGTTACGAGGAATTATACAGATTGGTTTACTAGTGAATTAACATGTTGTGTTAGTGACGGGCACAAGCTCTTCTGAGAGTTGTTCTTTTGAGAAGTACCTATCTATAGTAGGTGTACCTACATAAAGAGACTCAAAGAGAGAGGTTCGAAGAGACTTAAATGTACTAAACCATATCAAACGCGTAATTTACTTTACTGCCTAATTGCCTATTACTGTCTATACATCACATACACAGGTTACTTTATATGTACATTTCTCATAAAATAAACATCATAAGGTTTTCGCTTACAACTGGGAGTATTTTGCTAATTCTTTGCATCACTGCCGTTAAATTAAATAATATTCCTTTTGAGCTTCCCTTTTTGCGCTCGATGGAAATAACCCGAAACGTTGTTTTCAAATTTCATTGGATCAAAGTGAAAACCGGCCCTTTGTCACTGGAAACAGGGATCAGAAGTAAACAACGATGTTGTGGGAAATTATAAAACCGGATACCGAGCCAGGCGTTCGTTCCAAATGTTCTACACATCGACTACCGCAGCAAATTAGATATATGTGTCGAGATAACGAAATTCCAGTTAAATCCAAAATTTTAATGCTAAGAAATAACATAACGAAAACATATGCATTTTGACCCAGTATTGGTGAACCAAACATATATATCTAATGTATAAAAATCTCGTGTCACGGTGTTTGTTATCGAACTCCTCCGAAACGGCTTGACCGATTATTATGAAACTTTTTGTCTTTATTCGGTAGGTCTGAGAATAGGTCATAGGCTATTTTTTATCATCGCAGACGGAGTTGCGGCCAACAGCTAGTCTATATATATATATTTATATAACGAGGATCTCAGAATCATTACTGGTTACCCCCTCAATGTCTAGGTTGGCCAAAATTTTCTAGTTTTACTTTTCTTTCAGAAAAATATCCCTTTTCCTTATTTTGTTTTGCTCTTAATTTTTGGTATCATAAAAAACAAAATGAACCTACCTACCTAATTGAAAACGATTAATTTCAGATCATTTGTTTACTTCGATTGATTTTTTTAGTCGTACCTACTTTAAAACAACAGCTACTTTGATAATCGCATTTTCGCACGACACAAACTAGTAAGCAATCATAGAGTAAGAATATACTAGTGTAATATAATAGATCGCCAAAGCAAAAGAAAATGGGTTGGTTTACGCATATAGGTAGACGAGATCTATTGGAGTATTATATATTACTTAGTCTCTTGTCAGTTAGGTACTTCAAAATCGATCTCTACGGTATCTATGTAAAGCTTGAATTGAGCTCGAAACAGCTTGTAATAATATAATAACAGTGTTTTCTTTTTTTTTGCAAAAACTTAGGTATTTTTAAATAATTTATTGAATCAGGCGTTACTTTGCGGAGGTCCATATTAATGAACTAAAACAATTACTTTGCTCACCCGCGACCTTACAATAGTTACGTTTATGCAAGAAATGTGTGTTCATGCAGTTCCTCCACCTCCACACTGTACGAACACACACAAATCACATAAACACAACTATCACCACCACCAAGCTACACTGACGCGTTTCGAACTCAACCAGAGCTCATCCTTGGAGTTACCACAACCGTATGCTATGCTACCAAATGTTAAACTACGAAGATTACTCAAGAAAGTAATTTTTTGGTGGAATGACTTATTTTGGACATGTGGTATAACGGGCGTGCTGTTATCAGGAGTTTTTGACATGGCATCTTATAGAATAGAGTAGGTTGGGTCAGGTTAGTTTAGTAACAATTCTGAAGAAAATACTGTTTAAAAAAAATTCTCTTCTCTTCTTAAATTTAAGAGCTATGCTCTTGTCAGTGGAGTACCTAACCGCCACTCCGCGCGGTCTTCGGCCAGCCGTTTGACTTCCTGATACGACACGACACCCACTTTCTCCTTCACTGGTTAAAATAGGTCAATCTTGGCCTACCTCTGCCTCGTCTTTCTTCTATTTTTCCTTCCAGCAGGTTTAAAAACAAATTGTCGCGTCGTATCAAGTGTCCAAACATATGTCCCCTTCTACAATTTATGGTCTCCAGTAACATTCTATTTTCCTTGACCATGGTAAGAGCCTCTTCGTTGGTTTTCTTTTCTTTCCAGCTAATTCTTTCCATCCTCCTCCAACACCACATCTCAAAGGCTTCTAGCCTTTCTCTGTCCCGTTGAGTCATAGTACGTCTCACTTCCATACAATAAAAAAAAATACTATACGAAAAATTGAAATTATGTAATACGATACGTTATGGCATATGAAATTTGGGCAAACGATAGAGACCTGTATTTTCTGCGTAGGTATGGGGAGTGTTCCGCGACGTGCGTCGCTTCTGGCGTGTGGGGAGCAAGTGGTCGCGGGGGCGCGTGGCCTCTGCGGACTCTGAAGTGCACCCCTCTACGCTTGAGCGTCCGCTGGCCAGAGCCATCTCCGACACTTCCCCGGAGCCCTCCGCTTTGTGTAAGTTCTTTATTATCTGTGCCCACAGAACTAATGTAGGTAATAAAAAAAAAACCGCCTTCAAAAAACACCCAAAAAAAACTTGGAAATAAAAATTGAACCGACCACAATAAGCATGATAATATTTTTCTACTAATCTGTTTAAAGTCGGTGCCTCAGCTCGAGCCAGCAGGAGTGAACTTAGTAATTTAACTTACCTACATAGTAGGTACTATCTATAGGGCTTCTACCACTCCTGCTGGCTCGAGCTGAGGCACCGACTTTAAACAGATTAGTAGAAAAATATTATCATGCTTATTGTGGTCGGTTCAATTTTTATTTCCAAGTTTTTTTTGGGTGTTTTTTGAAGGCGGTTTTATTTTTTATAGTGAGTGGGGGTAAAATGAAAAGCAGTGTAAGATGAAAAACTGCTAGAAGCACCCGAGTGTTTTCCATCTTATACTGCTTTTCATCTTACCCCCCTCACCCTATATTTAATTTTTTTAATTTTTTTTTTTTAGTTGTTTCTAATGGTCTAGACTGGCACCCTTTACTGACTGTACTTTTTGCCTCTGGTTTCCAAAGTACTCATCAAGACGAATCAAACGAGACCAAACTTGATGGGGTTATGTCGTTTTACTACAGAGTTCTTATGGTCACCATCCAACTTCATCGTCAGACCCTCGTTACCATCTAGGACCAAAGTACTCGTTGAGACGAGTCAAATGAGTCTGTACTCGATGGGGTAGTGCCGTTACATTATGGAGTACCTTTGGCCACCTTCCAGCTCCATCATCAGACCCTGTTTATCATCAGGAATCAAAGTACTCGTCAAGACGATTCAAATGAGCCCAAACTCGACGGGGTTGTGTCGTTTTATTACGTATACCGAGTTCCTATGGCCACCTTCCAACTCTGTCATCAGATCAGCTCCATGTCACAATAATATTGCATTGCCACCAGATGCATGTAAAATTTGAACTCAATCAGAAACCGGGAAGTGAGTTAAATTCATCTTGCAAGATTTGACCCGTTGAGAAGTTCCGTTGGCCATCTGCGGTGTTCTTCATCTGATCCAGTTTACTAAATGACACTTTCTGAATGCAAATGCTGGATTTGTCACCGAAAATACTAAAATCGCTTTACATTTCCCTTGAACTTTTGAAGAGCTCCTTCAATTCCTCATGGATCCCACCATCAGAACTGGATTCTGGTAACAATGGGACCAACCTTGAAGCATATGCTTTCAAACAACGAAAGAATTTTTCAAATCGGTTCATAAATGACGGAGTTATGAGGTAACACACATTAAAAAAAAAAAGAACACAACTGAATTGAGAACCTCCTCCTTTTTTTGAAGTCGGTTAAAAAGATGTAGTCATTATTAGCGCGCCAAGAATGAAGCCTGAAAAAGCCGACAATCGTAGTCTCTGGCCTCACGTGGCGACGAAGAAAAGGAAACTCATTTGCATGCTTTTCACAATGGGATCAAAAAGAATATTTATAAAGCGTATATGTGTGTTTAGGTTGTTTTATGAACATAATTAATGTCTTATCTTTACTTATAAAATCATTGATAAGAGTAATAGAAATTCGTAAAGCAATAGCCGGGTCTCCACTGAGGGAGCCGCCTAGCGAGACAGCCATTTGCGGTGCGATTTTGAGCCATCATACGTCGAATAAAATCATGCTAAATGTGCTTGCCTCGCAAGGCGGCTCGATCAGTGGGGACCCGCCTATCGTTAAACTTATTTTTCCTCTCCTGCTGTTAATATGTTTAAATTTTTGTATTTTTATCATCACGACCTATAATGTATAGGTACGTCCCATAGCTGAAAACAATCCTCTTCTCAGTAGTATTTTCATAGATTCTACTAAATAATGATACTAATTAAATTCACACCTGGGACTTTATCACGACGATATATTGCTCAAATTAGCTCGACATCCCTGGGTAGGTATTAATATGCATGAAAATTGCAAAAGTTTCAAATACTTACTAAAATTATGTTACTAACCAGGGAAATGTAATTTAATTTTCATTTTATGAATAAGCTCTGCGCTGCGATACTCTAGTCTTTGACCTTTAAACAGGGCGACGTTTCGTTACAGACTGAGCCGGAAAATAAATATATGACTTTTCCGCTATAGGGGCCCCGCGCTTTTATATCGTGTGATGTTCCTATTCCCCATATTAGTAGTTCTGTGTCTAGCTGGCCGCATAGGAAAATATGTCTTAGACTTTGTTAAAGCTGGGTGCATAAAAGTCATACGCTTGAAACGGTTCAAAAAATAATTTATTATCATCATCCTAACTTATAATGCGTCCCACTGCAAGGCACAGGCCTCCTCTTAGAATGATAGGGCTTGGGCCTTAGTTCCCACGCGGGCCAAGTGCGGATTGGGAACTTCACGATGATGAATGATGAGGGATAATGATGATGCACACCAAGACATATCTTTCGCGCCCTTAGCATTCAAACGTGACTTCGTCGGTCAAATCAGGCTTCTCTATCTCAATTACTAACCAACCTACTAACTACTACGAACTTGGAAATGAACAGATGCTTTATTATATACCTCAGGTTCAAACACTCTGTTTCAGGTAGGCGATGGACCGAGGTAGAACTCGATGAGGATGAAGAGGCCGGAGTGTCCCGAAGCGACTCGACCTCTTCGTCAGGCCAATCGGAATGCGCCGAGGAGTTCCGAGCACGGGCGAGCACGGACTCGCGCCTGCCCCCCCGCCCCGCCAGACTCCGGCACCCCCCAAGCGTCCGCACTATCCCACCACCCGTCAGGAGGATGAGCGTCGCTATGAGGGGAAACAATGCCAGTACTTACTAAGGACGCCGTTTAGTGATATAATTATTTATTAGCACTTAAATAGTTACGTGACTTTTTTTATTGGACCTAAAATAAGGTGGCAACTAAAAGGCACTAATATGTTTTGTTTTGTTTTATTAAGGTGAACAACAAATGAATGAACAAGCATTTACTTGTTTGTAGAAATTTTACCGTTTGTACATTTTGTACATGGCTCTAGTTTTGCTTCAATAAGTACTCAAGTGCAATACAATCTGAAAGCGAGAATTTATACGAAATTATGTCGGTTTATATATGCATGTTGTGATTGGATCCATAAAGTACGTCACACCAATTTCGGTCAATTTGGAGCCCTCCCCCCTTGTCACACTTACTTTGCCTATTGTCTGCCTGATTTTTTATTGTTATTAATTTTTTCTGTAAGTACTGTTTTGGTGATCAATAAAGAATATTTGTATTGTATGTACTATGAAAATCGCAATTATTTTGTTCTTGTGTCACAGATCGCGTGACCCCCTCCCCCCTAAATGTGTGACGTAATTTATGAAGTGTCTAGAATTGTATAATAAGTATTGTAAGGGCTCACTATCTAATGAACTCAGAATCAAGACAGATTTCACCACTTCTTTCTGTTAAACGATGCAGGAAAAGGGTACAAAGAGATGGTGAATGCGATTGCGATCGCGAGCGCCCGCGATTTGGTCCGTTTAGTAAGATGTTACTTTTAATTCAATATAGGCCCTTACCTAAATCCTATACTTATCAACTTTTTTCTTATGCTCTATCAATCTAATAGGGATGTTGACACCACCAATCAACTGACGTATTTTTAACCCCCGATACAAAAAGAGCGGTGTTATGACACCGTGTTTGAATGGTTTGAACATTAAAGTAAATGCCCATTATGCGTCTAAGATCCCTTCCACAGCTAACAAAAGAGCTGATAACTTTGAAACGGCTGAACCGATTTTGATGAAACATATCTAAGAACCATCGCCAAGAAACCTGCTTTCTAATAAAAAAAACCGCATCCAAATCAGTTCACCCGTTTAAGAGCTATGATGCCACAGACAGACAGACAGACACACACACATAGCGGTTAAACTTATAAGTTTACGCATACAAGTAAGTATAAGCTTATAAGTTTAGTAGACGCATAATGGGCATTTACTTTAATGTTCAAACCATTCAAACATACGTATGACATAATTAGCGAGAGGTTTTTAAAATTTTTTATTTATAGTTTTTTATGACCTGTCAAAACACAATTTTCCCATAGTCTGAATGTCAATAGCAATTTATTAATCAAAATGTCAACAAAATTGGTTAGTGAAAAAATCAAAACTCTTAAAAACTAAGTTAGTACAGCACCAAACATACAATATACACTAAAATTATCCTAAAATTATTAATAATTAAATTAAGCTTGTGGGCTCAAAAATCCCTCCCCGCGACGAACTGGAAACAAATGTCCCCATTACGCTCGCAGCATTGCCTCTCTGGATGGCTATGGAGATCTGCTGAACAAGCCACGATCCTGAACGAGCATCACAACCACGATCTCTTAAACGGCGACCCAAGTCACCAAAAAGCTCCCGCGCTTCGAAGCCCCACGGCCCAGCCGTCTCAACCGCGACGGGAACGAAGTCATAAGTCGGCTCCAACTCGGAATACTTCGAGTGCTTAAGCAGCGCAGCAGACTCAGCCGCCGAGCCCGCCGACCTCGAGGATTGTCTAATGTGAGATGCGGCAAAGGTACTAACACACGTCGCATCCCACAAAAGACAACGACCCTTACGCCAAGGGACTAACGTAAGCCCGTCAGGCCTCTTTCCGTCTGACCGGCATAATCCAGGTGGCTCCAAAACACACGGGACACTAGCCGACACCATGGCTCGACGAACAATCTCATTAATTGAGTGGTGCCTCGGAAACCTTCCAGCACTCCTCTGACAGCTTAGACCATGATGACCATTTTCCTCCACTATCGCCCCACAGATACACCGGTGCGACTCACACACCTTATTACGTCACTTATTCACCTACTCAATCAACTATTTGTTTTAAAGCATCAAAAAATCTAATTTTGCAATTAAACGAAAATAAATCTGGTTTTCAGGGCTAAAATAAAGCGTTTTTTTACTGGTGGGAGTCATGTCTTGGAATTTTTTTTTTATGGCGTCAACATCCTATTGTTAAACCTTTAAACAATAAAGTAGGCCTGTCTACCGGCCTAATATTATTTCAGGCGTAGCTTGTGTGGACAAAGATAGACAGACGATTGAAATTTACAGACAAACTCTCAGACTCGTAGTTATTTGAAGTAAATAAATTAAATAGTAAGCATTCACGACATCTAAACATCTGTATCTAAGTTTATGTGAAAATTTTCATTATCTTTTTTTATTATTGTCGGTACTTGATTATAGCGTTATCATCGGACTCTATACATGAACATGAACCAAATTTCAAGGCAGTCGGACCATTGAATGTGGGTAAAAAAAATTGAGGGTTAGGCTGGTAAAACACACTTTCCCGAAATGTGCACTTTCTCTAAAGGTGCACTTTTCGCAAAATGTACACTCCCAAAATGTACACTTTCCCAATTTGGAAACTTTCCCCGTAAGTGTATTTTCCCAAAAAGTACTTTTTCTCAAAACGCACACTTTCCCATAATGTACCTTTTCTCAAAACGCACACTTTCCCAAAATTTACACTAGTCAAAAATGTCATCTTCACCACAAAGTTTTTCTTAGATGAAGATCCGAAGCTATGATGGCGATGTTAACATTTTTACCTTCGTCCTTCGTGTTCGTGCATTTTAATTAGGTACCGTTTATAGAATAGTCTACTATATATAGGTATATAGTACGTACTTTTCCAAATCTAGTGCTAGCTCTATTTGAGAAAGTGCTACATTTGAGAAAGTGCACTTTTTGGGAAAGTGCACCTTCTGAGAATGTGCTCTATCTGAGAAAGTGTACCAATTGGGAAGTGCACTTTTTGAGACGTGCACCTTCCGAGAAAGTGATCCATCTAAACAAGTGCACCTTTAGATAAAGTGCACATTTCGGGAAAGTGTGTTTTACGTGCCTAACCCAAAATCGAATTGCATGATTTGTTTACATTATCTACTTGTTATGCTAGATATATGTAGATAGATAGATACAAATGAAGCTAATTTATTTACAAATCCTGCTATGAAGTCAAATAGTATTGTTTGCGAAGGTCACTTAATTCATTCTAAATACATAGGTAATTACATGTTCATTAAAGAAAACAAAGCAGATTTTGAATTTAGTTGACGAGCTTATTTTAGATTACCCACAAATATATATATATTTTAATATTTTTTAACGATCGTTTCATTCGTTGAACATCCGAATGTCGTTAAAAGCAATGGTTGAAATAGTTTCATGTCAATGAAAAACATATGTATGTGAAAGTATTAAAATTACTCGCATTAGATGTTATTTAAAAGTCGATGTGTTCACGGAGTAGCCGAATTTTCTCACAAGCCAAATAATATCAACTTAAATATACGTACGTACATATATATTTATGCCCTGGCCCTATACTACGAAGCGCGAAATTCGAACTTCGTTTCATGCCGTTCCGCTCACGCTAATGGTATTTATTACGAGAGTGAGAGGGACCGGACGATCCGAACTTCGAACTTCGAATTTCGTAGTAACCCCCCCGGTGCGGAGGACAAGCCTCCTTTCAGAATGAGAGGGCTTGGGCTGAAGTTCCACACGGTTTCAGTACGGATTGGGAACTTCACTCACACACACCATTGAATTGTGTAACAGATAGGTATGTACGATTTCAGAGGCTCTTGGCAAATTTATACACATAGCTATAATTTAAGTAGATATATTAAAATAAAATGTGTCAATGATTGGCTGGTAGGTACGTATGTATTATACTATTTTCAGGGTATGTACGGTCGACCAAGAAAGTGGTCTACCAGTTTTGACAAAAGTTTCTGTGAAATCTAAATATCCCTAAGTCACAGTCATCATGTTATTTCAAGGGAAAATCGACCTCGTTGTATCATGACGTGCAAATGAACTTCGACCGTAGGGGGGTAGACCATATTTTTGGCCGACTGTACATCATGTAATTATTTTCATATATATTTCGGTGAATGAGCAACTCATAGAAATACATATGTAAGTATTTATTTGCATTTAGCACATCTGAGATAAAATGTGGCTCTACCAATCTGGTCGTCATAGTATCTGTGCGGTCTTTTACCGTACATTTTTCTGTCTACGCTGCGACCTACTTTCGGGTCGCGCATTTAATAATATAATGTTTTTTTCACACCACCTGCTCGACAATGCCTTATTATATATCATGCAAACCTCTCTCAAAGTAAATCATTATAGCCCTTGGCATTCGCCGGGGCGTAATGTTGTACTGAATTTCATTATAACCCGCCGGGCAGTAATGTGATTCTCACTTCTCGTAGTTCTTATTGGTATGCACTTAAAGTCTAATTTCAAAATCGCCCGGCGTGCAGGCCAGCGCGCAGCTCGTGCTGGTGCTGGTGCTCAACGTGGCCAGCTCCGCGGAGGCCGCGCCGCGCCTCATTTATTTGCAGTTCCGCGGCCGAACGAAAACAAAGTCAAATACTTAAACAAAAGCCGCGAGTGTTTCAATACGCTGCAATTTTAAGTATCAAAACTGCAAAAGAAGATAAAACATTAAGAAAATATCGAGTGACGAAAGTGATTTGACTCCTGATTCCATTAAATTAGACGCCTTAGGACCACTTGCACAGTTCAGGGTAAAAAAATTAAATCGGTAACCCTGGGTTAAGAATGACAGTTCCATACATTTTGACACTTGTTAACCCTGGGTTAGCAGTTACCTCGCTCGGAGTTAAGTAGCTAACCCAGGTCTGCGCAAGCCAGCCTTAGAAATTGTTAATAATGTACTCCCAGAGAAGTCGAAGGAAAAATACTTAAAAGCTTACAAAGATTTCGACAAATGGAAAACTGCGAAAGGCGCAAAGTCAGTGTCAGAATCAGTGCTTCTGGGTCTATTTCGAGTATTTTTCTAGTAGCCTTGGTTTTTATTGTCTCGCAAAAGGTGAGAAAAGTAGAGTATACTCCTCGGGGATAAAACTGATTTTGCCTTGGGCGCACTTAAATCCTTCACTGCTCTCAGGACTCCATCTTAATTCCCTCGCTTCGCTCGGGAATCAACTAGAAACCCCCTCGCTACGCTCGGGAGTTAAATCTGGAGTCCCTCGATACGCTCAGGATTCAATATCGCGCCTGTGACATAATGCAGTGCTTTATCCCCTTGGTGTACAATCTACTATTGTCATATTGATGAGTGCGCAACTAACACGCGTGCGATACACATCAAGAGAAAGAATCGCTAACTATTTTTACTATTTACTTTACATAACTTTAAATAAACTACGGGAACTTAACGATGTTTCTTTCTTTGCACTCCACAACTACAACTACAAAGAAGTGTAGGGCGCTAACTGGCTCCTACAGTATCTATTTATATATACATAAAATCTTGAGGTTTTCGTTGCCATTTTATATAATTTACAACACTTACGGGAAGACGGCAAACGTGTAAGTATGTATACCTAAGTGGAACCAGTACAAACGGAAATATTTTGAAATTATTTACACAATATAAGAATTATTTCGAATTGATTTATTTTAATTTATTAACCCATATTTTCCAAAAACAAATACATTATAATTTTTCAATGATTTATTATTAAGAAAGTTGAATCTTGCATAAATGGCGGGCGTGTAAGATAGAACAGACAAATTAATAGTTGCACGTAAAATTAACTGAGATGCTTTGATTTATACATTATGCTATGATTTAAAAGATAATCTATTCATGAGAGTTTGTATTTAGTATGAAATATAGCCAGTATAGTATGTATTAGTCTATTGTATTCATTAAGTATATAATATATTAGTGTGTAGTTGCGTGTATTCTTTGTATGTATGTGTATTGTTTATGTTAAGTACATTGGTTTGGATTAACTTTTGATTTCGACTCTTTTTTTTTTTTTTATTACTCAGCATTGTATGCCTACTCTTGTCTCTGATGTCTTGTCAATCGGTCAAAGGTTAACTGGAAGAGATCCCTTTATGGGATAAGTTCGCCTTTGTACATCTGTTTTTCTTGTTAACTGTTATTTTTCATGTTTTACGTACATTAAAGAGTTTTACATACATACATACAAATATATGGTTTCACGGGATGACCGTAAAAGTAATAAGAAAATGAAGTTGAAAAAATAAAATACAAAAAGATACTTCATAACTAACTTGTGTACACTAATATAATAAAGAGGAAAGATTTGTATTTTTGTATGTAACGAATAAACATAAAAACTACTGGACCGATTTCAAAAATTCTTTTACCGTTAGAAAGCTACATTATCACTGAGTGATATAGGCTACTTTTACCGCGGGAAAATACCTTTTCCTAAGGGAAAATTAATTTATCACGAGCGAAGCGGCGGACAGAAGGCTAATACTAAATAATTATAGGTGTTGGATCCAAAGACATACCCAACTCCACCCCAACTCACGTTGGGGTCATCATCATCATCCCTAACTATACACGTCCCCGGTCCCACTGCTTTTACGTCACTTCCGGGTTGCCTAGCAACTCTACATACGTATCTAGATAGAATATCTAGACTTACTCGTAGGTAACAAGCGTTACCCAACGTGGATGATGGAAAATTACAGAAGTGAAAGGTCAGAAATGCCACTGAGTGGTGATTGCTTTTATCAGAGGTACTACTGACGTTTGTTAGAAGTTAGTTACTTAAATAGAATTATCTGCTTTATATTGATACCCTAAATCTGTGTCAAATTGTCCCTGAAAAATTACGTTTCTTCGTGAGTCCTCCAGAAAACTTCATCTCAAAATGAAAATCATAAATTTGAGTCTACCAGCGCTTCCGGAAAAACCAGATTACAATGTCATCCATCATTATACATTGCAGAATACATTTAATCCATTTTACAAAGAAAACTCACTGAATAGTTACAAGACTTCACTTCATCTTACCACAAAAACAAACAACAAGGTACATAACGTACTAACGTGGATGATCTCTTTTTTAGGGTTCCGGAGCCAAAATGTCAAAAACGAGACCCTTATAGTTCCGCCATGTCTGTCTGTCAGTCCGTCCGTCCGTCCGCGGCTTAGCTCAGAGACTATTAGGTCTAGAAAGCTGTAATTTTACATGGGTATGTGTAGCAATTATCCAAACAATGTGAAAAAATAAAATGTAGAAAAAAAATTTAGGGCACCTCCCATAGACGTCAATTGGGGGTGTTTTTTTTTACGTCTAACCATGGGTATAGTGAGGGGTATCGTTGGATAGGTTCAAGGTTGGGGTTTCAGTTTCAAGGTTGTTCATACGATTTTTTGATATAGCGATTCGTTTGCGAAATATTCAACTTTGAAGTGAATTTTTTTGTTCAAATCGAACGTCCCCCCCCCCCCCCTTTAAAAGCTAAACTGTTGGTATAAAATAAAAAGCAGGATGGGAGGACATATGTTAAATTAACAAGGAAAAAAAGAAAAAAAAAAGCTATAACGGCTAAGTTTACTTGACAATTATTAGTAGTTTAAGAGTAAATAGCAGCCTGACCTAAAAAAGATTGGTTGTTTAATCCGGACACTTTAATTAATAGTAAAATTAATAAGATATGCAAAGAATAGGAGCCATATTAATATTTGCTTAACGAAATTTAAGATTCTTTAAAAAGGAAAAATTTGCAATTATTAGCATTTTGGCAAGGATAGTCAAGAATTGAGGGTTCAAACTGGGTTCAACTCTCTATGGACGCCCGTAGGTATTGTCTAGGTCCCTTGTGAAACGATTAATTTGTTTTATTTATTGGTTATTGCTTATAATCGTATCTTTATTAAGATTCTAGATCACCTACACACCTACTACATACAACAAGTCCTTTACTTAAGTTTTTCATATACCCACTAGAAAAGTACATATGTAATGTTCTTTTCCGTTTCCTGTCGGGAAAAGTGAGGTAAAACTTTAAAAACTTGACAATGTGTTCTACTGCTATATTTTCTATACCATGCCCCATACTTTGGATAATATTTGCCTTAAGTTCCCAAATAAGTGCGATGATATTGAATTTTAAACAATCTAATTTTTTTTTACTACCCTTATCCTCACGGTGGGGATAAGCCAGAATACTCGTAGTCCACGGCCGCAAGTGCATAATGCGCGCATCGCGTGGCAGACTGGTCGGGACAAAGTCCCTTGCACATTATATTATAATCTATATAAACAATACTATCTAGTCACTAGGCTTAGAAAACTTTTTATGTCAGCATTTATCCGTGCCTGAAAAGTTTAAGAAAATCAATATTAATAAAGAAAAAAACTGAATCTAACTGCGTGGTAGGTATTTAATTAAAGATTATTAAATCCAACAAATTTGGATATATTATTTTGCATAAGACCGTGTAACCGTATCCATACAAATAAATACATTTAGATTTAATTTGATTTAATAATGTTTTTTTGATTTTTAAACGATAAACATAAAATGTCGTTAATAACCTATTTAAATTATCCTAACAACGAAAATAAAAACGTTATTGTTTTAATTTTTTTTTTTTTTTTTTTAATATAGTATTTATTAATAACATAACATTAAAGTAATTAACTAATTATACAGAAATAAAAAAAAAATTATATATACTAGAACAAAATTGAACCCGTACAGTTAGGCTTCGGTGTAAAAGGAGGGTGTGAGGCAGCCGTCCATGCCCTACGCTCTTTCCTAACTTACGGACAGCCTGACGTGTTGCTCAAAATTGATGTCAAAAATGCATTCAATTCGGTAAATAGGGATACCCTGCTGACGGAAATAAAACAACATATACCGGAAATATACAATTATCTTCTTCTCAGTTACGCTGACCCAACAAAATTGCTATATCGTTCTAATGAACTGTCCTCGGAAGTAGGTTGTCAACAGGGTGATCCCCTTGGGCCTGCAATTTTTAGTTTGGCTATAAATCCGATAATCAAAAATTTAAATTCTAAATTTAACGTTTGGTATTTGGACGACGGAACCCTAGGAGGTGATGTGGATACTGTGTTTTCGGACCTTTTTTTAATCAAAAATAAATTTGAAGCCATTGGTTTGGAGCTTAATTTTAGCAAATGCGAACTTTTTATAAATAACTGCGACTTAAATTTAAATGACGTGAAACAAAAATTTAATATTTTGGCTCCAAATATTAAAATAGTTAACAGTAATTCCCTTTACCTTTTAGGTTCTCCAATTTTTGATGAATCTATTTCTGAATATATTAATAATTCAATTACTAAATTTCAAAATTCTGCCGACCGTCTCCTTGAAATAAGTCCACATTATGCACTTTGCATCTTAAAATTCTGTCTTTTCGTCCCAAAATTTACGTATGTGCTCCGTTGCTGCTCCTTTTGGAAACTCCCAGATCTTTTGACACAAGTAGACGACTTAATCAAAATTAGCTTAGAATCGATTCTTAATATGCAGCTGAACGAGCAATCTTGGACCCAAGCATCCCTACCCATCCGTAATGGTGGTTTAGGGATTCGCAAAATTTCCAGTGTCGCTTTACCAGCCTTCCTATTTTCTGTCCATAGTTCAGCAAATCTCATAAGTAAAATTTTAAGGGCATTCCCTTCAAACTTTGAGATTGCTGGCTTGGAAGAAGCTAGAAACGCTTTCTTAATTGCATGCCCAGGTCAAAATTTTCCAGTTTCTCCAAATTCACAGAGGAGCTGGGACGACATAAACTGCAAATTGACTTATGACAATCTTTTGAGCTGTAGTAGGGGAGACCGGGGCTGATAGACTAACTTTTGACTTAAGCTGGTATATCTTTGATGTTTGAATTATTATAATAAAAAAAACAGATGTTACAGATAGAAGGGCTATTTGGCTAAGTAAAATATGACCTTGTAACCCATATAATTATACTTTTAGTACTTTTATAGTTGATTTACCAAACCTCTGACTCTTAGTCGACCTACCCCATGTCCGGGGTAGGTTGACTATAAGCACGGGGTAGGTTGACTATGGCGGTAATTAGTGCAAATATAGAGGAGAACATAGAATAAAACAACATAATTCACAAAATATTAACGAATTATTTAATTTAATCACAAATAAACTTAAATTTGAGATCTTCTCTTAATGAAAACTTAACAATAACAGCTCTTCTTTAACCATTAAAAACTTACATTAACATTACCTGTTATTGCAACACTAAGTAACCTGAACATTCATTATTATCATTCTAATAATCACTAATCTGAGATCAAATTGCTTTAACGAAAATATTAATCAACATAGTAAGTCTTTAAATATTTCTTTCCAAGATGTCTTTTGGTACATCACCTCTCTCAGTTTTTCTCTTGTACGTCCTCATTTTCTGTAAAAATACAACTATAATTTAGTACGTGAGAGAAGACCGTAATTTAGTGCTAAATACTATTTTAAGAAAGAGTGCCTATTAATTAACGTTTACACCACACAATCTCTAAAAATATAATTTACTTTAAAGGGGTTGGTTGACTAATTAGTCTACCTACCCCAAAAAATTTAGTCAACCAGCCCCTGACGCCATTTTGAACTTCAACCTCGTGGCTTATCTAAACAATGGCGCTAACGTGGAAAAAATATCACGTAATATAGAAAGAGACCATCACACTTACATTTAGCATAACGAAAACATTGATTCAAATAGACACAAATGCACAATAACAAAAAAAGTACGAACGAAAAAAGTTACTTACCGAGGCCAAAAATACAACATGCGTCGCCACTCATGAACGCGCGCGGACTGCGGCAGCGCACTTCCCACAAGTAAGCGGGGCGCGGGGAGGCATCCTTGTTCGTGATTGGTTAACGGAAAACGCGTGATACTGGCGAGTTATTGCCGCTTAGTCTACCTACCCCTATAGTCAACCAGCCCCGGTCTCCCCTACAGGTTCAGCGCGTGCTAGGCTTTTGGCCGTGGGTACGCATGAGGCCGGCTACTGGCTTCACGCGTACCCATCATCAAATACAGGAACATTTCTTGAGCCTGGCACATTGCGAATCGCAACCTGTTTACGGCTTGGGGTTCCGGTCTGCGCTCCTCATAAATGTCCCTGTGGCAGTGATGTCGACAAGCTAGGACATCACGGACTGTCATGCCAAAAAAGTGCAGGCCGCTTCTCGAGACATGCCGCACTAAACGATATCATACGCCGGTCCCTTGCCACTGTCAACGTGCCAAGTCTACTTGAGCCGACTGGAATTGCAAGAGACGATGGCAAGAGACCGGACGGTATGAGTTTGATTCCATGGAAGATGGGCCGGGTGCTGGTATGGGATGCAACCTGTTCAGACACGCTGGCCCCCTCCCATCTACATGGAACCAATAACAGAGCTGGTGCGGCTTGTGAAGCGGCTGAAAAAGCTAAAGCATGCAAATATAGGGGTCTAGGCTCCGAATATGATTTTGTCCCATTCGGTGTCGAGACCCTTGGTCCGTGGGGTCCTAGCGCCATAAGGCTTTTTAAGGAAATTACAAAAAGGTTAGTCGACATCACAGGAGACCGAAGAGCTGGCAGCTACCTCGGACAAAGAATTAGTCTAGCTGTTCAAAGGGGGAACGCTGCCAGTATCTTTGGAACCTTGCCTAAAGGGACTCCTTTTAATAATGTATTTTAGTTATTTACTATATTATATTTTTTAAGGTTTTTAGTTTTAGGTTAATTGTTATTGTTTTAATTAATATCTATTCATTAAATACGGTAATGGTACTAATGGTCATTCATTTTCTAAAAATAAACGTAATGTACTGATAACTTCCTAAAAGTAGATCGGTAAGTAAACTACTCGTAGGTACTTAATAGATAAAATTGTTTATTAGAACTTTCTGGTGTTGCCGTTGCTAGTTCCCACCATTCCCATATCGTAGACGAGCAGCCACAGTTCGCGTGCACGTGTATCTAAATCACGGGAGCCACTTATGTAGTTGTGTGATGTACTGCTCGAGTTACAGTGCAGTTGTTTGTTTACCGAGAGCCCTGCGCGGGCGCAGGATATCGGCAGGGCCGCGCACTTGCTGGATTAAGCGTAACCGGGTCGCGACCGTCCGCCGTCTAACCCACACTCGAAGACACTATTTATAACGCGTACAGCTTCACTCACCTTCGCTACGTAGAACCGGTACCTGAACGCACTTTCACACCTCAAACTTGTCTATAGATAAGAACCGAACCTAAGACATGATCAATACATAGTAGTACATGAATACTCGTTTAGCATGCGCATAGGTCGTTAAAATGCCGCTCCCTGACGTCAGTAACTGGAGTAATATAAAATGATCACAAACAGAAAAACCTTCAAAACAATAACATTAACAATAATCCTTCGCACGATTCTCAGCCGACCAGGGTTCCACGTTGACATTCTGACTAATGAATATTTTATTACCCGTTACAGCATACGTTAGCTGCCCACGGGCGCTGTTGATGTGTCTGTCACGACCATAATATCACATTGAAGTTTCTTTTAATGTCCAAACTACATTATTCTATTTAGACGGATGTTCAATTGAGATAACTTTTTAACAACCTGGTGTCCACTAATTTATTGTACTTATTTGCTCAGTTTCGTCCGATCTCACACCACGTGAAACGGATGAAAGTTAAAATGTAAATAAAAATTAAATAGAACGCTTTACCTACTAGAAAATCCACCAAATTCACCATAACAACAATAATAATATAAAATCTATGGCAGTGAAGTATTAATTATAAAAAGAAGATTAAAAACCATAAACAGTAAAATATCTCTAAAAGGCTACAGAGCTTGGACCATCATAATTTGCCAGTTACTACTAAAGTTACTACTACTTAGACATTGTTCCGTCAAAACATTGCTCCGTAAACACAAGCTAATTATGACTTTCGTCAATCATAATGCCGTTATTTTGTCTGCAGAAACCTTACGAGCGGAGCAGGTTATTACTATAAGCCTATAAATTTCCAACGATTCTCCATAGTAATATTTTCAGCATATTTCTCTCAACTCTCCCCTGATACTTAAGGAGTTCTACGTATACTCTCTTTTGATGTTATGCGACAATGTTAAAGATTACTACTGAGTGCAAAGCTTTCCCCTTTAGACTTTGTTTACTACACGGACTTACGAAGCTATAAATATTGTTCTGTTTGACAGACATCGTAAAATCACAATGAAAGCAGGGCGTCGTTTCAGAAACTCTCACCGTTACGTCCTGGGATGACTCCACCTACTAATCTGCCTTCAGCTCCGGCATCACTTTTCCTAGAACTCTACCAAAGTACGCAAAATTTTCTGTAACTTCAAAGTGAACAGCCGTGTTTCTGATTAGGTAGGCAGCAGCATACCCTAAAGGTCAGAGCTAAGAAGAATAAAGATTATAAGAATAAAGGTCGGGTGTTCGGCCACGGAACTTACGGGGCGCCAACTACGAGTACCAGTTATTTCTATCACAAAGTTGCATCTAATGAGGCGTTGCTAATTAGATGTTATAACAGAACAAAACAAAACACAGTCGATATCTGGCCTTGTCACGTTCCAGATTATGGCCATCAATCATGTGCATTTTGTTTTTAGCTCTGAAAATAGATTGATTGTGTGTGTCGCTCTAAATCAGAGCAACGAAATTAGGGCAATAGTTTGATAACAGATGTTAAACCATTGCGAAAGTTCATGACGGCGATTCATGATGTAGGTTAAATTCCCTCTGAATTCGGTGCAGGCATGAGAACGTGCAAAGCCGATAAGATCGTGCTGGTGCAGAAATAACGTGACATCCTACTATACTACTGAAAGATAAGAAATCTTAGATAAGTGAAAGTAGAGATTGCGTCGGTCAAAGGTGACGGGAAAATATAACTCAAATAAAAGTAGGTAGGTAGGTAGGTTGTATTGTATTGTATTGTACCTAGGGTAATGGAAACAATCATGGGCATGTGAAGCAATGGACAGCAAAGATTCAATGCTCTATAGCCCACCATTCATGGACTTTACCAGTTATAACCATCAGTTATCTGAGCATAGTATTGATAGTTTAAAAAAAGGAGTGTGGCCGATTCTTAAAATTTAGGTTTACGGGAATAAAAATTCATAATTGGTTCTTGTCCATTACTGGTGCTGTCACCCTACCATGAATAAAATATTCAGGATGTGCCTATAAATAAATGGTGTTAAAGTAATAACAATTTCGTGTTCATTACGAATAAACTCATCATTATCCCAGCCTATATACGTGCCACTGCAGGCCACAGGCCTCCTCTCAGAATGAGAGGGGTTGGGCCGTAGTTCCCATGCGGGCACAGTGCGGATTGGGAACTTCACACACACCATTGAATTTTTTCGCAGGTGTTGCATACATCCTCACGAGAAAAACAGTAACATAATGTGTTAGGTATATTATGTTATACACTTTTTTCTTTTACGCTAACTCTACATGGCCGATGTAGAGTTAGCGTAAAATACTGAAGTGATGTGTTATTCTGAGACTCGATATCTCTTCAAAGTCCATAACAACAATAGTAGAAAGTGTATTATTAGGTCCTGCATAATAATAGGCATTCCCAAAGACGTCTGAGGGCGCCAGCGACGGCACTTGACAGCTTTCAAGCTTATCTTTGCCAATTAATTGTTGGAACAGACAGGGCCGATAACGTAAACATTGTGTTCGTGTAAACAGACAGATTAATTAATTTTAAAATTCTAACCCGTCTTCCGCAAAGCTGTGCCGCAAATTATTACGTGTACCTATGAAAACCACAGGATAATCTTTTTTTTTTGGAGGTACCCACCCATTTCGATCACAACCGGATACTACAGTGGTTAATGAACCTGACTATGAAGCTAGAGGCTCCGGGTTCGATTGTCAATAAGGGCAGGTGTGAATTATGAATACGAATGTTTGTACAGTAGGTACCTAGACAACAATGAAATCGGCCAAAGTTACAAAAATATGTAAGTATACACGACCTAAATATTAAGCCAATAATGTCGTGTGTGCATATTTTTGTAAATTTGGCCGTATTGGTCTCTTCGTAGTCGACTGTACCTGAGTCATGGTCTTTCTACATAATAATATCTAAGTATTTATTTATCTACATATGAAATGTAGTATATTAATCCGGTGCTGTGCTTAGTACCCATAGTTTTGTCAACCAAGTAAGCATTTTGCCATATTTTTATGACAGTTCTTGTCACCATCATCATCATCATAATTTCGGCCTATAACGAGTAAGTCCCACTGAAGTGCAGAGTCTTGCTTACCGAATGACAGGAGGGCTACTACGAAATTCGAAATTCGTATCGTGCCATCTCTTTCAATCTTCATTTAATACTATTAGCGTAACGGAACGGCACGATACGAAGTCCGAAAATCGAATTTCATAGTATACTCGTAAGTCCAATGCTTGGGTCGTAGGCGTAGGGTCAGCGTCATAAATAAGTGATCACTTTTGTACCTTGTCACTTTAACGTCACGTTTGAAAAGCCATACGAAATTTTATAACGACTGAAAATGACAAGGTACAAAAGTGATCACTTATTTATGACGTTGACTGTACTCCCACGCGGGCAGGCTTGCACGAATACTTACAGATTTTCTTTTAACTTTTGGGACCACCCAAATGAAGCTCGTTATACACTAATTACTTGTGTTATGTGATACAACAAGTGTATACATATATAACATAAGCCAGAGTGTCATCACAAGGTGTCTTATCTCAACCTCTACTTTTTTCATGGTAACGTTTGTTTATAAAATGTATTATATTCCAGAGTAGATTACTTCTTCGAGTACAGTTTTATCAACATTTGGATACACAACACCGAACAGAATGGCGGAGCGCGGACGACACACTTAAGCGGCAATTAATTCTCATTAGTAGTGTCCTGAGGGCTCTATCTGTCAATAATACTGTCACCTTGTTTGTAAATAGCGTGGCTAAATAAATAAATCTGCGAACGATTGCAAAGAATCTGGTATTTATAGCTGAGACTGGTGTCAGTGACTCGTAGTAGGCAGGTCGTCGTCTGGTGCGTCGGCGCAGTGACCACAGGCTTAGCGGGATATTCCATCCTTGCTCATGATTACTTCTTGCCGATAACGACCTATTACAACTATCTACTACTTGTCTCATTATGATTGCACTTTTATAGTAAACAGGTAAGTATAAATTATTCAGTGGTATATAGTGGCAATGTTTAAATTATATATATACTTACCTACTTAATATTTTTAATTTATATAACGGGTATTGTCTCTAATAGGAACAATAAATTAAATTAAAATATAAGTGTCTCTTCGAAAACTTACCTAAGTAGTTTTAATTTCATTCATATTAAATTTTTATTTATGCTATTTTCTAACTAAATTAATCGCGAAATGTGACTTGCTATATTTTTTATAGTTGCAGTATTTAATACTCCAGCAGTTCTGCATTTTTTTTTCCGGAAATTATTCCAACGTTATTGGAACTTGAACAGATTGTTTGGGGTAAGTACACTAAAATTCTAGAAGACTATCCTAGTTTTCGACCTCGGGTACTCTGTGCTAATTTTGGTTGAAAATCCTCAATTTTTCTTTTATTTTAGGTACCTTAGTTAACACCGAAAACGGTTAATTTATATACGAGTATGAGTGGCTATAAAATTTAAGGATATCTTTCGATTTTCTTGGGATTCTTTCATTGGATCAGACCACCTGAGAAACATATCCTAACAAATAAATACTTATATATATAAAAACGTTCTCGTTTCTCGTTGAAATGGCAGCGGGCAGGCCATATAGCACGTAGAACAGATGGCCGTTGGGGGCCAAAAGTTCTGGAATGGAGACCACGGACTGGCAAGCGCAGCGTGGGACGTCCACCAACGAGATGGACGGACGATTTAGTGAAGGCCGCAGGTTTAGGGTGGATGCAAATCGCTTCCAATCGTAATGATTGGGCATCAATGAGGGAGGCCTATGTCCAGCAGTGGACGTCCTACGGCTGAAATGATGATGATGATGATATATAATCAGAATCTCAGAAACGGCTCCAACGATTTCGATGAAATTTGGTACGTGGGGGTTTTCGGGGATGAAAAATTGGTCTAGCTTGATCTTTTCTCTGGGAAAACGCTTGGTACCGAGTTTCAGCCCGAGCGGAGCTCGGCCGCCCAGGTACTAGTATAACTATAACGTAACACAAGTTGTATGACCTTCGAAGATAATTTAATTTAAGCTTTTGTTTTCTTCTCTATCAGTTAAATACCTACTAATTAAATGTTATGCAAATCATAAGCATGATATTTTAATTACGTATACTTACTAGAAGGCACACATCTACATGCAGCTACAGAGTCCAAATTGTGTAACTACACTCGAGACCTATGAAAATGAACTGGACTTTGGAATCTGACCAGAGGCCGTATTGTCTAAGCACTTACACTACTAAGAAAAATGGTGTAAGTTGCAGTACATTTCCGCGCTCAGACCTCTACTTCCAACTGGTTTGATTCACGGCCTCGCGATGTAAGGCAACGGTACTTACGTAAATTTTCTTACTAGTGTATATATGGGCTAACACGCGGGGCTCTTTGTACCCTCATCCTATAGGTACGGTCAAGGACTTTAATTCATGAGCCACCATGGAACCATTTCACAGTAAACGTCATAGTGACATCGCATTAATTAACAAGGAAAATCATAATGACTTTTCCTTTGAAAAGGTTCCATGGTGGATCATGAATTAAAGTCCTTTGCTGTACCATGTGAAAGAAAGAAGTGATAAAACTTATTCTGATTCCGAGTGCGTTAGACAATAACGCCTCGGTTTCCATTCCTATCCACTGTAGGTAGATATCTCTATAACCACACAGAGCCATAGTTTCTACGCGCATTAACCTAGGGTTTCAACAATTGGCATTGATCACTTTTTTACAATGTGGTCTAATTCCAAAGCCATTTCGAGGAATAGGTTTATTAAATCATTTTATAACATTGTAGTAAAAAAATATTAAATGATCGTGTGTATTTTTGCAAAATAATGTTTGACCTTTGTTTGACCTTTCTGTGGGCATTAACTTTGAGATTCTGTGCAACAAGAAAAAAAAGCCGTCCGTCTAGTTTCTCTATACTATTCTCTGTCACTTCGACGTAGTTATCATCTGTCAGTTTAAGGATACTATTTTGAAAAACATTCTTCGCGTTTTCCATATTTTAATAATGGATTTATACAGGAAGAGTTTCATTCCTACTTGTGGAAATGACTGTGTCAATAGCCCAAACAAATTAATTGTTCGCATTAGAGAAGATTTACTAGAGAAGTGGTGCCGCAAAGTTAATTCAAAGTTTACAAGATGTACTTATTGTTGCGAGGATCATTTTAATGTAAGTATGGATTAAATCCGCCAAAGAACTTTCAAGGGAACACTTCTAACCATTTTATTTTATACGTACAAAAAATACTATAGCCGTAAATCGTATTTTTTACCTATTCTCTTGGAAGAATCGGCAACTTTAGTGTTATTGTTATTGTAATGTAAAGTGACATTGTCAGATGACAACTAACCATCGATTGTGACACATTTTTTTTGTCATTATGTCTGTGGTTTATACCTACACAGATTCTGCCGCGGCATGTAATTTACGAGAAGTTGTATCTCAAATTTTCAATAAGTTATAAAAAAATATTGGAGTGATGAATTGCTGAAATATTAAAAATAAAAAGGGGGGTTAAAAAAAATGAACAATCCCAATTGGAAAACTATACAGCAACTTATTTATATTGTTTTAAATTTTCGTGATTTTCACTCATAATTACTATACTAAACGGGACTTATCACGCAAATAATATTTACCTCGACGTTTCGGCCACATTGCAGCAGCCGTGGTCACGAGTTAACTGAAGTGTGTGTGAAGACTCGAGCGGCTAAACGAACTTGACTTCTTCACTTGCTTTCAGTTAACTCGTGACCACGGCTGCTGCAATGTGGCCGTAACGTCGAGGTAAATGTTAATTGCGTGATAAGTTCCGTTTAGTATAGTAATTATACGGCAACTTTTTAGCTAAATCGCGCGTCAGTGCCAACGCATCTAGGATTACCATACGGATGGAGGAGTCCAAACTTTTGTCGTGTTCGCGTAAAAACTAGCTAAGTTTCTGGACTTTTTTGGAGCGCCCAATTTTGTTGTTAAGCCGTACCCCTAATCGCACTTTGGACCTAGACTGTAGGTATATTTATTTATTATATTTTAAATTTTTAACCAACAAACTGCAATATTTTCGCAAGTTCGACGGCGAAGCAATTTTCTAAAAAAGAACATAATTGATTGTAAAACCGAAAAATTTATTGAGATCGAATAAACCGTCGATCCTGATAAACAAAAGAATTAAAAAAAAATGAATGGGTGCCAAATGCATGAAATAATAGAGTCCTTTTATGAGCAGCAGTTTCGGATTTGCGACTTTGCCTATTTGGTTGTCTGTTATGTTGCATTGCGTATTTGTTGTCAATAAGTCAGGACATAGCTACCTAATCCTAGCTACATAGGTTATAGACAATATATATATTTATCAATTCCAATAATTTTTCGTTTAACATCATAGATAAACTATGGACAATGATAAGGGCAATTTAATACTATAATGATAAATGAACACATTCCTATGTATTAGTGACAACCCTAGTACTTCAATAAATTTTGCTCGCATTTTACGATCACTGATTATCAGTGAGTAAAGGCCACTTTTAACCGACTTCAAAAAAGAAGGACTATAACCATGTATTCGATCGATTCTATGTATGTTTTTTTTTGTTTCCCCTGCGCCGTAAAAGCAATATTTTGTACAAGGTGACGAGCAGATGACATTTGCTATTGTATTGATGATGATGACGCGTGCCGTGATTCTTATTGCAATGGCATTAATGTCTAATTTTGATAAATACATGCGTCTTCGTGAATGACACTAGATATTACTTAGATTAGTTACCAGTGGCGTGAAATGAACATTTTTGTTAGGCCACCCGGAATAGAAGAGAACTATGAGTTAGGTGGGTTTTTGACACCAACACCTCGGAGTTAGTAGGTATACACGAGTTTTATCATACTGGTCACCGGCTAGGGGACGGAATTCTCGTGGCACTTTTGAGGTTGTCATAGGCGGGTCATACACATTTTTATTTTCACTTCTCTTCTGTGGATATGTCAAAAGTTAAGGGTCTTTAGCGAATATTTTTTAGGCCAACATTCGGCCCATTAAAATAAATCTTTAGTTTGCTAGCTGACTCGAAGTCGCTAATGTTATGTCCACAGGAGAGACAACTTTTGTTTCTTACGCCGTGAATGACCCGGACTTCTCATTTATCAAATTCCGATATACATATTATACCGATACATTATAGACCACAACATATTAAAGAAGATTAAAAGTAGAGGTAAACAACAAGTGGTTTTATCGCTAAAGAGCAATCTCTTTCAGATAACTTTCGAGTACCTAGCTGAAAGTGTGAAATAGAGATGTGAAACGAAAACAATGAAAAGTTAATAGTTGATAATAATTTCACATTTATCGATATAATTATATATATCGGAAGTCGATGAATGAGAAATCCCTATGACAGCCTCAAAAGTGCCACGAGAATTCCGGCCTTTAGTAATCCATATTACTGACGTCATGTAAAAAATTTAGGCAACCCGGTGGGAATCGAGTTGTTACGACTTCACGCCACTGATAGTTATCTACACTAAATATTGCGAAATAAAATTTTTAATAAATAATAACAGACTCCAAAAAATAAATAAAAAAGCGAAAAATTAAAAAGTATTCAATGTGCACTTTCCTACTGATTTGTTTGCAATCGGAGCCACAACAGGAGTCAGCACAAAAAGATCTAGTCACACTAGTCCGACAAGCTCGTGCGCGACCCTCCGCGGAACCCTGTCGCAGTCAGCGTTTGCCGCACTTATTAAAAACAATCTTGTTAAGGACAGCAGAGGCTCCCTGCGACAGGGTTCCGCCGAGCGCCGCGCACGAGCTTGTCAAGGTATACCTATACTTAATACTTACTAGGATTGGCCTTGGCACTTAGGATTTCAAACAAATTAATACGAAGTGCACACAGAAAAATGTTATGATTCATTTCTGTGCTAGTGCATTAAATATACTTACTTAGGTACTCTTTCAATAAATCTACTTACAGGTTTTAGATATTTTTCGTTATTTTTGGTTTGTGGAGTCGATTAAATTTTTCCTTTGGCATACAGACAAAGTGGCGGCAACTGCTAGTTTTCAATATAAGCACAAATCAAGATTGTTTGTCTTTTTATAATATGGAAGAAAATATTAATTATTTTATTGAGTCTTTTGTGACGTAATACATTTGTGGAATCACTTTCCATAATCACATCCTGTAACAAATTATTTCTTCTAATTTTATTAGGACAATACCCAGAGAAAGAAGTTAAAGAGCATTTTGTAGGTTTCTATCTATACCTATGAAACAGGACCGTGACTGACTGACTGAATGACTGACTGACTGACAGACAACGCACAGCCTAAACTACCTACTGGTGCTAGAGACTTGAAATTTGGCATACATGTACCTTGAGTATTGTAGAGGTGCACTAAGGAAGAATTTTTTGAAATTCCCACGGGATAGGGAAATATATACACTTACATATACTTACTTATATATACTTTCTTTGTTTTTTTTTGTTTGTAGCGGAATCTCTGAAACTAATGAGCCGATTTAAAAAAAAAATCACCATTAAAAGCTACATTATCCTTCATTGATATAGGTTACTTTTTATCCGGGGAAATGCGAAATTCCCACGGGATAGAAATAAATTGATTCAATTTCGGGGCTCCTAATGATGAAGTTAAATAATGTTGGGTTCAAAAAATAATCTTATCTTAATGTACCTATAAATTACGTGACACGTTGTTTGTCCGCGATGGACTCCTAAACCACTTAACCAATTTTAATAAAATTTGGCTGATGTGATAAAGTTGTAGTTATATATAGCATTGCGAGTCGCCGTTTTTTGTATAGTTGTTTTTGCCCTATAGGCTAATGTGACAAGTTGTACGAAGCCTGTTTCAAAATAAATTAAAAAAAAAAAATTTTGCACACCGTGTGCAGTGCAGTTTGATCCAACTTGAGAGATAGGATAGCTTACATCTCAATTTATAGTCGCAATATTGTTTTATTGCAAATTATTTGCTTCTCCGGATCACATTTGGAGTGCGGGGTGCGGGGGGAGGTGCGGGGGGGGGGGGGGGGGGGGGTATTAAAGGGGGATATATAACACATGCATAAGAAGAAATCCAGAACTCTGTCTATGTCAAGTATCTAATCTTGGGATTAGGTATCTTATGAGTATTATTATAGTCATTATAGTGTACAAATAACAGGTACGGAACTCCTAAATTGATGTAGGTACAGTCAAGGAAACTGAATCGCGTACCAGGATGGAACCTTTTCACAGGCAATTTGACGTTGATTTCTTTGGCAGATAAGTATATGGAATGTCAACATGACATTTCCAATAAATAAAAATAAATAATAAATAAATATCACGGGACAATTCACACCAATTGACCTAGTCCCAAAGTAAGCTTAGCAAAGCTTGTGTTATGGATACTAGCCAGTACTAGGCAACGGATAAACATACTTATATAGATAGATACATACTTAAATACATATTAAACACCCAAGACCCGAGAACAAACATTCGTATTTTTCATACAAATATCTGCCACGACACGGAAATCGAACCCGGGACCTCAAGCTTCATAGTCAGGGTCTCTACTCTAACCACTAGGCCATCTGGTCGTCTGAAAAAGGTTCACCCTGCTACGTGATTCAATTTTTTCGACTATTTGTACAGTCAAGGGAACTGAATTGTGTACCAGGGTGGAACCTCTTCACAATCAATTTTCCAATGATTTCTTTGACAGATGAAGGGAATGACAACATGACATTTGCAACAAAAAGGTTCCACCCTGGTAGAGCTTGTCTAAGCTAAAATGACGCGCGCCCTCTGCTGAATCAGTTGATTTTGATGTTCAAGTGTAAATATTAATTAATTACGACTCTTCATTTGTTTGGGAGCGTCGACTATTCCGTTGATCAACATTAGTGTCCAACATCACGATCGACAAATCACATGAAAAATGCTGTGCGTTAATGCGGTGGTAGGGCGCGTCATTTTAAATTAGACAAGCTATACGCTATTAGGTTTCCTCGACTGTACTTACCATGTACTTAAATTAAAGTGGTGGAGATTGTTGTTGTCAAATTCAAAAGCCGTGAGTAAAGGCTTTGTCAGTCCGATAGTTTACTACGACGAAGTTAGAGCGAGTTGAATATTTTTGTAGTGGTTTGTGTTTATCCATACAAGTCAAAGATGCTTGATCTTACTACCCCTACGATTAGAGCGTACCGTGTGTAAGGTGGGAGGGGTGGGGTCAGCGGGCGCGGGGCGTGTCGCTCGCACCGCCCATCGCTCGTTATTTAAGCGGCGCGCGCGCACGCGGCCCGGGCAGCCTTAGCCCGACCCTGCGCCGGAGAGCCGAGTGTGCGCGACGCGCAGTGAGCAGCCGCGATCTCCTGCATTCAGGCGCCACCGACCTACCCGGCATCTGGTCTGGCCTGGCCTTGGCGTCACCTCAAGAACCAGCTTACGTTCATTTCTGCATAAAAGGTAAGTGTATTCTGATACGCCGCTATATCGATTTGTAACAATCATCTCTTGATCTTGTGCTTCAATGGTATAGTCGAACAAGTAAGTGCTTTACCATTTTTTATGATTATGACAGTTAATACATCAAAACAAAAACAATAAAGCTAACTGTCACATTGACTCCTAAGTGAAAATAGTCTGTGATGTTATGCGCCCCGTACAAGTGAAAATGAACCTTAGGGTGGTAAAGGAATTTCTCGGTCGACTATATACCTGAGTGAAAAGTTTTTTTAACACGGATATGATAACTAGAGTAGGTGTCATTTATTCTTATTCAAACGTTAACTTAAAAATTAAAACTTATTTAAATTCAAATGTGAACATTGATCACTTGAAAAGAAAATGTTATAAGTATCATTTTATTTTTCTGTAAGGATAGGTACTTGGGTACCCAAGGGATATTAGCCTATATTTTGAAATCTTACGATACTTAATTTAAGTTATTTTTTGGCTGCATATACGTGCGTGCAAATGTATGTAGGAGGGATGTGCTGTGCTTAATCTGTCTGAATTATGCTTTGAATAATCGTACTTATCACGATCAATCACGCGGCCTACTTATTTCGCATAACAAAAATATTATGATTAATTGTTATTTTATGCCATTTTTTTTTACTTTAATAGTATCAATAGTAACTGATAGCAAACGCATTTCAAAACATCAAAAAATGTTAACCAACTAAATTTTCATTGCCTATCTATATGTTTATGAAAGATAACACAAAAATGTTTTAGATTTATCACATACTCCTACAAGTTATACATAAATCTACCTAATGTGATCAATATTTTATAACATTACGTAGGCACTCTTAATATAGTCAATGTAAAGTATTGCGAAAACACCACATGTTCATAATATATACCTAACTAGGTGTTGCCCGCGACTCCGTCTGCAAAGAGTTCGTTAGTCGCTATCCAGCGGGAACTATGCTAGCTTCCTATCATATGTCCTTTTCCGCGACTCAAACTTTCTCTATAGTGTAAGCATTAAGAATGTTATTATTTGTTTAGTTAAACGTAAGTTTGTAAAACGCCTTAAATGTGACAGCTGTCACCAGTTGATTGGTTTTAAGGTAGCGGAATAACGCCCAAGGTGACAACTGTCAGAGGTCTGAGAGAAAGGAGACTGTTTTTTGTGGTTGTTAAAAGGAATTAAAGAATATAAACAACTTAATTGAACTTTACGCTATTTAATTGGAGTATTTAGTGACCAAACTTTCATCTCAGAAGTGGGATTAATGATACTAAAGCTCACTTCGCTCGGGAGATACATATTTTTTTTTCGTATTTCGAGAAGATAAATTGGACCAGATATTATGTATTATAACTCGGATGAACGTGCTTACGATGTCAGAAAGAAGCGAAAATCACGTTTCCGTAAAAGAAAACGTGGTGACAGGAGCAAGAAAAGTCCTTCGGGATTAGGCAAACGTTTTAGTCGTGAAAAAAATATCGCGGACCTAGCGGCTGTACTCTAACACCGGAAATTCATAGCGAACGCCGTGTCACTCCGATGTAGGATACGCCACTTCTACAAGATTGCGTTATTGAGGGCAACGGTAATGGACGAAGGAGCAGATCTTGTGCACAATATCAGGAACATACTCGTCGTGGACGTACAAGGAGTCGGAGTCACCATCGACGCATATCAACAAGTGATGATGAGAGGAGGAGCAGATCTTATGAACGTCAACAACACCATTCTCAACATCGACTTAAAAGGAGCCGGAGTCGTCAACATTGTCTGTCAACTGGTGGAGATGAACGGAGTAGCAGGCCACGAGCGCGCCGTGAGTGGGACTCACGACGAAAGGAGGAATAATGAAAAGGTTGCGTGAGTCAGTCAAGTATTAATACGGATAGCATAGTAGGAATGTTATTGGAATAATAGTATTTCTTTAGTAAGTAATTACCCTTTACCCCGAAGGGAACAAATTCCCAGTATTGGGTAATATAATCCCAGACTTTGTTCCCATGGCAAAGGGGACACATGCGAAAAAAAAAAAGGTTGAAGAATGTGCCATTCTAAATGAGATGATCAAGTTATGCACTATGCATTGCCAAAGTTAGCAGGTGTTGGTTGTACATGGTATGAGGCTCTTCCCACTATGTCATTTTCGTGGCCCGAGTGGAAAAACAAACTGATTGAGTCTTTTACTTGTAGTGATGATTATGCAGAACTAATATTTGAAATGATGGCAAAGCGGGTAAAATTTAAAGAACCACAAGCTATATTTTTATGAGAAAATTAATTTATTACATTGTTGTGAAATAACGGGTAAACGAGTGGTTGACTGTCTGCTGTTCGAAATTGAAGACCATTCTCTTAAATTTAGACGACCAGATGGCCTAGTGGTTAGAGACCCTGACTATGAAGCTTGAGGTCCCGGGTTCGATTCCCGTGTCGGGGCAGATATTTGTATGAAAAATACGAATGTTTGTTCTCGGGTCTTGGGTGTTTAATATGTATTTAAGTATGTATCTATCTATATAAGTATGTTTATCCGTTGCCTAGTACCCATAACACAAGCTTTGCAAAGCTTACTTTGGGACTAGGTCAATTGGTGTGAATTGTCCCGTGATATTTATTATTATTTATTATTATTATTATTATTCTCTGAGGTTAGGTGCTAAAGCTGCCAAATTTCAGGAACCAAATAGGATTTAAAATAATAGGATATATATATAGGAATTATAGGAACCAAATAAGATGCGAAAACCAAATAGGACAGAAAGGCCAATAATCCGAACATCAGTCAAACAGCGACACATAAAGGGACTAAGCCCGCATCGGCGCCCGTGACACGCGTTAATTCCAATTAACCTGGCCACTACAGTTTTAAATGCACAAAAAGAATATAATGCAATTAAATCTGGACAAAAAAATTGATAAGTACAAATTAGAAATAAAAATTAATGTTACTAGAATCAATGGATATGTTGACTTAGGTAGCTATATAGTGTACGCTCTTACGTCGCAGTGAGGCTCTAAAAATGGGTCTTTATTGGGCGAATGATAATTTACCTTTGTTGCGAGGTACAGGTAATAATGCGGTTTCACCAATAGGATCGACTACCGTAATTATCGAAATTCAGCCTTCAGGGCATTTCAGAGAACGTAGATGTGTTTATAGTCGAAGATCACGTCATTAAATTGAGTGTGCCATACTGAGTTTTCGGGCAAAGTTTACATTTATGGAACGTTGTGTGGTAAGCCAGAATATACATTTTATTTAATGCCGGGTGAATATAATATTGAAAGCAGATGTGGCGGGCTGCTATTGCAAAATATTTCAGATAATTCTATTTGTCTTAAAGGAGGATCTTTGATTACTCGTGCATACCATATCGACAATGTTCTGAATGTTAATACTTTAAATTTTGATGAACCTAATATCGAAAGTTGTTTTAATTACGGTGATCAATTGACAGAGGAAGAAGTAAAAAGACTTAAAGATTTACAAGAAAGATACGAATCATGTTTCTCAAATAATTTAAAAGATCTCGGATTTAGTAATGTAGTGCTGATGGATATAGAACTAATGGACAATAAACTTATTATATACTGTCCCTATAGGCTTTCTTACGTTGAAAGAGAACGTGTTTGATTGATGGTACAGGAAATGCTTGACGCGAATATTATTTGCGAATCGAATTCCCCCTACGCGAGCCCTATTCTTATTATGAAGAAGAAAACGAGCGAACAAAGACTTTGCGTGGACTACCGTGCGCTGAATAAAAAAAAAAAAGAGCACTAATACTTTACCACTGATAGAAGATCAGTCGGACATGTTAGCTGGACACTCAGTACTCATAACGCTTGATTTAGCCTCCAGTTATTACCAAATACCCCTAACAGAAAACTCCCAGGATAAAACTTCGTTCATCACACAATACCAATTTAACCGTATGCCTTTTGGCTGAGCGAACGCGCCATCCGTGTTCCAACGAGCATTGAACAAAATACTTATTTATTTATTTATTTAGGTGTTCTACAGCGGTACAATTAAGTTTATCCTAATTTACAGAGTGATTCTTAAGGCCAATAACAGAACTCCCTTAATGATATAATTTTATAAACCTGAGTAGGAGCAAACGTACAGTCGAAAGCACAAACACCCACTCATCTAACGCGTCAGGTATATGCAATCATCAACCTTATGGTTAATGGCATAGAAGTGTATAGGTATTTTGACACCTAGGGAGCGTATGTATATTTATGTTCCCGACTATAACAATAAGAAAGAAACAATAAAAAAAAACTGTAAGTACTTAATATGAGATAGCGAGAATAATAATAAAAAAATAATAAAACTCACAAAGTCAAAGCTTAAGTACGAGTTAGTATACATTCTCAAGCTTAAAAAGAGTCATTTCTCTTATACAGAAATTAACTTTCTGGGATTTAGAGTAAATAGCGAAGGTATCCGTCCCGGGTCGAAGAAAACGATTGCCATTTCCAATTTTCCGAAACCCGAAAATGTGCATGACGTGAGACGTTTCTTTGGTCTACCCAGTTTCTTCAGGCGCTTCGTTAAAGGCTTCGCCCTTATAGCTTGACTACTTACTGATCTTCTAAAATACAAATTCGAATGGAGGTGGGAGGAGGTTCATACAAAAGCGTTCGAAACGTTCAAACAAAAATTGATTGGACGCCCTATACTGGCTTTGTAACATGCTGAGTTGGTAACTGAACTACATACAGATGCATCAAAATACGGGAGAGCTGGTATTTTAATGCAGCGCGGTACGGATGGATTACTTAGGCCTGTAGCATACTATAGTCGGAAAACCGCAGCGGACGAGCAAAAGATGTAATCATTCGAACTTGAGACTTAGGCTGTTATATCGTCATTAAGCAGATTCCGTGTATTCCTTTTAGCCATACGATTTAAGATAGTTACCGACTGTAGTGCGCTGCGGACAACTCTTACAAAAAGAGATCTCATCCCATGAATCTCCCGATGGTGGGTGCAGTTCCAGAGTGCGACTGCAAGATCGAATATAGTGCTCTCAGTCGTGGTCCTGTTACTGAGTCCACCCGGGATGATGAGTTACATGTGATTGACGTTTTGAAAGTTGATGTTAAGGATTGGATATCGACTGTACAGAGTAATGATGATGAAATTAAACGCCTCAAGGAGATATTGCAGGACTAAAATACTAAACTCGCCGTTGATGTCCAAAAGAATTATGTTTTGAAGAGGAATTGTGTATAAGATTGTTGAGGATGGAATACGTTGGGTTGTCCCAAAATCTGTCAGGTGACAGGTCTTGCGTATGAACCACGTACGATGATGTAGGGAAATCAAAGAAGCTAACTCCTAATTTCATGGGCCTTACTGAATAGTGAAAACCTTTCAAACAATAGGGTTTTGGTTGAGGACACTCCATTATCTAGAAGGGGAAATAAACGTTACGAAAATGTAGTAGCTCCTGACGAAATTCACCCATGGCTCCACTTCAAGGTACTAGACTGCGAGGGTAGCGAAAATGACAGTAGTGTTGGAACAGATGACAACGATGGTTAAACTATTTACACAATATAAAAAAGAGAGACAAAGGTGTGATTGAAACTTAACGTGATTTATATTTAGATTAAGTAAGTTGATCGATCTCGTAGGGTAATCAGAATTGTTATAATATTAGTTATGAGCGGTCAGTGCAGAATAAGACATAAATATGCATAGATGGGCGCAGATCATAACAAACTAGTGATTAAAATTTAATGTGATATTTATTTAGAGAAAAAAAAGGATCTTTTAGGATAAATATATTTTCCGAAAATAGTTATGAGCGGTCAGTGCTGAATGAAAAATATGCACAGATGGGCGCAGATCATAACAATGTCGTATAGGATAGGATAGTGATGAAATATAATGTGATAGAAATAAATATATAGTTTTGGAAATTGTTATGAGCGGTCAGTGCTCAACGAGACACATGCATAGATGGCCGCAGATCATAACAATGTCATGGTAAAACGAATTCGTTACTTAATGAGATCGGGCTGGGTTATGTGCGATCAGTGCATCATGAAGAACATGCATAGATGGTCGCAGATCATGACAGACTAGTCCCATTTCATTAAGTTTACGAAATTGTGATGGCTGTAGGTTATAAGCGATCAGTGTGGTAATATATTATCGCATAGATGATCGCAGATTATAACAGACTACGTCATAACAGCAAATGCGAATTTAGATTATATATATGCAGGTTATGAGCAATCAGTACAAAAGAATAGTGTATAGATGATTGCAGATCATAACAGACTGCGCCTTTAAATTATTTATAGATTTGTAAGTACATATATTTTGTATTTTGTTGTTGAGGGCCGCTGGCGGCGGATGGATGCGAGGGACCGAAGACAGAGTGTTGCGGCGCGCCATGGAAGAGGCCTATATCCAGCAGTGAACTGCGATAGGCTGATGATGATGATGATGATTTTGAAGATAAATATATATTTTTGGAAATTCTTATGAGCGGTCAGTGCTCAACGAGACACATGCATAGACGGCCGCAGATCGTAACAATGTCATAGTAAAACGAATTGGTTAGGTACTTAATGGGATAGGGCTAGGTTATGTGCAATCAGTGCATCATGAAGAACATGCATAGATGGTCGCAGATCATGACAGACTAGTCCCATTTCATTAAGTTTACGAAATTGTGATGGCTGTAGGTTATAAGCGATCAGTGTGATAATGTATTATCGCATAGATGATCGCAGATTATAACAGACTACGTCATAACAGCAAATGCGAATTTAGATTATATATATGCAGGTTATGAGCAATCAGTACAAAAGAATAGTGTATAGATGATTGCAGATCATAACAGACTGCGCCTTTAAATTATTTATAGATTTGTAAGGTATGTCCTGGTTAGTTTCGATTAGTTAGTGCGAGAAATCTAAGCAGGTTTGGTACCTGACTTTATATAGCTATTTTGTTTGTTTTTTTTTCTTTCACGTCTGTTGTTTGTTTAGCTATTGTTGAGTATTTGTTATTTCTAAAACTTAAGATAATGTACCTATGTAAAGTGAGAGGACTCACTTAAAGATAAGGATGGCCGAGTTGTAAGCATTAAGAATGTTATTATTTGTTTAGTTAAACGTAAGTTTGTAAAACGCCTTAAATGTGACAGCTGTCACCAGTTGATTGGTTTTAAGGTAGCGGAATAACGCCCAAGGTGACAACTGTCAGAGGTCTGAGAGAAAGGAGACTGTTTTTTGTGGTTGTTAAAAGGAATTAAAGAATATAAACAACTTAATTGAACTTTACGCTATTTAATTGGAGTATTTAGTGACCAAACTTTCAATAGGTACCAAATTTAATTTTAGTCAATTCAGCGGTTTAAGCGTTAAGAGGTAATTATACAGACACGCTTTCGCACTTATCAAATATGAAGAAAAAATTTCATAAAAATCGATCAAGCCATTTCGGAAGAGTTCAATAACAAACAACGTGACACGAGATTTTTATACATTAGATTAGAAGATAGTATATGGATTAATTGATGGAATTTTAATCACGATAGGTATTTTTCTTAATCGTTTAGGTTCACTTCGTCCACATTCCCATTTTGTCAACTTCCTAGATCGTCAACAATCTTATTTCGTACACAATCAATTCCTAAAACGTCCACTTCCTATTTCGTCCTTTTTCCACTTCGTCCACATTCCCACTTAGTCAACATTCCCATTTCGTCCATATTTCTACTTAGTCAACATTCCCGTTTCGTCCATATTCCAACTTAGTCAACACTCCCATTTCGTCCGCATTCCCACTTCGTCAACATTCCTAGCTTATCTAACAAGCGTAAAATAAAATCAGAAGTAGAATAAAAAACCGGCCAAGAGCGTGTCAGACACGCCCAAGATAGGGTTCCGTAGCCATTACGAAAAAATCAAGTAATATTTTTCTAAGGATTTCGTATGCGTACGGAATCTTCCAAGTTAGGTATCGTCAATACTTTGAAAAAAACTCGTGTCTCAAAATCGTTAATCTGGCAAAGTGAACTTTATTACGCGCATATCAAGGGTCAGTTTTGTTTACATGCTGATTTGAGATACGAGATTTTCTAAGTGGTGACGGTATGTTTAATACCTTAGGCTACTATTTACTCTTAAACTACAAATAATTCCCAAGCAATCTTAGCCGCTATAATTTTCCTTGTAAATTTAATATATTTACTACCATTTTGAATGTTTTCAATTTTTTCCACCCAACAGTTTAGATTTTAGAGGGAGGGGGGGACGGTCGATTTTAATGAAATTTTTCACTTTAAAGTTGAATATTTCGCAAACAAATCACTGAATACAAAAATCATGTAAGTAACCCCGCAATGGTTTTAAAAGACCTATCCAACGATACCCCACAATATAGGGTTAGTCGAGAAAAAAAAATCACCCCCACTTTACGTCTATGGGAGGTGCCCTAAAAAAATTTATTTTAGTTTTTTTTATTTAACCACTTTGTCGGCGTGACTAATATATATATTCATGCCAAATTACAGTTTTCTAGTACTAACAGTCTCTGAGCTTAGCCGCGGACAGACAGACAGACAGACGGACAGACATGGCGAAACTATAAGGGTTCCTAGTTGACTGCAGAACCCTAAAAATGAAAATACAACAAAATTAAATACAATTTTTATTATTTCATATTTCTATTGGTGACCTACATGGTTGTTTCCTAGTGCGTAAGGGCTGAATTTTATTTCACAGTGATCCCGTTCGGTATACCTAAATGGAATATGGGTGTCTTGGGAATGTGGACGAAATGAGAATGTTGACGAAGTGGAAAAAGGACGAGATGGGAATGTTGACAAATTGAGCATGTCGACGAAGTGGGAAAAGGAGGAAATGGGAATGTTGACAAAGTGGGAATGTGGACGAAGTGAATCTAAACGTTCTTAATGATGGGCATTAAAGGCGCCATCGTCACCGTTCTCATATTTATCAATTTAGGTACTTAGTAACGTACAATGTTGAAGTATAGTGTTGAAAGAAAACAAGAGCATTACTTACTGTTTGCATTAATCAATGTTGTTTTGATATTTATAAAAATTAATGTTGATGGGTCGTTCTTCTTTTTTACCTACAATACCTAGCCTGTCCTAGATTCGTCTTATTATGGCATCTCATTAGAGTACTTTATTGATATTTTCGGTTTTATAATGTTCGCATAATCGTACATATTTTTCAATCTATTAATGTTATGTAATCTTTCAGTTTCTCTATCCAGCATTTTTTCAAACTTTTGTTTTCGTAGAATGCCATGACAGAGTGGTAAGCCAAAATGTGGTATACGCTGAAAAAAAACCACTCTGTCGCATTATTTAAAAAAAAAACACAATTTAAAAAAAAACAGTATTGGGCGTAAAGCAAACTTTAATTAGTTGTAATAAAAAAGCAAATGCAATTTTTTTAATCGTAAACCACAATTATCGATTGTTCAAAAACCCATTAAACGGAAAAACTTCGATTCATTGTAGGTAAAAAAGAAGAACGACCCTGGTGCACTTAAGTGCCGCGCTAATGCAACAGTTTTAAATACATTCATTAAAATAATTATAACTATAAATTCAAATTTTTAAAAACCCCTATGTTTGAACATTAATTCAATGCCCGTTATGCGTCTAAGATCCCTTCCGCAGCTAACAAAAGAGCTCATAACTTTGAAACGGCTGAACCGATTTTAATCTAATACCTTTAAACGAGCAATTCTTGTATATATATATAATCAGGATCTCGGAAACGGCTCCAACGATTTCGATGAAATTTGGTATGTGGGGGTTTTCGGGGATGAAAAACTGATCTAGCTATGTTTCATTTTCAGAAAATCGCTTTTCTTCGTGTTTTCCGGCTATTTTTGTTTGCATTAGAATATAAAGCTAAATTTCGCCGACTTCGAGCAGATCATAATGGCACATTAGAAATCGGGTGGTCGCGGATCCAGCCGACCTCGGTTCGATACCACGTTTTTTTTCAAGATTTTTAGTTTTTTTTTAAGTTTATTTTTTATGAGAAAACGTCAAGTTTTGTGAGAAAAAGTTACTTTTTTGTGAGAAAAAGTTATTTTTTTGCAAGAAAAAGTTACTTTTTTGTTAGAAAAAGTATTATAGGGAACGTGCAGTAACTATAGGCGGCAGCACTAATGCGACAGAAGAGACACTATGCGGACAGTAAAACAAACTTATCAAGGTAAAACATTCAAATTGATGGCACCCTTAATTGGTGCATCCTACGGCAAAATCAATGAAATTTTCATCCCCCCTTTAATACCCCCGCGCTCCCTCTCCCGCATCCCCTCCCCCCTCTCAACCCCACCCCCCACCCCTCCGGTGTATATAATCAGGATCTCGGAAACGGTTCCAACGATTTCGATGAAATTTGGTATTTGGGGGTTTTCGGGGATGAAAAATTGATCTAGCTTGGTCTTATCTCTGGGAAAACGCTTGGTACCGAGTTTCTGCCCGAGCAGAGCTCGGTCGCCCAGGTACTTAAACATATCTAAGAACCATCGCCAAGAAACCTGCTTTCTATTAAAAAAAATCGCATCCAAATCGGTGCACCTGTTTAAGATCTATGATGCCACAGACAGACACACACACACACACACACATAGCGGCCAAACTTATATATAGTTAACACCCCTCTTTTTGTGGCGGGGGTTAACAAAATGACCATAATTTAGTTAACAACTGTGTGAACAGTATCAACATTCTACATCCTAATAAAATAATAAACAAGGAAAATTAAATATGTAGGTCGTGCTATAAATAAATTAGGTACTAAGTACCTATTCTCCACAGCAAAACATTTTTTATAATATGAAACAAAATTGTAATTTTTTTTTAGAGTAATATTTATGATTCTAAACAGTAAAAGGCACGTATATATACATACTAGCTGTTGCCCGCGACTCCGTCTGCGAAGAATAGGGGAATAAAAAATAGCCTACGACCTATTCTCAGACCTACCGAATACAGATAAAAAGGTTTCATAGAAATAGGTCAAGCCGTTTCGGAGGAGTTTGGTAACAAACACCGTGACACGAGATTTTTATATATTAGACTAGCTGACCCGGCAAACGTTGTATTGCCTTATATCACCTAGGGGTATAAAAAATAGCCTACGACCTATTCTCAGACCAACGGAGTATAGACAAAAAGGTTTCATAAAAATCGGTCAAGCCGTTTCGGAGGAGTTCGGTAACAAACACCGTGACACGAGATTTTTATATATTAGATATAATTAAAGTACATACAATATAACTAATTAACATTTTTAATAACTAAACTAAGGAATACGTCAAAAGTACCGTACCTACTAGATGGCAGGTAACGTGCCGTATTCATAAAGAAGTTTTTGTTGAAAATTTCATTTAAATGCAACCTTTTTCACTGACTGTACTTGCATTGTCATCTAACTTACATAAGTACACCAAATTTCAAGTGGATCCGACCACTGGAAGTGGGTCAAATTCGACTTACAAGATTTGACCCGTACATACATATATACATACATTGCAAGATTGGTTTTTGGAGTCTTTTTGTATTTTTTATTTTTCAACTCCAAATTTTTACTTTTACGGTCATCCCATGAAATCCATTTATTTTTCATACTAAATACAAACTGATATATCGGTAATATGAGTATCGCTGCAAAAAGTGATTAAGCAAGCTGAGATGTGCGATGCATAGGAAAAATTTGTGTCTAAACTCCTGACCAGTGGTGGTGTAGAGGTTTAGCACGCAGCACGGAATGCTGAGGACCTGGGTTCGATTCCCAGCGCTGGTCTTTTTTTGGGTTTTTCTGTGCATCCATGTTTTAGTTTGTATTTAGTATGAAATATACATCGCAAGTTAATAAAAAGCTTGTAAAATCGGGCTGTTTATCGTAAGTCTCCTATTAATTTAACTATATTTATAACTATAATTGCTCGTTTAACCAATATTTATTCAAGAATCACTTTAACTGGTCCTGAGCCAGAACTAGATTAAGCAACTTAGTCTTGGCCTAGTCCACTTACAGCTTTAGCAAACTAGGTCCTAATACCGCCAAGAAAATTGGACGATAGAAAATTGAGTTTTATTCTTGTTTTATTTAAAACTTTTCTGAGGTCATCGATCTGAGGCGCCTCAAAATATGCATTACCGCCTGTTGCCCGCGACTCCGCGAAGAATTCGTTTATCTTATCGCTATCCCGCGGGATCTATGAAATTTAATGGGATAAAAAGTATCATATATTTTAATTCAGGACAGCTATCTGTGTGCCAAATTTCATAAGAATCCGTCAAACCTTTTTAGTGTGAAAGAGTAACAAAACATCATATCCTATCCATATATATCCATACAAACATTCGCATATAATATTAGTAAGACTACTTACTTGTTGCACGCAACTCCGTCTGCAAAGAATTCGTTTATCGCTATTCCGCTGGAACTATGCAATTTTCCGGGATATAAACTATACTATGCCCTTCACAGGGTCTTAAACTATCTCCATGCCAAGTTTCATCTACCTAAATAGATTCAGCGGTTTTAGCGTGAAGAGGTAACGGACAGACATACTTTCGCATTTATAATATTAGTACGGATTTCAAAACACGATACATTAATAAAAATCCGTAAGAAGTAATGAGGCAATTAATGCACTGTTTTATTGGTTTTCCTTTCAGTTTATCAAGCCCTTAATCACATAAAATATATCGAAAAACAAATAACAACATTTAAAATATTATTTAACGGTTAATGTGTTATAATCTCAACAAATTGCCTTTCAATTCCAAAATTTTTTACAATATCTTGGCGCGGGAGGGTGAATTCCGTCTGAAATTTTTTCTACGTCCGAATAACCTGAGCCCTTATTGTCTAACGCACTCGGAATCACAATTTGTTTTAACACTTCTTACCTATACCCACTTACTACCGAATGGCCTTTCCAATATAAATTGGTGTGTGTTTAGAGCTAAAGATGTAATTACAATTTATTAACACAAACCTCATTTCGTAAATTAAATAAGGAAAACTGCTCTCTGAGTCGGTGTAACAAATAATGTCTTCTAACATGTTTGGTTTTGAAGTATCGTTTGTATTTTTTATTTTTTCAACTTCAATTTTTTTACTTTTACGGTCATCCCGTGAACACTGGCCACTGACCAGTGGCGGTGTAGGGGTAAGCACGCGGCACGAAATGCCGAGGAGTGGGGTTCGATTCCCAGCATTGGTCTTTTTTCTGGGGTTTTTTCTGTGCATCTATGTTTCAGTTTGTATTTAGTATGAAATATAACAATGTCTTCCCCAAGCACAAGCTGTAAACAAATTAGCCAATAACCTGCAATAAACTAGGATGATGAGCATGCTGCAATCTGCAGTTAACTCTAGCCGTAAATAATGGAAGTCCACCACACGAAGTCTTTATCATATAAGTACTAATAATACAAATTTTACGTGATGGATTCTAAAACAAACTTGCTGTTTATTGACATCGTATTTACTCATAAGTAACAAGTACGATACGTTTGCGGTTTGACTGTATTGCGCAACTGAAATACAACTTCATACAGCTATGTTCGATTCAGGCAAATAAATCTAAACTAATGTTATAAAAGAGAGATTTGACTACGCGCGTGTTAGTTTGTTTTAATGGATAAATTCAAAAACTATTAAACGGATCGGATAAAGAATGATGTATGTACTTATTATCAGCGGGCAACATACATATAGGAAAAGAAAGAAAGAAAGAAAGAAATATTTATTTGTGACAACATAGACAAAAGAAAAAATTAAAAAAGAAAAAATAAATTAAACAATAAAAGTAAAAATAACACAATGAAAAAAATAACATACTAGTCAAAGTCAAAAGTCAAAGTCAAAATTCTTTATTCAATTTAGGCATCAATTGATGCTCCTATGAACGTCGAAAAATCTACCACCGGTTCGGAAAAAACCCTGTTGAGAAGAAACCGGCAAAAAACTCAACAAGGTATCTTTTTTTCAATCAGATCTACATTGTTATTAAATGACATGCATCTAAAGTATTTAATACAATTAAATTTTTTAACACAGTAGATACGCTATTTGAGACTAGGGATCGCCAATGCGGATCGGAATTATTTCCAAACACCCTGTCCATGATATAGTCATTAATTTTATAGTACGCCTTAGATATTAATGTCTTCTTCACAATGGATTTGAATTTTGTATCAGTTTGTTCGGTTATTGTTTTCGGAATTTTATTATAAAAACGTATGCATCTTCCCAGAAACGACTTTTTAGTTTTAGCCAGTCTGTAAGATGGAACTTTAAGCAAATGGACCCAAATCAGCAAAAAATTGCCACTCTTGCGAACGGCACTGATCTTCCTTTGGGACCATAAAATCATGACTTTAAAAAAAACCACAAGAAAACAAGAGTGAAACCAACAAGGCATATAGGCTATCATTATTTAGAGAAAATGCGATGTTTCCGGGAGACGTACATATAGTTGCGAGCAGCAGCTAGTAATATTTTGCGAGTTGTTAAGTAAATAAACGGGGTAGGTACATTAATTTCAGAGAGAGAGAGTTGTTAAGGTGCTCGAAAATATGGATCTAAGTACTATATTCATTCACATTATTTAATTAGCCCGTAAATCTTCAGATAAAAATTCATCCACAAACAATATTTTTATGGAACCTATATTGTTTTCAAACAAATACTACTTAAAATATTGCATATTAAATATTACCTACTTGGTACTTAGGTACACTGCTTAGAAGTGTTTAGCTACCTAACACGAAGATTGCAGCGTGAATACGACTTATATTTTTATTGAAATTATTAAAAATTGCTTATTTATGCACGTGTTAGTTAGTATTCAAGTTTTTAATACTCAGGCTTGCTAGCCATAAATTGCTTTGTATTAAACACTTAATAAAACGAACTCAGGTCTGTTTTATAGCACAATCCGGCCGGCGGCCGACAGTCGCCAAACGCTATAAAGAACAGAATCATTTTAGAGCCGTAAAGTTAATTGAAGTTCTGCGAACTATGAACGGATCCGACGTCGTGTGTGTCTGACGCGGACTAATGTAGCTCTGTGAGGCAGACCTCATCGTGGCTATAAATGATTTTACTGCATCAGTTACGACTACCAGACAGTGGTAAAGCCTTTAGCTGATACTGGTACAGTCGCAATCATAAACATCGGAGCAATCTAGCCACTCAAAAATATCCGAACACGCACTTACGCGATTGACAATACGGTGTTTTCAGATATGTTGAGCACGTGTTAATTTAATGATGGCGACGTACTTAAGCTACAAAATTACTCGATACGTTTTTTCACTCCCTAACCACATTAAGAGGAAACCAGGTTACCAAAGAAAATATTTTTCCCTTTAATTTGCAAAATAAACAATACCTACATGTCATAACAAATGCTCTACTTAGTGAGGAGATATTTCATTGCCCGTTTGCGTTGCAGTGCACCTCGCCGACCTAGCACAAAGATCCGCGAAGTGACACTGACGAAACGATAAATTGCAAAATAACTGTTGTTGTTGTTGATATTTGACAGGTCAACGTTAAATTGGGGTCGAAGGCAATCGGTCCGATGCCACGACCGAGAGCATCTTTGACTTGTGACCTGTAACCACCGATCATTGAGTGGGCAATCATACCCGAACACTATAAGGCAATGTTTTCGTGAGAAGTAACAAATACAATCTATAGTATTTCAAGTAAAAAACCACAAGCTAGCTATTCAAGTATGAACTAAATATTATCCTAAGTTTGAAGAAACTCAGATATTTTAGATTTGTCTCAAGTTATACAGTAATTGTCATTGATAAGAATTGATTGAAACGTGTGTCTGATGATATTTTAGGCCCCAGTGCAACTATAATTCGCGTAGGCAGACGGCACTAGGTTAGGCGGGAGCCACCTAGGAACAGGTCAGACGCGAGGTGTCTCGCCGCACTAGAGCCACTGACCGCCGCAACCCGCCAATTGGGAGAGCCGACGTTACACTTGACCCCGCAAACTCTTAAATTGTCTTTTGTTACGAGCTCAGATTTAGGTAGGTACCTATGTACCTACCTTATCCACGGCTGTTGCTAAGCTCCACCGGAGCTCAGCCACGTGGCTCTATCGTAAAGACTCACGCCGCTGTCTTACGTTTCCATTTGTACGACGGGCTTGAAAGAAATTACTATGTAAACAAGTGTACTGTGCCTGTGCACTGTTACTATGCAATATATGAATTGCAATTATACGATGGCAGACTTGATTACAGTCTATTTCAAGCATCCAGCTAGTGGCAGCATGCCTTAATTATCAAACTGTTAAGTTATAGCGCTTTATATACCGGTTTTCAGATGTGGACGTGAGAATAGTATCTACTTATAGCGTAATTACCGAGTATGCATGAAGGTATAATTTTATCCGTCTAACTCTAGGTAACGGCTTGTGCAATATATCGTAACTAAAGTCGAATCCAAATTTAGCCGAACTAGTTTGATTTAAATAAATTTTCATTTCAATTTTTTAATTTTCATTTCAATTTTTTAATTTTCATTTCAATAAAAATGTCAGAAGTGAAATTTATTTTTGATATCAGTGAATAACAAAAAGAGAGCACGAAACGATTGAATGAGGAACAATTAACGGACAGAGTGATCGCGAAGGGTCTCCGTTCAGCTTGGACAAAAGTGCTTTCTTATTTGTGTACGGCCGATGTCCGTCTATTCTCCTCTGTACTGGGGCATACTGGGGCCTGTTGCATAACAAAGTACAACTTATATTACAAGCGGAACTCCCTTTCTAGTTAATATAACTGAAGCAAGAGTTCCGCTTGTAATATTAGTTGTACTCACAGAGGTAGAAAGTTGTACTTTGTTATGCAACAGGCCCCTGGTCGCATTTTTCAAGCGATTTTCGTGAAATTTTGTGAGCAGGTTCGATAGGTACATGAATTTTTGTTGATTCACTTGTTTTCGTTTTTTTTCATAATGGCGAAGGCATGGAAGTTGAAAACATAAATATGTATTATCATAATTCAGCCATGTTGAAAAACTAGTGAGGTACTCGCGAGCATGTGTTATTTTTACCCGACTTTATTTACGAGTAAGTAAGTATACCTACCTAACATCGATTTAGACTCGATATTCGAAAGTTTTTCCAATGACTTGACTCACTTGCATAGATAATTTAAATTTACGCTAAAATGTATAACATCCGCAGTGAGTAAGCTCGTTTCATCACGATATGCCTAAGTGTTTCATGTGAACCGTTTATTTTGAAGAGTAGATCTGTGCTACTTCATCGCATAAGGTAACGTGCGTTAAAGCAAACAAGGCAAGGCTGCAAATCGAGACAGGGATTCACGTAATTATCCAATCGAGTGCACCAGCACCGAGCGAGACAGCCGCAGCCGAGCGCCGACCGGCGGCGCGGGCGCAGCGCACGCGCCCTGCGTGTGACCGCCCCGACCCACTGCGCCGCGCAAACCGACAACACCTCGTTACTCGTAATAACGCTCCTGTTCCATCAAACATAATGCGTGCGTTAGATTCACCACTTCAATTTCGATACTTTCTTGAGAATTATTCACAAGGATGAAGGCACTGAATGAGGTTGCTATAATCGATTGCCTAGAAGCCCGAAGGTATAATTAATAATTGTTTGCCAACTCATTGTAATATTGCCTATTCATTCTATACTCTGACATTAGACTATAGTTGACCGTGTGAACGTTAGACATAAGAATGATCGAGAAGACACCAGTGGCGTTGCGTAGCCATTTCCTTGAGGCAACACGGAGAGTGACAAACCTTGAGTTAGATATGTCTTCGGATGCAACAAGTCGCATTTAGTCTCCACAACTTTTGGTCGTCATACTTGACATCACTGACGATAGGTAAAAAAGTTACGTAATCCAGTAGACATGGATCTTTGACGAGGCTAACAGTTCGCGCCATGGTTTTGGCGGGTAAATATTCAGCGTTTTTACGGCGTTTTTTTTGTCATTACCATTTGAGTGAAAGTTATTAAAAAGGATGATGCTTAGGGTTAACTTTTTATGCAAAATTAAGACAGTACCGATGCTGAATCTAGTTGGATCAAATTTCTCGCGATTCGTACCTACTTTGGTTGTGGTAATAATCGTCGAATGGTCACCCCTCACTCCAACTTACTTAATGACAGGACAGAATTAAAAACTCACAATTTAAGGCCGTTTAAGGAGTAACGCTATAAAACTATGCGACCGATGCAAATGACCAGGGCCCCTAAATTTGATGCCGATGTCGTCACGCCGCATATAGGTACAGGATGATTGAAATATGAGTACCTACTTGTGATGTGATAACCAATCATTAATCATCAATCATTAAAAATTAACCAAATGTGCGACACAACAAACAAAAATACGATTACACTACAAAAGTATTTTTATGAATATTGCATTACGTATGAGGGGGTTTTCAGAAAAAAATGTACCCGTTTTGTCTTAATTATCCTTAATTTTCCATATAAAATTTATTAGTCAGTTTTGTGACTTTCCATCCGGTACCATACCACTGCGTTTTACTGTAGGTAAACTATCAGGTTACAGATTCGGTTAATGTTCTGTTTCCCACCGAACTGCGTACGAATGCGAGTGTCCTCCGCCTTATATTACACCATGATGTAAGCAAAACGCACCAGTATAGCAATAGCACCCACCCTACACTATTCTTAGCACGGCACTTAAGAAAAGGAAGAGGCTGATTTGCATTTTTATCAACGAGGAAGGTGAAGTCATCATCATTTTGTTGAACCGTTTAAGAACTCTTTGCTACATACATTTATAACTGACTTATTATTAGCTGCATCCGAGCAAAGTGCAGCTCGGCATGAGGAAAGCTCGCCTTGTTGTTTGGACCGGCTCGTAAGTCGCGTATTCTGAATCTAAGACATTAAACAATTTTGTTGTTGTACTAGTTCTATAAATGGACTGTTCCATATAAAATGGTATCAGCAAAGTGGTGTTATTTTCCTGTTTACGGCGCGGGACGCTAAGTGGCAATCTAAGATGCAACTGGACTGCACGTGGATACTACCGTCGTTGCACAGCGCGCGCGCCCAGGCGTCAGCAGCGCCGTTCAATGCCGCTCATGAATGGACAAGACACAACCATGGCCCTCATTTATAAACACTACATTGTGCATACTAGAACGTGAAAACGATTATAATAGATCCTGTTAGTCGCGTAGTATCTGAAATGAATTGACACAATGAGCGTAGCAACGACATCCCATAAACTTGAATTAAGTGACTAACAAATGAAAACAGCTCATTCATCGCGAAAGATAGGGTAACTTAACAGCACTTTAAAGTACAACTCACTAAGACTAATTGTAAGACAACATTACTTCGTACTAACAGCAATGTACCTATATGAATGACACGATATCATTTGTTTATAATATTTAAATAATACGAAGACATTAGTAAACAGCGTGAATTAATCGTGAGAGCTCCGACCTGAACATTAACGTTGGAAAGTTAAACAAGTGATGGGAATCGAACTTTGTTCACATCACTCCGCTCGGTTCGTTTAATGTGATTGGCATTGGGTGATAAAAGCAGATATTGCTCCCCCTTATCACTCAGAAATAAATCATTTAATGCAATCGTTATTGACAAAATGCATTTTCACTGTGAAAAGCAATACACTTAGGAAATGACAGACGTGTTTAAGGGATCAACGATTACAAGGCGTAGCCCGTATCGGGTAACAGCTACCCTTCACTATAAAAGCAGAGAGCTGCTCGAGTTACGCACATTCGAGGCTCACCTTACCAGGTTACGATACACTCGAGAAAAAGCTCGAAGAGCTATTCCAATTATACAAAAAAGTAGCAGGTTAGAGTTAAGATTCTACAGAAGTTCTAACATTTTTCTTCAAGATTCTGGTCTTTAACGTTTTATGTGTTTTCCCTGTTCCAGCAGTGGCAATGCACGTGAGCAAAGCTGCGCAGTTCCTGCTGGCGCTGGCGATGGTGTCGGACCCTGGCGACGCCGCCACCACATCGGCAGTCAAGCTGTGCGGCCGCAAGCTCAGTGACATCATGAGCCGCGTCTGCCACGCATACAACAGCCCCTCTTGGGATGATCCCACTGGTTAGTATTGGAAATGATAAAGATAGAAATACCCTGGATAATTAACTATATCTATATCTATAGTCGTAGCTACTAATAGTTGCGATGGATGTTACCACACGCCACTGTTGGCGTATGTAAGCGATTAGTTTGGGACTAGGTTGATTTGTGTAAGATTGTCCCCTAATATTTATTTATTTATTTATTTATTTATTATTAAGAATTTCGGGGGAGTCGGTTGGATGCGACGTGGTTCAATTGGTAGAACACCCGTGTTGGGGCGCATACCCAGGAGACGTGGGTTCGAATCCCACCCGAAAAACTTTTTCGCTTTTAAATAATCTTAGATTCGGTGAGCAGCCGTAGGTACTGCTAATAAAATTAAATAATATATCTATAGTGGTTCCAATAGTTACCACGGGGGTGCAGGATCCCGCAACGGATTTGACCAAGCTTTAGATTTCGCCTAATTCATAAAAGATGTCTCTATTTTCTTCAACAACTATATGCTAAAAAATTTTACACAGACACCTTCAACCTTAAACGGAACTCTTATGGATTCGTCACGTCTGTCTGTCTGTCCGTCCGTATCTCACAGCCACTTTTTTCCGAAACTATTTATAAGAACTATGCTGTTGAAACTTGGTAAGTAGATGTATTCTGTGAACCGCATTAAGATTTTCACACAAAAATAGAAAAAAAAAAACAATAAATTTTTGGGGTTCCCCATACTTAGAACTGAAACTCAAAAATTTAAGACGTTGTTGCTGTCACATGATAAATGACTAATTTTTTTAAGTTCAAATATAATAATGTAATATTTGTATTATTGCTGCGGTGATAAGACATCCAGCCGTTACTTCTTAACTCTTTGGCAATGTTTAGGACCGTAGTGTTATTATTTTTCGACCTTATTGTATCAATAAATAAAATACAGGAAGAGAGCCATTGCACGCAAATAGAATTCAATGCAACTTATACACGGTCCTCAGCGGTATCACAACAAAACAGAGATCAAGTAAACAACTACTTACCTACGAAGGGCTTATTCGTAGTAGTAGTCCCCGAAATTAAACGTCAACATAACTAATTAAATACTGAAAGACGAGCGGCACGAGAAACGTTAAAGTTTAAATATTTCTCAACCCTCCTGTTTGGTACTGGTAATTATGATTCTAATTGGATAGGTAAAATAATAGCATTAATTAATATAATTATACTCGAACTGTCTGAGAAATATCTGACATCCGCGAAGCAACAACAGTTATCGATAAACTCTTAATGAGAAGGTCGTTACGATTCGATTGTCACTTTAATGACAACAACATTTATCTAGCGCCAAAAATTGCTAATTATTTTAAACATGTTTTATTTTTAGTAATGAAAGTAACGAACTTTTACTTTATCAATAGGTTTAATTATGTAGTGTTTTAACGTATTTTTTCAGGATCTCAAGGTTTGTGTTAAAGGTTAAAAATGTTTTCAATTATAGCAAAACAAAAGATACGAAGTTAGATAGTGAGAGATCCGGTCGCAAATTATTTATGTGTTTGTCTGAAAGTTCATGGCACCCGGCACCAATTACTTATAATACCTGGAAATTCTGAGTCAAAAGTATTTTTTTCCTGTAACTTTGATTATATTTCAACTAAGTGCGTGTAGTGTACCTACTTGTCTAAATCTCAACATGTATAAATAAACTGTGCTAAGAAGTTTTATTTTAGCGAATACGTATATTACGTAATTTCGAGTACTTATTTAAGGTGAATTGAAGGTAATCTTCAATGAGATATACAGACCTATAATAGATATAGCTTTTATTGCCCTCGATTTGGTTAAGACTGTCTATTATATATATCGAGTCTGTAATTAAACGATATGGGATTCGATTACATTGCTCATTTTATCATAGCATTTGTGACCTTTTGATTGTTTATGTCTGGTAAACATAAGGACCGTTGTAACGCCGGACCAAGTACTCATTGGTTACATATTCGCACGTGAAGCTGTATTATTACAAAAAATATTCCCGGGAGGTTGCCACCTTGATTAAGTCTATTATGACTATTATCGACATGATAATAATATAATAAATATAATTACTTATTGTTTTCGGTGCTCATAAGAGGAAGATATCTTCTTCTAATATATAAAAATCTAGTGTCGGTGTCTGTTATCAAACTCCTCCGAGACGGCTTGACCGATTTTTATGAAACTTTTTTCTCTGTGTTCGGTAGGTCTGAGAATAGGTCGCAGGTCGTCTACCCCTATTCTTCGCAGACGGAGTCGCGGGCAGCAGCTAGTTTTCTAATATATATTTCTCTTTTAAACTCTCGACTTTTAGGTACGTGACGAATATTGGTCTTATTTCTCATATTTTGTTTCAGTAGTTGAGCAACCAGGAGGAATAGTGCGTCGAAAGCGACAAATCGGCATAGCAGACCAATGTTGCACCTTTGGGTGTACGTGGGAGCAGCTCAGTGAATATTGCGCGATAAGTGCAAAGTAAGTACTATTAATACTGCTTGATCACTTTAAAAGTTTATCGACATCGCCTTTCGAGTATCTTGTTACACAAGGCCCGCGCCGAAGTTATGCAAAGTTGCAAAGAAAATATAACAAGAACGACGAATAAACGGACAGCTCGTATGACTTTAACGTCGAGTAGTAGACTTAGATGAAGCCAAACATAATTTTGGAAACTTTTACTTCTGGCGATTGATTAGGAGATATTTTACTAACTTAATCTTGATCGAACGTTAATTAATTTACTGCGGGTACGATTCGCTGATATCAATTAATGTCAATTAATTAATATCGCACAGATCTGAATCACCGTTGGACGACGTAGAAACGCACATAGTGGCCGAGCACACGGGGACCGAGCGGAAACGGGAGGCAGTGCCGGCGCCCGCACCGGTTTTACGCGCGGACTCAGAGCGCAGCCGAGAGGTGGGACGTGGCCGGAGTCGCGGGTACGGGCGCAGAAGAGGCCGCCGTTGTTGGTGCCGGCGCAAGCGGCGCTCGGGCCGACGGCGTTCCTCTGTCATGGGTAACATGGTGTGTCTCACACTTGACGCTCACTTGTTCTCTAAACGACCACGGTCTATCCTATTAACCTGCTATTTCGCTAAGATTATGGCAGCTCAACCGTCACCAATACCAGCAGAATGCTAGCTAGATTTTGACATGAAGCTAATATCCCTTTCACCACTAAGTGTGTCTGGAGGGGACGGATGCTTTATGTCTGCAATATGATCTCATATTACAGCTATCTAGCTGTCAGGGCATTTTATTGGTAACTACGACAGGTTATGTTGCCACGGTTTCTCAGTGAAAAAGTAATGTGGTGGTATTAAAATAAGTTCAATAAACTCGACTGTGATGCTCGATGAGTCAGCCAATCAAGCCAATCTTTCACATCTACAGCTGCATGTTGACAAAAGATTGATTGCATTGACTGTTTTATTTGAAGGTGATCGAGTTTGCTTACCTTATTTTATGCACCGTAAAAGGATGGACCATAATTACCACAGTTATTTTTGATATAATTTAAATATTTTCTAAATTTTACAAGGTGGACATATTTTTTATCTATTAGACACACTTTACAATTTAATTGAACAGAGAACAATTAAGCGTTGAATACTAACAATCCATTATTAATGCTTCGCATGTTGAGTATATTTAATAAAAAAAGTCATGTAACAGCATCTTCCCATATTATGCCTGATTTATGACAGCACGAAATTTACGCCCGTATCATCGCACAAATTCTCAGATATACTACTGACATAGTTATAATCTAAGATCAAGGGGCAAATGTTGCATTTAAATACCTACTTACTAGCTTTTGCACTTTAACGCAAATAAATTACCAAGCACTTTGTGAGTAGAGCAGCATTTTACACAGAGCCAGCATCACTCCTAGATCAAAAGAGGATTAACTCAAAATAATGTACCATTTGAATTTAGACTTCAGTCAATTTCTGAAAGGTCTAAATTAAAGTGGTATATTAATCTGAGTTGACGCTCTTTTGATCTAGGTGTGCGAATAGTGAGTAGAGCAGCATTTTATACAAGGAAAGCTTCTATTGTCGATTAGATTCAAGGGTATAGTGCGGTCATATTTGCCAATGGCTAGGATATAAGTAGGTTAATATAAGTCAAAACAGATGCTTTGCGAAGTCTACGTTTTCCTATTTATAGCATTTTAATTACATCAATTCGATTAATAAGTAATAACTCCGTACGACTCATTGTTCGAAAACAGTAAACAAGTTTGTTTACTTGTACTATTGTAGCGCTCGTGTACCTCTCGTATACACACAAGGCAACATTTTAAATTTTGAGATAATATAATACATACCTAGCAAATGACAAAGTTCTATGAACTTTCGAAAATAAATAAAAACCTATCTTTGAGTACTAACTGATTAGCCTATCCAGTTTTTAACTAAACATACTTTTTGCCACTTGTACTAGACTAGACACAATGTTTCATAAATTATATTTGTCTACAAATATTTACTTGACCCTTAGCAGGATTCAAACCCGCTATCTCTAACTTTGACAGGATCACTAACTATGCATATGGCAGTAATAATCAAACGACGTAAAGTAACTTATGTAATTTTTTTGTTACAGGATCAAAAAAATGTCCGGCCCGCAGCTGTCGTGGGAACCGTGTCCCCTCTGCTGATCTGGGGCAGCACTCTCAACGCGGACCTACCAACTGACAACAACAGATATAACTACATCGCGTACTACTCATAACCTCTACGTACCCTGAAAAGGTTGTTTTAAAAGCCTGTCAACGGGCATAATGTGGCTCGGAGGACCGTATTTTCAAGAATACGAAAGTTTAAAAGTCTTAAACTTGCCTCGGTACACGGAAGCGGTGAAACCTTTTCGACAGCATGTAATTTGCAACCAGCAAGAATACCACAATTTCAAAAGATCTTTAAATTGGATTAGATATATATATGAGCTTCAGTAGGTTGCAATCTTTTGTCAACAATCGGAATCTACGAATTGTAGCTGAAAACAAAACATTCGGCTTATTTCACTGTGATGGATTTCCTTTAGGAATATTGCAGTTATACCTACATGCAGACATTCATTTATTTAAAATACTTACTACGGTCTATTTATCGTAGCTTAAATATCTAATTTGACTGTGTTCAATAATCATTATAATAGGTTTAGTAGTAATGTTAGTTGAACTTGACACCATTGCCTATTGATCCATTCAATTATCTTCATATTAGTGTGTAAATCAGGCAAGATTGACCAATTGAGAGCTAATTTCAATGCCATTCAATTCATTCATTCATTTTCATTTTTAATTATCCTAGCTTTTTTAACATAAAGTACAGTGAGGGTCAGAATATTTTGAATCATGATTTACAGGGAAATGTCCATTATGAATTGTAATTTGTTTTAGCTTCAAAACAAAAGATGTGCTAAATCAATAGTAGTTCACTTGTGTGTGATGATAACTAGCTATTCACTGTAAATTATCATCCTTAATAATAGAAAGCATAGTTATAATAATCTAAGGTTTTATGTAACTAATAACTTCTACCATTTAAGATTTAAAGATCTCTAAAGCATCTGTGATAATTCCAACCGATAAAACTTTAATTTATGAATATTTTAGAAGTATCACCATAATTGTGTAGCATAAAGTATTCCTTACCATGATAGCAACTTTGAGTGTATTTAATTTTAAGTAAAGTAATTATAACATAAGAGCTATTTGGACTGAGAGGGTGAGATGCTGCATTAGGAAGATCACAACATTTACATTTTCTAATTTAAAATCCATTACAAAATACGAGCATCTAAGTAATAAAAATCTTTATTAATAAATATACACAATTTAAACTGTAATTATCTGTTTCATTTTACTACTAACAAAATGTAAATTATAGACAACTACTTAAAATTAAAAGCGGTCAAGTAACTCTAATTCCTCCTCTTTGTTTAATGGCTTTGTTTTTTCACTAACAGGCTTAGAAAAATAGTATCTTTGTAAAATGACATACTTGAGAGTCAATATGGCCGCGAGTCCCACGCCTAGTCATAGCGGGCCTTTCTCTTTGTCTTCAGGGCTGGAGTCCACGCTGTTGCCGCCTCCCTGTGTGCTGCTTTCATTTGAGGGTAGTATTTGGAATCTCAGGCTGTTTCCCTTATTTCGCTTCTGAACAACTTTACCAACTGATTTGACACCTCTTTCAATGATTGAATAAATTCTTTCCTGAAATATTAATATTAATAAAATTATTTCAAGTGGTAAAAATAACAAAAGCTGAGCCCCCAACAACTTAGACCGTAAAAGGGCAGTGTTAAATAGTAAGTAAATTTTTCTGATTTTGTTTTTGTAGCCTGTGTTACCCCAAAAAGAAGATGATTCAATGCTGTATCACCATACAAACCTTACACTTTTCTGGGATAAAAAGTATCTAATCTGGAACAGTAGCTTTCTATTAGCAAGAGAATTTTCAACATTGGTACAGTACTCCTTGAAATTAACCCCTACATACAAACAAATATACAAAGTTAACGTCTGTATTCAATTAGTACCTAAAGATTAGTATACATAGTGCCAATATATGTGCTATCAATATTAGCAGTAAAACTGATTTTGGCAAAGGTTAAAAAGGGACTTACTTCTGATATCCTTTAGTTTCATTTTTCCAAAGATCAAAATCATTTCTTTGAAGATATTGATTGCAGGCCATTATAGACTAGAGAGAATAATATTCAAGTCAATACTCACTGTGCTTTGCATTTCCTGTCCTGATTCACCAGCTATCACCACTCGGACCTGGTGCTGCTTTTCTAGAAGCTTAAGCATTTTTTTCACTCCGGTCATGAGGTCATGTTCACCAATTTTTGTAGAAAGAGTCAAAAGCTTTTCTCCTTTTAATGTGATATTTTGATGAGTAGCCTGTTTTTGTTTTCTGCTTTCGAGCTCTTCACTGTGATATTCAGCATTTGTCATTAATCTGTGAAATATTAAAGAATCATATTAGCAAGCACATAAACAAATGTATGGTTTCAAAAGTGTAAGTAAATATATAAACAAGTACTATTCTCATACTTGTAAACAGGTCGTCGTGTTTTAGCGTCTACGTCTTGAATTTTAACTAGCTTTAACTCTCGTTTTTGAGAGAGATTTTGGGCATTTTTTAGATCTGTAATGCTAACAGAGTTATCAGTGCCAATCAATGTTATCCTGTTCTCGAAATTCTTGCGTTTGGGTATTTCTTTGCCATCTGCCGCAAGTCTGGCCATTGACCGACATTCTACGAACGGTCTATAACTGAACAATGCAAATAATTTGTTCATTTTAGAGTTAGACTAAATTATTCTAATTTCTACTGGTAGGTAGTAGTGATATGCGCTGCGCTGACAATTTTGTCAATTTTGACATTGTAAACAGCTGGTAAAATGACAGGTAGTGAGGTGTATTTTTTTATCTATCACTTCAGTGCTCTAAAGTGGCTGCCACCGTATTATAGTAGTATCGTTATCGTAGTGGAGCCACTTGTACTATTCTATTAATTATTCTGTAGTATAAAGCAAAATTCAAAACTCGAACTTCGTAGATATCATGGCACCCTCCACTCGCGCTAATAGTACAATTGTTCTCGCTAATTGTATCTAGAGTTTGAAAAGCGAGTCTTGTCCATTGAAAACAGGCGGCATTTTCAAAAATATTTTATATATCAACACTAATAAGACTTTGAAAACTACGATTTATACTTGTATTTATGTAGCTGCCTCTTTAACTACTTACTGCTACATAAATTCGAGTATCAATAATAGTTTTCAGTATTATTAGTGTTGAAATATAAAAGATTTTTGAAAATGCCGCCTGTTTTCAAAGGACACGACTCTCTTGACAAACTCTATATGAGTGATCCAGATGATACTATGCGTGCTTCGTTCGATTACCTATAAAATTTCGTTAGTAACGAAAGCTCAATTGAAAACTTATTGAAAAAAAATAAAAAATGTCATCTTGTTTTGAGAGCTAATGCTTTATTTGTTGCTTGTCCACTGCAACATTTTCTTGAGTCATAGACAAAAATATAATTTGACACAGCTTTCCACAGACCACAGCTCGGGGCGTGCGCGCGGCGCCGATGGAGCGTGCCAGCGAATTGCATAGCATAACAGTGAAATATATATACGGTGACAAACTCTGGCAGCGCGGCGCAGCGTATATGATTCAGTGTTATACTACGCGCTGGGCACGATCCGCGGCGATGCGCGCATATCCCGCGTTGCGGTCTGTGGAAGGCTTAAGTAAACGTTTGTATGGCTTAAAGGTCTCTGAAACCAGGGCATAAAATACAAAAAAAAAAAAAACAGAAAGAATAATCAATCAACAATCATTCGCTCACTCACTCACTCAGTCATTTGGTTTTGACAGCTGACGGCGTGAAAATGGTTTGTGCTTTTTTTGAAGAAAAATCTTGAATTATTACAGTAATCTCACTATTAATTTAATGCAATTTATCATATACTTTTTAATTGATATTTCAGTCAGCCCACAAGACATTTATTATCAAGCGGAAGCTTGCGAAAAAGCTCAAACAAAACAGGCCGATTCCCCAATGGGTGAGAATGCGCACTGGGAACACCATTCGGTAAGTCTAGCAAATAAACATAATTTAAGTAATGTTTGAATTCAAGTGGACAGCTTATGTGTTTTAATTACCACGTCAATTTATTGAATCAGGCGTTACTTTGCGGAGGTCCATATTAATGAACTAAAACAATTACTTTGCTCACCCGCGACCTTACAATAGTTACGTTTATGCAAGAAATGTGTGTTCATGCAGTTCCTCCACCTCCACACTGTACGAACACACACAAATCACATAAACACAACTATCACCACCACCAAGCTACACTGACGCGTTACACTGTAGCTTGGTGGTGGTGATAGTTGTGTTTATGTGATTTGTGTGTGTTCGTACAGTGTGGAGGTGGAGGAACTGCATGAACACACATTTCTCTCATAAACGTAACTATTGTAAGGTCGCGGGTGAGCAAAGTAATTGTTTTAGTTCATTTACCACGTCAATGTTGACTGCTTGTTATTTCAAACACTTAATTCCTGAGCAACGGTGTCAGTTGTACTTGTCAATAAAAATATCCATTAAAGTGATCGTTCGACGTTTTTGTTTCTGGGAGAACTTGCTCCTTCGGGCTAATTGCACGGTCTATTGTTAAATAAATGAAATCGTAAACCCTTTATTCCATAATAACGATATAATAGCGACAGTTCCATACATTTTAACAGTACTTCACCCTGAGACTGTTAGCCCTTAAATCGGAGTTGTATAACTTGTATAGTTATAACTGTGGTCTGTGCAAGTCTGCCTTATTTTTTCTACATATTATAAGATATTGTCATATGGGTGAATTGCAAAAAAATTGTACGTAACACAAAGGAGTATTCACACATTTGTTACACAAAAATGAAGGCTGTTACACAAAAAAAAAAATAAGGAGATGTTCATATGAGTAAAAAGTCGACATATATTTCGAAGAATAAAAAAAATACCAATTTATATTTTTTCACAATTTTGAATCTTTTGGCGTTTATTCATAATTAATTATGAATATTCGGTAGTATTTAAGAAGGTACGGTCAAGTGCAAATATATACAGGGTTATTTTTAATTCACTGACATCCTCTTAACCCTGAATTCCTATCACTCAAACAAATGTTTTTTGTTTTACGACTTTTTAAAATGAAGCACTTTTTTCCCATACAAATACACAGAGTATCGTAAAAATAAGAGGAAATCTCAAATTTTCAAAACGTTATTACACCAAAAATATTAAGTTATGACAAAAGCCGTAGAACAAAAAACATTTGTATAAGTGGTGGGAGTTTAGGGTTAAAAGGATGCTAGTGAATTACAAATAACCCTGTATATTAACAAGTTAACAAGGTGTCAAAAATATCTTTAAAACTCTGACATTAATTGTAAGGTTGATGTTTACATACGATGACTGTATACATTATTGTTGTTTTCAACTGTACTATTACTATAGCAGAAGAAAATTAAATCTGCATGCATATTTTAATTCTATTATTTTGGGCACTGTCGTACGACTATTCAACGATGAAAAATTTTGTTGAAAAAAGTTGTGTACTTCTGAGGTTTTCCATTTTTTATCATACCCAAACCTTGCTCAAAATGGTAGGATAGCCACTCTTTTGAAAGTTTTTGCAGTATTACGTACTTAGTTTTATAGAAGACTGTGAAAACTGCCTGACATTGCGCCAGACCGGGAGTTGTGAAGTTCGAGAGTGGAGGCCTTTGCCCAGCAGTGGGACACTACGACAACGAATAATGTGAAAACTACATTCATTTTAAACAATATTTATTCAAAAAACCTGTTATAAATCAGTCAAAACAAAAACAATCAAATAAAAGTCTTCTAACAGTAATAAACAATGATGTAGTTAGGTGACAAAAACTATAGTTAATCAATATATTATGATGTACATTACGATGTAAACTTCCACTGAAAATTGGTTTGAATGAGATCTAGTTTGTCTGTCTGTCTATATCATTAACCAATCCACAATGATCCCACACTGCGCACATTTTGCTTAGGAGCAGGGGTCTGCTAAGACTGGATGTTAATAGATAGAGGTAACGCCACCAGAGTTGAGGCCACGCACACAACCACATCTCATGTAATGACAGCGGGATTTTGACGTTGTGTTGACGTTTAACGACAACACAACGTCAAAATCCCGCTGTCATTACAAGAGATGTGGTTGTGTGCGTGGCCTCAACTCTGGTGGCGTTACCTATACATATATAAATTCGTACGGAACTCTCGGTGCGCGAGTCCGACTCGCACTTGGCCGGTTTTTTAACATTTTTGTTTGGAGCTCTACAAAAGGCATTGTATTAATTGAGAACTGAAGAACCCCCTCTTATTTTGAAGTCGGTTAAACTGCCAATGTGAACGAACCTTAGCCTTAAATTTTCTGTGTAACGTTACACAAAGTTACACAAAGGTATCAAAAAATGAAGTCGCAAAATCTTTCAGCACGTGTAAGAATGAAATTTAAAATAATTCGGGAATTCGCAGATATTAAGCCTTTAGCCGAGTAAATTTACTATCAGATTTTGTTAAAACGGCAGCAGAAAAAGAAATACTTAACGGTTTTAAACAGGTTCCAAAATTAAATTTATTTTTTCCCAAATACTGGAGCGCACTTTGTTTGCTTCGCTGCCACGAAACCAATATGGCTACCGACGCGTTCATTCGCGTCGGCATAGAATGAATGTTGCCAGACCTAATTATTATTACGGATGCGTTCAAAACTACGTTTAAAAGCATGATATGGCGTTACACAGGTGGTGTTACACAAAAACACGAAATCTGTCCCCGAACTTTAAAATTAAATGTACTTAATGAAATTATGTCGTATTCACCTAAAACCCATATTTACGAGGATTTCCATTACGTATTTTAAACACCTTGAAAATTTTTATAAGCCGATCCAATCAAAAAACAAAGTTATGATTTCTTGTTTATCGAGTGGTGTAGAGAGGACACATGCAATTTGTATGGGAGAAGAAATACGATTTTTTCGTTAATGTCACTTTATAAGTACTGGAACAAAGTTACACGGTAAAACTGTACTGATCGTATTAGAATATAAAGTACACTATTAGAAAAAGTTACTAGAATTTAAATAAATTAAGAAAAATATTTTTTTATACACGTTTGAAGTTCGAGGACATTTAATTTTTATGAAATGTACACTTTTTTTGCAATTCACCCATATTGCATTTATGTCAGAAATATATGATCTATAAGTTTTTTTAAATATTACTTTTCAATGCCTATGCCCCTTATTGCTGGTGGTGTTTGATTTGATTCCACTGAATCGGAGCTCTATACATTTACCAAATTTCAAGTCAATCGGAGAATGTGGCTAGTAGGCTAAAAATTACCAAGAGGGGAAATCTTGTAGCTAATGTTCAGTGAATGGTTATTTGGATTCTCCCTCGCGGGCTATCAAGTAGAAAAGTTAATATAGAGATCACTGCTAATGTTTGTTTGTAATTTTCTTAAAGGTATCTTCATTGTTGTGTTTGACTGTTAATTTCATTTCATAAGGTAGCTAAATTGGATCTAGAAGTATTATGGAGAAATTAAGGATTGAATTCCTTTCCTGTTTTTTCAGTGCACTTTGAATTGAAGTTCATTCAATACGAAGGTTCCCTCCTGAAAGTATGCTTAAAAGCTTAGTTGTATACACAATGATTTTTAATCGGTGATCAGGAACCAATTTTTCTAGATTAGTTTTTGGTGGTGATCATGTTTAAGTCGCAGTTACATGTAACAAAACAACAATTTTTTTAATAATTTTTAGTTATAAAACACTTTTTTTCATTCAAATTGTTGTCACCCACACATAATTTAGTCTATGAGCTTAAAACCTCTTTGACAAGTCAGTTTCTCAAACAAACTGGGAGACCTGTCAAATTCCCTGCCAAAGACATGACACTCTTGATGAAAGTACTTAACTTCAACAAATGTAGGGCGACCACCTAGAGGCAGAATTTTTTAGCAAAAATCAAACGTCAATAGGTAGTGTTCTATCAACTATTGATGATTAATTGTCACTTAGCGCAACATGTTAGGTAATTAAATTAGCACTGGGAATTTTCTGAGCAGAAATCAAATGTCAAGAGGGATTGACCATTGTAATTTATCGACTGTGGTTGATTAATTTTCACTTATTTTATTTTAATAAAGTGATGCAAGTCGCTTATAAAAGAGGTCAACTGTTATTAGAATAATGTTAAAAGTCGGTAACACGTGAAGACATTCAATAAAATCGATAACTGGAATAGTCATAAGACATACATAAAGGTCCAATCCCTCTTGACGTTTTAATTTCTGCTACGAAAATTCCCAGGTCTAATTAAAACAAGCTAACAAGCAGGCTAAGTGAGTAATCATTGATAAACAATAAAACATGTTCAATCCCTCATGATGTTTGATTTTTAACCCCTGACACAAAAAGAGGGGTGTTATAAGTTTGACCGCTATGTGGTTGTGTGTGTCTGTCTGTGGCATCATAGCTCTTAAACGGGTGAACCGATTTGAAAGCAGGTTTTTTGGCGATGGTTCTTAGACATGTTTCATCAAATTCGGTTCACGTGTTTCAAAGTTAAAAGCTCTTTTGTTAGCTGCAGAAAGGATCTTAGACGCATAATGGGCATTTATTTACTTTTTTTCTAACATATGTGCGACGGAATTGCGTTGGGGATTTTTAAAATTTTTAATTTTTGCTATGAAAGTTCCGCCCCTTGGTGACCACGCATTCAGTGGATGGAGGAAGTTTCAACAAGAAAGTTTTTTTTATATGAAACAGAGACTTCATTGCTTTAGACCTCGTCTATGTAGTTCCATTTTGGCTAGGGATCAATATTTTTAAACTCCTGTATGCTTAGTATAAGTTTTCCTTCACTTCAATACTTCTCGATCGCGTTTACGTAAAAATTTCAATTCTATGGAAACATAGACGCGCTCGCGCGGAGGCGCTGTCCATGTTTCCCTAGTAATTGAATTTTTTACGTAAACGCGATCAAGAAGTATTGAAGTGAAGGAAAACTTATACTAAGCGTACTGATCACCAATTAAAAATCAATGTGTATACATATTTAAAAAATTTAAACAAATCTCTTTTGTTTCAATTACTTTGACTATACTAGGTAGAAAGGATTTGGTATAAATGTAAACAAACTTCAGCTGTCAACAACAACCAATGACATCATTTTTAAAGAATACTTGAACCTTCTGGTCAAAGCGCTTGAATTTTCACTCAGTCAGTATAATTGTAACAATTGGTTTATCAATAGCCCTTTATTCAAGTGGGGTTCTAAACCATTTAAGGGCTGTATTCATTAACTGAAAATTCCAATGACCACTCCACACTCCACCGCATGGTATGTTACGTGGTCACAGTATTGGAATTTTGGTTATCTTAGATTTTCATTACATGGGGTAAAGCGGTTGAAACGCTTCAAAGCCCATCCACTCCTAAATATATTGTTGGTTCAATCAAAATTTTGGCTATAATTATCAACTGTATTCTTTGTTACAGGTACAACGCTAAGAGGCGTCACTGGAGGAGGACAAAGCTGAAGTTGTAAGCTGTTTTAATGTGTAGCTGTTAAGCTGAATAAACTCCTAAAACATCATTGTTGTTTGAATACTTTTATCATGATCATGATCCTCATGTATGTATAGTATACCAAATGCTTTAACTGTATTACAGTTCCTAAATCAGGAAAAGAAACGAGGCTGATTGATTGCACATTGAGTTCAATGATAATATTCTATGATATTTTTAGCCATGTAATATAGACAACTGATGTTGACCATTGGCACAGAATAATGGCTGGTTTACACAGTTCGAGCTAGCGTACGAGTCAGCCTTCCGAGTAGCTGCACTGCAGTAACTCGCACTGTTTGGACGTAACTTACGAGTAACTCGTACGTGCGAGTTGGTCAGTAGCTCGCATCCGAGTTACTTCAACATTTTTTGTTTTCCCTCGCCTGCTCGCCCGGCAGCAACTCTCACATGACAGCGCTCGAATCGTTTGGACGCGTTCGGCAGTAGCTCGCCAGTGCCAGCCGGACAGACTCGACTAGGACTGGGCAGTAGCTATACTTTAGACTTTTAGGTATTTAAAAGAGTGTAAACAAACGGGAGCTGTCAAAAATGACAGATTCAGAGGTTGTGAACCATTATGACGAGAATAAAAATTGAAAATGTAGCTAGCACTAAATACGCTATTAGACTTCTTATAATGATCCCATTTTATGTAAAAGCATGAAATCTGAATATTGTTGAATAATCAATAATTAATCACTGGTAAATAAAGTAGTCTCATTGCTAGTCTTTCATTAAATTTTTGTGTGGTATTTATATCCTATCTACTAATCATAACAATTACCTTATAATACTTTTTAAATAAAACGCAATACTTTTATTAATTATTTTATTCAGAATTAGGTGTGGGTCGTTAATAGTATTGTACTCGTTCACTTGCTAATAAATTGAAGAACTATTTCCCGGCTATCGCACTAATAACGTTCACCCCTATTCAGAATCACTCGATGATGACGATGATGACTCCCCCAAATTTATTACAAGTCTGTCTGTCAACTCGTCAATATGACTGTCTAACCCTCTCATTTTTTCTTCTTCTTTAAGCACATGTTTCTCACAGTTTTCCCAATCTTTGGCTGTAACATTTCCAAGTGCCTCAGGTAATAATTTTTTTAAATCTTTCAGCTTGAAAGTCGTATTTTTTGTCGCTATTTCTCCCTTTACCTTTGCCCATACCAGCTCGATGGGGTTGAGCTCGCAGTGGTAGGGTGGGAGCCTTATTAGTGTGATGCCCCTTTTTTTCGCTTTTTCGTCAGCTACAAATTTTTCATATTTGTGTTTTACTTGTCGCACTTTCTGCATCAGTTGGGGCTTAACCTCCTTAGGTCCGAATGGTATGTTTTTAGATTGTAACCAATGCTGAATATCAGCCTTTTTTGTTTTTAATGTAGGTGCTTTGTCTTCTTTGCGTGAATGGTACGGTGCATTGTCCATAACAATCACTGAATTTGTCTCAACATTGTTTAAAATTACATCAAACCATTTCTCAAAATTTGCTGCATTCATTTCACTATGGTAGTCACCATCCCCCTTGCTTGCCAGAAATATCAGCTCGCCCTCCTTCAAGAAGCCAGTTGATGACCCTACAACAAAGGTAAACAAATATGTTATTGCTAATAGTTTTTTATATTTCTTTTATTGTTTACCTAATCGTTTATTCAGTGCACAGTCAAGTTGTTTAGTATTAGTAGATACAGCTTTTGCGCATTCAGTTAATCTTAACAGTCTCCTAGCCTAGCCGATAGTGACTCTGCTTATGAAACATGAGGTACCGGGTTTGTTCCTGGTATGGGCATTTGTATATATGTTTATTACATATATTTGTTCCAGTTGCAGTTCCAGTGTGACTAGGTTGATTTGTGTAAGATTGTCGAATAATATTTATTTATTACTATTTATGTATAAAAGAATGTATATTGTAGCATACAATTTTTACATACCAATATGTCCTAATATAAGGCGTTTTCCTTTGCCAGATGGATTTTTGAGTCCTATTGAAAGCCCTTGCCGATGAGCTTCTTTGGTACTCTTTATGGTTGTATCTTGCCATACTTTTTCCTTAGTGTGCCCTGTATTACAAACAATAAATTGCAATATTATTCATACAATACAAAAATTAAATAAAAAGTCAGGTTTAATTTTGTTGTATGGGAGCCCCCCTTAAATATTTATTTTGTTCTGTTTTTAGTATTTTTAATATAGTGGCCACAGTTATACATAATCTGCGAAAATTTCAACTGTCTTACTATCACTGTTCATGAGACACAGCCTGGTGGCAGACGGACAGACAGATGGACGGGTAGGGTTCCCATTTTTACCCTTTGGGTATGGAAACCTATAAAAACAATAAGTAAAACAATTCAATGAATTACCTTCATTAACCCAAGTCTCATCCAGGTAATAAATCTTCTTCCCTGCCTTTCGTTCTTTATCTATTTGGTCTAAATACTTAATACGCCAGTCAACTATATCATTTCTATCAATCAACATACTTTTTCGGTTTCTTTTAGAATACTTGAACCCCAGTTTTTTTAACACTTTAAAAAATGTGGTCCTTGACAAATTTGGTAGACTGTCATCGTTGTTCACAGCATCAAGCATCTTGCTTACAGTTGGCAATTCATTTGCAAAATAAAATTGATGCACTTTTCTTCGAATACCACCCAAGTCAATATCATCAAGGCTATTCACTAAGCTTGGTTTTGTCGCAGGTGGCGGTGGAGATAGAACACGACCATGGGTTTTGTATTCTTTGAGAACACTGTACACAGTAGGAATCGAGACACCCATGATTTCTGCCGTTTTTTGGGTTATGTCGGTTTTGGATGGATATCTATCTTTTGGCCACGTTTCTTCAACATATTTAAATATGTTCACAAGCACGTTCTTTTCCGATGATGTAAGATGTCCTGTCTTAGTCCGCTTCTTCTTCGGAGAAGGAAATGTAAGCAAGGAACTAGCCCGGCTAGTTCCCGGCTCGCCATCACCCATGTCTTCGTAAAATACACAACTCCGTAACAAAACAACAAAACAAACCAGTTCAACAAATAATTAACAGAAAACAACAAACTTAACAAAGAATAACAATAAATGAAATAATGAAAACACCACAAATATCGCACTCGCATCAGATGACAACAAGCAATGGCAAATGTCAAACCGACAAAGTTAAAAATCACGTAAGGTAGGTGTTGCTACATTAAATACGACACTTTCTATTTTAGTCGCATTACATTCTCATTAGATCAAACCTTGCGTTTTAAACCTCTGCAAGATTGGGTATTTTTTAGTGACAATTTACAATAAAAAAATTAAATATTCATTTAACATGATAAAAATATTTTTGTATTCGTAAATGTGTACATATTCAGTAAAATTTAGCGTAATTATACGTTATTAGAATTGAACGGACTGAAGTCGGTTGCTCAATTATTTTAAAATAATAAATATTGAGCAGGAACCAAACATTGTCTTAGAAATAACCTCTTTAATGGTTTGTTTACATTCTTTTAAATACCTAAAGGTCTAAAGCATAGGTGTCGTGTAGACAGCAAAGGCGAGCCGAGCTACTGGCGTACGAGTAGACAAACCGAAGCTGTCTACTGGCCAGGCAGCAGCTCGCACTGTGTAAACCAGCCTTAAGTAATAGTACTAACGTACCGAAGGATCACTCGAACAAAAGTCAACTTTAGATATAAAAATTTGCCTACTCTTATGACCGTTAACTGCTTGCACGCGAAATTGAAACTTATCGTGTGATACGAGCGTTCATATTCCGTTGGGCACCGCTGAACCGAAACCAAGAGCACAGGGTTCCTACTCGCCGATATTTAAAGTAGGTACATAAATCTAGAAAGAACAGTAAACTACCTTTAAACGCAACAATATCTTTTATACGGATTATAAGATAGTTTAGAAGTCATTGTTTGTTGCCAAAATCACAAAAATAATTACGCGCGACGCGGCTAGCGTGCGAACCAAAAACCGAGCGACAACCTACTGCCTACAGAGTACTTTACTTCTACTGCCGTACGCCTGCCCGGGAGGCGCACCGGCCGGACATACCTAAACTGCGGAGTGAAACCCCCTGCCATTGGGTCCATCCATATTATGTAGGGTACTAAAGAAAAGGATGTCCATATCCTTCACAAAGGTCCCATCTATATTACCTGTACGGCTTAGATATTTAGATACGAGTTGATAAATATCAAACTCCAATATGTCCGCAATAAATGACATGGAGATATGATCCTTATTTTCGCTCGTTCCCTATCGTAATATCAGAATCGCAAAATACTAGATTGCCGATTTACCCTATTTCTAAAATACTTGAAAATACTAGACTTTCCTGACACCATGTTTTTCTCTATATCGGATTGTCAAAAAAGTTTGTTTTCAATACACCAATTTCCATTCAAAACCAAATTCCCATAATACCAGATAATGAAATCACCAGGCTCGTTCGTCAGACAGGTCGTGGTCATCGTGGGGAGGTATGGGAATTCGGTTTTGAATGGAACATGGTACATATATTGAAAACAAGCTTTTTTGGCAATCCGATTTAGAGAAAAAACACGCCAAGAGCTTGTCGGACACGCCCAAGATAGGGTTCCGTAGCAGTGTACGAAAAAATCTTTGCATACTTTATTAATGTGGTTGTTTAGGTCCCAACGTCGGCGGTACAGCGCCATCTACCGGCAAATTGGGTAACTAACCTAAATGTTGTCTACTTGATTGTTTTTCAGATGTAATATATTTTTTTTATTTGAAAGAAGATACTGTTAGCGTGATCTTATAGGTACCTACTTAAAGAAAAAAAATGCTTGCAAAGGCGGTTAAATTACAATCTTAGTTTAGAAATATTTTTTACAAAAACTTAAAAACTGCTCAACTGATTATGTTGAAAATAATTTTCCTAGAAAGTTTTTATTTAGTTTAACTTACGTGATTTTTTTCATATTTTTTAAACGTGCGGTTCAAAAGTTAGAGGGGGGGGGGACACATTATTTTGAACTTTCGGAATGAATATCTCCGAAAATATTCAATTTATCAAAAAATGGTTTTAGTAAACCCCTATTTATTTTCAAATACCTATCCAATGATACCACACACTATAGGGTTAGTCGAGAAAAAAAAATCAGCTCCACTTTATGTCCATTAGACCATTTTTAGTAATTTCGAATGCCTCCATTTTGTTTTTGTGGCAAGAAAGACACTTAAAAATTATTTCATTTGGTCTAATACACATTAAACTATCCGAAATAAAAGATTTGGTTTCCAAATTAACGCTCATTGGGGCAATATTGACTCGTGACTGTCAAATTCTGGGTATTTTCCTAAAATTTCTAAGTCATCAATTTAAAAAAAATATATCAAATTTCGGCTAAGACATATATGGCTAAAAATGTTCAAAAATACCTCGGCTATCACCCCCTTAAAGCTTTGCACGTAACTACCGAACACCCTGTATATATTCATGCCAAATTACAGCTTTCTAGTACTAACAGTCTCTGAGCTTAGCCGCGGACAGACAGACAGACGGACAGACATGGCGAAACTATTAGGGTTCCTAGTTGACTACGGAACCCTAAAAACACAGTGACAGGAAAGTCTGGTATTCTGGGAATTTGGTATTTTAGAAATAGGGTGGTAAGTCGGCAATCTAGTATTTTGCAATTCTGATATTTAAGGAACGAGCGCTTATTTTCAAAAGGCTTATTTTCATGACCATAAGGTTCATATCTCCATGTAATTTATTGCGGGACATATTGGAGTTTGATATTTATCAACTCATAATGGAAACTTAACACAATGTTTCTTAGAAATAATACCTATAAAACTAAAGTTACTGACTTGACAGACAATGCACGTCCACGACCTTTAGACATGCCTTACCATCTATACTAATACTAGCTGTTACCCGCGACTCCGTCCGCGAAGAATAGTAAGCCTACGACCTATTCTCAGACCTACCGAATACAGAGAAAAAAGTTTCATAAAAATCGGTCAAGCCGTCTCGGAGGAGTTCGGTAACAAACACCGTGGCACGAGATTTTTATATATTAGACTAGCTGTTGCCCGCGACTCCGTCCGCGAAGAATGGGGGGGGGGGATAAAAAATAGCCTACGACCTATTCTCAGACCTACCGAGTGTAGAGAAAAAAGTTTCATAAAAATCGGCCAAGCCGTTTCGGAGGAGTTCGGTAACAAACATCGTGACACGAGATTTTTATATATGTATTAGATTATAAAGAGGAAAGATTTGATTGTTTGTTTATTTGCATTGAATAGGCTGCGAATCTACTGGACCGATTTCAAAAATTCTTTTGCCGTTAGAAAGCTACATTATCACTGTTTTACCGCGGGAAAAACCCTTTTCCTACGGGAAAATTAATTTATACGGAAGGCTAGTACATTATAATATATTAAGAGTTAAATATCATCAACATGTTTTATTAACGCATTCGCTACCAACCACGCCCTCCTAAGAAAAAAAATTGTATGAGCGTGAACGCATAATTATGTGCGTTGCCGGCACGACCGGCAGTAAATTTGTTAATTACACTTTTGTGGACACAACTGTACCCAAAAGTGTATCTATTAGGAAACACTACATTGGTTTTTATAAATGGATCTATAAGGAAAAAAAACCGAACTTTTTTCAAAAGTTGATCTAAGCTGATCTAAGAGGAATAATATAATTCGACATGGTATGCTTCAAGATTCAGTTTAGTTTACATAATAATATCGATTAAAGATATGCTTTTCCAACTGTATTCACCACTACATTTTTGCTAATAAATTTATTCTATTCTATTCTATTTTTTCAAAGTAGTGACGAATAGCCGGTATGGTCGTATTTTACTCAACATGGGTTCATGTTGAGTAAAATACGACGATGAATAGAATAAAGCTAGTTCTTAAGGTTGAAAGCTCAAAATATATAATTTGTGACTGAAGCATTTTTGGAGGGTTGTTAGAGCAAAGAAAAAACTGACTACACCAAATTTGCACATTTAATGTAGCTATTAAATAAAATAAGTCCCTCATATACAATACATTATTCTACTTCACATGATTTCATCATCTTGTTCTTATAAGTATCACAATAATAATACTGAAATTGTGCAAAAAAAAAATCAATCCCACTGGAATATGGAGCTTCTGCTGTGTCAGGTAGTGTCTTCTGTGGAGCCATTCATCATCTTCTCTTGTTCCTTCTTTAAAGCCGATTGTACTAGGAGTTCATCTAGTAGGATTTCATTGTCTAGCAATTCTAAGCTACCAGCTGGCTGAAAATAAAAAAAAAGTTTGGTTAAGATTACTGCTTGGTAATATACAGGGTATCCCGTAAGTAGTACGACAAACGGAAATGGGAGATAGGTGGGCAGGTCATCTACCAAATATCAAAAAATTAACTCGGTAAAAGTCGCACCGTTTTTGAGAAATTTAAGATTTTTCTGATTTTTAGAAAAATGTACACCCGCACTAAGTTTTTGAGTTGTGATATTCGGAATTAATTATTTTTTGCATTTTTTTCTTTTGGAAAATAATCTTAAATAGTTGTGTTATCAGATGCAAAAAACCATTTTTAAAAAACTATTGCAGTTTTTTATTTATTTTTATTTGAATTTTGCCTCTTCTCCTAAACCACACCCGAATTAACGGTAAGATTGGGTTGAAATTTGAATGAGTTCAAAGCACGTTTAAAGTACCGTGTTTTTTAATAAAACGCGAAATTTAGTTTTTTTTGTTTTCCATTTATTTAGTTTTACATAGCTGCTGAATTTAACCAGAGTGCATTCTGATCCACCTTGAGCCTTAATACTGGCCTGGTTTTGATAAGCTATTTATCATTTTTGAATGTTTATTAAATGGACATGTTTTTAAGCTAGTAAGCTAAACAGTTGTCAAATCTTGACCAAAGTTTAGGAGAAGAGACAAATTTAAATAAAAATAAAAACTGCAATAGTTTATTAAAAATGGTTTTTTGCGTCTGATAACAACTATTCAAGATTATCTTTCTATAAAAATAAATGCAAAAAATAATTAATTCCGAATATCACAACTCAAAATCTTAGTGCGGGTGTACATTTTTCAAAAAATCAGAAAAATCGAAATTTCTCGAAAACGGTGCGACTTTTACTGAGGTCATTTTTAGGGTTCCGTATTTGATATTTGGTAGACTACCTGCCCACCTATCTCCCATTTCAGTTTGTCGTACTACTTACGGGACACCCTGTAGATGGTACTTTACCTACACAAATAACAATGCCGCATCAGAAAAAATTAGATGATCAAACGAACTTACCTGAAGTGAAGTTCGATCTTAATTATCCTGTCTTCGCCGAAGAGATTTAATCCTTTACCATGTAGTAGCCCCCGCTACACGCAAACCATATCGCACAAGTTTCAGAGTAGAGAAAGAGAAAAAAGATATATTTTTCCCCTTCTACTATCCTACCCTAACCAGTCCTATCAATCCAGCCGCCATCTTCATTCTTTTCAGAGCGATAGAAAGTAGGAACGACATTAAGCAACATTGATTAAAAGGGAAGAGAAGGTTCTTCAGGGTAGGGTGGGACCTTATAAATCTCTTCGGCGAAGACAGGATAATTAAGATCGAACTTCACTTCAGGTAAGTTCGTTTGATCATCTAATTATCCTGTCTTCGTCCTCCGAGATTTAATCCTTTACCATGTAGATGTTCAGAGACTAAACAATGTTGCTTTAGAAAAAAAAATAGAGAGTAAAAGAAAAAAATATGCATCTAAGTAAGACAAATATAATATTTTTGTTTCTTTATACATATTGCACACCATGAAATTAAGTATAATAATAGAGAATCAATTAAACTGACTTCCAGATTAATTATAGGTCTATTATAAAAATTCGCAAAGACAGCTGACTGAGCCGACCAACTAGCTGCTTTTCTTATGACATCGACACTTATACCCGCTCTCGACGCAGCAGAAGTCGAGGCGTGCCTCGTGCTGTGTGCGGTAAAAGTAGAAGTGTCGATGCCACTCTCACTTAGGGTCTGTTTAATCCAGCGCCCAATGCTGTGAGGCGACGCTGGCCGGTGAGGTTTTTTGTACGTCAGTATAAGCCGATCCTCACCAATTGACCGTAAGGGAGACGTTACCATTATATACTTTTGAAGCGTAGATGCTGGGCAAATATGAGGTCGAGGACGGAAAAAAAGGCAAATTTAAGGGAAGGCTGAATTTTTCCAATTGACGAAGTCTTAATGAAATTTGTTATTTTTACAATAATGCGATCATTAAAAAATTTGATATTTGAAATTTTCATATTTAAGAGAAATAGTCTGCGTCCTCTGCCCAGTAGCGAGTGCAAACAAGTAACATAACAAATTTTTTAGATAACTGTTCCAAACTTATTAAATCCCATGTGAAATCATATTGAGTAAAAGTTGGTTTTAACCTAAAGATCCCTTTGAAGAACCGTTTTAATCGTGAATCATCGCTTATGTTAATAGTTGATATTAATTAAAGAGAAGTAATTAAATGTTCAGCAATTATAAAATTTGGTGAGCCACAAAAAAAACAGAATTTAAATAATTTGGTCAGCATACAAAGATTTTGTTTGCAATAAAAAAAATCAGGCAGCAATCCTTGTTCCGCAAATAGTTTTGATCATAAATAGGCAGCTTACAATAACATGAGTTTGCATAGTAAACATTCATTCCGCAAAATAACTACTTGATCAGCAAGATTCCATGATTGATCAGCAGAGAAAACATGTCTATAAGCAGTGTATTTGATTGGTATGCATATTTAAAACATGGTGAGCAAAATAACTAATTGGATTGCGCCTCGCTGGCAGCGAGCGAGCGAGCGAAGCGAGTGAGCAAGACCTTTTAGGGCAGAAGCGACTCGGATAGGTTAGGTTCAGAAGGCTAAGGCGGGAGCGAAGCGTAGCGCAGCTCCCGCCTTAGCCTTCGGTGTTAGGTTTTTTTTTTTTTTTTTTTTTTGTAACAGCTCAGAAAGGAAATGATTATTTCCATATAAAGTATTTTTGCTACTTTTATATGCAGCACAAAATTATTATTTTTTTTTTTTTTTTTTTGCTTACCCTCTGAGTGCTTATCAAATTTTTTTTAAACAGGAGCATCTCATTGCAGCTTATACTTATAATTAAAATGCTGTACAAAAATAATTACAGCCATCCAGAATGACATAAATTGCTGATTGATTTTGAAATGATTGCTGGCCATGAGTTGCTGATAGATTAGGTAATTCTGCTCACAGATTATATTTTTCTGCTCACAAAAATACCAATACTATATGCTAACCAGTTAAATAACACCCTTAATTAAATTGCAGAACGATGATTGTTCAAAGTAACATATGACAAACCTTTTCGATTGCAACCAGTAAGGGATTCTAATAGGAATGATATACCTGGGCGACCGAGCCCGCTCAGGCTGAAACTCTGTACCAAGCGTTTTCCCAGAGATAAGACCATCAATTTTTCATCCCCGAAAAAACCCCCACATACCAAATTTCATCGAATCGTTGGAGCCGTTTCTGAGATTCTGAATATATATATATATATATATACAATTTAAGAATTGCTCGTTTAAAGGTATTAGATATTGAAATAATAAAAATCAATATTATTTCGGTTCGGTGACAATATTCCCACCATAATTTCAGGCTTAACGAATATTGGGTTCTTGTGTTTTCTGATATAGACGAAATCATTACTTCTAACTTAGTTTCCGGTACTCGTTGCCCACGAAATCCTTCCCGGATAACCCACACGCCATCAGGGAAAGATGACGATGACGATGATGATGGTGTGTTTACAAGAGGTCTGGGGGACCAGATTACTATTTCGTAGTTAATTTAATTTTTTGTAGTTAATTTCTAGGCAATCTACCGCGGACTTCCCTAAACACAAGATATCGTCCAAATATTTAACAGAGCCCTGAGATCGTAAATGTGCGGCAACAGGTTGCAAAATTTTTGTAAATATGTATGGTGTCGAACATAAACCAAAGGGAAGTGCCACAAATTCATATAGATTTTTCTCCAAATAAAAACGTAAAGACTTTGTATGACTTTCGTGTATTGGCAATAGAAATTACGCCTCCTTAAGGTCTATGTTAACCATGTGACAGCCTTTGGACATAAGTTTAGTAGCCGCCATCCATTCGTCCGTCGTCCTCCATTTTGAAATGTTCCGCGTGATCGTATTTATTTAGCTTTTTAAATTTTAAAATAAAGCGTTTACTACCATCACTTTTCGGAATTAGGAAAATGTCTGAAATAAATTGACCTATTGCCGGTTTACATCGCCTTACATTCTCTATTTGCAATAAATGATTAATCTCATTTTTTACCTCGTGAGATTCGTTCAAAGAAAAAGAACGATGCGGATAATCTTTTGGGTTTTGATTAGGTTTCGCAAGGAAAGGAATCATATAACCTGACACCGCTTTTAGTATAAAGTCGTCATTCGTAATAGATCGCCATTCCTTAAAGAAATACTTTAAGCGACCGGGATGTACCTGAGGCTGCGCGGCTACGTCTGCCGGCTGGTCGAGGTGGGTGGCGGGTTGCACTCGAGGAGGCGGACGGCGAGCAGGCGGCGGTGGAGCCGGCTGGCGGCGAGCAGGCGGCGGCGGCGGCGGCGCTGCTCGACGGCGGTTCGGATGCGGGTACGGGAACGTGGCCGTAGTTCCGGTTCTCGGTCCACCACTTCGGTGACGATTCGACAGTCCTCCGCGCTGCTGTCGCGCTCCACCGGACGATGGACCCCTTCAGTTTAAATTTAAATCAGACGGAGTAGGTTGGATTAACTGGCCAGTCTTCTTAATGCCCCGGGAATATTTTACCAAATCGCCCAACTCTCCAAAGAGAAAGGCATCTCTTTTCCTGCCTTTAAATGGTTCTGTCAGGGCTTTATCTACCAATGGCATAATAATAGAGCGACGGGTGTCCGTTTCGGCATAGTGGGAATCTGCTAACATTAGGCCAGCATCACTCAGTGTCCGAATAATCTTTGGAATATCCGCATTATTTTTCAAAAAACTAGTCAACGCCTTGCCTAAGGCTGAAAGCGCTTTGCCAAGCTGGTCCTGTTTAACGAGTAGCCTTTTATCCCTCAGCTTGCATGTTTCGGCCAACATGGCCCCAATTTCCGGGTTTAGAGATGGGCTTTTAGCCAAAGCTAAAGGGACGTTTTTTGGACATGGGTATTTTTTGAGAAGATTTTCTTTTGCCTATTTTTAGCCCTTCTAACAAAACTTTTTGCCATCTTGTCTTGCTGCTACATCAGTCTGCAAATTATCACCGAATTCATTGGGTTCACTTTCTATTTTAGGTACCTAATTCTCGTAACAAATCTGGGTCAAAATCGTCGATCGCAGGTGTCGCGGTGTCTTCCTTTGTAACATTGCATGCATTGGAATTTGGACTTGTGCATACAGTTGTATAGTTCAACAAACTAGCATCATCGAATACGATGTCATGGCCAGCGTATTCCACCTAATATCCAATTGTATCATTGTGTGGTATAAATTCAGTATCAGTATCAGCAGTGGGTGCTGTGACCTCACTATCGTTGGGTAATAATAAAAAAATATGAGGGTACTTTTTTTAAAAAAAGATTGTGGCAAATGGCCGCATATTATTCAGAATGAAATGAATTTATAGTATCACCCAATGAATGCAAAGGGTTCGAACAAATTGGCGCTTTAAAATATCACCCAATGAATGCAAAGGGTTCGAACAAATTGGCGCTTTAAAATATCACCCAATGAATGCAAAGGGTTCAAACAAATTGGCGCTTTAAAATATCACCCAATGAATGCAAAGGGTTCAAACAAATTGGCACTTTAAAATATCACCCGATGAATGCATGGGGTGTAGAAATAAATATTATCCGAAGAATACAGCGGATAACAACACCACAACAAAACTTGAGCACTTTGTGGAAATAAAAAGGTAATCAATCCCCTTCAATTTGCACATCATTTTGAATCGGCGGTATAGCCTGCCGTTCGGCTCGATTTTTTGCTCGTACAATTTTAATTTTCGTAACACCATCTTTCTTCATTGGACTTCGTATGCGGACGTTACGATTTTTTTTTTTTTTTTTCTATATATTTGTTATTTATTATTTTATTCACTTCACTGCACTTGTGCGAACGCCGCGCGCGCACGGACAAGAATGAAGATGGCGGCTGGATTGATAGGACTGGTTAGGGTAGGATAGTAGAAGGGGAAAAATATATCTTTTTTCTCTTTCTCTACTCTGAAACTTGTGCGATATGGTTTGCGTGTAGCGGGGGCTACTACATGGTAAAGGATTAAATCTCGGAGGACGAAGACAGGATAATTTAGAATATTCTTGTAATCTATTGTAGATTTCGATGGATTACTGAGACAACGTTCTGAGAGTCGAGCTTACAACGCTTTACTTTGCTTTACCTAGATAATACCGACATCGGGTCAAATCTTTTATCCATTCTTACGCGTAGATAACAATGGAACATTATATCGCTTACATCCTGTACCAATTATTTATAATCTGTATTTGAATTGAGTGAGAGTGAGTATTCTAAATTCGAACATTCGAATGTGCGCGCGTGTTCGCTAGGTACTCTTTCGGCTGGTACGATTTCGATGAAATTTGATATAAATAGGTACAGGTAATGCTGGATCTCTGAAATAACATAGGTATAGGCTACTTTTTATCCCGTTATTGCCATGGGATGGATTTAGACATGTAAAATCTCAAAGCCTCGACTACATACCTACTAAGTCTCTAGACCCATGATATGACATGATATTAAGACACGTGACGTGAGTGATCCGTATATTTTCACTATGAGTGAGTCTCACGGCAGTTTCATGTTTAACATGAAAGTTTGCACAGATGTTCTTCATGCAACGTAAAAGATACCTGCTTATTGTATTATTTTGGAATTCCTATGAAAATTTTGTAAAATCCCGGAATTACAATTCTGCCGAATCTAATGTTTGACGCGAGCAGAGCTGCGGCTAAAGACTAGTATGTACTGTACTGATATGCCAATAATGCCAACCTGCTGAGCGCTAACAGAGCGAGCCATTAGCTTCTGTAAATATTTTGCTCTCCGATGTTGTTCGCGAATGCTGCGCAAGCGATCGAATTCGTCCATATCATTGTCGGGATCGTCCCCCGTGTTACCGCCGTCTCCATCTATTTCGTCCACTGCAAATTCATAGAAAAAGGAAGTAAGTAAAATAAAAAGTATAACATTATTTAGGTACGGTCAGGGACTGGCTACTTTGGAACGCTGTCATATTAACATAACCAATCCGTCCGCTAACGTGTTTACAATAAAATACTAAAAGCACTACGACAACATTCCAATTATTATGCTCAACAATTTTTGTCCTTGATGGTACAGTCAAGGAATTTAATTCCCTAGCCATTTCGTAAAAATGTCGGCAATGGTCGAAATCCGATGATGATGATGATGATGAGCTAGCTCTTACATCTATTTAACACTGAAATACGGAAGTGATGTAGCATCGTTTAAGCAATCCTGCAGAACCGGCCCGACGGTAGAGCGAGTGGAGCGATTGCTCTAGGCGTCAAAAATCTTGTGGCAAGGGGCGCAGAAATCAATTTTTCTCAAACATGCTATGAAATACTGACGTTATGTTCCAAAGGGGCCATCCATAAAATACGTCACACCAATTTTGATCAATTTGGACCCCCCCCCCCCCTCCCCTTGTCACACTTATTACTATGAAAATCGCCATTATCTAGTGTCACAGATCGCTTGACCCCCCCCCCCCCCTAAATGTGTGACGTAATTTATGGATGTCCCCAAATAATAGGCCGAGACGTATCACGTTGCGGGCGCGGTTTAGACAAGTGGTATGTAATGGATTTTCATACAGAATTGCAGGCCTTGGCCTGCAAAGCGATCGTCAATTGTTTCATGTGACACCGCACCATGACGTTTATAGGTCTATGGCATCATAGCATTTAGCCATTAAAAAAAAACTTTTTTTTTTATGTTAGATAGGCCCGACAAACGAACTAGTGGGTCACCTGATGTTAAATGAACACCACTGTCCATAGACACCCGCAGCGCTTTACACGATGCCAGTGCGTTGTCGGCCCTAAAGGAGTGGGAATAGGGGAAGGGGGAGAGGGAAGGGGTGAGGTATTGGGCCCCCGGCACTCTCACTGACCGTACGAAACGCAAGCAGGATTACTGCTGCTTCACGCCGGTGTTCTGTGAGAGGGTGGTACTGCCCCGGACGAGCCGGCCCATTCGTGATGCAGCGGCTAGCTACAACATGGCTCTACCACTACAAAACTATACGCAATATTTGCGTTTTGGTTCATTATGACATTCTGCCACTACGCTTATTTAAGGTAAGGTAAGATGGTGATGATGATGGTGGTGATGGTGATGATGATGATGGTGGTGGTGGTGGTGATGGTGATGATGACGACGACGACGTCTAATATGTGTTGCGCCGTCATAGGGCCTCGCAAAATAGATGTACATATATCTTGCTAACACCAAATTTAGGTCCTGTGCCGCCACTGCATTTTGAACTAAAATTCCGATGAAAAACCAGGAGTATGTAAAAGGGCATACGCAAGGTCTGGCTGCCGGCGGCACTGAGTGAGGCTCCGACGTCGCTGTCAAGACGTGGCCGCGGCTCGCTCGCGTCGGCCGGCACACTCACGAAGGACGGCTGCGTCGACATTGAGAGCGCGGCCGGGCTCGTGTCGCCCACCGGCCGCGCCCAGTGAGTCGGCGCTGATGACGACAGTCTGCTACCTGGAATATCAACACTTTTTTATTTAAAAATAAACACCAATTGACCTCTATCTGCTGTGGTGGCCTTGTGGTTTGACATGACCTCGCTAGCAGAGGTCTAAATCAAATCAAAATCAAAAATTTATTTCTATAAGTAGGCAGTCTTTTACACGTCTTTTCTGAGTCTTCCAGCGCTGTCGGAAAGACCATGATTACCAAAAAGAATGCTCCGCATGAAACTTAGCACGAGGTCGTGGGTTGGAGCCCGGGCTAACACCTATAACTTTTTCGGAATTTATGTACGAAATTACATTTGAAATTACCATGAGCTTTACGGTGAAGGAAAACATCGTGAGGAAACCTGCACCTGGGAAGAAATTCAATAGTGTGGGGGAAGTTCCCAATCCGCACTGGGCCCGCGTGGGAACTACGACCCAAGCCCACACATACTGAGAGGAGGCCTGTGCCCTTCAGTTGGACGTATATTAGCTGCGATGATAATGGATGATGAACAAGCAAGCAAGTGCGAATGCGGCCGAGGATGTAGCTTACTGCTTCAGCAACAGCCTATTCACTCTGGCCTTGAATAGACCTAAATTGTATAATTATCCGGAAAAACAAACGAAGGAGTAAAGTTTAGTTCTTTAGCAGTCCATGAATTAACAACGCTCGCAGTATACCTAAGTACATAGTTAGGAAACCTTTGACGATACCGATCGTAAACACCTGTTATTTATTTTCGCTCAATTTCTCATCAAACAACGACTTAATACCTACGTCTTAGAGTCGTTCACTCATAGACGGCTTGGCTGCATGCAAAACAATAAAGAGTTACTGTGTAAAGAAAACCAAGGTAGATATGTGAATTCTTCCAGTACTGTACACTAACACCCTAAGGCAGGTTGGTAACTTTTAGATTGAATATTGCAGGTCCACCTACCTATTTATTTCCAATTGGGATTTTACTCGCGTATGTGCGATGTAGATATAACACATTAAAGTTATTCTCGAAATTGAATTAACACCTCTTCGTGCCAACAAGGGTCCGTTAGCTGTAAACAGTATGACTTGCTCATAGTATAGGTACGCGGAATTTGATGACATGACAAATTCAAATTTATTTACCTAGTAGGTTAACGACCCCTAAATCCAAGTTCGAGGTAAAATGAATTTAAAGCTTTGCTAACCACGGGATATATCGTGTAGCTGCTCATATTTCCATGTCGAAGCGTAATTAACTTACTGCTTTTATTCGTGTTCCGAGAGGGGACGTTAACTGGCTGGCTCGGCGTAGGGGGGCCATTTGCAAATAAGCTCATTGCCGTAGGTCTGAAAAAAAAATCATTTTTAAGAATTTCCAGGCCATAGGTACTAGGAATCTGTCGAGTTATTAAATTGCATCAAAAACGTTACTTAATGCACTTTTCACTGTGCACAGCACGCAACTAATTGGCCATAAACGTCTTCGGACTAAAGGAATTCGTCATCAACCAGCTGGAGTTAAAGAATCTAGACACGCGAACGTCTATTTATTTGCTTGATTTTCAAGGTTAATAACAGTTGTTCAGAACATGCGGAGTTCAGTCGCTCGAAATAAAAGTGGCTCTGATATCTAATAAAATAATGAACATTACAAACAAAATACACATTATATGGTGTAATCGGAAGCACAACTAATTTACTTGGCGGATACTAATCAGCGGTGCCGCTTCCATTGTTGCACCATACGTAGAGCGTGAGAATAATAAATGTCAAGCATTACCTAGATTACATTACATACAGTCGCGGAATAGCTACTTTTTTTAAAACGACTGGACATTTACCAAGAAATAACAGCAGGAAAGCTAAAATTTAGTTGAATAACTAGATTAACAAGAACTTGTAACGACAAAGTATTATTTTATTATATTACATCCCATTTTTCAGGTGTTGCTAAAGATAGCGCTTTGAGATACCGCGCCGGTTGGATTGTAGTGTTAGTTTTTAAAAGATAAGATCTATTTGTGTCGTAATCATGACATGCAGTCATCACCACATCACCTTCACACGACATAGTTAGCAAATATCAACTCTTTAAACAAGCAATCAGTAGTACCTACCTAAACTAAAGTAGGTGGTGAATAAAGAGGCGCGTCGCATGAGATGCATTACTACCTAGTTCATAGCCAAGGGCAATTGCACTTAAAAAATTCCAACGCAAGTTGATACTACGAAGTATCAACTTATCAAAGTACTTAGGTAAGTACCTTAGTTTTTTATTGAAACTAAGAATACAAATATTTATAACAACAATCAGAATCAAAAAATTAAATACAGGACATAAAATCTTTAAATAAATTAACACTAAGTATAATTAAAAATAAAATAACTTAAACTAAAACTAGATAAAATAGGTAGGTACTTACCTAATTATCAACTTATAATAATCAACTTATTCGTAAATATTAAAATGACAATCAATAGGTATACTTAAAATAAAAATAAATAATCTCGTACAAGCCAATGCAACAACAAGGGTCAAGTATAATGGTCATACTATAAACAAGAGAAGAGATTTTCATAAAATTTAATCTTACGGGGAGTTAGAGATAAATAAGAGGCACAAGTAGGAATAGCTCTATCCATACCTATACCGTTTTGTAATGTATCAGTCTAAACATTTGACTCCGCGTTTAATAATCATAAACTATGCATTCCGTAACGCAGATGAGGATAACAATGATTCCATTACCTAGTTTACTACCTAATACTTAAAATAACGATTTTATTTTAGCGATCTTGCATCATTCCGGAGCTGTTAAACACACTTACGTCAAGTTCTTCTAATCAAGACAATACCTACAAGCATGCTGACACACTCGTAAAGCGCAGATGAGTCAGTCACTTCCTCTTATAGGACATATCAACACTGTTCGCACCATTGATGATAAGTAAGCACGAGTTTTGTGTGAACATTACGCACACATTACGCATGGCATTCTATTTTTCCAATTTTACCCTGCTCAAAAATCCAACTCGAATACCGACACAAGTCAGTCTCGGGTTTTCATCAAATGGGTTAACTAGGAACACAATAAGCTGGATTTTTTAAATTATAAGTACACTTCACTCGAAAAACCACTCGAGAGTGATAAAACCTGTGTATTTACTAGTCGTTCCAGTTGACAAGATTTAGAGCTCTAGGTTCAACTATATTCGTATTTCAAATTCGGCACATTGTTAGCACCGTAGAGTAGAATAGAATTGTATTTTCGAGCGATGTGATTTTATGCCCCATCCACACTCTCCACGAGGCTACACGAGGGGACGCGAGTACAAGAGTGAGGACGGTGCGCTCATGTCGCCTCGTCTTCCCTCGCCTCGCCTCGCTGTCGCTCCGCTTTGTGTCGGTTTTGGACGCGAGTCAAAGGACGCGAGGGAATGAACCACACTCGCGCTCGCTCACTTGGTTGTTTACGAGGCGCCTCGCGAGAGTGTGGAGTCGGCATTAAAAATCGGTCCCTAAGTATATAAACGCGTGTGGCGTTAAACGTCAACACAACGTCAAAATCCCGCTGTCATTACATGAGATGTGGTTGTGTGCGTGGCCTCAACTCTGGTGGCGTTACCTTTACCAACTAATTAAAACACAAAGATTAGGAAGGGATATTCGTCACTATGGTAACAAATGGTAGGTAGTCGCGCAGGAAAACCAAGAATTAAATCCATTGTTTGCTTCATTAACATTAAGGTACAGTTGACCCTACCTAACGTGTGAAGTGACGTAAATAAAATTAATTGTTTTATTGTTTTGCAACTATTATTTGATTACCTGTTATCCGGTCGTTTTCCCATACTAGTGATTGTGGCTTGCTCATCAACTTCCTCAATGACGTCATTAGCGATTTTCATACTGCCGCCTCCCGCGGCAACGGGTTTATTCAGAGTTGGATTACTGGCTGATATAGTGAAACGGCCCACTGCAATAAAAATAGATACACGTCTTTCAAAAACTTAAACCAATGCTTAACAAATACATAGTTAAGTTGCTTATTCACAAAGTGTACTTATTGTAGACAGCGCACTTAATTATGTTATTGGCAAAACATCCTCCCACGTCGCAACGGTGTCAATGATCTAATACACTTACGTAATGCGTGATCGAGACATCAAAAGTTCTCGATTAATGCACAGTTCAAGGTGTTATTTCTGTGGGATTTGCCGATTAGTACGAAAAACCAATACCTACCTACTTAATTACGAAATGCTATTTTTTTCTCAGTAAAATGCATACTCATCGGATTTTTGGTCACTCACCTCCGTCTGTTTGCATTTGGTTTTGGTTCGGCGTGGCTGGTTGTCGTTGATCTTCCTTCGAGAAAAGTCTCTTTAACATGGAAGTCACGGAGTTTGTTCGCGTCATGGGAGTCTGCTGGAGCGATATCATGGAATTCGTGGAGCCCAAACCCATCGAGTTCCTATCTTCTTTTCGGCCGCGTTTGCTGCCCCTCGAAACGATGAAATGAATGCCCGACTGTGCATCGTCGTTCATCTGAAGTTGCTGTACGGACCAACACAAAGAAATATTAAATTTGAATTAAGTTAAGTGGTTAATTAATACACGTATTTGAATGACACAAATTATTAATTTGAAAGAAAGGAACAAAAATAAAAGATTTCATCGAACACAGATAAATAAGTACGACATCAGTGCAATGGGATTGACGAAACAAAAGAAACATTGAGCTTTATTTACATCGAATATTTTCAGTTCAGAATACATGAACAAAAGGCCAGAATAAGAACTTGGGTAAGTACTAATTAGAACCATATTTACAAAAATATTTTTATTTGTTAACAGAGAGCATTACGGTATTAGCACATTTTTATTTGTGACTTTTAGGGGCTGTTTCACCACCCATTTATTAATTTTAACTGACGGATAAATGTGATGCCGTCTTCGTCTATTCGAACAAAACAAACAGAGACGGCATCACATTTATCCGTCAAATAAATTTGATCAATGGATGGTGAAACAGGGGGCTAATAACACGCATTGGGTAGCACATGGTAATCATGCTTTAGTCAGGTTAATATGAAAAAGCTGATTTTCAATCAGACAAATGAAATAATAATGTTAATCGGAATAGTATTAATATGACGATAGAAAACAGAAAACCCGGTAACACGTGGTTATTTAGATATTACATACTTATAAGTATGGAAAAATTACACACGTTTATTGAGTTACGTACTTAGGTGTTGATGTTATGTTATGTATGATGTTAGTGTAAATTAGTTTACTCAAGTACCCATTGTGTAAAACATGGTAGTCAGAATAATAAATAACCATTAAATCAAGTTTACAAGTAGGTATGATTCGCTGACGTATTTTAGAGAAATTTTAAATCGTATTTTCTGTATTTGTTTTTTTATTGAAGTCATCCTTTACCATACTAAGAAGATCCACAACCGTATTTCTAAAACAATGCAACAGTAGGTACAAATATAACGGTTGGCTTCCCAATGGCAAATAATAACCAATTAATTACCTTTACCGCACATTAAAATAGATAGACGGCATAGTTTCTTGCGGACCTGTTAGTGACAAATAGGGAAAATAAACTAAACAAATATTGTTTGGCAACCCGTAACACCGACACACTGCCAAGCTCCACGTATAGTCCGAACGTGCAGCATGCTAGATAATTAACGCGTCTAACCTCGGGCGGGGCGAACTTGTAACTCACGGTGTGAGAGGGAACCATCTCATCGATTTTGACGGTGGAGGGTGCGATGGTGACCATGCTGCGCTGGCGCGGCGGCACCGCCACGCGCGCCGTCGACGGCTCAGGGTGCTCTTCCCGGTTGTTCTCCGTCGCTATCGTGTATGGTAGCTCTGATGGGAACACCTCGTCCCAGTACTGATCTTTGATCAGCTCCGGATGCTCGTGGTGCATTTCATCCACGATCATGTACGATACCTAAAATTACACTGGAAAATTACTTAAGTGAGACTGCCAATCTTCCTTGCCATGTCTTCTTTACTCACTTACGACTCTAACTGCATTTAACTTCATTTATTTACCTGTAAATCTCTGTCAATCAACCAGTTGACTTCAAAATCGTCGTCGTCTTCGCCGAAAGGGTTTATTAAAGACTCTGCTACTTTCAACCAGCCCATATAAAAGAAAAATTCTAACGTACTAAATATTGGAAAATATAGGTCTATGTTGACTATATACACAGAGTCACTTGTCGTGTGCAGTTTGTTATCGACCCACTGACTTCCTAGAGCGGATGTAATAAAATACGAGTATACGGCTATGGTAACTACCTGCAATTAAATGAGCTTTCGTTAATAATTTGGACAAATTCAACATTATTTGATACCTGTACGTATTACAATATCCAAGTCCAAACCGCGTACCTGAGTATATACAAGAGGTACGCTAATTGTATCATAGCTGAGCAATAATCCAGCCTGTCCTCTAAACTTATTAAGTTCATCTACAATTGTTTTGACCGCGAAGTCATCTCTTACTCTGCCCTCTTTTCGTGCTCTTGTCACTATACTCGCTGCCCAAACAATAGGCATCCTAAAAAATAACATTTCGGTGGTTAATAAAGATGTTATTCATAGTTACTGGTGTTTCTAATTAGTAATTATATGCGACTGTACCAATGTTTCGATGGTTTCGGAAATTTGTCGTTAAGGTTCTCCATAATAACTTTCTCATTTTCGAGAAGAAGGCCTGCTTCCACAAAATTGTCCAGAGTGGGAAAACGTTTTTTGACGCGGGGTGAGATCATACTTAGCACCATGGTAAGGCAGAGGCACACGTAGCGCACAATTGTTCGCCGCATCAGACGCCCGCGCTCATCCTGTGGGCAATAATTTAGCATTTGAGGCTATCATAAATTCATAATAATACTTTTATGAGAGAAGCATTTGCCTTAAAGGGCCACTTGTTTAAGAGGATATTTATCTTTCATCTATCTTTCATCTCATATTACATAATGTTTTAAACTTTTGCAATTATGTTGATGGTACCATCGTCAAGCTTAACGGTATAAGTTTAATACTACAGCAATTTTAGTAATATCATTCGCGGTAAATACATCCCCGAGAAATAATATTTATTAGGAACTTGCAATTTATAAACGTAACGGTTCAATCATGCTGCTTTGTGTGACATAAAAACAAATGATTCATGACTCCATTGAACTACAGCTGAAGGCATAAATTAATATCTATAAAGCCATCGCATCAAAAATATGCAAAACCAACCTTATGTTTAGTGGCCTAGAGTTGTATAGATATTTTTGACGCCTTAGTAACATACATGTATTTATGCCTTTGACTGTACATATTATATTTTATGGTTATAATTTTTTTTAGCCGTCTCCGGGCATGCCGGTGTCCTTCCTTGGGTACAAGCGAATATAAGACTTTCGGGATCCCCGTGAGATCGAGGGTCCTAAGTATGAGCCTTGTGTGCCCTTTTGAGAAAGAGTACTAATTGCGACAGTAAAGTACAAGTACAAGTAAGTTCCATACAAGCACTTTAAGTCAAAACCTGACAATTAGGCATTCATAAGTAGATCGAGTAGATTTGAAACCGCAAAAATATATAAATAGCGTTCTACATCTACAAGCGCAGCGCACGCATTTAGCAACTTTTACAATCACCGATTTTAAAATTTACATATGGATCGCGGTTTGTAAACGTGCGATTTTTTTGTGTTCTATATATAGCACATGCACGGCGGTTAACCGCATTCGGTTTTTTGTTTAGCTTCGACTTTTGTGAGTGCAGATGAACCAAACATGGTGGCACTGGAATAAAATTAAGTAAAATGCTAGCCGCAGTGCGTGGTTGCACCTATTTATATGGTTTCGCGTTTATTTTTTGTTTGTAGCTATTCCTAAAACCGCTCGCGTTTAAGCGCAGCGTGCTAAACCTTGCGAAGAGAATACCACTCTCGTTTAATTTATACTCTTTATAGCTGTGCCCGCGACTCCGTCCGCGTGGAATTAGTGATTTGGGCAGCCCCCCCTCCCCCGCACACCCGCGTTCACATTCACCACCGTACTCCAAGTCAAGCGTGGCTATAGAAGTTTTACTTCAAAAACCCCCCATTTTGAAACATTCTTCCGCTCCGCTCCGCTCCTATTGGTGTTAGCGTGATGATATATAGCCTATAGCCTTCCTCGATAAATGGGCTATCTAACACTGAAAGAATTTTTCAAATCAAAGCAGTAGTTCCTGAGATTAGCGCGTTCAAACAAACATATTAACCCGTCGCACGATCGGCGACTATTTTGGGTAATTTTTTCTTAGTACCCTATATTAAAAGGTGATCGAAACTAGAAACAAAAATTAGCAAATTATGACAGTTAGTTTAGGCAGACACGTGTGCGCCTAAATCGTTCGACGGGTTAATAAAATAAGTATAGATTGTCGTACACTGCCTCACAACATTCATCTGATGGCTAATCTCATACTTAATTCGGCGAATTGACTGTGAACATTTCAATTAATGACACATGCGCTTATTCACTACCTTACCAAATAATTAATGACTACATAGAAAAACTTGAAAGGTCATTTCATTCGGTCTGTTTTATTAAATTTATCGTAACTAATAAAATAATCGTAGCACGGATATGCGCTGATCACAAGTACCGTCGAAATTTATTATCTTACGTTATCACATCTATTATAATGTTGTTTAGAATAGAGCAAGTATTATCGCCTTCACACATATGTCATGTTAAGATAAGATAAGAATTTCTCAAAAGTTGTAGATGCCTAATTAAATAATTCTAGGTAGCCAACCTTCAGGTGAAATCCTATGTCAATGATGATTAAAATAATAATAATAATAATTAATCTTTATTGTTCAATAAAAACCGTAAGCAAAATACAAATGAAGCCCTGGAGACTGCGTTAATTTTCACTGTGTTGCAGACCCCAGTGGTTGCCCATATATAATGTTCAGCGTTAGGTTGATAAGAACATCCAGACTCATTTTAGAAATTATATAAACTAAAAACAGAAGTAATTGCATAACTCGTTATACAACAAGTTCACAATCATATTTTTATGTGCATGTGTGCGAGTTTGTGTGTGTGTGTGTGTGTGTGTGTGTGTGTGTGTGTGTGTGTGTGTGTGTGTGTGTGTGTGTGTGTGTGTGTGTGTGTGTGTGTGTGTGTGTGTGTGTGTGTGTGTGTGTGTGTGTGTGTGTGTGTGTGTAAGTGTGTAAGTGTGTGTGGGTGTGTGTGTGTGGTGTATGAGTTTGTGAGAGTGAGTTAGAAATAAATTGTTGCTATGACGAAGCTTGTTGCGGATAACAAAATATTTTCTTTTTTTTTTTTCTCATTGACGAAGCCTACGCGGATCTGATTTTATTGTATTTTTTAGAAATAAATTAAATTACTTACGTACTTAAGATATTATGTATGTAAAAAATATCGGCAAAACAGATATTCAAGCTTTCTGTTGTCAATATTATTGTTTTTGTTTATAAACGATAATTTTTAAGTAGTAATCATGATCACGATCAGGTATAAATTTTTCTAATCCAGTAATTGATTTTCTCGAACGATCACACGTTGAAGTTGTGTTACAAGAACTAAACTTTTTTTTTCTCCAGTGGTTATCGGTTCGGTACCTGGCCTATTGAATAAAATTTTTGACTGGTTATTAATATTTTATATGCTTTTATTTAACTTACCGTGTTAGTATGGGTCAAGTCTTGGAAGTCACATCTTTCAGTGATAGTATTTGAAATTTAATACACAAAATGTAGCTGGATCATGCAAGCACAGTCAGCAAAAACACGTAATATTATCTCAACTCAACATACACTGTGTCCAGAATGTTGCAGCAGTTGATTGGACAAGTACTAAATACCCTGTAACGATGTTTTACACGTTTTATCAATTTTTGCTAGCAAATGTTACCATACGTTGGTCGATGTTCAATGTATACAGCATCAAAGTCGTAAGTACATCTTGAATCAAAAATCCCTTCCTGCCTCTGTGTTCCCTGAACACTACAATCTGGCCGTTTTTAGGGTTCCGTAGTCAACTAGGAACCCTTATAGTTTCGCCATGTCTGTCCGTCTGTCTGTCTGTCTGTCTGTCTGTCTGTCCGCGGCTAAGCTCAGACTGTTAGTACTAGAAAACTGTAATTTGGCATGAATATATATATTAGTCAAGCCGACAAAGTGGTTAAATAAAAAAAACTAAAAAAATTTTTTTTAGGGTAACTCCCATTCCCATAGACTTAAAGTGGGGGTGATTTTTTTTTCAAAAGACAGACATGGCGAAACTACAAGGGTTCCTAGTTGACTACGGAAACCTAAAAAGATGAAGATGATATTCAGTAAATCTAACCCAAGTAACCCAACCATCTGCAGAAATATTCCTAATTTATTTAAAACACCTTTCGTACTTGTAGATAAAGATTTCATTTTGATTAATATTCGAAGATTTTTAGTGTCGAATCACTCTGCAGATTAATAAAATAAAAACATGAAATCAAAATAATAAAACGATTTAAAATCATGTGGAAAATAATCTATTCTCTCATATAGCCAAGCATTACATTGGTATTTTGTAATATTGTGTCAATCTCACGTGTTTGGCACATATCAACTGTCACTAGTTATTAACGCCAAATTTAAAAATAACTATTGAGACGGCCAAATAGATACTCACAACACAACGCCGAAAACAACGCTAAAATGTAGCTAGCCTTGATAAAAGGTTTATTAAAGCAAAAACTGCTCCAAATTAGCTCACCTGACCGTGGACTGTGGCGGACACAAAAACGGCGATGGAGTCGGGCCAGGGTATAGAGGTGTATTGGCTCCACCAGCGGTTCATAACCACTGTCACGTAGAATCCCAGTACGAATGAGAGCGGAATGACATTGCCATGAAAACTGCAATAGTTTACCACGCCTTCAAATATCCTGAAAATAGTATCTACTGAATATAATATAGAACTACTATTAGTATTAGCTGTTTACAATTTCATATCGGCTCTCAGCAATATTGAAAGTACTTATATTCATTTTAGCGGCTTATATGCCAAACGATCCATACAAATATGGTCAAAGAATATTCATAAACAAGTAACGAGCATGCTTAATTAATACTCGACTAAGTGTCGGTATGTATTCAGCTATTGTATGCCTTCTTCAGTGAAGATGGTCTTGATGTACAAATTTACGGATTGAAACATACATTTAACTGAGAACTTAATACAGGGTGGGCCATGAATTTGTTAACTTTTAAATATTTTATAAAAATTAAACTATTAAAGTTATTCAAAATTTTTTTTTGGTATTGAAATGACAATAAACAGGAATTTATTTTTTAAATATAACATCATTTACATGACCTCTATTTCGATTTACACATTATTGTAAATAGGCATCGATTTTTTTGAAGACTCTTCGGCAAAGGGGGCGTGAGATTGCAGACATTTTTTCTCTCATGTTTGCTCTTGATTAAAGCAGTGATATTGGTTTATTAGTGTTAACACGATGCTTCACATATACCCATTAGAAGAAATCTGCACGCCTCAAATCGGGACTCCTGGAGGGCCACGGGATGCCCCCTCCCTTAGAAATCAGTTTACCAGGGAACAATTCTTTGACTACTGGTAGAGACTTGTTAGAGATATGGCAAATGGCTCCGTCTTGCATCAACCACGTGTTTTGATTGTAGCCCGTAAATTCTTGTACCTGTGATGCCAGGAACTCCCTTAATATTCTCAGATACCCAGTAGAGTTAACAGTGACCTTACGGCCGCTACCGCCTAAGATTTGATTCAAATTTAGTGTTATTACTATCTATTCAAACTTCTTCACCCATTTCTAAATCAAAACAGAGCTCGGACACTGATTTAAATAATGTAAACCGTACTCCACCCGAAACAAGTGTCTCTCAATAATGGGGTTATCCACTCTTTAAATAAATGTTTTGTACAGAAAGCGCACTGAGTACAGTAAAACGATTAATAGCAACTAAATTTCCATGAAATAAGCTATTGTTAACCTTCTCCGTGCAGCCCTTCTGCTATTTGAGTTTGCGCAAAAAATCGAATTTAAAAGTAACCTAATTCCTGGCCCACCCTGTATTATAGCTATTAAATTTTATGATTATAATACAGCAATTGAGCAGTCTGAGTCCACATACCAATAAACTTGGTATACGCAGTTCAGTTTTAATTACTGCTCGTCAAAGTCAAGCATTAAAATACAATCTAAGAGCGTGTTTGGTTTTTATAGAGAATAAAAATTTCGTCAATAACAAGTTTAGTATTCTTGTTAAACTACAAGCAAAAGTGTTAGTAATCATCGCAAACCAACAGAAAGTATTTTGGCAGTATTATTTGTGTAAACACATGCTCTTTTTAGGCACGGCGGGGCGGTGACATAGTCTGTAATTGTTCAGTCGACCGACAGACCGCACCCCTTTATTTGATGAAGTCTAAAATGCTTGCTCAGATTACTATGTACACAAGCGAAAGTAAATACCTATTCATAATAAAGCCGATTTTATCATAAGCGTATTAACAATAAGCACCTGCATAGCCACACGATGCAAAGCAATTGCCTGTATTACCTCTTTGAGTGTTCATCTAGTAGCAAACGATAAGTCAAATTTAATACATAGTAAAAAAGCAAGAAACACAGGAGATCCAGCCACACAAGTTTGTAAATACTTCCCCGCCATCTGGAAGAAGAGAACAAAGTTTATGTGAAGAATCTGTAAAGGTAAATCAATTTTAAATTAAAACAGAAATTACAATGGGGCAACTACTTTGAGGTAAGCTCTCAACCTTGACGCTGGCAAAATTGTCCCATTGTACAGAAGCCATTTATTAAAAAAAAACTACTTTGAGTTTTCAAACTTAAACTTTTATTTACTTATTTGCTATGCATGTTCATTAGGTCCGGCCACGTGGTTCGACAACGTTGTCCGACATGTCGGACGACGAGGAATTTTGATTCCTTGCTGTCCGATATGTCGGACTATCAGGATTTTTAAATTCCACTTAGTTCGACCATGGGACCAAAAGGATATTTAAAATTCCACTTGTTTCGATCCGCGAACCACGAAGATTTTTAGAATTCCACTTGGTTCGGCCCTCAAACCACGAGGATCTTTGAATTCCACTTGGTTCGACCCTCAAACTAAGAGAATTGCTATATTCAAATTTAAACACAGAAAATATAATAAAAAAACAAATATGTCCTCTTTATTCAAACTAAAAGATCTCTAAGGTTGGTACACTAATACGGCATAGTACATTATTTCGAAATAATTTTTTAAATATTGTTTTTTTCCCAATTATTATACTGACGGATCGAACTATTTAGAAGCGAACACAATTTGGAAAAAAAAAATCCAAACAGTTCGCCTATCGAACTAACGGTAAGACTGGATGGAATAAAGGTTTCTTCAAATCTGCGGTAGTTGTAGTTTATATGGTAAGTATAGTCAGAAAAAACATATTTTTTTAAGGATTTCTTATTTTAAAAACTGCCGAAACAATGTACTAAGTACCATTACCTTAGATATCTTTTATGTTTGAATAAAGAGGACATATTTGTTTTTTATTATATTTTGTGTTTAAATTTATATTCAAATCCACGTAGTTTTAGGGTCGAACTACGTGGAATTCAATGATCCTCGTGGTTCGAGGGGCGAACCAACTGGAATTCTAAAAATCCTCGTGGTTCGCGGATCGAAACAAGTGGAATTTTAAAAATATCCTCTTGGTCCGATGGTCGAACTAAGTGGAATAAAAAAATCCTGATAGTCCGACATGTCGGACAGCAAGGAATCAAAATTCCTCGTCGTCCGACATGTCGGACAACATTGTCGAACCACGTGGCCGGAGGGTTAATTTTCAGCATTTTCTGGTTTGTGTAAGTTACATAACTGAAATGATTAATAGCTGCTGTGGAATAATTTTCGCTAATCTGCTAATGCCTGAGCGAAATAAAATACGTAATGAATGTAATGTAATGAAACGATTAGCAGCGCGACGCCGACTGACGTCATCATAGGGATGTAATAATATAGTGATGATAAATCAGGTTTAAGACGCTGTCAACACCAACGTCGGCGCACACTGTCTATTTGTATCGGAGTAAACGAGATGCCGCTATTACTGGGCAGCCAGGTATATTGAAATTTATCGGGCAAATATTGAATTAAAAAAAAACTGTGGATTATTTGTAAAATATGACTCGTTAGCGGTTTAGGTATGAATATGTTCACTTCATGTTTTTAGTTGCAGACGCATACGCCAAAAAAATAAAGACATAGAACCGTTTAATGATGATTTTAAGACCTATCTTTGCAATTATTTTCTATCGAGCCGATTTCGTCCAATTATGTATCGAGTTCGTCCACGGTCTTTGAAATATGATGAATATTAACATATAATTTTTTTGATGTGCTAGAACAAACAGTTTTTCTTAAAAAACTGTTTAAATGACATCAATTTCAACAAAATTAGGTGTTGTCAGCCTCTTAAGGCAATTTTACGACAACGTCAGAGATTAATCGGCTTAGGCAAATGTCAGATGGGACGGTGTAACCAGCACTACTTACAATATACTCGTAAGTCTATCACTATCCTATCCTACGAATAATATAAATGAGAAAGTTTGAGAAGATGAGGTGAAAAATTAAGGTTTCAATTAAGCGGTCTTAACGTTACGTTCAGTCATAAAGTGTGAGCTAAAGTTGAAGCACATTAATAAATTTTTATTATAAGAATAATTTTTAAAATGTATAACATACAAATATTAAACATGACAAAATAATTTCTACGAGCTTAAAAGTTAGATTAATCATACGAGATAAGTTTTTTAATTAGTATTTTATTTACTAGATTGCATAACAATATAATAACCAAATAACATGGCAGGCGATTTTAGATTAGTTGCTTTTGTAATTTTGTAAACAATGATAGCAAGTATCTTCTGGTATGATTGAACATAAAGGTATCCAAAGTTTATTGTTGGGTACTGCTATTCTGAGCGGGTCATTTCATTATCCAGCAAGATACCAAGCTGGGGCGATAGTAAAGCCTGCAACCAAGCTCCCGATTCAGGAAGTATAGGCTATTTTTATGCCCCTATTCTTCGCAGACGGAGTCGCGGGCAACAGCTAGTTATAAACTATAATATCATAGAAATGTTGATACCTAGTGAATCATAATATTGTTTGAATCATCTTTTAATAAATACGAGTATAACTTTTACGAAACAAATCAACGTGCAACATTACAAATAAAAGAGGGCTTTGTTTCATCGCACTGATCGTGTTTAATGTATTGACCTTGTATCCATGAGGAAGATGTACTTAACTATAGAGTAGCTACCGTGTCGCACGCGAACCGGACTGCCTACTCGTCTAGTTTAGCACAAACAACGTGCATTCATAATTATATGGTACATATATAACTAGCAACCAACGTAGTTGAGTTACATATATGAGCCTCAATTATCTTTAACACCACTTGGTGTTAGGTAGGTGTCACATCCATGGAGGTGTAACTTTGATTGTTATAGGTAGAGCCTGGCACTTGGCCGGCCCTAGTTGTTACAAAATGAGATTCATAGGATAAATAGGTAAAGCCTTACCAGTAATATGTGAGTATTGTCAAGAGGGCGCTACTATTTTAATTTGTTCACACAAGTAAGTAGTAGTAGTAGTTCAGTATAGTCTGAACTTACTTTTATTCACCGTAATCAAAATCAGAATCCAAATTCGGTGTCCATAGGACAAGTGGCTTCAAATTCAGACCCAGAAATTAGTTCGAACAACATGGCATGGCGCATGATCATAATATTAGGTCAGGCTTTAAGTAACAGTATCTTTAAATATTATGAGTAATTTATGAGTATGCGGATTTTCTACTTAACAAACCATTTACATTTTAAGAATGCACTATAAATGGCTATTTAATATCGTATCAGGAAGTCTAATATCATTAGGTATGTTAGCAATGAGATCTACAACTACTCACGCTAACCTGACAAGAAAATAAGTTATCTCTGCTCGGCGAATGTTTGCGATACGCACTTGATAATAGCGAAAGATAACAGCTAACCGATGGACTTGAACATGAATGGCGGAGTAAATTAGCACTAAAAGTAGATATTTATTTTATAAATCTAATATTTTTATTGGAAAGAAAGTTAAAACGAAACAAATGAAGAAGCTAGCACTAATAGCTTGCTTCTCCGTTTGGGTACAATAATTTAGAGAGTTTATAAAAGATTAAAGGAAAGTAAACAAATAATATATGTAGGTGCCTAAATACAGAATTTAAGGCAACTGGACCGTGCAATATCTAAAAACATTTCACGAGAGAGCACAAAGCAAAGATTCGAATATGGCATGTGTGTCAAGTCGGTAACTACGTATCTCTGTGTGTGTGTGTGTGTGTGTGGGTGTAAACTCAGACTGAATTGCGGCGCGATTCCAACAATTATTTTGCGACATATGGTAAAAAAATGCTTTCCTCACTTTAATACATGATGTGATAAGTTATATAACGCAAGAAAACGATCATCAAACGGTCAAGAAGTGTGTTGGAATAACAGGGGAAACAAGCTATGTGGATCATCTATACATATAAAATCCTTTGTCCTGACTGACGGATCAACGCACAGCCTAAACCGCTGATCGTAGAGACCTGAAACTTGGAGGGTGTGTTCTTTGTATGACGTAGGCATCCGATAAGAAAGGATTTTCCGTAGTTCTACTTCTAAGGGGGTAAAAAAGGGGGGCAAAGTTTGTATGAGACATCGTGATTCCTTGGTCCAATCTACTTCAAATTTTGCATAAACATTCTTTAACAAAATTGATGGAAGACGTGTTTCGTATTTTATTGAAATTCATCCCTTGACGGGGTCAAAAAGTAGTAGAAAGTTATTTTGGGGGTGATTTGCTTCGAAGTTGATATCAATACTCCTTAGTGCTTTTGATTTAAATTACATTTTATTTTGACACATTGTAAACGAAACGAAACTTCAAATATTGCAAACCATTTTTGTCTACGTTTGTCAACCACGTCTTGATCTGATCTCTGATAATAGCTAATTATATGTATTAAGTATTTGCATTTCACCAAGCTTTTGCTTTTACAAGCGCAGCGTGGGACGTCCACCAACGAGATGGACGGACGTTTTGGTGAAGGCCGCAGGTTCAGGGTGGATGCAAGTCGCTTCCAACCGTAATGATTGGACGTCAATGAGGGAGGCCTATGTCCAGCAGTGGACGTCCTACGGCTGAAATGATGATGATGATGAAGCTTTTATGCGAGTTCAACCTTTTTCGAATAAAATCGAATTGAGTATTCAAATATCATTGTTGAACTCGCATAAAAGCTTGGTGCAATGCAAATACATATAAAATGCTTTGTCCTGAAGTCCTAAATGACTGACTGCCGGATTAACGCACAGCCTAAACCGCTGTATGTAGAGACCTAAAACGTGGAGGGTGTGTTCTTTGTATGACGTAGGCATCCGATAAGAAAGGATTTTCCGGAATTTCCACGGGATAAGGAATAATCGGGATTTATATATTTCATCAAGAGTGACCCTATGCTCATAACGAAGATTACTAAACTGTACAAATTGGGCATGCAATTAGACTATCTTCTTTCTTAATATATAAAAGAAGAAACTGACTGACTGACTGACTGACATATCAACGCACAGCCCAAACTACTGGGCCTAGAGATTGGCATGTAGGTTCCTTATAAAGTCTAGGGGTGCACTAAGAAAGGATTTTTCAAAATTCACTCCTTAAGGGGGTGAAAAGGGGGTTCAAAGTTTGTATGGGGAAACAAGATTAGTTCGACTATTTTATTCGAAACTTCACAGAAGTACTCCTCATGATAAATGAGTAAACAAGTGTTTCAGGTTTTTTGAGAATTCAACCCCTAAAAGGGGGAAAGGGGTAACAAAGTCTGAAAATCAACATGGGTGTTGTTTCTATGGTTTATCGGGTCGCTGGTTATGAAAACAACAACGGTTATAAAATCCGATGTGGCATACGTAAAATACCATCTCCCTGGATGGGGTGCGATGGGGTTGAAATGTCTAAATATCAATATGGGTGTCGTTTTTAAGGTTTTGCCCAAACCACTGGACCTAGAGACTTGAAATTTTGCACATAGATACCTTATACAATGTAGGCATCCACTAAGGAAGGATTTTTGGGAATTCCCACGGGAACGGGAAAAAACGGGATTTATAAATTCGATTCCGAGTGACCCTATCTCAGTAACTATAATAACTAGACTCTTCAAATTTGATACACAAGTAGGTATTATATTAGTAAAAACATTAATTTCAGGATTTTTCAAAATTCCCACGGGATAAGGAAAAAACGGGATTTATATATTCAGTTCAACGGGATCCTATGAACTATAATTACTAGACTCTTCAAGTTTGACATAGAAGTAGATAATTATAATAGTAAAAAACTGTTTTAAGGATTTTCGGAAATTCTCACGGGATAAGGAAAACACGGGATTTTTCGTTTTACTGGTCGTAGAAAGCTGAAATTCGGCATGTAGGTTGCTTGGGGAGTGTAGAAGAGGATTGAGAAAGGACTTTCCAAAATTCCACGGGAACGGGAGAAAACGGGATCTTTCATTTTACTGGTCGTAGAAAGCTGAAATTCAGCATGTAGGTTGCGTGGGGAGTGTAGAGAAGCATTGAGAGAGGACTTTAAAAAATTCCCACGGGAACGGAAAAAACGGGATTTTTCGTTTTACTGGTCGCAGAAAGCTGAAATTCGGCATGTAGGTTGTTTGAACAGTGCAGAGGAGCATTGAGAGAGGACTTTCCAAAATTCCCACGGGAACGGGAAAAACGGGATTTTTCGTTTTACTGGTCATAGAAAGCTGAAATTTGGCAAGTGGGTTCCTTGGGGAGTGTAAGGGAGCATTAAGAAAGCATTTCCCGAAATTCTTACGGGAACGGGAAAAAACGGGATTTTGTGTTTTACTGGTTGTAGAAAGCTAAAATTTCAAAATTAAGTTTATACTGTGAGTAGGCCGCAAAGGGCTCTTTAACCGACTTCAAAAAAAGGAGGAGGTATGTTCTCCGATTTCTCGGTCAATTGTGGACCGATTATGAAAATTATTTTTTTATTTGTAAGAATATAATATAGGTACTCCTAAGATGGTCCCATTGTCACCAAATCAGGATCTGATGACGGGATCTCATGGAAATCGAGGGCAACCCTCAAATTTTGTAGACACACATTACGTTTTTCATTAATTTTCTCAAGCTATTTAAGTGTTTGCGCCTGGTAGACATCATCTCATGTTGATGAGCTGATGATGGAAGGTAAAGCTCCTTAACGGTTAGGAGTTGAGGATATTTTTTTAAATATTACAGGTACGTATAGTCCGATAGTTGTATTATTTCAGGTTATCCAGGTGAGCTGATGATGGAAGGTTAAACTCCTTAACGGTTAGGAGTTATAGGAAGTTTCTTTAAATATCATATGCACGTATAGACCTTTAGATGTATTCTTTCTGGTTATTCAGATGAGCTGATGATGGAAGGTATAACTTTTTTACGGTTAGGTCACACAACACTTTAACAAAATACTATATATAATATGTATAATATCAATGCTAAGTAGGTACATATCGCTTCCAGTTACTCAAGTTTCCGTAGAAGGTAAGAAAACATTGAATTATACCTAATGCAGGACAGGGGATAGTAATAATAGGTTTTATATTATTAACAAGCCTGGTTATTTTATTGCCCGCTTCCGAATTAGCGAAAAACATTGTACAAAAATATAAAGAAATACTGTAAAGGACCGTATCTACCTGTAGTCGGGCTTGCTTGCACGCTTGCTTGCACGCTTACTTGAACGCTTTCTTGCACGCTTGCTTGCTTGCGTGCATGCATGCTTGCTTGCATCTTGCTTGCATGCTTGCCTGTTTGCTTGCTTGCTTGATATCTTGGTTCTTTGGAATACTCTTGGTACACGCGAGCGAAGCCGCGGGCAAAAGCTAGTTTATTTATATTTAAGCATTAAGAATATTGATAAAGAACCTTTAAATTAGTGAAGGTGGTTTTGAATATAAGCCAAGTTAATAATAGAAAAAATTAAAACAAAAAAAAACAATTTTTATTTGACAAAAGCAGACATTTTGTACAGGTATAGTAACAAAATGAGACCTTTGCTAACTTAAATTAAACATGTAAATGAATATTATGAATAAAATCTGCTATCATTATGGTGATTTCGGATTCAAAATCCTAATTCACCCAAACGAGTTTGTATAATAAATAAACTATAATGCTTTACAGCTGTTAAAATATATAATGTACAACTGCGAAGATGACTTTTTCTTTTTCTTGTATTCAGTATACAATTACAACACTGAATCACAGTTTGGTCCCGAACGGCCAAAAATTTCTTCTAACAGAAAATTAACAAACTTAGATATCTTAGCATTCTCGCAACTCAGTTAATATTTATAAGAACATAAAATTAATGTATCTATGTATAAGTAGACATCATAGCTGGAGTGTAGAAAAGATACAATATTGAACTTATTTCAATCATTTTCGGCCTAGAAATGGTGCAACGACCTCGTTTAAAGTAGGGAAGGAAAATGCACTATACCAGTGAATAATAGATGTCCCTTACCTGGTAACGATCAAGTAAACCATGGGAACTATTCACGTTTTATAAGCACGTCAGAAGTGTGTCGCAGTTGGATAGAACTGAAGACTAAGGGAAGAAACAGTGAGGCGTGGTAGCAGAGGGTGTTTTGAATACTTCGTTACTAAAAATAGAATAATCACCGTATAACAGGAAAGTACTACATTTCCTTAAGTTTAAGTACATATTTTCGTTCAACACAGTTCTGATACCTTCGCAATGCGTACGTTACGCTTTAAAAAAAGCCGTTTGTCTCTTCCAAAATTGCTAAGTTTTGGTTTTCGTACATGTTATATGTACAGTATGGAATACTGCTTAGTTCTAAAAGAGTTAGAAGCATCCATTACAAAACGAAACTAAACCATTACCTGAATGGTCACTGCAGCTCTGATAACCATGAACAGAATCCATACAACTGTCGCAAGAGGATTTATGATAATGATAACGAAACGCGTATTTCAAGACTGGTTCATAATTGTTTAATGTTGCGCATCTCAATGCGGTAGAAAATTTTTGAAAAGAAAACAATTTGTTATGTATTGTATTTCAAGTTTATGTGTGTAAAGGGCTTATTACACTTGGCTAAATTTAGTCATCCTAATTAGAAAATGCTAAATCATTCAGCTTGTCAGAAACCATTCTTGCTTCTAATTAGTTAGGATACTTTTTAGGATCCTTACTAGCTAAACGCGATTATACTTTACTAAATTAGGTTACTAAATCATTTAGAATCCTAAATTTAGCCAAGTGTAATAACCCCTTGAGATGGGTTTATAGATGTTTTGTCGTCGTTTTGAATCACCTCGACTGGAGAAATGACTGCAGTAGGTAGGTAGTAGCCTAGCCGTATCGATTTGTTGGAGCGACGACCGTTTTGGGAGAACTTTCAGTGTAAGTACCTTTAGCAGGGCTGCCAGATCGTATATTTGGATACAAAATTTGTATAATCGGACGGTGTATTGTATCCATGATCGATCATTTCGTATAATTCGATATGATGTGTTAGTTTAGTTTTAAGAAATTATGAAGAAAAATCGATTTATAGAATTTTTCTGTATAATGCGATCAAATTTCGCGTATAATCGCAGATACTAAACCGTATAGCCGCGATTTGTTTGCTGGCAGCCCTGACCTTTAGTGCAGGCAGACTTGCTTTAATAGGAAGCATTAAAATGAGAGTGGATGTTCAATAATAGTATATCTATAGTTTTCTAATTCAAGTTTCTACTCATAAGTACATACATTCACATGTTTGAAAACATTACAAGTGAATTTTAGGTACGCGAGTTTTCTGTGGACAAGAACTAAAGCTCATTAATTTTTAGCCCATTTGGAAACATGAATCAACTTACCTATCATTAACTAACGACGTTAACTTTCGTATATTGAGAGACGGTATATTATCGGTTCTTGATACTTTAAAACCCTTTATAGACCTTAACCACGACTGTTTTTACTGTTTTGTGGAAATTGAGATGAAAAATATTTATCGAATATATATAAGAAGTACCTGGGCGACCGAGCTCCGCTCGGGCTAAAACTCGGTACCAAGCGTTTTTCCACAGATAAGACCAAGCTAGATCAATTTTTCATCCCCGAAAACCCCCACAGCCGTTTCCGAGATTCTGATTATATATATAAGTATATACAAGAATTGCTTGTTTAAAGGTATTAGATAGATAGATTAGATAGATAGATAAACATATAAGTGTAATAAGACTGATTAATTGATCGACTGACTGACAGAAGAATATAATCTACTGGGGCAAATTTGGCAGACATCATCAGGATCATGGTGCACTAAGAAAGATTATTCGAAAGCCTAAGGTGAAGAAAGTGATACCATTTAGGTAACTCTCGATTTTCTAAATAACACTCAGAGTTTGTTGTCCTAAAACTCAAAATATGTTAAAGGGATCTGGACATCGTGAAACTGTTTCATATTCATGATCGGAATTTGCCGTCAGACTCATTTGTGTAGTAAGATGATTTGTTTACATTTCCATGCTAAAGTTTATCCTTGTCATATCAACAAATCAACGTCATATTTTCAGTGACAATAAAATTTAAATACCTATGTGATGATGACGATAAGGAAGATAGAACTCAAGCAAATTTTAGATAAGTAACAAATTTTGGATATCGTCTAATTACTCCATAGACGATATCCAAAATAGTAATGTAGTGGTAGTAATAGTATTAATTGTAATTGCTGTGGTAAAATTTAATCAATCAATTGAATAAAATTTAGGCGAAATTAACACATTAATGAATGTGAACGATGGTACTTTAGATATCTGGGGGCACGGTAGTGCCCCCGCCAAGTCGAGCTACCTACTTCCAGCTCAATTATTTATACATTTATACCTAAGATCCGATATATCATAGCTTGTGTCATAATACCTTATCTACCCAACCCAAATACATCCGTGTAATGTAATGAGTGTGCCGGTCGTTGATATTTAAGCGCCACATGACGAAGGCACCACACAAAAGATCCAAAGCATGCGTATGCTTTGCCTATATCGTATTGCGTGCGTCGTTAGTCGTATGCGTATACAACTTCACATTTTATCAGAGAAATCAGTACGCTTAGCATAAGTTTTACTTCACCAAAATACTTCTCGATCGCGTTTACGTAAAAATTTTAATTCTATGGAAACATGGACAGCGCCACCGCGCGCGCGCGTCCATGTTTGGGTTCGTTTGTTTGGGTAGCGTTCAGTACGCTTAGTATAAGTTTTACTTCACCAAAATACTTCTCGATCGCGTTTACGTAAAAAAATCAATTCTATGGAAACATGGAAGCGCGCGCGCGGAGACGCTGTCCATGTTTCCCTAGTAATTGAATTTTTTACGTAAACGCGATCGAGAAGTATTTTGGTGAAGTAAAACTTATACTAAGCGTTCAGTACGCTTAGTATAAGTTTTACTTCACCAAAATACTTCTCGATCGCGTTTACGTAAAAATTTCAATTCTATGGAAACATGGACGCGCGGCCGCGGAGGCGCTGCACATGTTTCCCTAGTAATTGATTTTTTTACGTAAACGCGATCGAGAAGTATTTTGGTGAAGTAAAACTTATACTAAGCGTACAGTACGCTTAGTATAAGTTTTCCTTCACTTCAATACTTCTCGATCGCGTTTACGTAAAAAATTCAATTACTAGGGAAACATGGACAGCGCCTCCGCGCGCGCGCGTCTATGTTTCCATAGAATTGAAATTTTTACGTAAACGCGATCGAGAAGTATTGAAGTGAAGGAAAACTTATACTAAGCGTACAGTACGCTTAGTATAAGTTTTACTTCACCAAAATACTTCGCGATCGCGTTTACGTAAAAAAATCAATTACTAGGGAAACATGTGCAGCGCCTCCGCGGCCGCGCGTCCATGTTTCCATAGAATTGAAATTTTTACGTAAACGCGATCGAGAAGTATTTTGGTGAAGTAAAACTTATACTAAGCGTACTGTATGCTTAGTATAAGTTTTACTTCACCAAAATACTTCTCGATCGCGTTTACGTAAAAAAATCTATTACTATGGAAACATGGACAGCACCTCCGCGGCCGCGCGTCCATGTCTCCATAGAATTGAAATTTTTACGTAAACGCGATCGAGAAGTATTTTGGTGAAGTAAAACTTATACTAAGCATACAGTATGCTTAGTATAAGTTTTCCTTCACTTCAATACTTCTCGATCGCGTTTACGTAAAAATTTCAATTCTATGGAAACATGGACGCGCGCGCGCGCGGAGGCGCTGTCCATGTTTCCCTAGTAATTGATTTTTTTACGTAAACGCGATCGAGAAGTATTTTGGTGAAGTAAAACTTATACTAAGCGTACTGCGTACAAAATTGCAGCAGCACTAGCGTTGCCTTGGCACTCACCATAAATGTAATGCATTTGAGCATATTCTGTCGGTGTGTATTGTGTTCGAAACAATATTAAACTAAAAAAAAAAACAACACGACAACCTTAACACATCTAAACACTCAATTCACCATTAATTACGCAATAATACCGATATTCAAAATCAAATTTAAAAAAAAACAAAGAGCAGTTGGCATGTTTTTTAAATTTGGAATAAATGTCATTTAAATTAGTGGCCAGTAATGTTATTTTTTGCAAGAAAAAGTTTTGGATTCTACGCCCGGGATACAAAAAGTACACTGGGAAAAATGTGGGTGAGCGTGTCTTTTTTTTTTATTATCTTGGCATTTTGATTTTAAATTCAAAAAATAATTACTATTTTTAAATTGTCAATAAATTGACATGTTTTTAAGCTTATTGGCAACTAGACGGTAGTGTATTTTTTTTTCACCATGAGAGCTGAAAGTTCGATCAATGTACGATTGAAAACGCAAAAATTAAGTTTGAGATTTTTTTATTAAAAATCCAATGTAGTCTCACAAAAATGGTGATGCGTATCTGATAACACAAGTATTCAAGAATATTGAGCAAATATAAAAATTAATAAAAATTAGCTTAAAATGGTGCTATGATCAAAACATTGAATAAGGGTGTTCATTTTCGGAAAAAACATAAAAGTCCAAATATCTCGAAAACCGTGCCACTTTTACTAAACCTATATTAGCTTTATTATAACGTCCTAAGTGCCCTCTATCCGTAGTTTAAGGATTATCCACTCATTACCTAACATCCTGTATACCAAACCAATAACTCGAAATGAACAATAATACAATTTGAAGCAGAAAGAGTCTCGGATGTCACAAAACCACACGAGTATCACGACTTTTCCGTATTATCCTTAGAATTTATTTATTATTCTCAAGCAAATAAGAATTCGGAACTTGTAATAGAGATGTAGATGGCGCTGCTTCTAAAGCATCTGAAAAGTCGAAACACACAAGAGTCACAGACACAGGGTCTAGGCACCGAATACGACTTCGTCCTATCCTTCCTTATACTTATTTTTTTTATCCTTGGTCTGTGGGGTCCTAGCGCTATGAAATGAAGCTAGGTATATAAGGAAATAGCAAAGGGCAGGCAGGCAGCTGTCTCGGACAAAAAATTAGCTTAGCTATTCAAAGGGGGAACGAACGCTCCGCGAGTATCTTCGGAGCCTTGTCTAAGGGGACGCCTTTTCATAATATGTTTTAATTATTTATTTATTTTATTTTTCTTAATGTACTTTAATTTAGAATAGTTGTATACATACGTGATTACTTTAAGGTAAATTTATATTCTATGTAAATAAATAAATGATTCTATACGTTCGTCGATGTTCTGGATGTTCAAACCAGGTAGGTACTTCCAGGAGTTCCAGGTTAGGTAAGGTATGCAAAGGTGGGAGGGACTTCCGTAGCCGTTTGTGAGACGGCATACTGTGGTATTGAATAAAAAATAAAATACCTACTTACCTATAGTAATTTTTTCCAATTTGTACGTTTTGTCAAGCGCAAAAATAAATCTATCTGTTATTCGCATTAGAAATGGAAACCAAAGATTTTTGGATTATTTCCTGTAGTAATTACTTATTCAATTTAAGAGATGCTTGCATTAACAGTCAGGTATACGGGGCCATCCATAAATTACGTCACACATTTAGGGGGGGAGGGGTCAAGCGATCTGTGACACTAGAACAAAATAATGGCGATTTTCATAGTAATAAGTGTGACAAGGGGGGGAGGGGTCTAAATTGATCGAAATTGGTGTGACGTAATTTATAGTTGGCAACTACGTACCTATAGAGCCAAATTTATTTTCGATAAGTAAACCTCTACCCATCCCCTAGAAATTAGTGGTAATAGATAGACACTCTGCCGACCACAGACGGACAACGAGAAGAAGACGAGAAGTAAGGAAAAAACCAGCCAAGTGCGAGTCGGACTCGCGCATGAAGGGTTCCGTACCATTTCGTATAAAAACGGCAAAATCACATTTTTTTATGGGACATTTTATTTTAATTTAAGTATTTAGTTTAAAGGGAATATATAACTAAATATTCTGTGAATAATTCAAGCGTCTACCTATTGCTGTTTACCAATATCGAGAAAAAAAATTACGTTTGTTGTATGGGAGCCCCGTACATATTTATTTTATTCTGGTTTTTAGTACTTGTTGTTATAGCGGCAACCGAAATACATCATCTGTGAAAATTTCAACTGTCTAGCTATCACGGTTCATGAGATACAGATTGGTGACGGACGGACGGACGGACAGCGGATCGTCAATCCCTTGGTCCCGTTTTACCCTTTGGGTACGAAACTCTAAAAATGGAATTCTTATGCAGAGGCCACTGCCTCATAGCCTATAAGGGCTTGTTTTTTCGTCTTAAGAGGATACGATGCGCACCATTTCTCCATACAAACGTAATCCCGTTTCCTCTCTGGATAATGGCTTTAGAGCCAAATTTTTTTTACTGTATAATCTGTATCTACCACAGCTATGCCCCTAGGTTTCGTTTTTTTCCATATTTCAATTAACATAAGAAATATGAGCTTTCAAAAACTGAAAAAATTGCCCAATTTCAACGTCATTTTCAGACACTCATCAGAAAAGAATCCCTCATATAATCAAAAAAAGGAAAACAGAGGGGCATAGCTAAATCTATCCTCTAATTATATTTGAAAAAAATATTTTTATTGGTCCAGTTTTCGAGAAGAAAACAGGGGATTACGAAATGCTGTTTTGATCAATTTTACGCGCCTATTAAGAGGGTTTATACCTGCTGAGCTGGCAACGTTGCATTTTTGTTAGTTTTTCTCGATTATTCCTTAAAAATTGAATGAAAATTAAAAATGTTTTGAATACAAATTGTTCTAATATATAAGTTAATGTGTCTACTGCAATAATAATTCGTGATAGACTTTTATTTTCTTTAAAAACGAACAAATTATTACCCATCGGTTTTTAAAGAAAATAAAAAGTCTTATCCGAATTATTATTGCAGTAGACACATTAACTTATATATTAGAACAATTCGTATTCAAAACATTTCTAATTTTCATTCAATTTTTATGGAATAATCGAGAAAAACTAACAAAAATGCAACGTTGCCAGCTCAGCAGGTATAAACCCTCTTAACGGTCCGAGCTGCAGTTGTCCCGCTCTCGCTGTACTGACACGGAGGGGTTCGGGCGAGACAGCGACATTTCATTAAAACACCTATTTCTCAAAAGTCTCTCAGCCATCGTACCCTCTTAAGGTACGGAATCCTAATAAAGCTTACGAAGTAGGCTACCTACCTAACTTACCTAACTACCGATCTAATGTGTGATGAGCACGAATATTTGTTCCTGAGTTATGGATGTTTTCTATGTATTTAAGTATTTATTTATCTATATAAGTATGTCTATCGTCGTCTAGTACCCATAGTACAAGCTTTGCTTAGTTTGGGACTAGGTCGATTTGTGTGAGATTGTCCCCTAAAATTATTTATTATTTATTTAATGTTTTCAAACGAATCAAAGTTTGTCTTACCTGTACAAAAGTTTCAGAAATGTTCCAAATCCACGGCAAGTGGCGACCTCACCGGTGTAAGTTACTGTCATTTTGCGCTTATTTTAATTTGTAACAGCATACATCTCACAGAAGACTTTTATTTATTTTATTAATTAACTGATGCAGGCACATCCCAAGGACCTTATTTCAGGCTCTCCTCAAGTGGTAAAATTATAAAGATTAGGTTCTTAATATTTTATCACATTCGAAAGTAAATAGATACACATTTTATTTGTTATTTTAATAAATTAAGTTCTATAAATGCAATAGAATTTTTCATATTATTATTATTACACTGAACACATTCACTTTGATCCTGTGCATGTCATGGAATAACTAACATTAGCTGATGCGAAACAAAAACAATGATGTAGTGCTGTTATTCAGACATTTAGTTTATATTTATCAACACTTCCACTTCACAGACAAGCCGCCACAACACAACACTCCGTCATGTGCGGCATGGGATTACTAACTAAACTAAACGCTCACTCACGCACGCACCGCACGATCGTGAGTGAACAGCGAACGAACGAAGTAACAACAAACAAAACGCGAGTCAGTCAAACGAATACAAAGAACGAATTCAATAAAGAATATAATACAATATTATGTACATCATAATTATGTACCTACACATACATCAACATCACAAATCATAATTTCATAAAGCAAGCATGACAACATCACAATGTGAGTGAATGAATGAAATAAATTACAAATACAAAATGTTTGTTGCTGGAGGATAGATAGGGTTACCATACGTACGTATTTTCCGATGTATTTGCGTAATTGAAAAATATTAATATAGTTATTATTACAACCCGGGACTTAAACGCAACAATTTATTCCTAAAATTACCTCGACGTTTCAACCACATTGTAGGGCCATCGTCACGTGTAGATCCCAGTAATAATTAATTGTTTAGCAATAAATTGTCGCTTTTTAGTCCCGCGTTGTAATAATAACTATGACTGAAAATCTTGAAAGTTTCAGACAATATATGTATTATAAATCGATACTACTTAGGTACATAAATCCGACAACTACAGTTTGGTTTATTATTTCAAGCTTTTTTTTTTTTACTTGCAACATTTGTATGATTGTTTGTAAGGCCGCGTACAAACCAAACCGACTGTCGGCCGCCGGCCGCAGAAGCTCACTGTGAGCCCCACTGTGAACGTTATTTGTACGCAGTTTGTACGGTATTTTATGTCGGCGACTACGCATAGCGTAATAGCATTATTGTCGGTTAGGTGTGAACTTGGTGTGAACGAAACAGTGAATATGTATGGAAATACAATAAACTGCGTAACGCGCGCTCACTTTCGGCGGGTGACAGTCGGTTTGGTCTGAACGCAGCCTAAGTAAGACTTGATTTCAAAATTTGTCAATAATTTTTTGACCTTTTCCTGGTGTTCGATTAAGTTGAAAGGAGACAACCAATAAAGATGAAGAGACAGGAAACTAGGAGCGCGGGGCGTCGACGGAGCGTGCACAGCGCGGTCAATAACACTGAATTAAATGCGGTGTGCCGCGCTACCGGTGTATATCACCGTATATTTAATTCAGTGTTATAGAGCGCGCTGGGCACGCTCCGTCAACATGGCTCACGGACAAGAGATGTCACCCTTTAAGCAATCCCGTGAAATCTATATCAACATTTTTCAGTTTGTCTTTCAATAGCCTCTTAATGCAGAGACACCTAGCTGTTAAGATACCTACGTCTCTATCGTTACCAAGCAACGTTTGTTACTCGATAAATAAATGTCGTTGAATTTATTATTGCTCTTTGTGTATTTCTTAAAGTGGTAGCAGAGATCATGGAAAAAGCAATTCTAAATGCTTGTAAAGTTCAAATAGGGAACCTGGATCCCAAAAACTATAAAACATGGAGATATAAAATTCAAATAGTGCTAAAGGCAATGCCGGGATGTCTTGACATTCTAGAAGGAAAGAAAACCAGGCCATCCGTGGCGCCTACAGCAACTGCCGCTGAAAAGGTAAAGTTTGAAGAAAGTCTTCAGAGTTTTGAAAGCTTGAACAGTGCAATTTTAATTTTGTTCACGACAAATATGTCCGATGATATCTTGCAAAAAGTTCTGAGATTTGATTGTGCAAAAGACATGTGGGATGAGCTAGAACGCATCTTTGGAGGTACGTGTGTTGACAAAACCTATGACCTATGCCTGAAGTTCTTCAGTTACAAAAAGGCCCGAGATCACGACATCATAACTCATGTGTCAGTTCTAAAGAACATCTGGAGCGAACTGTGTATGGAATTACAGAATGAGGCGAAACTGCCAGAAATTCTCCTAATTTGTAAAATCCTAGACACACTACCTTCAGAATATCTAGGATTTAAGTCCAGTTGGTTGTTAATTTCAAAAAAGGAACGCTCAGTTGAAAACCTGACAAGTCAATTATGCGCGCATGAAAGAGTTCTATGTCAGAATGACTTAAATGTCAGAGAAGACGAGACTGTTACAGAAGCTTTGTATGCAAAGATGGACAAGGGTAAGAAGAAGAATTATTCCAGAAAGGAAATCACTTGCAATTATTGTAAAGAAAAGGGCCACAGAGTTAGAAGTTGCAAGAAATGGATCCATGATGGCAGACCGCCTAAGGAATCCAACACTGTTAACATGAATCTGACAATTTTGACATTACATTCGGCAGAAGGATTTGGCGAAACAAAGGACTTAGAAAATTGGTACGTGGACAATGGAGCAACCAGTCACGTCACCAATAGGAGAGACCTTTTTCAAAGCTTTACCTATTTCAAAAGCCAGCACACGGTGACCGGCGCGAATGGCCAATGTATTGAAGGCATTGGAAATATTCTTGTAGAGGCTGATGTAAACGGCAAACCAGAGCCGATACTGTTGAAGGATGTCTGGTATGTACCCAGCATCAGCAGAAATTTATACTCAGTACTCGCTACCCATGACAAATCGGAGAAAAGTGTTTTTGAGTCAACCACAACAAAATGCACTCTCAAAGTAGATGGACAAATAAAAGTCATTGGCACCCGCAACAAATTTGGAGGACTATTTAAACTGAAACTGAGATGTCTGAAACCAACTGTACGAGTGAATCAGTTGTCAACAACTTCAAATATGTTACAACTATATCATGAAAGACTAGGCCATCAAAACAAGAGTCATGTGAAGAAATTGATAGAAAGAGAGACATTAAAGCGGAAGTAACCAAAGAGCTCTGTGAAGGTTGCATCTATGGAAAACACCATAGATTAAAGTTTGGAACCAGAGAGAAGGCAACACGACCTGGAGAATTGGTATATGCTGATGTTTGCGGACCCTTTCCCTACTCAATTTCAAAGTTGCGATATTTCGTCCTCTTCAAAGATGATTACACGCGGTACAGATTTGTTTATTTTATGCGAGAAAAAGCTGAAGTACACGCGAAGCTGTCACTAATGCTGTCTGAAGTGAAAGCAGCTGGAGTTGTCATAAAGGAACTGCTTAGCGATAATGGCGGTGAGTTCGACAACGGTAAAAGAAGGCATTAAGCAGAGAATGACAATGCCCTACACTCCACAACAGAATCCAACGGAGAGAGAAAATAGGACGGTTGTGGAAATGGCACGAAGTCTGATGCATGCACATGCCAAGATTCCTACGGGACTATGGGCTGAAATGGTTATGGCATCGGTGTACATTTTGAACAGAACAGGCCCTACCTGTATCGATGGAAAATCCCCGTATGAACTATGGCACCATAAGAAGCCCAGACTGAGCCATTTAAGAATAATTGGATCTCACTGTTATCCACATGTTCCTAAACAACGAAGAAGAAAGTTGGAAAGAAAGGCACAAAAAGGAATACTGATCGGTTACGACTCTGACGACGGTTATCGTATATGGGACTCCGACTCCTTCAAACTCATACGATCAAGAGACGTCATTTTCGATGAGAATCCCTTGTTGGGTCATCTTGAAGATAACAAAGAACCTGATGCTATGCAAGGTAACAATGATGTCAACAGGCCTGATAGCCAATTTAACTTCGGTGTGCCTGAATATGAAAGCCAGCACGATAAATGTGATAACCAGCAATCATTGACAAGTAACGATGGAGAAACAACTGCATCATCGTATCAGCGAGATGTACAAGCAGCTGGACCATTGTCTGAACAAAATGAAACGCCGGTTGAAGCACAAATCCCTGTGGCAAACACATATTCCGAAGCAGAACAACCTTTTGAGGAGCCATTACTTGAGCAAGAGGTCAGCAATACGTTAGAAGCAGATGATGAAGTCGTTGATGAACCAGAGACAGAAGAAGGTCGAACTGATTCGCCACTGTCTGCATCTGAAATTGAGGCAGAAGGCAGGATGACGCTACGAGATCGCTCAAACCTTAAGCCATCAGCTAAATATAAGGAATTTGTCTGCAAAGTTTGCTTCAACGTTAATTCGGTAAGCGACGATCCTCTCACAGAACCAAGCACGTTCAAAGAAGCGATGACAGCTAAGGATTCTGAACAATGGCGCAAAGCAATGGATAGCGAGATCAATTCACTGAAAGAAAATGAAACCTGGGAAATGTCACACCTGCCCAACGGAAGGAAAGCCATTCCATGCAAGTGGCTTTACCGGATTAAGACAAACCCAGATGGTAGTATAGAAAAATACAAAGCCCGCTTAGTAGAATTCGAATTCGCAGAAAAAAGGTCTAGACTACGATGAAACCTTCAGCCCTGTTGCAAAGACTAGCACAATAAGAGCATTGCTCAGTATTGCTGCTCAGGAAAAACTTTCACTTTCTCAATTCGATGTATCAACTGCATTTTTGTACGGAACATTGAAAGAAGAGATATACATGAAACCGCCTGAAGGATACTCAAGCAATGATGGAAAAGTTTGCAAGCCTAAACGGAGTCTTTATGGCCTTAAGCAAGCTTCGCGATGCTGGAACTCCACAATAACTGAGCACATCCTTAAACTTGGCTTCAAGCGAAGTGAGAGCGATCCATGCTTATTTAAAAGAGGAGAAGGTAAAGAGAAGCTGATTATGGCTTTGTACGTCGATGACGGTTTAGTTGCTTCTGCGAGCTCTGAAGAAACTGCGAAGTTTTTAAATGAGATGAGGCAACGTTTTAAAATAACGACGAAGTGTGGTTCCTATTTTCTGGGAATAGAAATAGAAAGGAAAAGTGATGGGACAATCAAGATTGACCAGAAAGGTTACGCAAGACTGCTACTTGAACGATTCGGTATGCAAGACTGCAAAGCAGCTGTGACTCCGATAGTAAAAGATACCGTGCTATCCACGAAGGATAGTAATGAAACACAGAACTTTCCTTATCGTCAAGCTGTTGGCGCACTATCTTACCTGATGGTCGGAACAAGACCAGACATTGCGTTCGCCGTCGGAATAGCGTCACGCACACTTGATGATCCAAAACCTGAAGACGTAGCGAGAGTTAAGCGAATTTTGCGCTGTGTTAAGGGCACCGTAAACTACGGAATTACTTACAAGCCTTCCACTGTGCTCCAAGGCTTACGGTGCTACAGTGACGCTGATCACGGAGGTGACAGCTGCACTGGACGCTCGACGAGTGGCATGATATGCCTTTACGCCAACGGTGCTATAGCATGGCAAAGCAAGCGTCAGTCTACTGTCGCTATATCCTCTACAGAAGCTGAAATTGTGGCTGCTAGCGAGGCCGCAAGAGAGATAATATGGATTACACGGATAATTGACTTCATGCAAATTGATGGAACGAAGATAATCCCTCAGCTCTTTATTGATAGTGAATCTGCAATAAGATTGGCTCATGATCCACCGTATGAAACTCACCAGCGGACGAAGCACATAAAGCTAAGGCACTTTTTTGTGAGGCAGTGCGTTGTTGATAATGATTTAAAGGTTGGAAAGATAGCCACGAAGAATCAGTTGGCTGATTTTCTAACGAAGCCTCTATTTATACCTCGGCTTCAGGAATTGTGCAAGCTAGCAGGAACCTCCACTTAACAAACAGTTTTGTTTAAAAAATAGGAGATGGGATGTTAAGATACCTACGTCTCTATCGTTACCAAGCAACGTTTGTTACTTGATAAATAAATGTCGTTGAATTTATTATTGCTCTTTGTGTATTTCTTAAAGCTAGCGACATCTATGTTTCATGTTCTCAAACGAGAAACGTCAACACTCCTTCGGAACTATCCGCTTACCAGAACAAGAGATGTCACCCTTTAAGCAACCTTTTTGGAGTCTTTTTGTATTTTTTATTTTTAACTCTAATTTTTTTTTTTACTTTTACGGTCATGCCGTAAAATCTTAATATTTTACTTAAAGGAAACCAGAGTTTGGCAGGGGAAAATGGTTAAATATATTATATGTTCAACGGTAAAAAGTTTATGAGAAGACAGAGGTGACAGCAGACAGTAATGAATGGAAAACAATATTCAAAAATACAAATCATACACATGGCCAGGGTGTTTGATATTATTAAAATAAACAAGAAGGTTTAACAATTTTTATACTAAATACAAACTGAAACATGGATACACAGAAAAAACCCAGAAAAAGAGACCAGCGCTGGGAATCGAACCCAGGTCCTCAACATGCCGTGCTGCGTGCTAATCCCTTACACCACCACTGGACTGGAAAGTTCTGGTATTATTAATTTCTAAGATATTGGCGATTTAAGATTTATCGGAAACTGCCAGATTTCCTGTATTGTTTTTACGAATCCGGAAAAATTACCTAAAAGTAACCTATTGAGTAGTGTAACCTGAAAGTAACTTAAAGGAGTTAAAATCACCTAAAAGGTTACAAAAGTAACCTTCTGGCAACGCTGCAATGATCTCAACTTGATCTGAATGTGAGGGGGTGAGGCGAGGGAATGAACCACACTCTCACTCTCGCTCTCGCTCGCTCACTTGGTTGTTTATGAGGCGCCTCGCGAGAGTGTAGCCACAGAATATATAATAGTACTGACGTACAGAATGGAAACGGTCCGCCCCGCACCGATTCGAATTACCCCACCCCTCAAGGCGCAGATAGCCGGAAACCGCCAGAAAGAAACCAGTCGGGTGCGCGACGCGATGCGTGTCGGCCGCACGCACGGACCAACTGGTCCGTGGCCGCACGGCACTAAACTTTTGCGAAATGAGAATATATTGTGCATTGTATGGGTGTTTGGCATCAACCAAAGACAAGGAAAGGAGTTTTTTTCGATTTCCGAAGGACGAAAGAAGGTAGATAACCAACTTCAATTAGCAACATGTAACATTAGTAACAGGGAAAGTAGGTTTAAAAGTTTGTTACCTATAATTTATAAATAGACTTATATTAGTAGGTAGGTATTAGTAAAATTAATTTGTTAATTATTTCCTATCAATATCTACAATTACATTTTCTAATTGTCTTTACAAAATGAATTAGGTATACACTCATTCACTTATTTTTAAACACTTAATTTAGACAAACGATAAGTTTAATTATAAGTACTACGATAATTAGATTACCTACTCATTTTATTTTACATTACAATGTTGCTCGCGCTCAACGAACGGCGCGGCATTCACTTTCCGCAGCTATCTCTTTCTATCTCTTTTTGCGATAGTCAGCCCTGTGCATCTTACGCACACATTGACGCGTGTACAGACGTCGTCGTGCTTGTGTGGATTCAGGAACGCGTGTTTTGTGCGTCGTGTCCGCCGTGTGGTGTAGCGCCGGCATCTCATCTTCAACAAAAAATACAAAAATACTACATGCGTGTCTATGGTTTTAAATCCTGTCCTGTCCTGTCAGTTAATATTTGACATTTTCATTTACAATAGTAGTAAATAAACATGATTTTTTGAGTGAAAATATATATTATGTAGCTAATCATAATGTATTGTTGCATTACTGGATGTACCAACACATCAAAAATACACAATAAATCAAATGGCGTAAAATTTTATTCCTTTCCAACGAATAGTACTCACATGCCATGGTTATGTGAAAAACGGCAAAAGTGGATAAACGCAGTAAAGAAACATACGTAAGTATGAGATTGAAAAGCATTTTAAAATTACCAACGATATTATTAGTGTAAATAACTAAGTTTGTAGTTACTAATCTTTTTATGTAAACATAACCTTTATATCTGTTTACAGCACACGTCCAAATGATTGGCTTCCATCTAAAAACACAACAATATGCAGTGCTCACTTCATTGGCAACAGAAAATCAGAAAATCCTACATATCCATCATATGTTCCCACAATTTTCCCTGGTGAAGAAAAAAATCCATTAAAATTGGTTAAAAAATTACAAAAACTTGAAAGACATCAACATCAAATCCATCAAGCCAAGTTTGTAAAAGTAAATACTGTTGAGAATTCCTTCCAAGAATTTATTGCTGACGGTGATGTTCTATCTGAAAAGCTAGCCAAACGAAGCATTGGTTGTCAATGTGATGATTTATTGAGGAGAGATCAGACATATGATACATATTCTTTCTGCAATTTGACTAATTTAAATGGTGTCTGCGCAGCTGAAATTCAGGTTAACATGGTATCAAAAATGTTGGTAAATAAATGCTGTGAAGCAAATATTCCCACAACTACCAAAGTTATGAAGGATTTTAGTTGCAACCCTCTTGACCAACATTCACAGATGTTGCTTTGCCAAGGATTCCATGGCATAACTTCATTAAAAACAGGAGAATATATAATTAGTTCAACAGGTGTGACATTTTCAGTGTTTAATATGTTTTTAAATTTACTTTTTGATAGGTATGAAGTCCTCAAGTACAGATAAAAGAACCAAGTTACTTATCAGTTATCACATTAATGAAGCTAAAGACAAGATTACGTTTTTCAGTATTGAGTATAATATTCCAAATCCACAGAACAACCATGCATAGAATATTTGAAAACAAACAAAATTTTGAATATCTACTGGGATTATAGCCTACTCAGTCTCCTTAAGAATGTGTGTATGCCAACAGTGACAGGGCTGGCAGTTTGGATATTTATTTTCTACATAAACAACATGTAGAAAGAAATTATCGAGATAATTGTGATATATATCCATACAAACTTATATATATTTGCTAAGCTAAGCCGCGGACAGACGAAGGGACAGACAGATATTTATTGTAATGCGCAGAACCCATTGCTACACTTACAGTACCCTAGCCTTATACTAGATACAAAGTTTGACTTTCGAACTTTGCATTGTGCCATCCCACTCACGCTTATAGCTTTTTATAGAAGAGTAAGAGAGGTAGCACAATACAAACTCCAAATTGTTATATTAGCTATTAATTCTGGCATAGTCATATTTACTCCCTGTTTCACCATTCACTTATAAAAGTTATTCGCTTGATACATTTCATGCTATCTTTTCTGGTACTTGTTATTAGAAGGAGATAGCAATACGTTATTCAAAGGCTGTTTTAACTAGTGAATGTTAGAACAGTCCTTTAAATTCACAAATCAAAATTAAGTATCTCTTTGTTAAAGTAAAAGGCAAGTTGATAAATATGTACCTAAGTACCTAACAACTTTTGTAATAAGTTAGTTAGTAGGTAGGTATGTACATACTTACTTATAACCGTTTTATTACTTGTTACCTTTCTTCGTCAAAGGTAATTGGAAAAAATAGAAGTTTTTATTTTGACTCTTACTGTACATGAGCATTTCTCAAAAAGTTTGTACATTTGATTAACGTCTTTGTCCTACTCGGTTTTAAGCTGGTAATAAATTAAGAGATGATCTCAAATATAACATGAAAACTTAAAAATAAGTTTATTATCTCTAAGATAAAATTATTTTCTGAAATCTAAATGCATAATATAAATTTAAACAAATATTTTAAAATAATGGGTAGATTTTGTTTGTATGGCAATGCAAATGTCCCCTTAACAATATGGTAGTTAAATTATCGATTTTCTGCAACAAAATCACTGAGGTAAGAACAAAACTTAGTGTTTCAGGTTGAGTGTTGTGTTTTATTACAAAAGAGTTACCTCAGAATTCATTAAAATTAAGTCTTGCTATCGTAAATTATTTATTTATTTAGGTGTTCAACAGCGGTACAATCAAGTTTATCCTAAATTACAGTGATTCTTAAGGCCAATAACAGAACTCCCCTAATGATATAATTAAATAAACCTGAGTAGGAGCAAACATACAGTCGAAAGCACAAACATCCACACACCCAAAGCGTCAAATACATGCAGTCATCAACCTTTTGAATGTATATATTTAAAATAAAATATATAAATTTGTCCTAGAAGAAGTTCCTATTTTGATTCCAGTTTTTAGTCATTTCAATAATAGTTTTATAGGAAACTAGTAACACAAGGATTGGCCATATTGGCACGTTATTGACAGTCCATTCAAACAGAGCTGTGGAACAAATGCGTGGTTGGTGGTAACTGAAAATTAAACTCCTTGTTTGTTACCGGAAATCTTAGGTAAGTTTCACTTTTTCTTCAGTTTCGTTTCAACTTACCACTTAAGCATATTATTACGACTAAGTACACACACACACACACATTATTCGAGTTATTCATTGAATTTGTTTTAAGATTTTTTCAACGTATCGAGCATGTGTGCGATCATGTGTGCGCGCGTGAGTGTGTATAAGTATGTGTGTGTGTGTGTGTATGCGAGTGTCTGTGTGTGTGAGTGAGTGTTGAGTGCGCGATTGTACTATGTGAGTGGCTACGTAAGAGGTCCGATTTCACACAACAACCAAGTACATAAATAAAACTTGTACATAAAGATTACTCTTATCACAGAGTACCCCAAAATAAAAATCCGTATTCATACTAATATTAAATACGTGTCTGTCTGTCATTCTGTCCGACTCGTCTTACTGTCTGTCTGTCAGTTACCTCCACACACTTAAACAGCTGAAACGATTATGATTAAACTTAGCACGGAGACAGCCTGAGTCCCGAGAAAAGACACAGGACATTATAAACCGGAAAGATTGCAAAGTACCCTTAGGATAGCAATAAAAGAGCCCTTCGCAGACAAAATCACGGGCAAGAGTCAGTACACAATATACTACGAGGTCGAATTAGGATTGACATACTTCTATCACGCGGGAATTTTGCTTTTCGCGAAGAAGAGTAGTCCATACCAATCAGGAATAGTGTACCTTTCTATTGGTGAAAGAATTTTTAAAACCAGCCCCAAAGTTGAATTCAGTTTTTTCTATCCCGTGGGAATTTTTCATTTTCCCGATGAAAAAGTAGCCTATGTTAATCGGGGATAGTCATATCAATATCATATGATTTTTTTAAATCAGTGTCGATGTTGAATTTACTTTTTTAAAAAAGTACCTTATGTCAATCAGAGATAGTACTGTAGCTTACTATTGCTGCAAGAAAATTTTAAAATCAGCCCCGAAGTTGAATTCACTTATTTCTATCCCGCGGGAATTTTGCATTTTCCCGAAAAAGAGTAGTCTATACCAATCAGGAATAGTGTAGCTTTCTATTGCTGAAAGAATTTTTAAATCAGCTCCGAAGTTGAATTATTTTTTTTCTATCCTGTGGGAATTTTGTATTTTCCCGAAGAAAAAGTAGCCTATGTCAATTGGGGATAGTCATCACACAATATGTTAGAATTTTTAAAATGAGCCCGTAAATTTTATTAATTTATTTATATCCCGTGGGAATTTCGCATTTTCCCGGATAAAAAGTAACCTATGTCAATTAAGGACAGTGTAGCTTACTAATGGGGAAAAAAAAATTAAAATCGACTCAATAGTTTCAGAGATTCCGCTACAAACAAAAAACAAAGAAAGTCTAGATATTTCCCTATCCCGTGGGAATTTCGAAAAATCCTTCTTTAATTTACCTCAACAATACTCAAGGTACATGTATGCCAAATTTCATGTCTCTAGCACCAGTAGTTTAGGCTGTGCGTTGTCTGTCAGTCAGCCAGTCACGTTACTGTTTTATAGGTTTAGAAGATAGTTTATATGTATATTCTCACGCCTGTATTCCGAAAAGGAGTAAGCACGTGAAAATATTTTTTGTGAAGATTAAGTTGCTAATAAAGGTAGATTTTTTATTTGTTTTGTGGTGTAGCTAGTCGCATAGGTACATAGGTATAACACTAAGGTCCAAAAGTGACACCTTCATTTTCCTCAACTATATTTATACATAATATAATATTTGGCTGTGGCATGTGATGGCAAGTATTAATATTGTAAGTGTAGTTAATTAATGTATATGCTTAATAGTTCCTAATTTGATACCAACGTTCCTAATACCTCTAAACGAGCAATTCTTGTATATACTTATATAATCAGAATCTCAGAAACGGATCCAACGATTTCGATGAAATTTGGTATGTGAGGGTTTTCGGGGATGAAAAATTTATCTAGCTTGGTCTTATCTCTGAGAAAACGCTTGGTACAGAGTTTCAGCCCGAGCGGAGCTCGGTTGCCCAGGTACTTATCAATTATATCTTTAACTTACCGGAATATAGTGAGCTATTTTGATAAAAACATACGCGTATTGGTTATTATATTACTATCTTAATTAATAAATAAATTCAATGTAATTCGTGTGTTTATTTTAATTCCCGCTTGAAATAGGGTAACAAAATCGGAAGTTTTGATCACCTCTGCTCAATTAAATAAACTTTACAGTTAAATTACACTTCCAATCTCTATTAGAAATTAATATACTGAATCCTTACGAACAGTTAATAATATGACAACAACAACAATATCATTAATTTGTGATATTAAATTTTTTTCTTACCACTATCCGCGAAATGTACAAACTTTTTGAGAAATGCTCACATGCATGAAATTTTAATTTTATTAATACGGCAACACTGCGTTTGTCTATGGTGTTCACAACTTTTTAATTCACGAAAATGCCAAAATGGCTGAACTTCTTACGGTATTTGCGTCAGTGGTTTAATGTAAAAGTTTAGGTTTTTGTTAAAAATCTGGTACAAATATCTTTATAACTACTCCGAGTTTGATGGACATTTATGAACGTCCCGCGGATGTTAATATAACAGTTGCCAATTAGCAACTTTCATTATGAGTGAAACTGCATTGACCGAGTCAAATTCTTTGGACCCTCTAATGCCGGCTGACGAAGATGTTAAATTCCCGCCTTTACCGGGTAATCACTTTAATGATATGATTATAAAACACTGTTATTATAAAGTGGTGTTCATTGCTCTGATGTTACTTTTGTTTCAGAACCTAGGGATGTAGATTTTGACGAAGATATTACGGAGGATGAAAGAACTTTTTACAAAACTAAATTCAATGGTGAGTTTTGTTAATTACCAATTTATTTAAATACCATTTGAATTACGGAAAAAATCATGGATAAGATTCGCTCACCTACACAACATAATATTTGCTGTGTTAGATTTAAGACCAACACTCACTCATCAGCTTGCATGCATGGGCTGCCCTCACTACCTGTCACTAGAACTGATTGAGCTGTGTTGCGACGACGACGACGAGTGACACATTAAAACATGTAACAGAGGACTGTGATGGTTTATTTTCCATTCAAAACCATGATTTCTATCGATTGTAATTTTAGATTGTTTTTATTTACCATCTTTGGGAACTTGTTATTTTTTTAAAACATTGAAACCCTTTACAATTCATCAGATTACCTTATTTTATAAGGTAAATTTTTTTTATCTTTAAGAAATATGTTTAAAAGTTACTTACCTACTAAATCACTGTTAGACACATTTAGACAGTCTTACGGCAGAAAACATAAGTCTCAAGTTTAGTTGTTAAATCTGATTTGGACTTGACAGTTCCATTAATCTCAATGTTATTAACATGTTTGCTGTGGCAATTAGCATAGCCGGGCACTGTGAATCAAATAATAAACTTTTTTAATCGCTAATCCGTTACTAAAAAAGTAACTTCATTAAATACAGTGGCGGCGTAGGGTAGATTGGCACCCCGGGCGGTTTTGTATTGAGCACCCCTACTTAATATAAAACACCAAATACTAAACATGCTTACGAAACTTAATTTTTCTAAAACATTGATGACCAGATGGCCTAGTGGTTAGAGACTCTGACTATGAAGCTTTAGGTCCCAGGTTCGATTCCTGTGTTGGGGCAGATATTTGTATGAAAAATACAAATGTTTGTTCTCGGGTCTTAGGTGTTTAATATGTATTTAAGTATGTATCTATCTATATAAGTATGTTTATCCGTTGCCTAGTACCCATAACACAAGCTTTGCTAAGCTTACTTTGGGACTAGGTCAATTGGTGTGAATTGTCCCGTGATATTTTTTTATTTTTTTTATTTTTTCACATTATCAAATAGCCTCAATCGTGAAATCTCCAACGTGATGTCCTTCTTTGGATGTACGAGTGAGTTGTCGTTGTCACCCCTTGGTGCGTGGCACCCGGGGCGAACCGCCCCCTCCGCCCTCCCTTTACGCCGCCACTGATTAAATGTTAAAGTGTTTCCATAAGATTTGACGCAAGTAATAATAAAGCGTATAAAAATTGTGGTTTCCCTTGCCCTTAGAAGGCTGAAATTTTGCATGAAATAAGGACAGATTTGTTAAAATTCTCACGGGATAGGGAATAACCCTTATATATTTGCTAAGTGATACAGATGATGATGATGGATGATTGGATGTTACCATGGCTGGATTTTTCTTTTATTAATTGAAAGAGATGAAAAAGCCACCACAAATAGGAATTCTGCATGGATGAAGTCATGTGCAAAAGCTATAGTCTACTTATAAAAACTGTTGCTTTGGGTTCGTCACACACACATTTGTAACTCTAAGCGCCGGCGCTACATAATGAAACAATCAAACAAAATCACATAAATCAAATTTCTCACTCACATGCGCCGGCAAGACATAACTAGTGCGGTCTTTTTGGTAAATAGTAGGTACTGGAGTAACGATTAACAGAATTCATGAAGTTTAATGTATGTTAACGAGTCCATTAAGTTCTAAAAGTTAACTTAACCTTCTGAGGTCTAAACTATTTTTATGATGTTTGTAATAACAACCCAGTATCCTATTTATAGGCACTTATACTGCTAGCCCAGGACTTCAATTATAATAAAATCATACAGGGTAATTTTTTAATAATAAAGAGTGGAGCGCAAGAGCTAAATGCTCGAAGGATGGATGTGTTTGGCCGTAAGTGGCAAGTTGGCATTTTGAAGTTTAAAGTCCAGGGACACCACTCCATCCTTAGCCGTTCACACCAATGTTGCCGCCTCGAAGTCCCGAGCGGGCAATAGTTTGAGGGGCCCATTTAGTGAATGGCGAGTCACCGCCTACCAAAAGTTCAGTTTATGAGATATTGAAATGGTAGGTGTCCGTTATCTCACTCCATAGCCCGGTAATCCTGTCCACAACATCCCAACCCCATAGCCAATTCCATGTCGCTTCCTACCTGGCAATAGATTGGCAACTGTGGAGGACTGTCCGCTAGCACATCCTCATGGTGTATTAGGGGATAGACCTCCATAGTTGCGCCCATCTCGTTTATATTATGTGGTACCAAAGGCCTCTTCATGTTGGCTTCGGCCCCATGAATGCCTTTCAAATGACCGGGTCACCATGGGTCCGTGATCGGAAATCTGTACCAACATAATAATAATAATAATAATGCTATTTATTTCCGAATTATAAAAGTAAAAGTAGTAAAAGTTGTTTGTATTAAGGAGTAAAATCATTCCCTAAAATTTGTGCACCTATTAAAAATTACCCTGTATACTTTAATATATTTTGGACAATATTGTAATTGCTAATTAGTGCATGTCCTTATTTTGAGACATTGGGACACTATTTGACGAATTTTACCATTTACTTGGGCTGAAAGGATTGCATTTTACAGTCCTAAAAATAGGATGTTGGTCCTCAGGAGGTTAAAATTTAATCTGTTACTCTAAATGTTAACTTCGTTAATTAACGATTAATGGATAATGAGAATGAGTTAATGCCCAGCTATGGCAATTAGTTAAGAATTTAACATTTTTATTTTCTCAAAGAATTGTTAAACACTAATACTAAATTCTAAAAAAATAAATTCGCAGCCTATAATAATTATGGCTCACTGCAGGGCACAGGTGTCTTCTCTGAATTGGACATTGGAGAAGTGGACATTACTGTACAATAAAATATCCAAGAAAATAAAATGAATAAATAAAAAATATATGCATATTTTTAAAGCAACTATTTATAGGGCAACTTTGTCCACAGGCCAGTTTCATCACCTTAACTTGCCCTCATTGCCATATGGTCCACTATTTTATTTTATCAACCATTCTGTATTGTCACCTTCCTTTCCTTCCTAAGTCCACAATACTTGTGATAGAAATATCATCAATAGTATTTGATTTGATTATTTCTAAAAAAACAAATTACGCTTATAAGATCACAATATTGACCCTCGCAGACTTAACTTAATGCAGGTGAAATACAAAAATTGTGATTTAAGTATTAAATCTAATATATAAAAATCTTGTGTCACGGTGTTTGTTACCGAACTCCTCCGAAACGGCTTGACCGATTTTTATGATTTTTTTTTCTCTATATTCGGTAGGTCTGAGAATAGGTCGTAGGCTACTTTATATGGCAAAACAACGTTTGCCGGGTCAGCTAGTTATAATATAAAATCTTCCCAGGTGAATTTTTCGCTTCAAGCTCTTATCTTTCAAAACAAATGGTATTGTCATAGTATTAAGGTTCAAATTTAATGTAATGGCTCGAAGCAAAAAATTCACCTGGGAAGATTTATACTATATTTTGTAAATTTTTAGATAAGTCTATGGCCCCTACGTAAATCATCGAAACTCAAAATTGCCGTTTTTTTTTATTCGTGCAATCTACTTCTTTTACGCCATATTTTACACCCCATAAAGGAAAAAAGAAAATTCTTATTTTTAAGCAGATATTTGAGTCGTAAAACATCGAAAACATATAACAGTTCCGTAGTAGATCATCGAAAGTCTACATTCGATTGTTTACGTGGGAATTATTGTCGTGTAAACGAAACAAAACTAACAGTACGCTTAGTATAAGTTTTACTTCACCAAAATACTTCTCGATCGCGTTTACGTAAAAATTTCAATTCTATGGAAACATGGACGCGCGGCCGCGGAGGCGCTGCACATGTTTCCCTAGTAATTGATTTTTTTACGTAAACGCGATCGCGAAGTATTTTGGTGAAGTAAAACTTATACTAAGCGTACAGTATGCTTAGTATAAGTTTAACTTCACCTAAATACTTCTCGATCGCGTTTACGTAAAAAAATCAATTGCTAGGGAAACATGGACAGCGCCTCCGCGCGCGCGCGTCCATGTTTCCATAGAATTGAAATTTTTACGTAAACGCGATCGAGAAGTATTTTGGTGAAGTAAAACTTATACTAAGCGTACAGTACGCTTAGTATAAGTTTTACTTCACCAAAATACTTCTCGATCGCGTTTACGTAAAAATTACAATTCTATGGAAACAGACGCGCGTGCGCGGAGACGCTGCCCATGTTTCCATAGTAATTGATTTTTTTACGTAAACGCGATCGAGAAGTATTTTGGTGAAGTAAAACTTATACTAAGCGTACAGTACGCTTAGTATAAGTTTTACTTCACCAAAATACTTCTCGATCGCGTTTACGTAAAAAAATCAATTACTATGGAAACATGGGCAGCGTCTCCGCGCACGCGCGTCTGTTTCCATAGAATTGTAATTTTTACGTAAACGCGATCGAGAAGTATTTTGGTGAAGTAAAACTTATACTAAGCGTACTGCTTCAATAGTATACGTCGCACAAGCCCGCGAGGCGGTCAGTTGGCAACAAGCGACCAATCAGCTAATAACTGTCACAATTTTATTATGATTTTTATTTTTAAAACACGTAATAATGAGGTACAACAGATTTAATGCGTTGAAATCTAAAAAAATCTTGGTTTGATAACAAAAGACAGTGCAGCCAAGCGAGAAACCGATAATGAAAAACCTAAAGTTTGAACATTTTTAGTGATTATATTTTAAAAAGATTGTGTATTTTACGTTGTTAATAGGAATATTGTGCAGTTAAGGTCAAGTTATTAATTATGAACATTTAATACTATTACCGACTTAAACAAGCGAAACTGTCAGTTTCAATATTGTACTTTGGAATTTACTATTGACTTGGTATCGAAACTGCCAGTTTCAATGTTGTACGTTGGAATTTACTATTGACTTGGTATCGAAACTACCAGTTTCAATATTGTACGTTGGAATTTGCCGTTAACTTTGTATCGAAACTGGCAGATTCGATACATGTAATTCTCGTTATCACGACGTATGCCATCGAAACTCAAATTTCCAGAAAACTAATATAATTTTCCTGAAAATAAAAATGCCGCAAGGTAAATGCTTACTTTATTAGTTATTATGGATATAAAAAGTCAATGTAATAATTATATTTTCGGAATTATAGCATAAACCAACTTCAAAACGCTATACTGAAAAGTGCAGAAATTGACTTTCGATGATTTACGTAGGGGCCATCGAAGTACTTATAGAAGTTTTGAATCGTTTAGGTTAATTTCGTCCACATTCCCACTTCGTCCACATTCCCATTTCGTCCACATTCCCACTTCGTCCACATTCCCACTTCGTCCACATTCCCACTTCGTCCATATTCCCACTTCGTCCACATTCCCACTTCGTTCACATTCCCACTTAGTCAACATTCTCTTTCGTCCACATTCCCACTTAGTCAACATTCCTAGCCGATTTTAATGCGGTTTTCGTTATCACTTAGCTTAATTCTCAGGGAAGATTAATGATTTTTGTGATTAAGGATTCATGTTAAGAAAAATACTTGCTAAGCACGGTGCGGGTCAATACTATTCAGATACACTACCAATTTCGTTACTATTTCACGAAATGGGAATGTGGATGAAATGGGAATGTTGAAGAACTGGGAATGTGGACGAAATGGGAATGTGGACGAAATGGGAATGTGGACGAAGTGGGAATGTGGACGAATTGGGAATTGAATGTGGACGAAATGAACCCAAAAGTTTTGAATCATTAGTGTTAAGTAATGTGAAAGAATTATAGCACTGTAGACTAGACATGGAGATCTTGACTCTGACTGTGAAAAGTTAGTGATCTAAATTAATAAATCCAGCTCCGCTATTGGAAATAACTCCTCAGCTTAATAACCCCCTACTCCTCTATTGAATCCATTAGGTGGACCAGTTCTTTCCACATGGGAAATTCAAATTTTTGATTTAACACTTTCACAGTCTGGTGCCCCATATAAGGGTCGCAGCGACTTAAGTCACATATGGGGCACTAAGAAACAACCAGACTTGCATCCAGATTAGAACAATATCCTGTTTACACACTGAGCAGGAAGGCAATGCCGGCGTTAGAGGGGGTCGCGATGGGGCGACGGCCCAGGGCGCCAAATTTCAGGGGGCGATCGGTGAGGTGCTTCCCCCGCCAAACTGGCACTCGATTTTGATTTCCTTAAGTGGGCGCCACAATATTCTTGCCCGGGGTGTCAGTGGTCGTAACGCCGGCACTGCAGAAAGGTACAGTGAGTAAACTAATTTGCTGGACTATACCAGGAATTTGGAATCTGTATGGGACTGTGAATGTGTTAATGCTCTGCCACATTGTGTAATTAACACTGTTTTTAAGCCATAGTTTTCTTTCAAACAACTTCGAGAATATGAAAGATTTTATATTTGGTTGTATTTTTCTTTGTTACTTCAGAACTCTGTCATTTATAAACATAAAATGTTTTGAAAAATTTATTTTGGTTGGATAGGGAATACTTCCAATTAGGTCCCATTGTCATCAAACTCTGGATCTGATGAGTGGATCTCAGGAAAATCGAGGAAACTCTTGAAATATTGTAGGCACACTTATAGTGATTAGGTTATATTTCGTAGCAACTTGTGCATTTGCTCTTGCAAATCATCATCTGCTGAAGTGGAATTGGTGCGGACAAAACAATTATTTCATGGGTTGTGATTCAGTTGTTAAGTCTATGCTTGTCTCAATTCATATGGTGAAATGGAGTTGATGGTTAAGTACCAGGAGGACTTCTCAACAATTAAAGTCTCTGAAGCTGGAAAAGCAATATTTTGTAAAAGATGATGAGCACTTGTTAATAAGCTATTGGTTTTTAGATTAGTTATACTAAAAAGCGAGAAATGAGAAAGTCGTAAAATAAAAATTAAACCAACTTCTAAAAAAACCATGAAAATAACTTTCTATTGATTCAGTAAAGTTAGTGCCTCAGCATGACCCAGCAGCAGTGGACATCATAGTCATCTGTCTTACCAGCATAATCTATTGGGCTTCTGTCACTCCTGCTTGGTTATGCTGAGGCACCAACTTAAAACAGATCAGTTTGATCAGTTGTTTCAATTTCTATTTTATATATTTTTTTAGTATTTATTGATGTGATTCTTCATTTTTAGGGTTCTGCACCAGAATGAAAACAAAGGGACCCCCATTAATGTCTTTACACATGACTGTGGTCCGTATGTCTGTCACAGGACTGTAACTCTAATATGTATACTAAAATTCATAAATAATGTGTACAGTAAGATTATTTCCACTTTGACACTCGGGACGTCTCAGTTTTAACCGTAAATACGTGTTTTCTCATAGGGTACTTATATAAAATCCTAGAATTTAATCACATAAAATATCAAAACCTATTTAATGTAATTAATAACAAAACCTCAGCCTAAGTATTACACTTCGATCTCTCTCGATGTATGTCGGTCGAGAAATTGCCGAGTGCCAAAGTGGAAATAATCTTACTATATTTCTTTTGCTTCTATAACAACAAATAATAAAAATAAAATAAAATTTAAGAATTTAGTATGGCCCCAAGAAGTGGGGTGCTGCTTTCACTTTTTAAGTATAGATATTAACTCATTTATCTACCTACATTTAATAGATATACCTACCGATTTGTACGGAATCCTCGGGTCCAACTCTCATTTGGCCGGTTTTCTAAATTGAGCCCCATTAAATAAATCGTAATTATTTAATTTTATATTTCATAATTTCAGATTTAAATTGGGTAACAAGCTACAGGCTACATTGCACTGCCTGTGACCGCCATCTAGGATGCTCAGCCACCAATGAAAGCCGGATGCGAGCCCATCCCATGCTGCGCACTTTAGTTTGCAACACTTGCTTTGCATTTTACAACAGTGGGGAATTTGAGAAGGGTGATGATGGTTCCGAGTTGTATTGCCGCTGGTGTGGCCAAGGAGGCCAGGTCTACTGCTGTGCAGATTGTCCCCATGTATTTTGCGCGGTAAGTCGAATTTACTTATTGTTTAGTGTATAGACAGACAAGAAAGCTACTTCATAGTTATTTACCCAGAAGTAGATTATTAAATGACAGTTTTCAGTTCAAATAGTCCTTGCCATTGTTTGTGCAGCAGTACCAATGTCCATTCTCATCTGACTCTTTGCCATTTTGTCAAACTAAAGTCGTAAAAGTAAAAAGTTTTTTTTTTTATCAGAATTTTGATTTAAAATTTAGTCAATCCTTTGACGCCATACACTTTGAACATGGACCGATGTATCGATGGAACGTATTATTTTCGACCACGAAAAAACAATCCAGAAAAACATTTTCAGGGGTGTTTAGTATAACACATGGTTAAAAATAAACTGGTGACACTTTCACTTGTAGGTAATTTTTTATATTTGGTAGGTGACGTGCCCACCCCACATACCTCCCCTATAAGTTTGTCATGCAATTAACAGGACTTCCACTATACATGTGTCTTTATTATCTGTAAACTTATTTTGTAAGGAAAACGTGATAAAATAAACACAATAAAACGCTTCCTCAGTCATGAAAATGAGTTCAAAGAATGCTACAAGAATTCTACTGTCCTGTTTCTATTCTAACTTCTCGCTGATGTTTTTTTGTTTCAGAAATGTATCAAACGTAATCTAGGGATACCGAAAATCAAAGAAATTGAAAATACTGATGACTGGAAATGTTTTAAGTGCAATGATAGGCCATTATGGGATCTACGAGCAGCATGCTGGGCTCTATTGCGATACTGCGACCTGAAAAACAGGTATGCATTTGGAACAATTATTTGAGTACTTACGGTATTTTTGTATCACTATTCTTGGTTTTTAAGGGGTAGGTCCAATTTGACCTATAGAACAATTGTGTAGTCACAGAGTTTAAAATCGTACCAAATTCGTATATCAGTTCTATATAACAAATGGGACCTTCCCTTTTTAAGCACTACTTATGAAATTAATAAAGTGTTGCCTGTCATGTTTGGTTATTTTTACAGGATTACAATGGCTACTCAAGATCAGGCTCTAAAAGAAAAATATCTAGTTAACTGTGACACAGACTATGCAGAGTGTTGTAAGCATAAGAAACGGCGAGAAAAAATAGAGAGCAATAAGAAACGTGAAGAAAAAAAAGAAGCAGAAAATTCAGCAAAGAAAGCTGCTGCCGCAGTTATTTCTAAAATTCCTCCTACTATCCAGGTATGTGATTCCTAATGATCTTAACAGTCAGCCATCTCTAATTATGATAAATGTGCTTTAAATGTGGTTAAAATAACGAGCAAGGTAAAGATCAGAGGAGTCTTTGTGTTTAACATTCATAGATTTTTTTATTATTTTAGGTGAAGAAGTTCGCGTCTATCAATATTGATGAAGTAAAATCAGAAAAAAAGGCTTTTAAGAGGTCAATAAGCCCAAAAAATAAAACCCTTTATCTCAAGAACCCTATTGCGGTATCGAGTCCAAAGTCTTATGGTAATTCAATGAATTTACCATCTTATCCGAAGAAAATAAGGGTAAATATAATTGTCATAATACATAGGTATAATGTGTAAAAACATTTATTTTTTTCAAGTAATTTTAACTTTCCTATACTTACCTACTTATAATAACCAGAATAGCGTACCAGGATGGAACCTTATCGCTGTAATGTCATGTTGGCACTCAATACTCCTGCCAAAGAAAACCACCTTAAAATTAATTGTGAAAAGGTACCACTCGGGTCCGCGATTCAGTTTTATCTCTTACTGTAAATTATAACTCAATTTGACCCTATTGCTGTTGGATTGGCTTAATTATTATAATTGCTATTAAAAATTTTGTCTAAAAGAAATCCCATTGAAAGACATCATCTATTTTAGACCTGTCCTTTTTACGCAAACAAATACATATTATTTATAATTATTGTAATGTATTTTTGTTCCAGTTATCTTCTTCACCAATAATAAATCCTGTTCGATTTGTCGCTGATCGTAAACAAGTTACTGCCCCTATTCGCATCAGACCCAAAGGTCCATCACTGCCAATTCCAATAATGACTCCATTCAATGGATACAATAATGTCAATACATACAACAACTTTATAAACGACAACATCAACCTTTCTTTAGAAAATTTAACACAGGTATACTAGAGTATTAATTCTCACTTTTTATTTTAGTTTATAGTTCACAGAGATGTGCCCTGCCCACTGCCACTTAAGTCTGGCGATTCTTCGAGCTATGTCCGTGACTTTAGTTCTTGTGCGGATTTCATAATTTCTAATGCGCCACCGCAGAGAAACTCCAAGCATAGCCTAGTTCATAGAAATTGCAACTTTTACGAGGTTTTTTTTTTACTTAACTTGCAACATTCGTATGTAAGTAAGGTTCAAGGTTTCTAAATTTACATCTTATTTTTTGACGACTTCTTGATAATGATAACCGATTTCCTATTGACCTGAAATTTGTTGTATGTAATTTTTGTAACAATACAAAAATCTGACAGTGAAATTCTGGTACTCCGGCCAGGGTCGTCTCCGCAGGAGAAACTCTTGGCACTGTTACGTAGATTGGATGTCAGCAAAAAGTGCAGTCTGCAAAGAAAGCTTGTATTAAAAAGGTTTTTATTTTTAGCAAAAAAAAAAAAATTCTAATAAAGTAACTATGTAGTTTAAAAAAAATTGTTTCAGGGATTAGATATGGCTGCGGTAGCGTCGATGAACAATAATGGCGGGGATGATGATGTGGTTTGCACACCAGATTTTCCCATGGAGCCATTGTGTGAAGTATGTAAACGAAATTATTATAATAGTTCAATTATTCGAATCATGACCATTTTGGAAACACAGTCGAAAAGTTCCGAGTTTTGTAGTACCCATTTATTCCGGCTGATTGTGTATCTATGTAAATATATAATCTAAGTATACAATAAACAAATGCGCGGACCTCGGACCTGCTATTTCTAGCTTCACTAACTCCTAGGCCGTTTTAGCAATTTTACCTCTATTTTTAAATATTAACAAAACAAGCTGATAATACTGATAATATCAATGATACTAGCTGACCCACGTTGTTTTGCCATATAAATTATAGCCTACGACCTATTCTCAGACCTACCGAATATGGAAAAAAAGTTTCATAAGAATCGGTCGAGCCGTTTCGGAGGAGTTTGGTAACAAACACCGTGACACGAGATTTTTATATATTACATTTTAATTTCAAGTCAAATCAAATTGCATCTTAGAAGCACGAAAATGACTACATATCGTTTATTTATTTGTAGGTCACAGAGGACAATACCGACGATGATGTACAATGCATTACGCCTGTATCTAAAACTTATCCAAGATTAAGCAATCCGCCGCCACTTGTACCACGTTCAGCGAACACGCTACCTGACCTATCAGCTGAAAATATTGTACAAATGACTGAAAATGACGTCACAGTAAACGCACAAACAGGAGGACTAAAGTTCCGCGTGGACCCACAAACACTCTCTTCTAATAAAATGTATCGCTTACCGGATGGAAGGATTTTTGCCATTAATGCTAATCCTAATATGCCTGGCGGATATTCGGCTACAATAGTAGCAGTTACTGAAGCTGCCAGCAAAACTGCCCCTAAAGGAGCGACATATGCGGCAAAACTAAGTGCAGTCACGTCACAACCTGCAAATTCTACACCCAAACCTGTCCGTACTCCAGTATCTCGGTCTGGTGCTGCAAAGCGCAAACCAGCTAACACTAACACTGTCAAGGTGACGAGAGGAACAGAGACTGTTTCGAGAGAATGTGATTTAGATGTTCCTATTGAATGGTACAGACATAATTTGATAGATGCCATCGATGCCTTAGATTATTCAATGTCTCGTTTAAATAAATTGAGAAAAGAAGCTACTACAGTGCATTTGCGGACCCGCACGGTGGGTGAAATGAAAGTTCTGCACAGAACATTGGAGCGTCTATTGCAAACTTCCACTACTAGGTTCAACGAAATTCGAGACAATTTAACTAAAGGGTTTAAACAATATTTGGTCAAGAAAGCAGGTGGTAGCAATGGTGCTAATAATATTAGCGATGATGACGATGACGACGATGATGTGGAAATATTACCCAATCCGGAAGAAAATGATGATCCAATCTTTATTGACGAGAATTCAGTTGATTCTAATGCCAATGACACAAACTCAATTGATCAACAGGAAGTAGATTTAACAGGTGCGATGAGTACTGGTGAAATAAACGAAAGTGGGGAAAAGTCAGTAGATATGAATAACTTCATAAAAGTGAATGAAGAACTGCTAGACAAATCTAACGAACAAAACGACACAATATCAAAAGCACCTGAAGAATCTGAAAAAGCACATGAAGATGATCCTCTTGCTGATACTGAAAGGGATCAAAGCAACGAAAATAATAACGACGAATCTGAGCCCACGGATGAAAACGCAGAACATGAAAATCAAACCAGTAACCAAAATGAAGGCAATAAGGAGTCTTATGAAAAGAATAATGATAATCACGAAAATGAAAGTAACAATGAAAAAGAAATTACAGAAAGTGACCCTTTAAAGTCACTTGACATAAACGCTGTTAAATGTAAAGACGAGAAAGATGTTTCTTCAGAGACTGAGGAACATAATGAAGAAAAGAGAGAAGATTCGAATGTAGCTTCTGAAATGACTGACAATAAAACTGGTCAATGTGAAACCAGTGAAAATGTTGACGGCAACGATGTCGATAGCCAAGGAAATGACAATGATGGTAAATTACAGGACACTGAAATGAGCGAAGAGATGATTGAGACTTTACTAAAAGATGATGATGGTGTAGATGATGATAATATGGAAAGAAGTAATAGTATGGACATTTCGGAAAGTGTTTAAATGTATTAAATTAGGAGGATTTTTTATTATTTGCATAAAGCGCAGTCCGTGTCAAATATATTGAAACTACCAAGGTAACAAAATGTTCAAAATAATCTTCTTCCTCAAGGGGTATTTTTGAGCTCCTTTCTTATCCATATATCTAACGCTGACAGCGCAGGTAGATAAACTTAGATTATAAGTAAAGGTAAAAAAAAAATATTATGTCTTAGGATAATGTTAGTCGAGTAAAATATCATTCCTGGGTATAAATTCCTAAACTGACATAATTTTTTACGTTTCAACATGATTAATAGTAAATTATTGACGATATATTGAACCATCCTTGGAACTAAAATCAGTACAGAAAATATATTTTGTAATTTGAGTTAGATCTGAGTTCTAGCTTGTGTAAAATGTAAATATATTAAGTATGTAGTTAGAAAGAAACTTTTACACAGGATACAATATTATGTTTTGCGTTGCCAATTTTTTATTTGTTCACAAATTATAAACAGGTTTTTTTTGTTGTTGTAATATTAGATATTAGTCATTGGAATGTATTTGATATTGTATCTTTTATGATGTAAGAGATGGCTTTTTGTGGGTATTATACTACCAATCAATTCATTGTTGTAACACAAAGTAAAGAGTAAAAATGATAATTGTTTGAGGGGTGCCAACTTACATTTCTTAACATTGGTAGCTAACTATAGTTATTTTTTCGTTTCATGTCTTGTTTTGATTTTTTCAACGTACAGTCCAGCTCAAAGGTATCTTAACGCGTTACATAGTACCTTACAGTAAAATTACATAAAGTTTACCACTGACAGATGGTTTGCCTTCATTTTATATTCAACTTTAACGACCTACAAATAAAGCCAATTTTAGAATACTGTTACCCACGTTTGCAGATTTTGTAATAGCTACTTTATTTGTATGGTGTTAAAGTTGGAAATGAAATGAAGGCAAGCCATCTGTCAGTGGTAAACTAAAAGTAAACGTATTGTATCTCCATAGCTCGGACAGGTCAACGCAAAAACAGATACGGAAATAGAACAAGATTCAGTACAGTCGCAATAGTATGATTATTTAAAGTAAATATTACCACAATTAGCATTTGTCATAGTTTAATCAAGTGGGATTCCTAAAACAGTATTAAGACAACTGAAATTAGTAAAATTACTTATGGTTATTTCTAAATACATATTTTAAATTTGGTGAAACAGTGCTTACATATAATTATTCAAATTTGATCAATTTACTTAAAAATGGAAATGGTGTATAAAATGTTGATTGTTGCATATGTTCAATAAACCACCATAGTTAAAAAAGAAATTGAATGAAATAACTTCACAAACAAGTGGACAATTTTGAGTTACTATTGTGAATGTAATTGAAATTGCGATTGTTTAGCGATGACCTGAAGCCGTATTGTCTAACGCTTCTGACGCTTGCCTTCGCTTTCACCATCTCTTTCTGTCATCTTATACTGTTTGACGGAATGAAATAGCGATTGCGAAGCCAAGCGTCAGAAGCGTTAGACAATAAGCCTGCTGTTCGAGCTATGTTTATCACAGTCAGGTCAAATCAGTTTGGAATATTTCAAATTAGGGCGCAGATAAAAAAGTTGCACATTTAACATTGATAGTTAGTAATAGTCCGAATGAACCCACAACAGATAATTAACAATGCAGTTATATGGTTAAATTCAGTGGAACAACGATGCTTTTCCAGTCTGTTGTTTTGTGTGATTGATTAAATACCGGTTAATATGATTGAACCTTTTGATCTCTACCCATTTGTGAAAGTTTCATAGAGTTAAAAGATTCAGATATTTCTGAGCTCGACTGCACGTGTATTGAGAGAGAGCTTGCATATCAATGAACGTTTACTGTAACTGCAAATGTCGGAGCGGTCATATTGTCTAGGTGGCACATTCGCACGCTCGTGCCTAAAATGCCACGTTCCCAATATATCAGATTTTTCAAAATACTACATTCATTACCTATTTATAACATTGTTATTTATACCAGATGTCCAGAATAAGATATTCCTCAATTAAAAATCACTACCTTGAGTAATCTTCGATTTTGTGATGTGGGGCAACGAGATTCTGGCTTACCAGAAATGTGGTAATATGTAATATAGTAAGTATTTAAAAAAATCTGATATTTTGGGAACATGGAATTTTAGGCACGAGCGTATTCGCCAGCCGGGGTCTAGCTTGCGCGGGCCTCTTTCCATAATTATCATTATACCAGGCTTGTGATCACCCGGGCACTTCCGGCCAAGTCCGACTCTAATGGCTGCTAATTGCTGAGGCGGAAGTATGATCTTTATAGGGTTCCGTAGTCAAATAGCAACCTTATATTTCCGTCCGTTCCGCCTGTCTGTCTCTTTGTTTGTATGTCAATCTAGCTGTTCATGTTTACAGACATTTTACTCTAAAACAAAAGGTACATGAATGTCTGAATTTTTTTTTAATTCTGTATGTAGTTAAAATGAAAATTGGGATAGGACACCAATATTCAAACTAAGAAAAATATTTTTGTTAGCATTTGATATGCGATTAGATAAGTCTTTAAAAATGAAAGGTTTCTTCAGAACTTTTAATATATGTCCTCCGAAAGTTTTTTTAATACAATATAGGGTTGCGCTTGACCGCAATCACGCCTGATAGAAAGCGAAGATGAGACCTACGATGGAGCACGCTTGCCTAGTAAATGCTCTTTCACCCTAGACTTGAATTTAGGGCAATAAGTAGGAAGGAGGCATATGAGCGTGGTGTTACGCGCGCGCCCAAGCAGTGCAAACCGTACAACAAATACGGGGCACTATCCGGAACGCGCGCGCAGCACAACTGCTCAGTCCCTTCCTCCAGAACAAATAAAATCTATAAGCCCGTACTCCACTATCTACATTTTTAACCGTGGTGGCATTAAGATATATTGGAAGAAATAAGTTCATAACTTTTAAATATATCAATTCAATGAAAACTGCATTGAACGACGCAGATCTTGTAGTTTTCAAGGTATGGCCAAAACCTGTTCTTACGCTACGTTTACACGCTTGCCAAGCCTCGGCAAGCTTTCACAAGCGCCAACGTGTAAACGGGGATGTGTGGCATGGCTTGCGTGAGCTTACCGCCAATCCGCGCCAGTGTCGGTTTTTGAACACATCAAAGGAAGTTAGCGGCAAGCGCTTGCGACGTGTTTACTCGTTGGCGCGTTTTTATGCTGCGCTGTACAGCTGAGTGTCTGCTGACCTACCATGAGTACTTGGACAAACGACGAAGCTCTTAAAAAAATACTTATCTCAATCCGAACTAGAACCGAAGAAACATCAAGGTACACGTCTGCCATGTTTGCCTGTCCGGAGTACAATAACGCAATTGCAATCGTGGAAATGGCATTCAAGCGTTTGTAGGTATAGGCTTGGAGTTTGTAGGCGTTTGGCAAGCCTCCGCAAGCGTCTAATTGTAGCATAAGCATAAGAATAAATAATAACAGAGTAGAAGGGAAACTCACGCTCCGGCCGGACTCAAGGTCACGTTATTAGAAAAGTCTAAGCCTTTGCTCAGTCAGGGTGTCACGGCCGGCGTCGCCGCACGCACGTTTGGCATATTGGCTGTTTACTGTTTGCGCGTTCGTTTTATTCGAAACAAATAACAATGGCGTCAAGTTATTATGGTGTATTTGGGTATATGAACGAACTCTGATGTATGAAATGGCTTCATTTGGTATGGCACTTGTAATAACTTCTTACTTAGAAATACCTATCTATAATATGTAGGTACGTACAGTCAAGGATTTTAATTGTTAGGCCACTTGCCACTGTTCGTATTTCAGCCGTGTAATGCAAATCAGCGTATACGAGTATAAGCGGCTTCACCCGATTTGCATTACACGGCTAAAATACGAACACCTAATGTACCTAATGATTTATAATTCTCATATTTTGTAAAACTAGAATAAAATAATGGTTTCAAAGTAAATAAAAACTTATATTTTAGCGATATTATCTTTAGACGTAAGTAATATTTAACAGTAAGCAACCTTAGCAACACGCCTTGACGACAGACGGGTGTAAGGACGTGAGGGGGGAAGTAGGTATACAAATGGCGGCGTTTTGGACGCGGTCAAAAGAGATTCCCTTCTACTCTGTTATTATTTATTCTTATGGCATAAGATTCTATTTCTAAATGATATAAAACACACGCTCTTTTATATGAGCCATCTGGTTATCTTTGTTGTTACTATTTTAACTTCATTAGGACTACGGAATCCTTTATTGCTTGGTCCGACACAAATTTGTCTGGTTTGGATATTTTATTGTAGAGACAAAGCTGATAACTAAAACTTAAAAATGTTTGACGTAGTAAATTTTTGTTTCTGCTGATTGCAGGCAAATTATATAGTTGGGGAACGAAAGGAAAGCCGCTACTAAAGTCGCTCTTGTGTGCACAATACGTGCCAGTCTGCTTTGGCCCAAAGGCAATGGCGTTCCGTTCGTTCCACAATGTAGTACATTAATATACATTTGAAGTGTATTGTCTTATTTCTATGGTTAAGTACATGAAAGATTAATACTGGCATTTTTGTTCCAACCGCTTGCTGATTGAGAAGTTGGATATAACGTACACTAAAAATTAAGAGTATAGTTTAGCACATTGTGTTTGAACTGAATAGTATTGATTATTTGAAGTGTATAAAAAATTCGAAGAATTTATGGATTATGTTTGTGATAATTTTGTATGACTTAGCCTTGAACATTATAATTAAAACTAAGTACATTTCATATAACTATGAATATGATAGCCGTTAAGTTCGTAACATATATTTTTAAGCGAAACAATGATTGTAAATAACACGTTAGGCCCAAGAATGTGCGCATGTTTATGCCTACTACAAAATTAAATGTTTTTAATCATTATTTTGGGAATAAATTAGCTCTCATAACGTGGAATTGCGGATTTTATTTGTCCTGTGATGGATCATACTACGCCATAAATATAAAGTATGTTCAAGTTACAAATGTGTACCTCTTGCTTGCTGCTTGTCGCGCGCAGTGTAATTAATTTTCTATGGCAGTTTGGCGCAAAACAGCGGCGGTAATGAATGACGCCCTTGTTTTGTAAAATTATGGAACTAAATGTCTGAAAATGAACACAAGAAAAAATTGAGGGCGTAGGATTAAACGCGGTAGTTCCTTTAGCTGTTTGTTCCTTTAGTAGAACTGGTGCTACTTCGACAAGGAACAAAGGCGAAAAAATAAACTCCGTTCTTCCTTCATCTCTTGTGAAGAAACTAGTGAGAAAAAAACGCATAGTTCCTTCGAAGGAACAGCCAAAGGAAATACAGCGAATAATCCATAACCATGGCAAAGCCTGGTATTTACGCCAGAGCCAACGTTAAACCTCTACTCGGCAATTTTGTAGCGGTATTATCATGTGAACGTAAATTTTAACCCCCGACACAAAAAGAGGGGTGTTATAAGTTTGACCGCTATGTGCGTGTGTCTGTTTGTCTGTGGCATCATAGCTCTTAAACGAGTGCACCGATTTGGATGCGGTTTTTTTTAATAGAAAGCAGGTTTCTTGGCGATGGTTCTTAGATATGTTTCAGCTGCGGAAAGGGATCTTAGACGCATAACGGGCATTGACTTAATGTTCAAACATACGAAGTGACATAATTGCGTTGGGGGTTTTTAAAATTTTTAATTTATAGTTATTGAACTACCAATAAGTATAAAATACAAATCTGCATTAAATTGTCCAGAAACCATTAGGTAACTTTCTAATGCCAGGAATTGAGCTATTCTAGTGTAACAGTACAGTTACATATTAACTTAAATAATGAATTTATGTATCTAATTTTAAAGTTTAATCATAAAATAACATTAATCAGAATACGAAATTACAATAAAACACAATGTTCGGTTTTCAACCTTGATAGGAAAATACACCTCTCAGTGTATCCTTCAGAAATACTCTTCTGACCTGTCAAGGTGACAGTTCTAAAGCTCTCGAGATTCGGTCGGTACGCGCCGAGTGCTAGTGCGCATAATTAAATACCAAAGTACGGTTTTCGGGCTTTATATACCTTATAAACATACACACACACACCCATACACCAACTCAAAGTGGATCGAGCTGAAGAGCGCCGTGGATGCAAGCAGGGCCCTGCGAGAAGCGACGCAGTGAAAGCCAGGTACACTTTCTTCACAGTATTATATCTATGTATTTATCCCTGTCCAACTCTGCCTAGCGCAGATCCATACATTTGGTAGCAGAGCGTGGTTGTTTCGGCTTTATTTCGGTTTATTTTGGTTATTTCGGTCGGATTGACCTTATTTTATCTTCGAACAAAGGATTTTATACCTACCTTCGAATTTCAATTCGGTTTATATTTTTAATAGTGGGTTGGTAACTTGGGTGTATTCGGGCTTGTGTTAATAAACGCTGTCATATATGACAGTTCGGATTTCTATGGTGTCACTTGAATTTGACGTTTGACGTTTGACAATTCTTATCAATCACTTGTCTGTGTTATCTACTGGTAATTTGTTATGTTTGTTTTGTTTTGGTTTATTGGTGTTTATTTACGGTTTAAATAAGTGTTCAAGTGAAATAGTGAAGTGAATAAGTGAATTTCGGTTTGCGTAATACGTGTAACATTCGGTGTTTACTGTTTGATAAGTAATATACGGATTGAATTACTTATTTTCGGTGAGTGAATTGATAAACATTACGATGTCGTTTAAATATAATTTCTCGGTATTTAAAGTTAAATTACAATGGTTGATCGATAGTGCGGACCTTATTACGCGATCGGAGCATGCGGGTCGATTGAAAATGCGCCTATTAACGGTAAATACGGAATTTTTAAAATTTGAAGAGGCGTTTCAACGGATTATCGAACTTTCGGATTCGGACGTACCAGCTCAGGCGGAAATTCTTGCTGCATGTCGCCTTGAGTATACGCGCGGTTTAGAGGCTTTCGATAAGCTAATGGAGGCGAATTTCCAATATAAACAAACTATCAATAGGTTAGATAGTAAGTCGGATTCAAGTCGGTCGGAGTCAGATGGACTATTATCTCGGTTGCCTACATTACAATTACCGTCCTTTGCTGGGGCAATGGACCAATGGGTGGGATTCAATAATTTGTTTGATAGTTTGGTGGATTCACGTTCGGACTTATCGGGGGCTCAAAAGTTGGCCTATCTCATGTCGTGCCTCTCCGGTGAGGCTCGGGGTTTGATCCAACATTTGCGGATATCGGATGAGGGTTACCAAATTGCAAGGGAACTTTTAATGAAAAGGTACCAAAATACTCGTCGGCTGGCAGACGTGCATGTGGACCAAATCCTTAACCTGCCGTCTGTGTCTCCCAAACTTATCGGTCTGCGGGCACAGTTTCTCAATCCAATCATTATGGCAGTCAACTCATTGGAGCGTCTCGGTTTTCCTGTCATTGAGTGGTCCTTTCTACTTGTCCATATCTGTCTGGCAAAATTGCCTACTAATCTCAAGACACGGTTTGAGCAAAAGTGTGGGAATGAAGCGGAGACCATTCCAACATTTTCGGATTTACAGGAATTTCTCGAGGTAGAATGTCGGTTATTGGAGTGTGCCAGGGCTGAACCTGGGCATCCCGTTCAGGAGCCTGTTGCGAGTCCATCTAGGCCACGTCGTAGGGCACCGCAGTTCACAGGAGTGACACTTATCCAGCCTTGTGGCTTTTGTAGAGATCGGGACCATCGGGATCTTCCACACTGTTCGGAGTTCAAAGCGATGTCCCCATATGCTCGGAAGGATTATGTGCAGAAAAATCGGTTTTGTTTCTTTTGCCTCGGACCACATGGATATAAATATTGTAATCGGGTTCCTAACTGTGCATCGTGTGGGAGTAGGAAACATCATCCCTTATTGTGTTTCAATCGGTCGGGCTCTCATCAGGGCCACCCTAACCAGCGACGTTCGGCTGAGCGGTCACCGGCCCGTACGGGCGGGGGTCATATTGGTTCGGATCCACCACGGTCACACCGTGGCTCTCCTTCTCGGTCACACCGTGGCTCGCCTTCTCGGTCTGGACGAAGAGTGAATCCGTCTCGCACTCAACCTCGGTCTCCTCTTCAGACTCAACAGCGGAGAGAGTATGACCAAGGTGAGGGTCAGGTTCGTGATGGTCATGACCAACGTCGTCATGGCGAAAGGGATACTGCTCGTCGTCACGACCAGCAGTATACTAGACCATAGGATACGGTTTCTCTCGGTCATACTGCCCCGGGGCTACTTCCAGTAACAGTCCTACTGCCCACGGCTTTAGTAAAAGTCTATTTTAATTCGGATTTGGATAAGGGCATTGAAGTTCGGGCGTTACTGGACGTAGGCTCGCAGGGGTCTTTAATAACTTCGGATTTAGCTCGCAGGCTAGGATTACGGCTAGAGCCATCAGACAACCATATTCGGGGTATTGGTAATACAAAGGCTATCGGTATTTGTGGGAAGGGTTCGTTGACCTTCTCTCCGGTTACTAAGCGGTTTCCTATGGTTACCACGCCAGTGGTTAGTATGAAAAATATTATCGGTCACATGCCTGTACTTACTTTAAATAATTCGGTTCTTCGGCTTACAGAGGGCTTAACTCTGGCAGATCCACATTTCGGTTCACCGGCACCTATCGATTTATTACTAGGTTCGGATGTTTTCGGCGCACTAGTAGGAGGAGATAAAATAGTATTACAGCCTGACGGGCTGACGGCTTATAATTCGGTTTTCGGTTATGTGTTGTTAGGCCCGGTGCTAGTGCAGCCGGCTGCCTCAACTCTAATAGATGATTCGGAGTTTTTTGGTGCGTCAATTTCGGATACCTTAGAGAAGTTTTGGAAGGTGGAAGAGCCACCCCAAGCGTGCCAGTCTAATCCATTAGACCAGGAGTGTGAGCTTCATTATAAAAATAATACAGTACGGTTGAATGACGGACGGTTTATGACTAAATTGCCTTTTATATCATCGCGACCGGTTTTAGGGGATTCCCGCGCCATTGCGGAGAAACGGTTTCTGGCTTTAGAACGTAGACTTAAGGCGAAGCCTGCCTTACGCAAAAAGTACGTCAACTTTATGCGGGAGTATTCAAGTCTCGGTCATATGTCACTTTCAAAGTTTGACTTTCAATCGGGTCAGGAGTTTTACGTCATTCCTCATCATGCTGTATGTAAAGATGAACAATCGAAACTGCGGGTCGTATTCGACGGGAGCTGCGCTACGTCGTCGGGCGCATCCTTAAATAATTGTCTACATGCGGGTCCTAAACTTCATAGGGACATCACGGAGATTTTGATGCACTTTCGGAAGCATCAGATTGTTTTCGTGACGGATATTAAAATGATGTTTCGTCAAACTTGGATTGATCCTTCGGACAGGCGGTTTCAATTGATTCTATGGCGTGAGTCGCCTCATGAGCCGCTGCTCGTTTACGAATTGAACACAAATACTTATGGTTTAAAATCTAGCCCCTTCGTGGCTATTCGGACTTTACTAGAACTCGCAAATAGAGAACGCGAACGGTTTCCTAAGGCTGCGGCCACACTAGAGCAACATATCTATGTCGATGACATTTTGACAGGAGCGGATACGGAAGAGGAGGCTCTCTTACTCCAACGGGAATTAATCCAAATAATGGATTCGGCAGGATACGAGTTGCGTAAATGGATATCCAATTGTCCTGCACTTCTGAAGGACTTACCAGAAGATCATTTGCAAGTTCCTCATTTGTTTGATAATCCTGAAGTGGATAGTTCGGTTTCGGTCTTAGGTGTTCAATATAATCCGATTTCGGATAATTTCTCATATCGGACGACTTTAACTTCGGATAATTTGATTACAAAGAGACAAATCTTGTCTACCGTTGCTCGGATGTATGATCCTACAGGTTGGATTTGCCCGGTTACCTTCTGGGCAAAGTGTTTACTCCAGCGTTTGTGGCTTGAAAAGTTAACGTGGGACGAGGAAATCGGTGGGAGTCTAGCGAGAGACTGGATTCGGTTTAAAATGGATTTATGTAACCTCAATCGGATAGAGGTTCCGCGATGTATGTTTCCCAAGTCAACGTGCCAAGTTTTGGTTCACGGATTTTGTGACGCGTCGGAATTAGGATACGCAGCAGTGGTCTACTTACGTACCATCACTGAGGACGGTTCTTCTTCGGTTCACCTGATAATGGCAAAGAGTAAGGTCGCTCCCATCAGATCTCGGCTCACCATTCCAAAGTTGGAATTGTGTGGAGCCGTGCTCTTAGCTAAGCTCCTGCATCATGTTTGTCTTTGTTTGCAAAGAACCATGGATGTCTCGGAGGTATACGGATGGACGGACAGCTCAATTGTCCTATCGTGGCTTAAAACGCCACCTCATACTCTACAGGTGTTTGAAGCGAATCGCGTGTCACAATTACAGAACTTCGGCGAGGAAATAGATACTCTGCGGAATAATCGAAGGCTTAAGGGCCACTGGAAACGCCTAACCCCCTTCCTAGATTCTAAGGGGTTGCTTCGGGTAGGTGGTAGGCTACAAAATTCGGACTTACCCTATGATTCGCGACATCCGTTAGTGCTTCCTAAATCGGGTCACTTTGTAACTATTTTGATTCGGGATTTACATTTAAAAAATGCACATGTCGGTCCAAATACGTTGTTAGGTATTCTGCAACGCAAATATTGGGTATTATCGGCTCGACGAGCGGTTAATAAGGTCACCACTAACTGCATACCGTGTTACAAACTGAAGGGATCTACCACTCAACCGTTAATGGGTAATTTGCCTCGCGATCGGGTTGTAGCAGCCAGACCCTTTGAAGGTGTTGGCACAGATTTTGCAGGGCCGTTCCTTGTGAAATCACATAAATTGCGGAAACCGAAAATCACAAAGTCCCCTTTCTTCGGATCCTAACGACCCAGAGGTTCTTACCACGGGTCATTTTCTAATCGGTCAGCCTTTAAATGGCGTTCCTGAATTCCCCCTCCAAGAGGAGAAACTGCATCGGTTAACTCGGTTCCAGCTGTTACAGCAAATTTCACAAAGATTTTGGCATCGTTGGCATTTGGAGTATCTCCATACTCTACAGCAGAGAGTCAAGTGGAATGACCCTGCTGCCCCTCCCAAGGTGGGAGATTTGGTTCTATTAAAGGAGGAAAACACCCCTCCTCTACATTGGCGTCATGGACGTATCGTCCAGATGTACCCAGGCAAAGATGGTACGGTTCGGGTTGCTGACGTTAAGTTGGCTCAAGGCATGGTCTTACAACGAGCGATTGCCAAGCTTTCTCGGCTGCCTGTGGATTAGGCTTCGGTTTCTTCTATTCGGATTGTTTCGGGATTAAGCCATTGGAAATGGCTTGGGCGGGGGAATGTTCGGTTTTCAACCTTGATAGGAAAATACACCTCTCAGTGTATCCTTCAGAAATACTCTTCTGACCTGTCAAGGTGACAGTTCTAAAGCTCTCGAGATTCGGTCGGTACGCGCCGAGTGCTAGTGCGCATAATTAAATACCAAAGTACGGTTTTCGGGCTTTATATACCTTATAAACATACACACACACACCCATACACCAACTCAAAGTGGATCGAGCTGAAGAGCGCCGTGGATGCAAGCAGGGCCCTGCGAGAAGCGACGCAGTGAAAGCCAGGTACACTTTCTTCACAGTATTATATCTATGTATTTATCCCTGTCCAACTCTGCCTAGCGCAGATCCATACACACAAATACCTAACTTAAATACTAAAACATAAAAATAAAAATATCTAACTTAAACACTAAAACTTAAAACAATATAATACCTAAAACTAAACACTAAAACTAGTACTAAATAAAACATAATCAAAAACTAAAAATGAACTAACTACAAAAAATAATTTATAACGTAAAACTGTATCGGCGCAGTGCTCCGCCTCTTGATAATTTTTTGCTACCGTTGTTTTGACTTGGGGCAGCAACGTATGTGCGCCGCCCGGGACGACCATTCCACTAACAGGAGAGCTCGAAGAACCTCATCTCATCACCAGTGACGCTCGTGGACTTATATCCTCATTTTATTTTAATTATTATTTAATCCAAAAGAAAATAAGTACCTAGTAAAAGTATTTGCTTCCTTCGCGGCAGTGGAAACTATTTATAATAATTAGTGTGTCTACAAAAAATAAGTCAACGTACTTCTACCACCCCGATTGGGTAAGTGTTGAACAATATTTTATTCATCCGTAGGTTTAGAAAATAATTAGTGCTAGGTTTAAGGAATAATCAAGTGCGAGATCACGTATAGTTACGATTACCTACCCTCTTTTAGTAATTATAATCAGGAAGGTACATTATCGCGATGAATTACTTATTTTAATACGATATTATTGATTATTGATTTATTGGCTTGATGAAGTAATTTATTATTAATTCACTATTTGAAAATGTATTGAATTTAAATTGAATCTAGTTATTTTTTTTTTAGAATGAACATGTAGGGTATTTTAATCAATAATAAAATCTAATAGAATTGAATTGTAGTTATTATAAAATGAATAATGGATTTATATTATTTATTTGCCTTGATTTTGCATGACTGATTATTGTAATAAAGAATTTTAGCTTGAGTATACTTAAAACTCCTCCGTTCTGATTGTGAGCACCTACACCAACTAGCCCCCGGTTTTCTCTTAGTTCCAACAAGGTGCTCACCTACCACGGCAATCCCAAATTCTTTCTAATACGGGCCGTTCATTCACAGGGTGTTACGTTTAACCCACACCATCACATTCCCACTGTTGGGAGCCTTCGGCCGTTTCTCCCGGACGCAGCCGCCCCGCACTCGGCATTTGCCATCTTCGGCCCAAGTTCCATCTGCGCAGGCTCGGGACGACCCAGGGAAGTGCCGGACTACAGGGAGGGAATTCAGACGGGCATTTGTAGACCCTAAAAATAAATGTATTATGTTGACCACTGGTATAATTATTCATCTCCAGTAGTTAAGGTCACACTAGTTAGTCTATTATTTACGGAAATTATAGACCTCGAAAACGTCCGTACTTCGACTAAAAGTTCTAATTTCTTGCTTTATTCACAACGAAGTTACAGGGGGTTAAAACTGCCGTGCCGTGAGTTGAGTCGCTATTATTATTATTATTAATTACCTACATTATTATTAACTACATACCTACAATCTACTTACATACAAATTGCATGCAGTGTGTTTCCTAGATGAAACAAGTTTAAAAAAAGTCAAGAATTCCGTGACATTATTTTATTATTAATTGTCATTTAACTCTTACCTAAAATTACTTGGTACAAATGCAAACAATATTAATAAGTAACAGTCAAACTGTTAAATAAATATTCATAGATTACAAAAAAAGATTCTATTAGTAAAAAGCACTTATTATATCACAATTGTGTACTCCATCGTTATGATATTAACATCAAAATACTTAGTTAATAAACTTATGCCTATTCCACAGTACCTAGATGTAACAAATGAAAGAAGAGGTCCGTATTAAACAGTTTCAGCTGCATTTTTTCAAACTGCTTTCGATTTTATAATTTAAATTTTATTCCAGATATAAAGGCAAATCTTTAAGACACTTGAGTTTATGAGACCTGGTCGTGGTTTAGTAGCGGAAGTGACCCTTTCTCGAACGTTCTTCGTGGTAGACACGAGTAGGGGAGTAGGTTCCGTTGGAGCCCCCGTTCGTGTTCAAGCCTGAAACAAAAGAGTTGAAATTACTTATCTACTACTAAAAGATCGGAGTGGCACTCTGGTACATACTCACCTTTGCCATTCAGACGTCCATCCACTGTGGAAGCTTTTGGAAAAGAAAAGATAATTTATGTTTCGTTCGATAAGAATGTAAAACGTGAGTAGTTTTTTCTTAAAATCTATATGGTGTGTTCGGTTTTTCAACCTTGATAGGAAAATACACCTCTCAGTGTATCCTTCAGAAATACTCTTCTGACCTGTCAAGGTGACAGTTCAAAAGCTCTCGAGTTTCGGTCGGTACGCGCCGAGTGCTTGTGCGCATATAAAAGATTAAAAGGACGGTTTTCGGGCTTTATATACTATAAACATACATACACACACCCATACACCAACTCAAAGTGGATCGAGCTGAAGAGCGCCGTGGAAGCAAGCAGGGCCCTGCGAGAAGCGACGCATTGAAAGCCAGGTACACTTTCTTCACAGTATTATATCTATGTATTTATCCCTGTCCAACTCTGCCTAGCGCAGATCCATACATTTTTGGTAGCAGAGCGCGGTTGTTTCGGCTTTATTTCGGTTTATTTTGGTTATTTCGGTCGGATTGACCTTATTTTATCTTCGAACAAAGGATTTTATACCTACCTTCGAATTTCAATTCGGTTTATATTTTTAATAGTGGGTTGGTAACTTGGGTGTATTCGGGCTTGTGTTAATAAACGCTGTCATATATGACAGTTCGGATTTCTATGGTGTCACTTGAATTTGACGTTTGACGTTTGACAATTCTTATCAATCACTTGTCTTGTTATCTACTGGTAATTTGTGTTTGGATTGTTTTGATCGGTTTATTGGTGTTTAATTTACGGTTTAAATAAGTGTTTAAGTGAAATAGTGAAGTGAATAAGTGAATTTCGGTTTGCGAAATACGTGTAACATTCGGTGTTTACTGTTTGATAAGTAATATACGGATTTAATTACTTATTTTCGGTGAGTGAATTGATAAACATTGCGATGTCGTTTAAATATAGTTTCTCGGTATTTAAAGTTAAATTACAATGGTTGATCGATAGTGCGGACCTTATTACGCGATCGGAGCATGCGGGTCGATTGAAAATGCGCCTATTAACGGTAAATACGGAATTTTTAAAATTTGAAGAGGCGTTTCAACGGATTATCGAACTTTCGGATTCGGACGTACCTGCTCAGGCGGAAATTCTTGCTGCATGTCGCCTTGAGTATACGCGCGGTTTAGAGGCTTTCGATAGGCTAATGGAGGCGAATTTCGAATATAAACAAACTATCGATAGGTTGGATAGTAAGTCGGATTCAAGTCGGTCGAAGTCAGATGGACTATTATCTCGGTTGCCAACATTACAATTACCGTCCTTTGCTGGGGCAATGGACCAATGGGTGGGATTCAATAATTTGTATGATAGTTTGGTGGATTCACGTTCGGACTTATCGGGAGCTCAAAAGTTGGCCTATCTCATGTCGTGCCTCTCCGGTGAGGCTCGGGGTTTGATCCAACATTTGCGGATATCGGATGAGGGTTACCAAATTGCAAGGGAACTTTTAATGAAAAGGTACCAAAATACCCGTCGGCTGGCAGACGTGCATGTGGACCAAATCCTTAACCTGCCGTCTGTGTCTCCCAAACTTATCGGTCTGCGGGCACAGTTTCTCAATCCAATCATTATGGCAGTCAACTCATTGGAGCGTCTCGGTTTTCCTGTCATTGAGTGGTCCTTTCTACTTGTCCATATCTGTCTGGCAAAATTGCCTACTAATCTCAAGACACGGTTTGAGCAAAAGTGTGGGAATGAAGCGGAGACCATTCCAACATTTTCGGATTTACAGGAATTTCTCGAGGTAGAATGTCGGTTATTGGAATGTGCCAGGGCTGACCCTGTGCATCCCGTTCAGGAGCCTGTTGCGAGTCCATCTAGGCCACGTCGTAGGGCACCGCAGTTCACAGGAGTGACACTTATCCAGCCTTGTGGCTTTTGTGGAGATCGGGACCATCGGGATCTTCCACACTGTTCGGAGTTCAAAGCGATGTCCCCATATGCTCGGAAGGATTATGTGCAGAAAAATCGGTTTTGTTTCTTTTGCCTCGGACCACATGGATATAAATATTGTAATCGGGTTCCTAACTGTGCATCGTGTGGGAGTAGGAAACATCATCCCTTATTGTGTTTCAATCGGTCGGGCTCTCATCAGGGCCACCCTAACCAGCGACGTTCGGCTGAGCGGTCACCGGCCCGTACGGGCGGGGGTCATATTGGTTCGGATCCACCACGGTCACACCGTGGCTCTCCTTCTCGGTCACACCGTGGCTCGCCTTCTCGGTCTGGACGAAGAGTGAATCCGTCTCGCACTCAACCTCGGTCTCCTCTTCAGACTCAACAGCGGAGAGAGTATGACCAAGGTGAGGGTCAGGTTCGTGATGGTCATGACCAACGTCGTCATGGCGAAAGAGATACTGCCCGTCATCACGACCAGCAGTATACTAGACCATAGGATACGGTTTCTCTCGGTCATACTGCCCCGGGGCTACTTCCAGTAACAGTGCTACTGCCCACGGCTTTAGTAAAAGTTTATTTTAATTCGGATTTGGATAAGGGCATTGAAGTTCGGGCGTTACTGGACGTAGGCTCGCAGGGGTCTTTAATAACTTCGGATTTAGCTCGCAGGCTAGGATTACGGCTAGAGCCATCGAACAACCATATTCGGGGTATTGGTAATACAAAGGCTATTGGTATTTGTGGGAAGGGTTCGTTGACCTTCTCTCCGGTTACTAAGCGGTTTCCTATGGTTACCACTCCGGTGGTTAGTATGAAAAATATAATCGGTCACATGCCTGCACTTACTTTAAATAATTCGGTTCTTCGGCTTACAGAGGGCTTAACTCTGGCAGATCCAAATTTCGGTTCACCGGCACCCATCGATTTATTACTAGGTTCGGATGTTTTCGGCGCACTAGTAGGAGGAGATAAAATAGTATTACAGCCTGACGGGCTGACGACTTATAATTCGGTTTTCGGTTATGTGTTGTTAGGCCCGGTGCTAGTGCAGCCGGCTGCTTCAACTCTAATAGATGATTCGGAGTTTTTTGGTGCGTCAATTTCGGATACCTTAGAGAAGTTTTGGAAGGTGGAAGAGCCACCCCAAGCGTGCCAGTCTAATCCATTAGACCAGGAGTGTGAGCTTCATTATAAAAATAATACAGTACGGTTGAATGACGGACGGTTTATGACTAAATTGCCATTTATATCATCGCGACCGGTTTTAGGGGATTCCCGCGCCATTGCGGAGAAACGGTTTCTGGCTTTAGAACGTAGACTTAAGGCGAAGCCTGCCTTACGCGAAAAGTACGTTAACTTTATGCGGGAGTATTCAAACCTCGGTCATATGTCACTTTCAAAGTTTGACTTTCAATCGGGTCAGGAGTTTTACGTCATTCCTCATCATGCTGTATGTAAAGATGAACAGTCGAAACTGCGGGTCGTATTTGACGGGAGCTGCGCCACGTCGTCGGGTGCATCCCTAAATAATTGTCTACATGCGGGTCCTAAACTTCACAGGGACATCACGGAGATTTTGATGCACTTTCGGAAGCATCAGATTGTTTTCGTGACGGACATTAAAATGATGTTCCGTCAAACTTGGATTGATCCTTCGGACAGGCGGTTTCAATTGGTTCTATGGCGTGAGTCGCCTCATGAGCCGCTGCTCGTTTACGAATTGAACACAAATACTTATGGTTTAAAATCTAGCCCCTTCGTGGCTATTCGGACTTTACTAGAACTCGCAAATAGAGAACGCGAACGGTTTCCTAAGGCTGCGGCCACACTAGAGCAACATATCTATGTCGATGACATTTTGACAGGAGCGGATACGGAAGAGGAGGCTCTCTTACTCCAACGGGAATTAATCCAAATAATGGATTCGGCAGGATACGAGTTGCGTAAATGGATATCCAATTGTCCTGCACTTCTGAAGGACTTACCAGAAGATCATTTGCAAGTTCCTCATTTGTTTGATAATCCTGAAGTGGATAGTTCGGTTTCGGTCTTAGGTGTTCAATATAATCCGATTTCGGATAATTTCTCATATCGGACGACTTTAACTTCGGATAATTTGATTACGAAAAGACAAATCTTGTCTACCGTTGCTCGGATGTATGATCCTACAGGTTGGATTTGCCCGGTTACCTTCTGGGCAAAGTGTTTACTCCAGCGTTTGTGGCTTGAAAAGTTAACGTGGGACGAGGAAATCGGTGGGAGTCTAGCGAGAGACTGGATTCGGTTCAAAATGGATTTATGTAATCTCAATCGGATCGCTGTTCCGCGATGTATGTTTCCCAAGTCAACGTGCCAAGTTTCGGTTCACGGATTTTGTGACGCATCGGAATTAGGATACGCAGCAGTAGTCTACTTACGTACCATCACTGAGGACGGTTCTTCTTCGGTTCACCTGATAATGGCAAAGAGTAAGGTCGCTCCCATCAGATCTCGGCTCACCATTCCAAAGTTGGAATTGTGTGGAGCCGTGCTCTTAGCTAAGCTCCTGCATCATGTTTGTCTTTGTTTGCAAAGAACCATGAATGTCTCGGAGGTTTACGGATGGACGGACAGCTCCATTGTCCTGTCGTGGCTTAAAACGCCACCTCATACTCTACAGGTATTTGAAGCGAATCGCGTGTCACAGTTACAGAATTCTGCGGTACACATTTCGTGGCGGCACGTTCCAGGCCAGATAAATCCGGCTGACTGTGCATCCCGAGGTTGTCAGTCATCAGACTTGGTTTCCCATCCTTTATGGTGGGGTCCGAAATGGCTCCAGGGGCCTGAATCCCATTGGCCTGTTTCGGTAGTACAGGCGCCAGCTGTGCTACCTGGTTTGCGTTGCTTAGTAGCAACCAGCGGTAAAGATCAAACGGTTTCGGATTTTGATGTTTTAAATCGGTATAGTTCTCTCGACAAATTAATCGGTGTCGTCGGTTGGTTACGGAGATTTTCTCTTAACTGTCGGAATAAAGATAACAAAATCAAATCGGAATATTTGTCACCTGAAGAGAGGGAAGAATCTTTGTTGGTTTGTGTAGCTTTAATTCAAAACCAGAACTTCGGCGAGGAAATTGATACTCTGCGGAATAATCGAAGGCTTAAGGGCCACTGGAAACGTCTAACCCCCTTCCTAGACTCTAAGGGGTTGCTTCGGGTAGGTGGTAGACTACAAAATTCGGACTTACCCTATGATTCGCGACATCCGTTAGTGCTTCCTAAATCGGGTCACTTTGTAACTATTTTGATTCGGGATTTACATTTAAAAAATGCACATGTCGGTCCAAATACGTTGTTAGGTATTCTGCAACGCAAATATTGGGTATTATCGGCTCGACGAGCGGTTAATAAGGTCACCACTAACTGCATACCGTGTTACAAACTGAAGGGATCTACCACTCAACCGTTAATGGGTAATTTGCCTCGCGATCGGGTTGTAGCAGCCAGACCTTTTGAAGGTGTTGGCACAGATTTTGCAGGGCCGTTCCTTGTGAAATCACATAAATTGCGGAAACCGAAAATCACAAAGGTCTATCTATGCGTTTTGGTTTGTTTGGCCACTAAGAGTGTCCATCTGGAAGTAGTCTCGGAACTTTCCACAGAAGCTTTTATAGCAGCTCTTTCTCGGTTTGTGTCTAGGCGTGGGCTGCCTACTATCATTCGGTCGGATTGCGGTACCAACTTCAAGGGTGCTAACAATTATTTACGAGAAGTTCAAAGTTTTTTGACTGAGAATCAAAGAACAATCGGTCATGAGTTAGCTTGTCGTGGAATTTCGTGGATATTTGACCCCCCAGCATGCCCTTCATGGGGAGGTTTGTTTGAGTCAGCTGTGAAGTCAGCCAAGACTCATCTCAAACGGGTAATCGGAGAGACCATTCTCACTTTCGAGGAGTTAAGTACCGTATTTTGCAAAATAGAGGCCGTTTTAAACTCGCGACCTCTGTGTCCCCTTTCTTCGGATCCTAACGACCCAGAGGTTCTAACTCCGGGTCATTTTCTAATCGGTCAGCCTTTAAATGGCGTTCCTGAATTCCCCCTCCAAGAGGAGAAACTGCATCGGTTAACTCGGTTCCAGCTGTTACAGCAAATTTCACAAAGATTTTGGCATCGTTGGCATTTGGAGTATCTCCATACTCTACAGCAGAGAGTCAAGTGGACTGACCCTGCTGCCCCTCCCAAGGTGGGAGATTTGGTTCTATTAAAGGAGGAAAACGCCCCTCCTCTACATTGGCGTCGTGGACGTATCGTCCAGTTGTACCCAGGCAAAGATGGTACGGTTCGGGTTGCTGACGTTAAGTTGGCTCAAGGCACGGTCTTACAACGAGCGATTGCCAAGCTTTCTCGGCTGCCTGTGGATTAGGCTTCGGTTTCTTCTATTCGGATTGTTTCGGGATTAAGCCATTGGAAATGGCTTGGGCGGGGGAATGTTCGGTTTTTCAACCTTGATAGGAAAATACACCTCTCAGTGTATCCTTCAGAAATACTCTTCTGACCTGTCAAGGTGACAGTTCAAAAGCTCTCGAGTTTCGGTCGGTACGCGCCGAGTGCTTGTGCGCATATAAAAGATTAAAAGGACGGTTTTCGGGCTTTATATACTATAAACATACATACACACACCCATACACCAACTCAAAGTGGATCGAGCTGAAGAGCGCCGTGGAAGCAAGCAGGGCCCTGCGAGAAGCGACGCATTGAAAGCCAGGTACACTTTCTTCACAGTATTATATCTATGTATTTATCCCTGTCCAACTCTGCCTAGCGCAGATCCATACATGGTGAGAAACTCTTGCTCGCAATTCTACAGATTACATTGACTGTCTTGTGTGTGAGAGAGAAATGCCTGAAATCTTTTGTTTCTACTTCAAAGAGTACAATTCTGGGAACCCAACTGATAAATTTTCGTTGAAAAGTATGGCAACAATTTTGAATATATTTTTTTCCCCCAGTTTCATCTGTATTCTGCTACATCCGTGACAATAGCTAAGTCATCTCTTCGGCGTTTCACTGCTGGGTGCAGGCCGGAATGAGAGGACTTGGGCTGTAATTCATGCTTGGCAGTACAGATTGGGCACAGGTTCGAACCTACGACCCTCTGCCAGCCCCGGATCTAAGATTTTTTCAAACCGGGGCAGAAAGTTGATAGTGGCACCTCTCTCTCCAGCGTTTGAGTCTTACAATTTGACGGTGAGCCAACCAGGCTTCCGAATGCCAGTTGATTTGTAGAGCAAGTTTTAAGTAGGTACCTATAATTATGTTTTTGGCGCCCCCTGAAACTGCCGCCCGGGGTGGTTACTCCGGTTCACTCCCCTAGATCCGGGGCTGCCATTGACAGGCCATACAATCCCTTCCCTCCGCTTCCAATAGCCAAGTAGTGTTGTACCTTGCAGCAAGTGACTGGGCGGCGGCGCGGCGGGCGAGGCACATCTCGGCGCCAGTAGTAGATGGTACAGCGCGAGATAGATGGCAGCAGCCAGTAGTGCCACCACGCCGAGGGCCCGGTACACGTCGCGCGCTGACTCCAGAGGCTGGCTCATGGTTACTATGCCGCTCACTATCGCGCCGATACAACGACCTGCGAGATGGTGATCGTTAGTAGGTAACTGATATGTTTGGCTTGCTTATCAGATGGTACAATGGGAACTGAAAGCTTTTTCTCACAAATCATTTGGGCATTGTCAGAAAAAAGTGTTCCCTGTACTTTTTTTAAAAACCTAACAAATTTTGGGTTATTTTTACTCAGAATCACAAGCTCTATCGATTTAAGCGATAAAAAAACCGGCCAAGAGCGTGTCGGACACGCCCAAGATAGGGTTCCGTAGCCACTACGAAAAACCGGCAGCGTGTCCGACACGCCCAAGTTAGGGTTCCGTAGCCATTACGAAAAAAAATCAAGTAATATTTTTCTAAGGATTTCGTATGTGTACGGAATCTTCCAAGTTTAGGTATCGTCAATACTTTGAAAAAAGCTCGTATTTCACAATCGATAATCTGGCTAAGTGAACTTTATTACGCGCGTATCAAGGTTCAGTTTTGTTTACATGCTGATTTGAGATACGAGCTTTTTCAAAGTAGTGACGGTATGTTTAATACCTTAGACTACTATTTACTATACTAATCTTCGATCAACTAATAATACATACTAAATACTAGCTACAAATAATTCCCAAGCAATCTTAGCCGCTATAATTTTCCTTGTAAATTTAATATATTTACTACCATTCTGAATTTTTTCAAATTTTTCCTCCCAACAGTTTAGATTTTAAAGGCGGGGGGACGGTCGATTTTAATGAAAATTTTCTTTTTAAAGTTGAATATTTAGCAAACAGTAAAATCATGTTAGCAACCCCCCAATGGTTTTAAAAGACCTATCCAACGATATCCTACACTATAGGATTAGTCGAGAAAAAAGAAATCACCCCCACTTTACGACTATGGGAGGTACCCTAAAAAAATTATTTTTTTATTTTTTATTTTACCACTTTGTTGGCATGACTGATATGTATATTCATGCCAAATTACAGCTTTTTAGTACTAACAGTCTCTGAGCTTAGCCGCGGACGGACAGACAGACAGACAGACATGGCGAAATTATAAGGGTTCCTAGTTGACCATGGAACCCTAAAAATCAAGTAATATTTTTCTAAGGATTTCGTATGTGTACGGAATCTTCCAAGTTAGGTATCATCAATACTTTGAAAAAAGCTCGTGTCTCAAAATCGTTAATCTGGCAAAGTGAACTTTATTACGCGAGTATCAAGGTTCAGTTTTGTTTACATGCTGATTTGAGATACGAGTTTTTCAAAGTAGTGACGGTATGTTTAATACCTTAGGCTACTATTTACTCTTAAACTACAAATAATTCCCAAGCAATCTTAGCCGCTATAATTTTCCTTGTAAATTTAATATATTTACTACCATTTTGATTTTTTTTAATTTTTCCACCCAACAGTTTAGATTTTAGAGGGGGGGAGACGGTCGATTTTAATGAAAATTTTCACTTTTAAATTGAATATTTCGCAAACAAATCACTGAATACAAAAATCATGTAAGCAACCCCCCCAATGGTTTTAAAAGACCAATCCAACGATACCCCACACTATAGGGTTAGTCGAGAAAAAAAAATCACCCCCACTTTACGTCTATGGGAGGCACCCTAAAAAAATTTTTTTTAGTTTTTTTATTTAACCACTTTGTCGGCTTGACTAAGATATATATTCATGTCAAATTACAGTTTTCTAGTACAAACAGTCTCTGAGCTTAGCCGCGGACAGACAGACAGACGGACAGACATGGCGAAACTATAAGGGTTCCTAGTTGACTACGGAACCCTAAAAAAGTGTCCCTCTTTTAATTGTCAGTTTTGTGACGCAGTTAACCATTACATACATGTGGTATGGACCGTCACAAAACTGACTAATAAATTTTGTATGGAAAATTAAGGATAATTAAGGCAAAACGGGTATATTTTTTTGTGAAAACCCCCATTTAGGTACCGTAGAACCCAGTGACTTCGCCTGGGTTTTGGCACTTTTCTGAAAATTTCTCACAGATTTACAAGTATTTTGGCTTGATAAGATAAAAAAACTAATTAATATGTCTAAGACTATCGTTTAAGGTAACTTAAACTCTAAATTTCACTATAGAAAGGCTACAATCTTCCCACTAACGTCGATAAGCCAAAGGTTACTAGAAACACAGGGAAGCTTAAAGTTCCATCTTACAGACTGGCTAAAACTAAAAAGTCGTTTCTGGAAAGATGCATACGTTTTTATAATAAAATTCCGAAAACAATAACCGAACAAACTGATACAAAATTCAAATCCATTGTGAAGAAGACATTAATATCTAAGGCGTACTATAAAATTAATGACTATATCATGGACAGGGATGTTTGGAAATAATTCCGATCCGCATTGGCGATCCCTAGTCTCAAATAGCGTATCTACTGTGTTAAAAAAATTAATTGTATTAAATACTATAGATGTATGTCATTTAATAACAATGTAGATCTGATTGAAAAAAAGATACCTTGTTGAGTTTCTTGCCGGTTTCTTCTCAACAGGGTTTTTTCCGAACCGGTGGTAGATTTTTCGACGTTCATAGGAGCATCAATTGATGCCTAAATTGAATAAAGAATTTTGACTTTGACTTTGACAATTGAACTCCAAAGGTAGTAGGCGAAGTATAGGCAAAAAGCCCTGTCTTCGCCTACATACTGCCGGAGCGTCAATTATACACAAAATTTAAAGTTGCCAGCAATATCTTAGTAATTTTTAAGGTGTTTTTCGATTATGAACCTTAACTATTCCACAATAGTCATAGTTTAAAAAAAAACGATGTTAGGCGAAAACAGGTTACGATCTGAAGTTAGTTTCATATATTCACTGTATTTTCGATAGGGTTGTCAAAAATCACGTCACTTACTCGACAGCAAAAAAAAAGAAAGGGTGGTTAAGGACTAATAAAAAATACTTGTTTTAAAATGATGAAATCATATTATGAAAATTAAAATAAAACAAGTCCGCAGTATCTATTTTTATCTTATACTAATAGTCTGGTCAACATGTACTTTTTTGCTTGAAATTTTTGTATATGCACCGAAAATTACGTTTAAGGTGTCATTCGATTCAGAATATTATGTAGAAAGTTTAAGGAAAGGTCCCAAAAGGGACCGATAAAAATTAAAAAAGTTATAAACTATATAATAAAAAAAAAAAAATAGGGCTTTGTTTATTTTCAAATATCTCGGAAACCATCAAAGATATTTGAAATTTAAAAAAATATCTGAAAAGAACAGGAAATTTCCTAAAAAAAGTCCTAACTTCCGGAACTGTATCTCTAATATTTATAATTTTTAAAGAACACTGAAAATAGCGACTAAAGCGGGTAGTCTGGCTTCTCCGCGCGATTCATCACTCGAACACGGTAACAAAAAAATCATTTTAACATAATTAAGACGTAAAAAAATTCAAGTACTATTGGGATACGTTAACAATAATCCGCCGGCAAAAAATTTTTATCCTCATTTTTCCATTAGTTATGCATTTGTTAATTAACAACTTTTTTTGAATTGAATGTTAACATAAAAAACCCGATTATTATTGAACTAAAACCCTAGAATTTTTTTCACTTCGCGGAGTTATTCATAAGAGGTATAAAAATGGATCCCCGTTGGAAAAACTCAAAAATGTTAATTTTCTCCTTTTTTATTAACAATTGAAACGATAAAAAAAATCAAAAACTGTATAAAGGTAATAAATTTTTTTTTTTTTTAAATATATCTAATGATTTGATTTCTAACGGTTAAAAGTTACATATTTTTTTTTAAATATTTTACCATTATTGGGTTAAATAATTGTTATAAACAAATACATTGGTTATAAGATAAAATTTTTTTGCTCAATCTATTTGTTGATTTATATTATGATTTTTGAGAAAAAAAATTTCCTTAAAATTTTTTTTTATTGCTAAAAAACGCATTTATTAACTAACAATCGTTTTTTACCACTAAATATGAAAATTAAGGAACCGTTTTTTCTCTAAAAATCATAAATTGTATTGTTCTTAAAGATTTGGGGAAAAAATATTTTTTTTTGTAATTTTTTTATTTGTTTATTTAATAAACAATTTGTTATAAATGCTGCCTGCGTGATGGGCACCCTACCTAAGGGTCCAAATTTAGATAATAATTTTTAGTTTTTAATTTCTGTTTAGCTATTTTAAGTTAGTTTTAGTTATGTTAATTTTATACTTAGTCCCTGTTTTTATACCTTATTTTATAGTTAAATAAAATTATGAACATTTAAAAAAAAAAAAAAATGATTTTTTAATTTTATTTCTTTTTATATTAAAATTTATTCTTAAAACAGTTATGTATTATTTTTTATGAAAATATAATTAAAAATATGAAAAGTTATATAAAAATTAGAAAAAAAAAATTTCATAAAATAATAACTAGTAACTCTTTTTAGAATAAAATTCAAAATGAAAAAAAAAATAAAAAAATAAATTTGTTTATAACAAATTGTTTATTAAATAAACAAATAAAAAAATACAAAAAAAAAATTTGTTCCCCGAATCTTTAAGAAAAATACAATTTATGATTTTTAGAGAAAAAATGGTTCCTTAATATTCATATTTAGTGGTAAAAAACGATTGTTAGTTAATAAATGCGTTTTTTAGCAATAAAAATTTTTTATAAGGAAATTTTTTTCTCAAAAATCATAAATAAATCAACAAATAGATTAAGCAAAAAATTTTTTTTTATTATCTTATAAACAATGTATTTGTTTATAACAATTATTTAAACAATGATGGTAAAAAAGTTAAAAAAAAAATTATGTAACTTTTAACCGTTAGAAATCAAATCATTAGAGATATTTAAAAAAAATAATTATTTTTTACCTTTATACAGTTTTTATTTTTTTTTATCTTTTCAATTGTTTAAAAAAGTAAAACATTAACATTTTTGAATTTTTCCAACGGGGATTTATTTTTACACCTCTTAAAAATAACTCCGCGAAGTGAAAAAAAAATCTAAGGTTGTAGTTCAATAATAATTGGGTTTTTTTATTACATTGAATTCGAATAAAGTTGTTAATTAACAAATGCATAACTAATGGAAAAAAGGAGATAAAAATTTTTTGCCGGTGGATTATTGTTAACTTACGTATCCTAATAATACTTGAATTTTTTTACGTCTTAACATTCATATTTAATATGTTAAAATGTTTTTTTTTGTTACCGTGTCCGAGTGATGAAACGCGCGCGGAAGCCAGACTACCCGCTTTAGTCGCTATTTTCAGGGCTCTGTAAAAATTATAAATATTAGAGATACAGTTCCGGGAGTTAGAACTTTTTTTTAAGAAAATTTCTGTTGTTTTCAGATTTTTTTAAAATTTTAAATATCTTTGTTGGTTTCCGAGATATTTGAAAATAAACAAAGCCCTATTTTTTTTTATTTTATTGTTTATAACTTTTTTTAATTTTTATGGGCCCCTTTTGGGACCTGTCCTTAAACTTTCTACATAATATTCCGAATCGAATGACACCTTGATCGTAATTTTCGGTGCATATACAAAAATTTCATGCAAAAAGGTACATGTTGACCAGACTATAAATCACAATCAAATAGAGCAGTCACAATTAAAATTGAGTAGCAAATCTGTCACAGCAGCCTATCATAATAGTAAAGATAAACATGGAGTAAAAACATAAACAACAACTGTATTAGGTATCTGACTTAAAAATAGTCCTATCTTATGATAGGACGATTAGGAACAATTATAAGTCAAATACGTTTTACAATTATAAGTCAAATTATCACACTACTTGGATTGACAACCCTAGGAGCAGGCGAAGTTTAGCAACAAGATGGCCGGAACATCACCTCTGTTACATTTTAATCGATTGCGACGTTTACACATAACTTAGGTACAAAATTGTAACACCATAGGAAAGAGAATTAGTTGTAGATCATAATACAAGAAAAAGCTTAGCTTTATCTCTCCTTTAGCAGTTTTTATAACGAAGTTCCGCAAAGGTAAAAAAAAAACACGTGCTGTCTCTGCAACGAAAAAATAGTGCTGATCTTAAACGGCGTTAAGTTAGCCACAATTGATGCGAGAATATTGCCATGCATAAAAAACGCTTTCTATTTGGTAGTTTCCTGTGGAACCTGCTCTAAAATCTAGGTGGGAATTTCAACTTTTATAAAAATAGGCGATGATAGGTATCCCAGGCGAAGAGACGGGGTTTTACGGTACAGTCGACGAAACTGAATCACTTACCAGGGTGAATCCTTTTGTTAACAAAAGTCATGTTGACATTCTATAAGTACTTACATCTGCCAAAGAAATTATCGTGAAATTGGTTGTGAAAGGGTTCCACCCTACCCGGTACTCGATTCAGTTTCCTTGACTATACCTATTGAATTACGCTTCGCATCCATATTCTTAAACTAAAATAAATTGATATCTCTGCCAACGAAATTGCCAACTTTGCCACCGTGCTCTGTGACCAATGACCATGCTACGGCTGTCGTGAATTAGCAAGGCAAATTGGTTAAGGCACTCGCTGTCGGGAAAGCATATGCGTTTTCGTGACTTTCGCCTTGGGTGAAAAATTTCAAATTCTAGTTAATGCCACTATGCACTATGATCTCCTTTCATTTTTAACGTTATTTTGCTAATAAAGGTGCTAATTTTAGACGCCTCATTCATATAAACTTCTTTTTTTTCTTACCAATGCAGAAATGCGCGATCACCGGCAGCGCCTGTCCCGTAGCTGTGTACTTCCTGGGCACGAGATGGCGGAAATACAACATGGCCGTGACCCACACGAGGCTGATCGTGAACACTTCTAAGATCTCGCAAATCACTATCCAGTTGTAATTCGTGCTGTAGGCAAGACCTGTTGACAAAGGTAAGTAAATCACTTGCATTTCATGTTCGAGACAGAGCGGTTACTTGAATTAACTTATTTTCATCATTTTTGTTGTTTTTTCTATGTGCATTACATTTTTCATATAAGTATCGATAAGTCGAGTTTAGACCTGCAAGAAAAATCATGCAAGTTGTATTACATTGCGAGGCCTTAAGACGCTGTCAACACCAACGTCGGCGCACACTGTCTATTTGTATCGGAGTAAACGAGATGCCGCTATTACTGGGCAGCCGGGTATATTGAAATTTATCGGGCAAAAATTGAATTAAAAAAAAACTCTGGATTATTTGTGAAATATGACTCGTTAGCGGTTTAGGTATGAATATGTTCACTTCATGTTTTTAATTGCGGACCCATACGCCAAAAAAATAAAGACATATAACCGTTTAATGATGATTTTAAGACCTATCTTTGCAATTATTTTCTATCGAGCCGATTTCGTCCAATTATGTATCGAGTCCGTCCACGGTCTTTGAAATATGATGAATTATTAACATATAATTTTTTGATGTGCTAGAACAAACGGTTTTTCTTAAAAAACTGTTTAAATGACATCAATTTCAACAAAATTAGGTGTTGTCAGCCTCTTAAAGTGAACAAGTTTGAAGTGGTCAATTGGGCGCCGCAATGTAATGCAACTTGCACGATTTTTCTTGCAAGTCTCAACTGGGCTATATACAAGTGAAAACTTTGCTGGCTTATGATTATGATCTACGGTAATGCTTGTATTACCTTTATGTATGATTGTTGCTGTTTGTATTCCTCAATAAAGAAAAAAAAGTTACCATGCAATGCAATAAGCGTAAAAAGTAACAGATCACTTCTTTACTCTGTCACATTAACACATTTATCAATATCGTATGCCGGTATACGTACCTACCTAAACTGTAAAGCGACAAGTTATAAAAGTGTGCGGCTACTTTTGTTGCTGACTCTACGTATTAATTGAAAGTTGTAAACGAATGCAAGTTCGTACCAGTGTATCGCAGGCAGTAGAAGGTGAACGCGGTAATGAAAACGTTCGAGTGCCCGACGTAGTCCACGACTGCCTCAGCCCACCACAGCGCCGGGATTGCGGGCAGCGCCCCGATCGTCATCGTCAGCCCCAGTTGAGTCCAAGTGCCGTTCAAGTCCATCACCGTCCTGGAATTAAATATTTATTTTTATGAAGCAGGATAAAAACCACGTAGTAATCCACAGAACAGAAAAAACTATAGAAGTGTTATACAGTCATGTCGAGTGTGGCACAATTATGCGGAGTTCCGCATAACTTGCGCGCAACCGGCTCAGTTGCGCGCAGAGGCTTGTGTCAGACGCTTGTGAAAATAAAACGACAATTATAATGAAAAGTTGAGGAAATATGCCTTATTGTTTAGTTTTAGAGTGCAATAATGATAGCCGCACCAAAAACGTCTCCCGTGGTGGCATTTGTATCATCGCTAAGTAGTATTTCATTTTAATTTAGATAATTTACATTTTTTCGTATTCCGTGAGACATTTTTTAGAAATGCGTTATATGTATAAAAATCAACTTTATACTAATACGATAACGTCGATTTTTGTCGTGTCACAGAACGCTGTGAGACCAGAACATTCGCTACTCGCAAAGAGCGGAGGTGTTGTCGATAAAATTATCGATATTTGTTTCTGATTGTGAGCGTTAAGGCCACAACAAACCGGAAGCGCGGGGCGCCGACGAAGCGTGCCTTTAAGTAGAGTTGAATTTTCATTCCATTTTCTAGTTGTCGGGCATAAAAATTAAAACGAATATATCTATACCTATAAAACAGTACCCTGACTGACTGACTGACTGACAGACAAAGCACAGCCTAAACTACTGATGTTAGAGACTTGAAATTTGGCATACGTGTACCTTGAGTATTGTAAAGGTGCACTAAGGAAGGATTTTTCGGAATTCCCATGAGATAGGTAAATAATCTACACTTGCTTTGTTCCTTTGTTGGTAGCGGAATCTCTGAAACTATTAAGCCGATTTTAAAAATTCTTTCATCACCAAAGCAATACTATCTTTGTTAGGTTACTTTTTATCCGGGAAAATACAAAATTCCCACGGGATAGAAAAAAATGTAAAATGTACGTTTGTTTATGACAAGCTGTCAATGTCACATCTGGTTTTTTTTTCAATATGCGACGGACTAAGGTTCGTGCCCGTATTAAGCTGTCCCAGATTTAATACATTGTTTTTATTTTTTATAATTATATGACGCAACCTAAAAATCTGTAATTTTTTCCTGTTAATAAGGAACGTTATTCCAACCGGTATAAAAATATTCAAGCACATTTAAAATTTTCATCGATTGCCAATTGACAGTGATGCGAAAAGTCATAAGGTTACACTAGAAAAGTTAATATTGACGTTTAAGTCTTTAATTTTCCAAGAACTTTCTCCTGACAATAACGAACACAACAAAAAAATAACTAGCGAAATCAGTGCAACCGTTCATGGGTGATGCCGTGATCAAGGGAAATAGGGATTCATATTTATTTAAAGACATTATTGCCCTATGAATTACATCGATATTCTAATAAATGCATTCCGCCCATCTCTAATACTTACGATTTATGACGAATAATATTTTTCACTCGTGTTGAACCCAAACCCTATCTAATAGAGTTCATTATTCAATGGAATATTTTAACGACCTCTGACGGCGAGTAGCGGAATTTTTTTTTGACACCTGTCATTTTAATTCAGCTACTCGATGAAAGACGGCAGCACTTTGTATACAATTTTACTTACGTCCCCGTGTAATGTACTCTCAACGATATACCGTGGTAGTAAAGTTTAAATTGTGTTACCGGATTCAGAAGTTATGACTTTTTTGAATAGACGCTACGACCAATGATTGCTAAGATTTCAATGTATTGCAAGAATGTGTATGTGTGCGTTTTGCCACACCTGGTTTCGATACAAAACGGGACTCATGGCACTTCCACTAGTTTTTTCTGTTCTATTTAGTAATCCATAACTATACCGTGAGCGTTGTGTCTTTTTAGGGTTCCGTAGTCAACTAGGAACCCTTATAGTTTCGCCATGTCTGTCGGTCTGTCTGTCTGTCTGTCTGTCTGTCTGTCTGTCTGTAAGGCGGCTATGCTCAGAGACTGTTAGTACTAGAAAGCTGTAATTTGGCATGAATATATACATATATCAGTCACGCCGACAAAGTGATTATATAAACAAAACTAAAAAAAAAATTTTAAAAGGTACCTCCCATAGACGTGAAGTGGGAATGATTTTTTTTTCTCGACTAACCCTATAGTGTGAGGTATCATTGGATAGGTATTTGAAAATAAACAGAGGTTTGCTAAAACCATTTTTTGATAAAGTGAATATTTTCGGAGATATTCACTCCGAAAGTTCAAAATAATGTGTCCCCCCCCCTCTAACTTTTGAACAGCAAGTCTAAAAAATATGAAAAAAAATCACGTAAGGTAAACTTAATAAAAACTTTCTAGGAAAATTATTTTCAACTTAATCAGTTGAGCAGTTTTTATGTTTTTGTAAAAAAATATTTCTAAATTAAGATTGTAATTTAGCCGCCATTGCAAGCATTTTTTTTTCTTTAAGTACATATAAGATCACGCTAACAGTATCTTCCTTCAAATAAAAAAAAGGAAAATTGAAATCGGTTCATATAATAAAGAATTACATCTGAAAAACCATCAACATGCATACTAGTTCTAGTAGACTAGTTACCCGATTCGCCGATAGATGGCGCTGTACCGCCGACGTTGAAATTCTGCGCGCGGTGGGAGTTGGGACCAAAACAACCACATTAATAAAGTATGCAAAGATTTTTTCGTACCTGCTACTATAAATAACTATCTTGGGCGTGTCCGACACGCTCTTGGCCGGTTTTTATAGAGATGTGCTGTGCAGCTACGCTGCAAGAATTTGAAAGCTACCCTACGAAACTCTGTGATCGTTTCCACCAACGCTAAGCAATGTGGACCAATGAATATGTTTGGTGGGTATCAAACGCATACATAGCAAAGTAGCACATCTCTGGTGGAAAAGCACCCTAATACAGATAGTTGTAATTAACCAGAGGCCTTATTTTTTTTCTTTGGTTTTCATCCTTGCTAGTTTAGCAAAACGTATTTTGCCAATATCAACGTAAAGACATGACACACATGAGAAGAGGCCTTATTGTCTAACGCACTCTAAATCACAATCGTTTCGATCACTTCATTCAGTCACACGGTACAGGAAGAAGATAAAAAGAGATAGAGAATGCGACCGCGTGATACAATACCTGCGGCCTCTGGCTGTTCTATAGACAGGGACTGACGTGAGCATTTGCTCATGTGAATATTCGCATCGAGCGTTTCTTCTACTCCCTTTGTTCTGGAGCAGCTGCTGTTCACATCGAGCAAATGCTCACGTCCGTCCCCACCTTATAACATTGCAGTCAGCCTCGCTTTTATCTCGCTAAGCAGCGCAGCGTGCGAAAATCAAGGGATTGTTCTCAATCAAAGAAATAATATGGCTTTAATAGACCGTATCTAACTAACCTTAATATAATTATTATAATCATACACAACTCTTAAAAATTAGCTTAAATACGTCCTCAACTGTAAGTAGGAAGTTACCTATGTTCTTTTATTAAACCTGCATATTGCAGGCTAACTTTTTTTACCTCTGGTATATTTTTGAACAAGTTGGATATTGCGGATTGCTGCCTCAAAATCAAGGTGTCTAAGCTTACATAGCGTAAGTAACCATTGGAGCCACTTTTTATTTCTTTTAACTTATAATTCAAAATCTAATACATACTAACCAAGGCAAGTAAGCGTCGATACCGCTCCACAGAACGCCAAGCAGAGTGACGACGGCGAATACAGCGGCTGTCTCAGCTCCGTAGCGGCGCACGGCGTTCATTGGCATCGCGAGCATGCCTGTCGAAGTGTGCCACCACCACTCTGGCGTCGCCAGAGGCATGCGGCTGGAGACATTTGGGAAGGTAAGATTTTTTTTTTTAATTAATGTGCGAGCGTTTTGGTTCTGTACCTGGTACTGTACTCTGTACTGGTACTGGTGTTTGTGAGCTTGCATGTGATTAATTTAATAAATAAATAAATAAGAGGGAAACTCGTGGTAGCCCATATATGAAGTCGTATGTCAGCACAAGCTAGACTAAAAAACTCTGGACACTCAGCCGATGTAGACTTGACTAAAAGTATTGGCTATAGACCCTTAACTTTTCCCAACTTCACAGAAGATATGCAAACAAATAATAATAGTTAAAAAAAAAAAAAAAACACGCGTTGTCATCGGTCCTTGATAATTATGCCAAATTTCTAGTTAATCCGACGTTTTGAAGGGGGTCAAAATCATGTTCAAAGTTTCCGTTACATACTAACGTACGTATGAAGCTAATAAAAGCGTGTTAAAAAAAAAATAACCCATGTATCTGATTATTGGTTCTTTAGTCGTACCTGCTAGCTAGAAGCTCACTAAATAGAAACTCAGCCTCCAACGCCTGACACTTACCCAGGCTCTTAATTCAATTATTCACTTGTTTTCAAATTAGAAATTAGAGTAGGTATATATAAATTTACCTATCCACGATCAAGATGACGGCACCAATCAGCATGAACGCAGCGTGCAGCAGGAAAGGCACGAGGAAAGGGTTCTCGGGCATGTTTTGTGAGGCCAGGCCCGCTAGTGGGGGGAATATGGCCAGGCCTATAGTCCCGAAGGCTAACTGCCGGCCTACGTCACCACGCCCTATGGATGTCTCTCGAGTGGCTATGACACACGCTGTGCCTAGGAGAGCCAACGCTGCTGTGGGCCATATATCCGATAGCATCCTGGAAAAAATGCAAATTATAATTAAATATGTAAGTAGATCTCTCTTATATTTCAATGGTGTGGGTGTGAAGTTCCTAATCCGCACTGGGCATGCGTGGGAACTACGGCCTAAGCCCTCTCATTCTTCCCTGTAGTGGGACATATGTATTTAGGCTGGGATGATGAGGAAGATGAAGTTACATATTGGCACTTATCACCTCTCGAGTTCATTGATGCTCTTTACTGGATACCACATAGAAAACAATACAGAAAACAAGTACATGAAAGAAATATATATACGGTAAGCAATAGGCGGCTTTACCGCTTCAAAGTGATCTCTTCCAGGCAACCTTAACCTTTGTTTATGATCTTTGGAAATCTGAAATTAAAACAACAAGAAAATTAACCTTATAACAAGGTAGCTCCAGAAAGTGGTAGAGGGATCGCCAGTGTAGACTTTGCACTCAGCATGCGCCAGGACTCCTTGGGGCTCGTCGTATGGGTCCAGCACTTGACACCGCACGGTGGGGACGCACTCGTCGTCCTCGCCCATGATATCGGCGAGCCGCTCTGGTGGGACTATACAGCTGGCTTCGCCTCCTGGAGTTGTAAGGTTGCATTAGAAGACCATAAGTATGATGAGCCTTTACTTAATGCTCTAAGGTAGATATAGAACAGCAGCAGGCTTTTTTTTTCGGACGGGCTGTTGCTGTTAGCCTCGACGGCTTTTACAGCTTACCGGAGAGAAGGCGAGCCGCCAGACGGGCAGCTCAGCAAAGGGCATAGGTAAACAATATAGCAAAATGATTAGTTTTGTAGTAGCACATCTAAATAGACGGGGCCTGGAAAAGGGTTAACAGCCCACCTTTCGAACAAAGCCATTGTATTCTATTATGTCCTCAAAGTGCATAATCCTCAGTTTAAAATGAACGGATATTTAAGATAAAATATTATACACGTAAACGCGAAAGTTTGTAAGTATGGATGAATGGATGGATGGATGTTTGTTACTCTTTCACGCTGAAACGGTTTGACGGATTCTGATGAAATTTGGCACACAGATAGTTTATAATCCGGATTAACATATAGGATACTTTTATCCCGGAAAATTGCATAGTTCCCGCGGGATAGCGATAAACGAATTCTTCGCAGACGGAGTCGCGGGCAGCAGCTCGTTTAAAAAATAGCTCATTGAAATAACGACTTTATTATTTAGAGAGTATTTATTATTTTAAATTAAACTTTGTTGGAATATTTTACAGAATTGAATGCGTCGTATAGACATGCAACCAAAAAACAAACAAACCATTATACCATGGACGCAAAAAAATTGGGATGCACCAAAAAAAAACCTATAGTTTTTATATTTTTTTTTTGGAAAGAATAGGATAGGATAGGTGATAGAACATCAGAAACCTTATTACTTATACGAAAAATTGAAATGGGTCACAGACACACGCGTGAAGACACTGAGAAGATGCACAAAGCTTGCATTCCCTAAACATAAAACTAAATTTTTTAGGGGGGGTTTTAAATTCGCTTCTGCCAAAATTTGGAACGACTTACCACCACCATTACGAGAACCTATGGCATTATTAAAATTCAAACGGTTACACAGAACGCACCTACTCAGCAAACAAAGCGAATTATAACCCCCCAGAAAGGAACGTAACTTTTCACGCTACAGATACACACACACTCACGCACGCGCACATACACACACACACGCGCACGCACACACACACACACACATTTACAAATGCCTTATGCATACAACACAGTGCAGGTGCAGGTTTAGGATCAGCTAACCTTATTTTTAAGTTTTTAAATATTCGAGTATATATTATTTTTTTTTTCGTTCTTTTTCGTTATTTTAAGTTATTTTATTTTAGTACCTACTGTTGCAGTGTGACTTGCTAGGCACAAATAATTCTTTGTTTTTTTTTTACCCATAATTTGAATGTGAGAGGCGCTGCGACCGACCGTCCTCACAGGGACCAGTCTGAAAATCAGCGCCGGGCAACGAAGCCTAGCACATGCTGAGACTGGGGTCCCATTGTCAATACTTAACTTGAAATGTTTAATAGTTTTTATCAATGTCTAGTTTTTAAGTTATGGCAATAAAGTTTTTTTATTATTATTATTATGTTGGTACGGATTTCCGATCACGGGCCCATGGGGACCCGGTCATTTGAAAGGCATTCATGGGGCCGAAGCCAACATGAAGAGGCCTTTGGTACCATATCTATATATATAAAAGAAGAAACTGACTGACTGACTGACTGACTGACTGACTGACATATCAACGCACAGCCCAAACCGCTGGGCCTAGAGATTCCAAATTTGGCACGTAGGTTCCTTATAAGGTCTAGGGGTGCACTAAGAAAGGATTTTTCAAAATTCACTCCCTAAGGGGGTGAAAAAGGGGTCCAAAGTTTGTATGGGGAAACAAGATTAGTTCGACTATTTTATTCGAAACTTCACAGAAGTACTCCTGACAATAAATGATTAAACACGTGTTTCAGGTTTTTTGGGAATTCAACCCCTAAAAGGGGGAAATGGGGTGACAAAGTCTGAAAATCAACATGGGTATTGTTTCTATAGTTTATCGGGTCGCTGGTTACGAAAACAACAACGGTTTTAAAATCCTACGTGGCGGACGTAAAATACCATCTTCCTGGATGGGGTGCGATGGGGTTGAAAAGTCTAAATAAACTAAATGACTGTTGATATATCAACGCACAGCCCAAACCACTGGACCTAGAGACTTGAAATTTTGCACATAGATACCTTCTACAATGCAGGCATCCACTAAGGAAGGATTTTTGGAAATTTCCACGGGAACGGGAAAAAACGTGATTTATATATTCGATTCCGATAGACCCAATCTCAGTAACTATAATAACTAGACTCTTCAAATTTGATACACAAGTAGATATTACATTAGTGAAAACATTCATTTCAGGATTTTTCAAAATTCCCACGGGATAAAGAAAAAATGGTATTTATATATTCAGTTCAACGGGATCCTATGAACTATAATTATTAGACTCTTCAAATTTAGCATAGAAGTAGATAATTATAATGGTAAAAAACTATTTTAATGATTTTCGGAAATTCCCACAGGATAAGGAAAAAACGGGATTTTTCGTTTTACTGGTCGTAGAAAGCTGAAATTCGGCATGTAGGTTGCTTGGGGAGTGTAAAGGAGGATTGAGAGAGGGCTTTTTAAAATTCCCACGGGAACGGGAAAAAAAACGGGATTTTTCATTTTACTGGTCGTAGAAAGCTGAAATTCGGCATGTAGGTTGTTTGGGGAGTGTAAAAGAGCATTGAGAGAGGACTTCAAAAAATTCTCACGGAAATGGGAAAAACGGGACTTTTCGTTTAACTGGTCAAAGAAAGCTGAAATTCGGCATGTAGGTTGCTTGGGGAGTGTAGAGAAGGATTAAGAGAGGGCTTTCCAAAATTCCCACGGGAACGGGAAAAAAACGGGATTTTTCGTTTTACTGGTCGTAGAAAGCTGAAATTCAGCATGTAGGTTACTTGGGGAGTGCAGAAGAGCATTGAGAGAGAACTTTTCAAAATTCCTACGGGAACAGGAAAAACGGGACTTTTCGTTTTACTGGTCAAAGAAAGCTGAAATTCGGCATGTAGGTTGCTTGGGGAGTGTAGAGGAGGATTAAGAGAGGGCTTTCCAAAATTCTTACGGGAACGGGAAAAAACGGGATTTTTCGTTTTACTGGTTGTAGAAAGCTGAAATTTGGCATGTAGATTGCTTGAAAAGTGTAAAGAAGGATTAAAAGAGGGCTTTCCAAAATTCCCACGGAAACGGGAAAAAACGGGACTTTTTGTTTTACTGGTCGTAGAAAGCTGAAATTCAGCACGTAGGTTACTTGGGGAGTGTAGAAGAGCATTGAGAGAGGACTTTTCAAAATTCTTACGGGAACAGGAAAAACGGGACTTTTCATTTTACTGGTCAAAGAAAGCTGAAATTCGGCATGTAGGTTGCTTGGGGAGTGTAGAGGAGGATTAGGAGAGGGCTTTCCAAAATTCTTACGGGAACGGGAAAAAAACGGGATTTTTCGTTTTACTGGTCGTAGAAAGCTGAAATTTGGCATGTAGATTGCTTGAGAAGCGGAAAGAAGGATTGAAAGAGGGCTTTCCAAAATTCCTACGGAAACGGGAAAAAACGGGACTTTTTGTTTTACTGGTCGTAGAAAGCTTAAACTCGGCATGTAGGTTGTTTGGGGAGTGTAGAGGAGCATTGAGAGAGGACTTTCCAAAATTCTCACGGGAACGGGAAAAAAGGGATTTTTCGTTTTACTGGTCATAGAAAGCTGAAATTTGGCAAGTGGGTTCCTTAGGGAGTGTAGAGGAGGATTAAGAGAGGGCTTTACAAAATTTCCACGGGAACGGGAAAAAACGGAACTTTTTGTTTTACTGGTCCTAGAAAGCTGAAAATCGGCATGTAGGTTGTTTGGGGAGTGTAGAGGAGCATTCAGAGAGGACTTGCCAAAATTCCTACGGGAACGGGAAAAACGGGATTTTTCGTTTTACTGGTCATAGAAAACTGAAATTTAGCAAGTGGGTTCCTTGGGGAGTGTAGGGGAGCATTAAAAACCGTCTTCAAAAAAAGGAGGAGGTTATGTATTCCACTTAATGTATTTTTTTTATGTAGGTATGTTCACCGATATCTTGGTCAATTGTCTACCGATTATAAAAATTATTTTTTTATTCGAAAGAATACAATATAGTCCTGAAATGGTCCCATTGTCACCAAATCAGGATCTGATGACGGGATCTCAGGGAAATCGAGGGCAACCCTCAAATTTTGTAGGCACGCATTACGTTTTTCATATATTTTCTCAAGCTATTTAAGTGTTTGCGTCTGGTAGACATCATCTCTGGTTGATGAGCTGATGATGGAAGGTAAATCTCCTTAACGGTTAGGAGTTGAGGATAATTTTTCAAATATTATAGGTACGTATAGACCGATTGTTTATTCTTTCAGGTTATCCGGGTGAGCTGATGATGGAAGGTTAAACTCCTTAACGGTTAGGAGTTATAGGAAGTTTCTTTAAATATCATATGCACGTATAGATCTTTAGTTGTATTCTTTCTGGTTATTCAGATGAGCTTATGATGGAAGGTATAACTCCTTAGCGGTTAGGTCACACAACACCTTTACAAAATAGTATAATATGTATAATATCAATGCTAAGTAGGTACACAGCGCTTCCAGTTACTCAAGTTTCCGTAGAAGGTAAGAAAACATTGAATTATACCTAATGCAGGAAAGGGGAAAGTAATAATAGGTTTAATATTATTAACAAGCCTGGTTTTTTTAGTGCCCGCTTCCGAATTAGTGAAAAACATTGTATATAAAGAAATACTGTAAAGGACCGTATCTACCTGAAGTTTAGTCGGGCTTGCTTGCACGCTTGCTTGCTTGCGTGCATGCTTGCTTGCTTGATATCTTAGTTCTTTGGAATACTCATGGTACACGCGAGCGAAGCCGCGGGCAAAAGCTAGTATAATATAAATGAGATGGGCGCAACTATGGAGGTCTATCCCCTAATACACCATGAGGATGTGCTAGCGGACAGTCCTCCACAGTTGCCAAACTATTGCCAGGTAGGAAGCGACATGGAATTGGCTATGGGGTTGGAATGTTGTGGACAGGATTACCGGGCTATGGAGTGAGATAACGGACACCTACCATTTCAATATCTCATAAACTGAACTTTTGGTAGGCGGTGACTCGCCATTCACTAAATGGGCCCCTCAAACTATTGCCCGCTCGGGGCAACGAGGCGGCAACATTGGTGTGAACGGCTAAGGATGGAGAGGTGTCCCTGGACTTTAAACTTCAAAATGCCAACTCGCCACTTACGGCCAAACACATCCATCCTTCGAGCATTTAGCTCTTGCGCTCCACTCTAGGCGGCCAACAAAGGCAAACTAGAGGCGGGGTGGGTGTGTAACTGTGTGTGAGTGTGTGTATTTATTATTATTATTATTATTATTATTATTATATTTTAAGATACCATTTTCATCGATTTTGAATTTGGTTGAGTATTTAATTATTTATAATTTTTTTAAGAAATACGTTGGATGACGTCACAGTGAGAGAGCCACGTTCCATTGCCTACAAAAATTCAAGCCGTACATAACATAATCTGTGGCACTACTGATTTGTCTTGTCACTGTCAATAATACAAGCACGGTTTAGGGTCCTAAATGAACCATGACAAATAGTTTTATTTATTTCTCTTCTTTTAGCTTCTATTATTCCTGTTTGTTTAATGGTGTGATAGTAAATAGATATTTTTTATTAAAATCTGATATTAAAATTCTTTCATATTTACTTGTAACATAATAATGTTATTTAATAATTAAATTTGTAAAAATACATTGCGAGTATTGTATACATTTCGGACTTTATGATAAATGACAACTGTTTAAAGCCAGGTGCGCATCAAGTGATTAAAGTTCTGTCTTTGTCACTCTTTGCTATTATAAGCAGGACAGCAACATTTCAAACTGTCAATTTGCTTTAGATTGTAGACCTGCTTTGTCTGCCTATGTGACGATTCACTGCAGGGGTCAAATGAAGGTCATTACTTAAATATTCTTTATTTAATTCAGTTTATCATATTTTTGGAATCTGATTTCTGAAAACGATTCACAAAGCCTATTTCTCCAAACGGTTTTCGATTTATTATACGTTGTTAAAAATTGGGACATCCCAATTGCGCACTTTTTTCCTTCAGCGGTCGGTGACGAACTGATCCAAGTGCAATTGTGTGATACCGTCCAAGCTAAGTACTTATACCACGCCTCTTTTGAAGTGTGCTGAAAAAAATTACAGCATCGCTATTGCAGTCCACAATCCATTGTTCTCTGCTGATTGTCGCTCATCATGAGCCTTTTCCGCACGTACTACTTACATGATGGCCTTAACTTAGCAGATATGTACTAGCTCAGAGCTAGCCGCGGGTTTGCTCTTGTGGAAGAATAAAAAAACGGGACAGTTCCGTAACCCGTGGGAATTTTGATAAATCCCTACTTAGTGTACTACTACGGTACTTAAGGTATATCGGACAAATTTTAAGTCTCCAGCCCCAGGATCAGGCTTTTCGTTATGTCACGACAGGTTCTCTTGCAGAGCTAGTTCAGACTCAGCAGAATCCGCGCGGATTGCGCTGCTCTTAAAGGTACCCCTTATGATAATACCACTCCAATCGATCGATCGTATGTCGATGGTAAAATGGATTGGTCAACGTCGATCGACAGTTTCTACTACACCTACGACTCAGCTAACACTACCACACTAATCCATCCATCGACATCCATCAATTTGGTGTTGTAACACTCTTATAGGTACAGGTATGGGTATGCTGTGTGCTACAGGATCGGGAATCCAGTATACCTATGCGGTACGTGCACCACTGTTCGTCGGCGGTGGCGTTGTCGGCTGGGTCGCTGGCGGCGATGGTGAGCGGCACGCGCATGCGCGCCATGTGCTGCATGTACACCTGGCACTGCCGGTTGATGCACAGGTGTGGAGGGTTCGACTCGAACATGAAATTGGCGTCCTCGTCATCCTCTGTCACCAGGATTGCTGAGGGCTGAAAGATACACACAATAATTACCCCAAATAAAATGTCTAGAAGCTAACGGCCTGTCCCGACAATCTAACTTTGCTTCTTTGGCGGATAAATGCAGTAAAGTTATACAAAAAAATAGCGTCAAAATGCTGATCAACCAAACTAAGTTACGGGAACGTATCTTATGAGTTAGTTCACGCCATAGATATTGTACAAAAAAAAATTAAGAAAATTATGAATTATTTCAGTAATGTTACTCACAGTTGCATTAGCGACGCTCTCATACATGGGGCTAAGGGTCGTCGATGTTGAGGTAGTTGTGTAGGGCTGTCTCACCCACGTCATGTTCTTGTCTCCGCAGCCATACTCGCAAGCACCTAATGCCAAGACGCCTGACTGTAGGAAAAAGTTTGAAGTTATTAATGCCGCCAATTATAAATATGTCTGCGAGCGAGGTCCTAATGTGAGTAATTAATTATGATCGACGGTAACCGCTAGCTAGGTACATAAGGAAAAGAAATTATGATTCTTTTTTTAGACGACTAGATGGCCTAGTGGTTAGAGAACCTGACTACGAAGCTTGAGGTCCCGGGTTCGATTCCCGTGTCGGGGCAGATATTTGTATGAAAAATACGAATGTTTGTTCTCGGGTCTTGGGTGTTTAATATGTATTTAAGTATGTATCTATCTATATAAGTATGTTTATCCGTTGCCTAGTACCCATAACACAAGCTTGCCTAGCTTACTTTGGGACTAGGTCAATTGGTGTGAATTGTCCCGTGATATTTATTATTTATTTATTTATTTTTAGGGTTCCGTAGTCAACTAGGTAACCCTTATAGTTTCGCCATGTCTGTCCATCTGTCTGTCTGTCTGTCTGTCCGCGGCTAAGCTCAGAGTCTGTTAGTACTAGAAAACTGTAATTTGGCATGAATATATATATTAGTCACGCCGACAAAGTGGTTAAATAAAAAAAACATTATTTTTAGGGTACCTCCCATAGACGTAAAGTGGGGGTGATTTTTTTTTTCTCGACTAACCCTATAGTGTGGGGTATCGTTGGATAGGTCTTTTAAAACCATTGGGGGGTTGCTTACATGATTTTTGTATTCAGTGATTTGTTTGCGAAATATTCAACTTTAAAGTGAAAATTTTCATTAAAATCGACCGTCCCCCCCCTCTAAAATTTAAACTGTTGGGTGGAAAAATTAAAAAAAAATTCAAAATGGTATTAAATATATTAAATTTACAAGGAAAATTATAGCGGCTAAGATTGCTTGGGAATTATTTGTAGTTTAAGAGTAAATAGTAGCCTAACTAAGGTATTAAACATACAGTCACTACTTTGAAAAACTCGTATCTCAAATCAGCATGTAAACAAAACTGAACCTTGATACGCGCGTAATAAAGTTCACTTTGCCAGATTAACGATTTTGAGATACGAGCTTTTTGCAAAGTATTGACGATACCTTACTTAGAAGATTCCGTACACATACGAAATCCTTAGAAAAATATTACTTGATTTTTTCGTAATGGCTACGGAACCCTATCTTGGGCATGTCCGACACGCTCTTGGCCGGTTTTTTTTATAAGTTTACATTGAACTTGCAATGTTCGTATGAAGTATGTGTGTAAAATATTTACTAAAGAAGTACATAATTATGACTGTAAATTCTCTTCAAATCTTGCAATTTGGATTTCACCCTGTTCTATTGACCGGATTGACTTGAAAGTTACGGATATGTAGATAAGATGACAATGCAAGTATCTACCTACAGTCATCATAAATTTTTTAACAAAAACTTATTTGAATTCTTAACTTCCAAGATGATAGTAATTTAAAAGCTCGAATTTAATAGGTGTAGCAATATAATAATGGCCTGGAAATATGATAAATAATGAAGTTTAGATAGTAATTAATCACTTTGCCCTATAGAGCTATAGAAATCAATAATGCCCGGGCATTATTAATAATGCCCGCATTAATCACTTGGTCCATAACATATCGAACACTGCCAGCTGGTTAGGTATAACCGAGTCGACATAATCGCATGCTTCGTAGCCCGTGATAAACTAAGTACATATTCGCACGACGATATATTCTATGATTAAAGTTAATATAGACACGAGACTAAATGTAGCCGATCGCGTGATCGAGAAAAAAACATACAACCGAATTATTATCCTGTACGCTTAGTATAAGTTTTACTTCACCAAAATACTTCTCGATCGCGTTTACGTAAAAAAATCAAATACTAGGGAAACATGGACAGCGCCTCCGCGGCCGCGCGTCCATGTTTCCATAGAATTGAAAATTTTACGTAAACGCGATCGAGAAGTATTTTTGTGAGGTATAACGTATACTAAGCACTCAGTATGCTTAGTATACGTTTTACCTCACCAAAATACTTCTCGATCGCGTTTACGTAAAAAAATCAATTACTATGGAATCATGGACAGCGTCTCCGCGCGCGCGCGCCCATGTTTCCATAGAATTGAAATTTTTACGTAAACGCGATCGAAAAGTATTTTGGTGAAGTAAAACTTATACTAAGCACTCTGTATGCTTAGTATAAGTTTTACTTCACCAAAATACTTCTCGATCGCGTTTACGTAAATAAATCAATTCTATGGAAACATGGAAGCGCGCGCGCGGAGACGCTGTCCATGTTTCCCTAGTAATTGATTTTTTTACGAAAACGCGATCGAGAAGTATTTTGGTGAAGTTAAACTTATACTAAGCGTACAGTATGCTTAGTATAAGTTTTCCTTCACTTCAATACTTCTCGATCGCGTTTACGTAAAAATTTCAATTCTATGGAAACATAGACGCGCGCGCGCGGAGGCGCTGTCCATGTTTCCCTAGTAATTGAATTTTCTACGTAAACGCGATCGAGAAGTATGTTGGTGAAGTAAAACTTATACTAAGCGTACTGTACGCTTAGTATAAGTTTTCCTTCACTTCAATACTTCTCGATCGCGTTTACGTAAAAATTTCAATTCTATGGAAACATGGTCGCGCGCGCGCGGAGGCGCTGTCTATGTTTCCCTAGTAATTGATTTTTTTACGTAAACGCGATCGAGAAGTATTTTGGTGAAGTAAAACTTATACTAAGCGTACAGTACGCTTAGTATAAGTTTTACTTCACCAAAATACTTCTCGATCGCGTTTACGTAAAAAAATCAATTACTAGGGAAACATGTGCAGCGCCTCCGCGGCCGCGCGTCCATGTTTCCATAGAATTGAAATTTTTACGTAAACGCGATCGAGAAGTATTTTGGTGAAGTAAAACTTATACTAAGCGTACTGTACGCTTAGTATAAGTTTTACTTCACCAAAATACTTCTCGATCGCGTTTACGTAAATAAATCAATTCTATGGAAACATGGAAGCGCGCGCGCGGAGACGCTGTCCATGTTTCGCTAGTAATTGAATTTTTTACGTAAACGCGATCGAGAAGTATTTTGGTGAAGTAAAACTTATACTAAGCGTACAGATCCTCCTTATGCCTTGATCACACGTAACGGGCCACAGGCAGCGCTTGTTTATACGCACCGAGTATTCGGCCGAGAGCACTGTCTCGCCCGTTTACTCGGTACGTGTGATCAAGGCATTATTTTGAAGTCGGTTAAAAAGGAGGAAAGGTCGCTGATTATAGGTAAGAGGGTAATAAAAAGAGATGAGTGTGAGGACTGTCATGTCCAGCTCTTTATATGTATAAATTCGGAGTAACAGTACCTACCTAAATACAGGCATAAGTAATTTCCATAGTAATTTCAAGGAGTAAAACAATTTCAGCAGTTTTGCATAGATGATTCTGCAAAACAAGTACTAACAATGGTCACGTTTTATGATTTTTAACTCATGAACAAAAAAAAAAACAAAAATGTACGCTTACCGGAAACAAAAAAGTACCTAGGTAAGTAAGTAGGTAGAGTTGAAAACGCAGACAAAGGTAATTAACTTTTGAATATTTTATTCAATGTTAAATAAATTATACATGAATGTATTGTACCGAATATCTGCTTGCGTCGCGAGTCACCGTCTAAGGTATACATGTATTAGGTACAGTACAAGTATTGTATCACGTACGATAAAGTGCCCACAAACTTAAACAATGTCAACCTCATAAATGACTATTCGTACAATTTGCCACATTGCGATAAGGTTACGTTACGAAATAGTTAAAGCGTTGGCAACTGTACGATCAAAAGTGTAATTCTGTGATTGTGGAATCTGAGACTATTGAAAATAGATCGATTAAGGTAAACGTACCAATGCTCGACACCTCAACGCCCAGAAGATGACACCCATCTGTCACCTCTCTTACTATGATGACATAAGATTGAAGGTGCCATGTATTGGGTCAGTGTCGAGCACAGGGACATTTACCTTATAAGTAGTTAAACATTTTAAACCCTCGTTGTTTGAACACATAGGTAACAATACTTTACAGGACAAAAATATGAAGCAGAAACAGGTCACTCACGTAAGTATTATATAGTAGTGTCGAGGTATGCCCGACATGTATCGAACTAACCCGTGATTTTAATAGGTAGGTATGTGAGTAATTAATTATGTCTGTCTCGCGGTACTTTCAATTGAACTAAATAAAACTGCAAGTGAACTTCATGGCTTTATTTATCTTTTTCTAAGAGGTCCGACGTGTCAACCGTTACACAATATACAATCGATCGTGGTTGTGGTTAGGTACGCGATGATTCTTCGGCCTTTAATCGTAGGCATATAGTAGTCGACTAGCTTTTGCCCGCGACTTCGTCCGCGTAGAATTCCAATTTGTGGTAAAGCTTCTTCATCTCTTTCATTGTATAAAACAAAAATCCGGCTCCGGCAACATCCATCATTATTATCATTTCATCATGAGTATCAGTTAGTGAATATTATAAATCCCGTTTATTCCCTATCCCGCGGGAATTTCAACAAATTTGTCCTTATTCTTTGCAAAATTACACTTATTTTTATCCCGCGGGTATTTTGCATTTTCCCCGAGAAAAGTAGCCTATGTCCTTAAAGCTTTCTACCGATAAAAGAACTTTTAAAATCAGCCGCGTAGTTGAGTTCACTTATTTTTTCCCGTGGGAATTTTGATTTTTCACGGAGAAAATAGTCTGTGTAAGTAAGGGTTAGTGTAGCTACTCACTAATAGGTGAAAGAAATTTTCAAATCAGCCCTGAAGTGAAATTCACTTCTTAATATCCCAGGGGAATTTTGCATTTTACCGAATAAATAGTAGGTAGCCTATACCAATAAAGGATAGTGAAGCTTTCTATTGGTGATTTTTTTTTAAACTCAGCCCCGAAGTTAATTTTACTATTTTCTATACCGCGGGAATTTTGCATTTATCCGGAAAAAAGCATCCTATGTTAACCAAGGACAGTGCATCTTTTCTATTGGTGTAAGACATTTTAAAATGAGCTCCGAAGTTGAATTTTCTTTTTTCTATCCCTTGGAAATTTTGCATTTCCCCGGAAAAAAGTAGCCTATGTCAATAAAGGATAGTGTAACTTTTTACTGGTAAAAGTTTTTTTTTTTAATCGGCCGGAAGTTTCAGAGATTATCTATCCCACAGGAATTTCCAAAAATCCTGCAATAAGTTTTTTTGTTGTTATGGTCATTTTCGTTAATACTGTATTTGAAAAGATTAGTAATTGTAGTTACGGAGATATGGTCCAGTTGATTTGAGTACCTACATATATAAATCCTGATTTAACTTTATCCCGTGGAAATTTTCAAAATTCTTTATATTCGCTTTATATTCTAATAGTCTAATTGCATGCCCAATTTGTACAGTTTAGTAATCTTCGTTATGGGCATAGGGTCACTCTTGATGAAATATATAAATCCCGATTATTCCTTATCCCGTGGAAATTCCGGAAAATCCTTTCTTATCGGATGCCTACGTCATACAAAGAACACACCCTCCACGTTTTAGGTCTCTACATACAGCGGTTTAGGCTGTGCGTTAATCCGGCAGTCAGTCATTTAGGACTTCAGGACAAAGCATTTTATATGTATTTGCATTGCACCAAGCTTTTATGCGAGTTCAACAATGATATTTGAATACTCAATTCGATTTTATTCGAAAAAGGTTGAACTCGCATAAAAGCTTCATCATCATCATCATTTCAGCCGTAGGACGTCCACTGCTGGACATAGGCCTCCCTCATTGACGTCCAATCATTACGGTTGGAAGCGACTTGCATCCACCCTGAACCTGCGGCCTTCACCAAAACGTCCGTCCATCTCGTTGGTGGACGTCCCACGCTGCGCTTGTAAAAGCAAAAGCTTGGTGAAATGCAAATACTTAATACATATAATTAGATATTATCAGAGATCAGATCAAGACGTGGTTGACAAACGTAGACAAAAATGGTTTGCAATATTTGAAGTTTCGTTTCGTTTACAATGTGTCAAAATAAAATGTAATTTAAATCAAAAGCACTAAGGAGTATTGATATCAACTTCGAAGCAAATCACCCCCAAAATAACTTTCTACTACTTTTTGACCCCGTCAAGGGATGAATTTCAATAAAATACGAAACACGTCTTCCATCAATTTTGTTAAAGAATGTTTATGCAAAATTTGAAGTAGATTGGACCAAGGAATCACGATGTCTCATACAAACTTTGCCCCCCTTTTTTACCCCCTTAGAAGTAGAACTACGGAAAATCCTTTCTTATCGGATGCCTACGTCATACAAAGAACACACCCTCCAAGTTTCAGGTCTCTACGATCAGCGGTTTAGGCTGTGCGTTGATCCGTCAGTCAGGACAAAGGATTTTATATGTATAGATTACAGTTAGTTGAAGCCTCTTGATTAGAGGAGTGAGTATAGGGTTGTTAAGATTATGCTAAAAGATATCGTGCGTTTCGTGTACATTGCTGTCGATGATTGAGCACATACAAATCCAAATCAAATCCATGGTCGCGCGCTCCCGCAATGTAACGAAACTCGCACTCACGATATTTCTCGCTCCATCTAAATTGCTCTTAAGTTGACTATACATCTAGTTCTGCATGTCATTAGGATATTTTTTTAACGGTAACATGATAATAGCATTTCAAATTATCTCTACTTGGGTCATACATAGGTGTGTGTACACATTTTTTTGTTTGCGGATCTCCTGCGCATGTGGCATAAGTTAAGGGTCTATAGCCAATATTTTCAGTCAAGTCTACATCGGGGTGCGGGACGCCTGGCCAACTTTCGGTCCATTCAAATAAATCTTAAGTTTGCTGACTCGGAGTCGCTAATTTTATGTCCAAAGGAGATAACTTTTGTTTCTTACACTGTGTACGACCTACTAGGTTTATTTTAATAGCAATACCGTTTCAAATTAAGCAATGATTTAATAAACTTTAATCCACTTTATACCATGAGCATGACCCAATTTCCATAATAGTGTTTGTGCCTGGAAAATCGTAAGGTGACCCGGTCAGTGACCGCGGCCGAAAATGACATTTACGAGTAGGTCTAGGTATGCAAAAAGCATTCAAGTACCTTTAGACTTTAGAGAGGTATACTTACGTATTTAGAAGTTCCAATTTTTATTTTTTATTATTCGATTGGCAGCCGTGACACCGAATTTTCAAATGTACCTGGTATGCTTTATTTCGATCCTTCAAAGCGCATGTTACCGGAAGTTAATTTATCAAGGTAAATAAATAACGACCGCTTTAGCCTAGTTGGTAGTGACCCTGCCTACGAAGCAAGAGGTCCTGGGTTCAAATCCCGGTAAGGGCATTTATTTGTATGATGAGCTCGAATATTTGACCCTGAGTTATGGATGTTTTCTATCTATTTAAGTAAACTTGTGCTAAGTGTAGTACGGCACTCTAATGTCGACAACCGTTATAGTTTCATAGTATTCTGTGGATAATGTTGTTGATTGTACATAGAATAACACACTATTGTAACTTAGTTTGTATACATTGTGTACAGTTGTTTTTTATCCCTAAAATAAATAAATAAATAAATTATTTATCTAAATAAGTATGTTTATCGTCCTCTAGTACCCATAGTACAAGCTTTGCTTAGTTTGGGACTAGGTCGATTTGTGTAAGATTGTCCCCTAATATTTATTTATTATTTATTAAATCTCTACTCACCTTTTCTTCAGAAAAATAGTTGCACCTTCTGCCTTCTGTGCATACTTCTTGCATAACATAGGCACCGTCGGCATCACACGAAAACCAAACATGAGGTCTTCGGGCCTGTAAAAATAAACTTGATTTAACGACCGCTTTAGCCTAGTTGGTAGTGACCCTGCCTACGAAGCAAGAGGTCCTGGGTTCAAATCCCGGTAAGGGCATTTATTTGTGTGATGAGCACGAATATTTGTTCCTGAGTTATGGATGTTTTCTATGTATTTAAGTATTTATTTATCTATATAAGTATGTTTATCGTCGTCTAGTACCCATAGTACAAGCTTTGCTTAGTTTGGGACTAGGTCGATTTGTGTAAGATTGTCCCCTAATATTTTTTTTTTTTTTTTTTTTTTATTTAAAGATTGCCCGTAAAAGGGAGTAAACAAATTAAGTACCTTTAGCTATCCTAATAAAAAATATAGTAGATATTGCTAGTTCGAGGTAACTTATTCTTTTTAAGTAGGTATACTAAACAAATAAACGCACACTTTATTAAATACATACAACACTTTAAGAAGAAACTTCAATTAATGTCAAACGAAGCACTATGATATGAGTGAATGATTTTCAATGTTCAAAATCAATGAAATACTTACATTTCACCGTTTTCTAAATAGTACATAACTACCTAAGTAGGTATAATGTACACCTATACCCATTACTGATGATGCGATGATAGCGTGTTCATAATCACTGCTTATAATCACATCACACGCCACCCTCGCCTCCCGTGAACTCCAGAAAATCCACGGAGAAAATGTGAAGACTCGGCCTAAGTTCCAGCCATCTTATGTGGGACCGAATACGGCCAATAGCCTATGATTTTAGAATCTGGTCATCGACCTCTACATACACATGTTAATGTTTTACCTCTTGTCGGTCAGTATAAGGCACAGCCAATAGTAGTGTGTAGAACAGTGCGCTGAGGATGAGGCAGACTGCGGTTATGATACGCAGGAGACGACCTGAGCCGCTGGGCCCGGCGCCGCCCGTCGTGGAGCCTCTGCCCACTGACAACCTGTGCCATACAAAATGACAGTTCTTTATTATGTCGATTTAAAACGCCCCCGCCAAGTGGCCCCGGTACTATAATTGACATCTTACTATTGTGAAATGTCTTCAATATTAATTCGACATCGTCAATAGCCTGTTCAATGTTCAACTAACTTTTATATTTAATACAGGTACGGTACAGGTGGGTGTGTTTAACAATACCGAAGCACGAAAGACCGAATGTATTAAAACATCGAATGGGTCAAAAGACCGACACGATTTTTTTCTGAAACCGTAAACTTCTCAGAATTTATTAAAACGGCATCATACAGAACCCATTAGGTTAGGTTAGGTTAGTTTTATAACAATCTTAAAAAGTTAACAGTTTCAGAAAAAAATCGTGTCGGTCTTTTGACCCATTCGATGTTTTAATACATTCGGTCTTTCGTACTTCGGTATTGTAATACATACCCGTACAGGTTAGTGGTTAGCAAAGATTTACTATTGTATAATATGTAGAGGCATAAAATAAACATATGATTATTGGCCCTTGTTCGAAAAACTCGTAATTAAGTACGAACAAGTCCTTGTCATATTCTTGCTTCAAAGAACCATGAGACAATAAAATATTAGCTTATTACCTTAGATTATTATTATTATATATATAATCTAAGCTTATTACTTATTACTAAAAAAAAGTTTGGTTTTCAGTCAGTTAAGTTATGCGGTCAGTTAATGAAATTTAGAGTAGGTATAACTTTCGTATAAAACTGGCAGGAGACAAAAATTATTATCCGCGAAATGGATGATAAAATAACATTGAATTATTCAGAGAATCGATCGAGCGCGTTTCCACACGCGATATGGCTTTTATAATACCTCCTTGCTTCACAAGAAAGATTACGGTAGTTTCAGTTCAGAAGAACGTCTTATGTTCTTTTACGTAGGTATTTTGTAGAAATAGGTATAAACAAAAAAACTTTTTGCAATTTGAAATCACGATGTCATAAAAACTTGTAAATAAAAACGCGACTTAAGAAGGCATACTTATGATGAGGACTAAGCCGTCTCTTTACTGTTTTTACGCGTTGCGTATAAATATTTCCTTGGTATCAGGAAAAATGACGATGGGAAAGTAGATCATAGGGGCCATATTCGTACGTCTTATGTTACATAAGTTATGTACCTATATGTTCATACTTACGTATCGTGGTATTGTAGCGTATACCTAAGGTCACTTAGCTGAAGTAGCTGGAAGCCAATGTACTTAACTACGTATAGATATGGACGGATTGAATCGGACAAATAAGGAAGCACGACAATGGGCCACTGGGTGTCAACTACAGACGGCATCAGAAATAGAGCGGATACCTAAGCCGCTCAAAACATCTATCTAGTATTATTTTTAAATTAGCGCTCAGGCGTGTCTTCCAAATTCAAGAAGTGCGTTGTCGCATACATTACTCTCTCTGATAAAGGTTACTCTAAAAAGACTTTGGTTTATCTGATAGAAGTAGAACCCAGGTACTCAAAAAAACAAGTCTTAGTGCACAGTTGTGAACATCCTGGCCGCTCCGATATACTTATCCTATGGCGACTGTAGCTAAATGAAAATACTAACTTATCAATGAGATGTCCTAGAATGGCGGGGCCGAGTAGCGCGACGCATGGTGCCACTGCCGATATGAGTCGAGCCTCTCCTCGCGTTAGCCCCGCCGATAGCATATGCACTGGGAGAAACGGAAATATGCATCCCACACCTATAACAAAGACATTAGGTAAACTTTACTGAGCACTGTTTATGTTTACTTACCCACTTGCTTGTGTTGTGCTTATTGCTTACTTTGTTAATGCGCCTCCACATTTTAACCTAATTGTATACTGTATACCTTACCACCAATAAGTTACCTACTTAATTTCAATCAGTGAAATTTATTATCAAATGTTCATTCTTTAATGTATCTTTAAGAATGTGCATACAAATTGGGACTAGATAGGTACGCTTTTGCGCCGATTTTCTTACGTCTGCAAGAGTACTTACGTCTGCAAGATACTTCAATCTTCTTATTTTTTTTTATTCAAACAAAACGGTCGCGAAGCAGGTCGAGGTGAACGGTCCCTAAATCATTCGGTACCTTTGCGGAGCTCGCTGCGCTCCATAGATGGAAGCTTGCAAGTGCACTACGGCATTATTGCGAGCGACCATCCGACCGTCCATCGCATTGTCGCCCGACCGCTTTTTATTGTAAAGCGACCGAGATGAGAACGAGATTGAACCAACTGCACTGTCTACTGCACATTGCAATTAAAATAATGGTGTTAAATGATTTACCGGCAGTTTAATGTTACCGATGTCTGCCCATATTCATACAACCCGTTTATCTACTCGACCAGTAATTGAATAAAGACTTGGGTTATAAACGTACTTATGGCAATCGTTTTATTAAAGATTGACATCATCTTTAAACTGAGAGCTGAGACATTCATTAGATATCACACCATCTGCGAGTTTGTTTATTCGAAGCCGCTATAATAATTTGTACTAGGATAAATAAAATACCAAAAGGACCAGTTTGACATCGCGATTATTACGACTTAGTAGTATTTAGCTTCATGAGCAATCAAGATCGCTGCCTCATGATTAGATTGAACTGTTCATAATAATATCGTTAAGCTGAATGCATGAGTGTGCCTACTCCAAGTATGACTGTATAGCTATTTATAGTCTAGTTGTTACAGACCTTGCACAAAAAACTAAATAGAGCTATGGTCCAGTTGACAACGAGTTTAATTTAAATTAACAGGCGGCAAGTCAACAGATGCTATAACAAGAAGATTAAAATAGAATAATAATAACCAATTCTTGAACACAGACTGGTTGAGATGCATGTTGAATGTAGCAGACAGTAATAAAATAATAAAGCTAATGATTTTTCATTTTTCAGTGCTCATTCTTGAAATGTTTGAGAATCATGTAAAATAATGCACTGTAAAGTACTTAAATATAGGTAATAGCCAAATTGAAAAGTGTAGTGTGTAGTTTGTGTTTGTAGTTACCTGAGAGAAAACAGAAGAGTACGCATTTTAGCGTAATAAGGTTCTTGTTGACTAGTTGCTTCATTTTGCAGCTTTCAATCCGCGCGTCAGTAGTTGAAAGGATTGACGTTTGCTAACATCTTGCTTCTGAAACCGAAAAAATAAAATGACGAATTAAAGTCAGACTTCGCACTCACATTCTACTTATATGTTATTACTAGCTTTTGCCCGCGACTTCGTAACGCGAAGAGATAACGTTAATTGTTTGAAAGACATTTGGCACACAATTAGTTTATTACATTACATGGAAAACACATAGGATAATGCCAGGAAAATCCAAAGTTCCCGCGGATTAGGAATAATTGAATTCTATAGCCGCTAACCCGTGGTGGCCTAGTGGTTTGACCTATGGTCTCTTAAGCAGAGGGTCGGGGGTTTGAGGCCGGGCTTGCACCTCTGAGTTTTTCCGAATTCATGTGCTAAATTACGTTTGAAGTTTATCATGAGTTTTACACTGAAGGAAAACACACCGCGGGGAAAGTTGCACACACCTGAGAAGAAATTCAATGGTGTGTGTAAAGTTTTCCAAATCACATTGGACCCGCGTGGGAACTACGGCCCAAGTCCTCTCGTTCTGGTAGGAAGCATGTGCTTTATTTTATCCCGGGAAAGTGTAAAGTAAAATATTAGTAAGGATTTTACTTGGCTAAATATTCTTATTAACTGCGAAATCATTATCACATTCAAACATTTAAATAAGAGCGACCCATGTACCTACTAATTAGTAATTTAATCTGCATGGCTTTAACATATTAGTATACCGTTTCAATTATAATTTTGTTTTCAGTTTTATGTAGGACATTTATTTATACAATTATCAGTATTAACACACTTAAATCTGAAATGCATCATGTTCCGAATATAAATTTAAACAACTCATAACACGTCCTTTTCAAAACACGTCATCATCTTCAGTTTATGTTCGTCCCACTGCCGGTTCTTTTCATAATGAAGGATTTGCCACACTGGTTGCGTTTTGCGGTCAGCGGTCAGGTCAAATTGAACGCAGCCCGCATTATGTATGAACAACATTGTCGGTCTCTATATATTTTGTATAGATATGCGATCTGACCGCACGGACCGCACGCCGCACTGCGTCGCACGTATCCAGTGTGACAAATCCTTAAATGAGCTTGAACTGTAGTTCCTACAAGGGCCTAGTGCACATTGGGAAGTTCACATACATCATTGAATTGCTTCGTGATATTGACCTTTATCGTATAGCTAATGGAATTTCACAAGTAATTTCGGACATGAATTCTGAAAAGTCAAAGGTGCGATTCTCTACTTGCGAGGCGAGGCTATCTATAGGTCAAAAATGCCATGGTCTCCGAGCTGAGACACCGAAGAACTGAGCATTTTTGACATAAACAAAGTTACGTGTTTATTTTTTCTGGATTCAATTCAATGAATTTGCACAAGCAAGATGATACAGTTACAAGACTGATTGCAGTTATCACACAGCTTACGCAACATCATCAGTAGGTACATCCTCAGATTAATCTCCTTTCAGAATTAGATAGCTTGGGTTCTTACGCGGGTACAGTGTGATTGAGAACTTCACACACTCCATTGAATTTCTTCGCAAGTGTGTGCAGGTTCCTCAAGATGTTTCCCTTCACTGTAAAGCACATGGTACATTTCTAATGTTATTTTATTAACCGACTTCAAAAAAAGGAGGAGGTTCTCAATTCGGTTGTATGTTCTTTTTTTTTTAATGTGTGTTAGGTACCTCAGAACTCCGTCATTTATGAACCGATTTGGAAATTTTTTTCGTTGTTTGAAAGAAAAGAATTCATTTATTTCTATCCCGTGAGAATTTTGCATTTTACCGGAAAAAAAGTAACCTGCGTCAATCAAAATAGTGCAGCTTATTATTGGTGAAACTTGTTTTTAAAAACAAATCCCGAAGTTGAATTCACTTATTTATATCCCGCGGGAATTTTGCCTTTTCCCGAAGAAGAGTACCTACTCTATACTAATCACGAATAGTGTAGCTTTCTACTGGTGAAAGAATTTTTAATATCAGCCCCAAATTTGAATTCAGTTTTTTCTATCCCGTGGGAATTTTGTATTTTCCCGAAGAAAAAGTAGCCCATGTCAATCGGGGATAGTTATATCACAAAATATGTAAGAATTTTTAAATTCAGCCCCGAAACTGAATTAATTTATTTCCATCCCGTGGGAATTTTGCATTTTCCCGGATAAAAAGTTACCTAAGTCAATCAAGGATAGTGTAGCTTTTATGGTAGCTTTCTAATGGTGAAAGAATAATAGTTTTTGAGATTCCGCTACAAACAAAGAAACAAAGAAAGTTTAGATATTTCCCTATCCCGGATGAATTTCAAACAATCCTTCCTTAGTGCACCTCTACAATACTCAAGGTACATGTATGCCAAATTTCAAGTCTCTAGCACCAGTAGTTTAGGCTTTGCGTTGTCTGTCAGTCAGTCACCAATCAGTCAGTCAGTCAGTCATGGTACTGTTTTATAGGTATAAACTAGGTATACTTAGGTGCTATACAGCTTAGATATTTATTTAATTAAATTTTAACACTAAGTTCTATTCTATTTCCTTTTATAAATTAGAATAAAGTTGAATGTAAAAAATAAACATCAATCGATATTGCTTTAAAAAAATCTGTAAGTACAAACGAAAATGAAAACCATAGAGTTTGTTTATTTGATCGAGCCAATCTCTGAAAGTACCAACACTCGGATGAACAAAATATATGTGTTCTTCAGGAGGTTACTTTATTTCCGCGAGGGGGGCCAATCCAATTTGTTTTATTTTGAGTGCGGGTAAAACCACGGGGCAAAGCTAGTTAAAAATTTGAGCTCGTTCAAGTAGTAGTTTGGTGTAGTTATAGTTGGTAGGCGAAGTTGGTAGGGAAGGTAGAGTCACGTCAAATATGTGTATCGATGGAGACGTCCTACAGGATATAGATGAGTATTTATAAATTAGGTACAGTCAACATAAAAAGTAGCTGATCACTTTTGTACCTTGTCGCTTTAAAGTCAGGGGCAAATGTCATACATGATTGACAATTGTGTTATTACGGCAAAGTACAAAAGTGTCCAGCTACTTTTGATGCTGACTGTACTCTAATTTGTTAGTTAGAATCACTTTGATTTGCGTTGCGTTTTAAGCGGTCTTTTTTGCCACGAACTTGCAAAATCTGGAACGAGCTTCCCGCTGGGGTCTTCCCATCGAGTTACGACCTGGGTGCCTTTAAGAGGCGAGTGTACAATTTTCTGCAGGGCCGACAACGCACTGGTATCGCGTAAAGCGCTGCGAGTGTCTATGGACAGTGGTGTTCATTTAACATTAGGTGACCCACTAGTTTGTTTCGTTTGGCTTCACTAACATAAAAAAAAAAAAACATAAACATGGCCTTTCTTCCATCAAGAGCTAAGAGTGTGTTTAAATTATTTAAATTTCGGAAAGCATATCAAAATATCGTTAAATTACCTCTAAGAATAGATGCAGCTTTTGAGTCTTGTTAATTTAACTCCACGTATGTAGGTATATTTTCTGGTGGTTTTAACTTCTACAATATTTATGTAGGTATTCATTCGGTATTCCCTTGACTTGTCTAAACTTTTTTTGCCTAATTTCACTTTGTCTACCAACTTTTACTATAATCTATACTATCTATACTTTTACTATTTTGTCTAAAGTCAGTTTGTATAATCTCATTATATATAATTTTTATTTTGTCGAATTTTCATTTTTACTAAATGATCATTTGCATAACTCTTGTTTTGTCGAGATATTATTTTATCGAAAACTCACTTTGTCGATTCTTATTTTAACTAATCATCATATAGCCGAATAACGTTTTAACTAACATCATTTGCATGTGTCTTGTTTTGTCTAATATTATTTTATCGAAAACTCACTTTGTCGATTCTTATTTTAACTAATCATCTTATAGCCGAATAACGATTTAACTAACATCATTTGCATAAGCCTTGTTTTGTCTAATATTATTTTATCGAAAACTCACTTTGTCGATTCTTATTTTAACTAATCATCATATAAAACGTTGTTGATGAGAATGAGACACTCCACTTCTATGCGCTGCGCTACGCTCCCGCATTAGCCTTTGAACCTAACCATGCCGAGTCGCTTCCGCTCCGACAGGTCTTGATCGCTCGCTTCGCTTGCTTGCTGGCTTCAATCGTTATCATTGGAGTCAGCGAGCGAGCAAAGCGAGCGAGCAAGACCTATCTGGGCGGAAGCGACTCGGTATGGTTAGGTTCAAAGGCTAATGCGGGAGCGTAGCGTAGCGCAGCTCCCGCATTAGCCTTTGGTGTTAGTTATTTTTTTTATGACCACCCGGAAAATCATAATCATCAAAATTAGTTTATTTTTGAACTATAACTTCTATAAGCACGCTTGACTTTGGGACCGTGTACAGCACGGGATGTACATTTTTCCTTATTTCTTAGTTCACAACACCAGTAATACTTATTATTGGCATCCCGATCATCTACGCTCCCGCTAGCATTATACCAAATAAGTTTATACAAAATGAAATTATGCAAAATGTACGTTAGGTAAAATACAATTATGTCAGTCAAACATTATACGAAATAAGTTTATACAAAATGAAATTATGCAACATGTACGTTAGGCAAAATATAGTTATGTCAGTCAAACATTATACGAATTAAGTTTATACAAAATGAAAATTATACAACATGTACGTTAGGCAAAATATAATTATGTCAGTCAAACATTATACGAAATAAGTTTATACAAAATGAAAATTAGGTCATTTAAAATTAGATGAAACAAAATTATATAAAGTAAGTTGTATGTAAAATGACTTTCACTTAACTGAAAATTAGGTAAAATGAAACATTAGGTTAAGTAATATTAGTTTATCTAAAATTAGGCAAACTGATAATAGGCAAACAGTTGTTAGGCAAAACAAGGTACAACCGTATTCATTCATATTTAAAGTGTCTGCACCTAAATAAAACATTTCCTCGTGAATTTAATTAATTAAATAAGAAAGGACTGATTTACATGGCTACCGGTCTTGCGCCTAAATCGTCACACACAAGCGCCTTGTATTATAATGTCTCGGACTCACCTCTTATGTACACACACGACCACGTGCTAACATAGTAGAGGCCTCCTCAAATAACAAGACGTACCAAGCTAACAAATATAACGTTTTAATAATGCAATGTGTTAAGGTATATATTATATTGGCCAAATTAGGCAATATTTGTATAGTTGTATAAGTAAGCATATTCTTTAAGATGGTTCGGTGTAATGCTGAATGATAGTCAGGGACTTATAAGATTGTACATTTGATGGCCTGGCGCCATATAAGTAGGCTTACGGTAGATTGCCGCCTCCTTACCCTCTGCAGTCCTTGAACATGGAGTAAATTGGGAAGTCTTACTTCTAAATAATTCATTTAATTTAATTCAATGACAGAATTTAAAAGGCACACAGTGTTGATGAAATAAAGGACAACACAACTATATTTATCAAGATAGATTCAACTGTTACATAAAATGGGAAGGTCGTTGGTTTAATGTAAATCACCGAACCAATTTTTCACTATTCGTTTTCAAACTTAAATTAAATTGGTATAGCCATTGATTTGTTATCGCTCAATTACACCGTAAATTTTTTTTTTTTACTGTAGTGTGATATAACGATCTACTCTTGTCAGTGCGAGCCAAGCAACTAAATTGTTTATCTTTTTGCGTGGGTGTCGGAGGCTGTATAGATCGGTTTGGCCCCCATTGTTATTCGATATTACTTTAGCTACAAACACAAAGGCTTACATAACGAAATATATGGCTGATAAAGTATTCGGGTAGTATTACTGCTCACATCTTAAGTGCGGCAGCTGTTTCTCTAAAATTCTGAGGTAAACTAACTACTTAGTTAAAGCTGTTTGTTTGGGTACCATAACAATATCAATGTTATAAGATTGACTTTACATGATGTATTTAATAATTGGTACCAAGGTTATTTCTTGACTATTGTTGTTGCTAATTGCAACAAGGACAATCTAATTTAATGGAGAATTAATTCACGCGATTACAAACGCTGATGAAAATCTAGGTGTTTGATTAAAATGTTAACATTCAAGACACATAGTCAATAACGTATTAAGTTAAATGTATAGTGAAAATAAACGGATCACTCACGTCTTAAAACGAGTTTAACTCGACATGTTTCGGGCTAATCCGTAGCCCTTCTTTACGTCACGGCGGCTGCCAAACGCGAACTGCGTGTTACCGTCCTGGTCGCGCGGCTACTCGACGCAACTGACAGCGATACACCACTAGGTACCCCCGTTTTCCTCATCACTTTATTGTCATTGTCAAATTTAGGGTAGCACACAATACTAACAACATCACTTTGTAAAGGTTCGCTCACACTCACCGTTGACGCAGTACGAACATCAACACTGTTTTCCAACTCGGGGTACAGACCAACTGGGTACTATCCCAGTTGAAATTTGGATGCCGACCAATCTCAATGGCTTCACGCACCTTCCGCGGAATGAAAAACTTTTCTCTCGCAAGTACGGAAGCCTTATCAAAACGAATGTAGTGCGTCAAGCCCGAGTCCATTGAGTGTTCGGCCACCGCAGACCCCTTGTTGTCTTGTTTTTTCATACTGCGTATGTGCTCCGATACGCACGTGACGTGAAGTGTGACTCTGGGAAGAAGGGCTACGGATTAGCCCGAGACATGTCGAGTTCAACTCGTTTTAAGACGTGAGTGATCCATTTATTTTCACTATGAGTGAGTCTCACGGTAGTTTCATGTTTAAAGAAGTTAAATGTATACTTTATATTCCATCATAGCTGTACATACTTAGTCATATTAATCGCCCGCAGCTACAGTAATACCTACATACTTACATGTAAGTAAGTAGGTAGTTTATCCTAAAATACATATTTATGATAACGAGAGACGTAACCCATTCTCTTTCTTTTATAAGCTGCCATAATGCCTATTTAGAAGCACAATAAATCTGTTAGTATTATAAAATTGCCATATTATTACTATCCATGTCGAATGTTCATTTACTTACAATCTCAAAATCGGCGACCATCACCGCTATTTACCGCAGCGGTATTTTGAAATATGCATTTTTTATTTAAACCGATCGATTTACTAAAAAACGAATTGTCTGTGAATGAAGCTCATTTTCTCAAAAATATCCGTAAAAGTTGACATTATTCTTTACATATCAGAACGTGAAGTGCATGGTTTATGGTCAGTAAAAAAATTAAAAAGTTAAAAACATTGCAGGCTCGATAAACTCGACAACAATGTCGCATACAAATTCCATTATTGTCGAGTCTCAAACTTTTTAAAAAGTTAAATAAATAAATATGGTAATAAGTTGGCACTATTCGTATACCTACATCCCTACATCCAACTCAAATGACCGGTATCAGTTGTTTTGTTGGAACTCCAGACTTTTTGTATTGTGTTTGAAACAGCTTGTGGTGTTTTCGGTAGAAAAATACACCTGCAGTTTTTTTTTTAATGTTTAAAGGCGGGAAAGGGTTTAATGTCATTATTAATTTTAAGTGGTTTGCAATTCTTCGTACCTATTAAAGCTGTTCTCTGATTGCCCTCATATTTTTAATGCCATGCGATTAATAATAATAATATTTAAGTTAATAAAAGTTTATTCTATTTTTTTTCCTTCACCATTTTTGAGAAAAGCTTTATATTAGTCTCGGCTGGAATAGCAATTACTGGCTTCGTATTAGTTAAACGGACTCGCAAGCTCGTCCGTTTAATACTCATACTCAGCCAGCAATTGCCTACTTCCAGGCCACGACAATAATGTACTATTAATTGACTAACAAACGCTAGTATGTGTGAATAAAACAAAGAGCTCGCAATTCATCGATTTCCGCGACGGCAACCGTAAGAAGTGGTCTTGCCATACAATATTTTTATGTGGATTCTAATATCGTGGTATACCACGGTAATAGGAAAAATGGTGATTTTGGGTCTTTATGCTTTATTTTTGGTATATGTGATCTGTTATATACTTTCTTACAGTTATTCCAGTCTTGATCTATTCACACTATTAGAAAGTATTCAACAAACCCTACCTATAAAATGTATTTTTACCAAAAAAAAACAAACCCTTAATTTTTAACAAAAACTTCAGTATTGAATTTTTAGTTTCTATAGAAACCGTTATTTTGTCAAGTTGTTAAAGTATTGAGATAAAATCATATTTATACTTATCATATCAGTTATATAATTTTGGTTTTATACCAAGGTGATAACTAATATTTTTGGTTTGTGATGAAAATACAACTGTATCTTATTGTTTTTATGGGTCAGAATTAGATTTTATAACACTCCAAATTAAGCCTATTATCGATTGTACGACCACATAACCCTCGGTAATAGAATGTATGGGAATCTATTACCAACCCATTCAATGTTTGTTTGGGTCGGTGATAGTTTCTTAAGGAAGTATCTCTATTACCGAGTGACATTTTAGTCTTGTATTAAAATAGATCACATTTAGGGTTTTGTAAGCGCAGATTTTTTTTGATAAATTTGAGACTTTTACTCATCAGTCAGAAATACTCATAAGTAATTTAATTATTTGCAATATTGTGACAAATTACAAAAGAAAATATATACACATATATAAGAAAATATATAGACATATTTTGACGTTTTATTTCTAGTTTTCCTTAAAAAATCTAATACCTTTAAACGAGCAATTCTTGTATATATGTATATATATATATATATATATATATATATATATAATCAGGATCTCGGAAACGGCTCCAACGATTTCGATGAAATTTGGTATGTGGGGGTTTTCGGGGATGAAAAACTGATCTAGCTATGTTTCATTTTCAGAAAATCGCTTTTACTCGTGTTTTCCGGCTATTTTTGTTTGCATTAGAATATAAAGCTAAATTTCGCCGACTTCGAGCAGATCATAATGGCACATTAGAAATCGGGTGGTCGCGGATCCAGCCGACCTCGGTTCGATACCACGTTTTTTTTCAAGATTTTTAGTTTTTTTTTTTAAGTTTATTTTTTATGAGAAAACGTCAAGTTTCTTCTTTTGTGAGAAAAAGTTACTTTTTTATGAGAAAAAGTTATTTTTTGCGAGAAAAAGTTACTTTTTTGTTAGAAAAAGTATTATAGGGAACGTGCAGTAACTATAGGCGGCAGCACTAATGCGACAGAAGAGACACTATGCGGACAGTAAAACAAACTTATCAAGGTAAAACCACAGATTACTTAATAGTTACTTGTAAAACATTCAAATTGATGGCACCCTTATGGCACCAGTTGGCAGCACCGTCTATGTGCACGTTCCCTATTGGGAGCACAGAACAGGAAAAGCCGGTTGTCTGTAAAGTCGGTTTACGGACGATATTTTAACGTGACTCACCCCTCCACCCCCTCCGGTGTTTTTGTCAAATATCTTGAAAACGGTGCATCCTACGGCAAAATCAATGAAATTTTCATCCCCCCTTTAATACCCCCGCGCTCTCTCCCCCGCATCCCATCCCCCCCTCTCAACCCCCCCCCCACCCCTCCGGTGTATATGTATAATCAGGATCTCGGAAACGGTTCCAACGATTTCGATGAAATTTGGTATTTGGGGGTTTTCGGGGATGAAAAATTGATCTAGCTTGGTCTTATCTCTGGGAAAACGCTTGGTACCGAGTTTCTGCCCGAGCAGAGCTCGGTCGCCCAGGTACTATGTATAAAAACAGTATAAAGAACCAAAAGTAATTATTTTTTATTTACCTCGGTGTTAGGTTCCAAATTATGAGTCGGGTTTCTATTACCGATGGTAAAAAGTTGTTGCTTTTTTTAAACAGTCGGTAATGAAAGCTGAATTCGCGGTAATAGAATCAAAACCTGTCCATTGCCACGGTAATAGAAGACTTGGGTATTTTGGTTTCAATAATTATTTTATCAAATAATTAATAGTAAAATGAGTCCAGAAAGTTACGACGACGAAAGTTCAATAAACAATCTTAAATAAAAAAAATATTCTCTGTCGTTTAGAAGCTTTGATACCCTTATTTTTTTTTGACTAATTTCAAAACTCCCTTAACTACCACGGTAATAGGCACCGTTACCTTAATTTACAATGGTCCTTCGAGCCGGATGGTTAAATAATTACAGCGGTACAAGCATGTCAAGGAATTGAAATGAATTGGTAAAATAGGATTTTATCGCGTATATGTATATTAATTTCAGCAGCTACCATGACTACTGCAAATCGTGTTATATATTAAACTGTTAACATTTAGCATTTACTACGGCTTAACTAAGTAAGTAGGTAGTTTGTTGTATATCCACCTCTTTAAATTTTGTCTATTTAGCCTTTAGCATAGCATACTCGTATTTAACCCCACGCAACATCTTGTTAGTCGTTACCTAACGCACTCACTTCATAAAGAAACGAATAAAGCTAATCTTAGACATGCGACCATTACGCGGACTCATACAATTAGGTAGGTACCTACATTACAACACCCAGATATTTGGGGTCAGTCGGTATAATTATAATCACAGAATGTTTAACGTTCACGTCTTTGGCGGCAGCTCTTTTAATAAAGGGTATCGCCCACTGTATCTGGGTTACGTCCGAGTAAACATAAACATTAGGGACGATCCAAGACTTTCACGTTAATAGAATTCGTAGCGATGACGATCCACGTCTCGCACAACTGCTCACACACACATTTACAATAAGCTGTGACAAACTGCATGAATAAAATTTAAACTGCAGCCGACTGCCCATAAATTCAAAATAAATACCTAGTTAGTAGAATTCGCATTCTCCAAATCGTTTTAAAGTACATTCACGGAATAAAAGCTAGCCATACTTATTTATAATTGTTAGATTTAAAGAAATAAATAAAATAAAATAAACATTTATTTCGGGCAACTTATGACATGATCCATATCGAGTTAGTAACAAACATTTCCTTGACATCATATGAACCTAACTAACATAGTTCATGTCTTACATGAACATTGTTAGTTAGGTTCTTAATGATGTCAAGAAGCGGCGCAGGCTAGCCCAGTGCAAAAGCATATCAATTCTGTATATTTATAATTTTCCTTAAATTATTTCAAATATTCGGTAAGTATTATGTTGGCGTAGGGCAAATCTATTTGGCTGCTCGCATATCGTTCGAACCATTATCTTATTTTATGGTTTTGGGCTGAGGTTAGGTAAAAGTAGTAGGTATTTTACTATTATTTCGTGCATGTGCCCATACCTAGTTACACCACACGTAATCTATCTACATATGAATCCCTATTTCCCTTCTTTACGCCATAACTTGAGAATGACTTTATCGAGAGAATTCTTTATTTGTACTTATAGTTTAAAATAGTCTTGCTAAATTAAGCTAAATAAACACGCGCTTCTAGATCCAGATGCCGTAGAGGAGCCGCAGAAGCAGATGCCCTGGACCACTGTCTCTCCACAACGGCAGTAATGGAATTATTGGATGATGTTAAGGCTTAGTCGCAGGCTAAAAGCGAATAGCAGTGTGGGGCTTAATAAAGTACCAATATTGGTAGAAGGCAGAGCTTGCTGCCAGTATCCGGATTCTGGCTCGGAAGCGGCTGACACGCGGGCGCGGTCAGCTTGGTTTGTGGCGGAATTAACCCTTAAAATAAGGTAGTGGCGATTTAGCGACCACCCACATGCATGGACTTGGAAATTCAACCTTACCGTTTTAGTTATAAGTTACAATATCCATTGTAATTATTGAAAATACTACTAGCTTTAAAAATATCCTTTGGCCGGTATGCATTCGACAGCTGCTTTTGATTCTGGAGTAGTATGCTCCAATAAATGGGGCCTTATTAAGGGAAGGCTTTCCGACACAAGTTGGCAGAGCGGTTCATACCAAAGCCAGTCCAGGCCAGGCACAGTCCAGGGATCTCTAGGTTCGTTAAAGCATTCGGGCAATTGGCAAGCCTTTGAGGGCTTTAATACCTATTTGATTTTAGAACCTGGGCCTGAGTACTATGAACAGAAGATAGAAACGCCGGCAATGTGATTTATGAGGTACCTATTGCATGCCCAAGTCACCAAATCGAATCGAAAGGGTGGCCTGTGTCCATGAGCGTCCGTTATGTTGGAATTTAGAATTTTGTATAGTTTTGTAGAGTCGGTCATCTAACTAAAGGAGTCAAAGCAAACTTTGTATGTATTTCCAAACGGGTCTGCATCGTATAAGTAAATTTTGGTAAAAATAAAAATACTTACTTAATCCATTTTATTACTTTGTAGAGGGTTTTTATGGAAAAAAAAGAAAATCGCGCAAAAAAAAATATACAAAATTAGGTACTACTATTTTTGTTGCGTTTTAATTTTCTGGTCCACTGTTGATGCACCACCTGCTGTAAACTAGTCCTTCCTTCTTTCTGTTAAAGGGTTGCCTGGAAAAGATCGCTCTTAAGCGATAAGGCCGCCTATTGCTTACTATTCCTGGTGTACAATAAAGAGTCATTGTATTGTATTGTATTGTACTACATATAATGTTACAACCTAAGCGCGTCTGATGTTTGGATGTCGCCGTTGCCAGATTTTTGTTTTATTTAATGAAAGAGTTGTAGAGACCTTTACCACACATTTGAATTCTGCACTGGCAATTTAAGAGTTTTTGAATTATATTTTATTCAAAGGGTAGAACCCTCATCGCGTGACTCAGACTCTCACTTGGCCGATTATTAAAGGTCAGGATAAAAATAAATCGTCCAGCTAACATAACGTACTTACTTATATTGCTTATTTGCATGTTAGTATATTATTAGCCAAGATCCATTATCATAGAGGAGGGCATGGTGGCTCAGGTATTCTTAAATTGTCGTGATATGTTAATACGGGAAATATTCATATTTCGTATTCGATAAAATGATGTCAGAATGGAAACCAACTCTCAGACGCTTGCATACAACAAATGACAGTGATCAGCCTACCGTGACGAACCGGCACGAGGGGTACCCACAATATACAGAAACATCTACATTTATACAACAAAGATAACTTTGGCGCACGTCTTTCTAAACGTTTATGCTACTTTGCACTTTCCCTGGTACTAATAAAACAAGATTACTTGGAGAATCTATGTACGAAAAAACCTATCTCACAATCGCCTGCTCTACACTTTAACATTACACGATCAATAACCTGTTGAATGGGAATAAAATCGATAAGGAAGTCAAACTAGAACATTTCTATTAAGCCGGAGTTAATAGAGAGCCGCAGAATAATTAACTTAAATTAGTGTTAACTGACGCTGTTGGCCGTAATCTGCCTTAACGACTCACTGATCAATTCTGGCTTTAGATAAGCTACACTAACCTATCCTAACTATTTCAATAAAGTACCACATTACTTTAACCAATAAATTAAGATTGTAGGTATCAAGATGTTATGTTCACTTTAGATATCCTCTTCTTTCCATGCATAGTCTCCATCAAAATATCTAGGCTCTATCTAAATCGGTTGAAATTCTCATCGAAACTCAGCAAGTTACAACTGCAATACAAGACAAATATTACACAACACTACAAATCAGAAAACGGTAAGGTTGACAATAGGCGGCCTCCTCACTTAAAAGCGATCTCTACAAGACTGTCACTTAGACTACTAGTTTAATCATCTACATGGGTAAGTATTTTGCTCTAAAATTAAGGACTATTTCGAAATCTTAATATATGTATAACGTGAATGACTTCATCTATCGTGTCGCATAAGAAAAGAACGATCTGACCCCGAAGACACGCGTCGAGCGAAGCAGAAAAGTCGATGTCGTCACCGCTATAATCGGCGAAGGTCTGTCGCCGACCCGCTCCCGACGCCTGTGCGTTTCGTTAGATATCGCTAATAACTGAATGAACACTCCAAACCATCGCACATGTCGCATTTGTAACTTTTAGTACACTTTTAAGACAACTTTTTGATGATATTAAGTTTTAACCGAGTTGAGTTTGACAAAATACCGCTCTCTGCTGTTGTGATGCATTGCAAATTCGACAAAAAACATGAATGACAAAAGATTTTACCGTCTGGCCAGACCGGCTTTAGGAATATATATAAATATTTCTGTTGAGTACCTATATACATTTATTTGCATGCCTCTTTAACTACTATAATATCTAACTAGGTAGTAATATTTTGCTAAAAATTGGTTCCCCGTTCGTTTCGGCAACTTTACATTAAGGCGCACCGTACTTCCGTCTCATGAATATTTTATTTTTAATCGAATTAGGACGCAACGTTTAATTTCATGTCACGTATCTATTATCATTTTGACCAGTGCTAACCACTACTTTAACAAACATAAAACTTTCCAACTACGTTACATCTAACTTAGTTACTTTTACCGGCTAAATAAGAGAGTGTTTCCAACACGGTGAAAATCAAGTTTGTTATGTACCTATTACGACAGGTATCATTAAATTTTATACAGTGTTATATTTTTGGGGATGTTGCAGTTTTCAGCTTAAAATACAATACAATACAAATTTTCTTTCTTCCTTACTTAGTCACTGTTACTGTCAGCCCAGCCCTTGACTCTATCTATTACCTACATAGGGAAGACTTACATATATTTTACGTTATTAGGACTCATCATCATCATCATCATCATTTCAGCCGTAGGACGTCCACTGCTGGACATAGGCCTCCCTCATTGATGCCCAATCATTACGATTGGAAGCGATTTGCATCCACCCTGAACCTGCGGCCTTCACCAAATCGTCCGTCCATCTCGTTGGTGGACGTTCCACGCTGCGCTTGCCAGTCCGTGGTCTCCATTCCAGAACTTATTAGGACTCCGTTCTGTTAATATCATTTTCTAAATCGAGCACGTAGTTGATAAGACTAATATATAAGTTGCCTACTTGGGTTTTCTACTTATTTGTTAGTCATTGACTCTATTGTTTTACTTTTAGGGTGTAGGTACGATACCTCATTCATATTCGAGGCTTCGTCTATGACTATCGATATGGTAGGTAACTTTCATTAACAAATATGAACGATCTTTTTACCTAATGCACGACTTAACAAAAGTCAATTCATCTGGATCTGGTAGAGCCATAACTTGTTTAAAAGGTGGGTACTATCAAAGGCAATTTATTAGACTTCATAAAAATCTGACCGAAAAATACCTATAACTACATAAGTGGGATTTAGGTTCTGTCAGCACATGTATTCGAGATTTAGCGGTTCATTGAACTCTAACTTTGGTCACGTTCGTTTTTTAGGTGCGACTCAACGCAAAGGGAGGTGAGAGCGATGGGAGTCTTTTCGTGTTGTTACAAATCGATCCCTCGAGAACGGTGCTATTTCGGATTCTAATTTATAACATTAGGTATAATATAACAGTGTAATTCTGAATAGATATGACTCTTTCACAGACAATGAAAAGTAAAGTCACAAATATTTAGCACAAATGGCTAGGATTATGCGCTGACTTATCGATGTCAAAATACTCTCTAAATAAATCAGAATTTTATTGATAATCCAAAAAGCACTGATCCGAAATAAGTAAATATTGGCTGAAAGCAAACGTACAATACCATACAATACAATGACACTTTATTGTCCACCACAAAGAAAAACAAGTACTTACATGGAACAAAAATACCTATATACCTAAGGTAAGCAATAGGCCTTATCGCTTCAAAGCGAACAAAAATACAATACAATAAAAATATTCTTTATTGAACATCAAAAATAGTACAGAAAATTAAAGAAATAAAAATTGAGGCAGACAATAGACAATAGGCCATTCCAAATGAGCTCCATTCAAGATAACTTCTATATAGTCTTACAATATCATCGCGTTATAAATAAAAAAATGCACTGTGTGCAGCTTGAGAAGTCTGACCCGATATCAGTTTCAACGATGACTAAAATTTATTGTGCTACTTACCTAACAGATAATAGACGTCCTGAAATAACATTACGTTATTTATTAATGGAAGTACAGAGACGAGAGGTCAATAGCAATAAATGATAAGTTGCTATGCTATTCACTGCTATGTCGCAAGCGAAGATTGCATCCTGCAAGACTGCTTACACGCATGTCTTCCAAACGAATAAGTAACCTTAATGGTAACAACATAAGTAAACAGAGTTCGTGCACTCCTAAACACATTTAAGTCATAAAAGACGTGGATACAGCAATCATGTGTAACCCATTTAACTGTTCCCGCCGACATGACATCAACCGGGAAACTTTTATTAGCCCTGAAATCTGGCAGAATCGGAAATCAATGTTTGTACCTATTTTTTTTAACACTGAAATGGGTTTTCCAAGCACCTATGAAGTCGAACAGTAAACGTTCTTTAACATTTTTATGGTCTAGTAGGTCTGGTGTTACGATAACAGCGTTAGTAAGTAGTAAGTAGGTAATACGTACCATACATTACAACATGACAAACAGAACTCAAGTAATGTATGTGTAGGTTCATCAGCGTTCTCAATATCTTAACAATGCATTGACGTTTAATTTTATTAAAACTAGTCAAATAAGTACTTTTAAGGGTTCCATACCCGAAGGGTGACAAACGGAAACCTATTATTTTCACAGGACTGGGTTGTATTTTTTTTTGAACTGCAGAAATTGAGTTTAGTTTCAGTTTGACCGCATGCCCGTTTATAGGTTCCGTAGTCAACTAGGAACCCTTATAGTTTCGCCATGTCTGTCCGTCTGTCTGTCTGTCTGTCTGTCTGTCCGCGGCTAAGCTCAGAGACTGTTAGTACTAGAAAACTGTAATTTGGCATGAATATATATATTAGTCAAGCCGACAAAGTGGTTAAATAAAAAAAACTAAAAAAATTTTTTTTAGGGTACCTCCCATAGACGTAAAGTGGGGGTGATTTTTTTTTTCTCGACTAACCCTATAGTGTGGGGTATCGTTGGATAGGTCTTTTAAAACCATTGGGGGGTTGCTTACATGATTTTTGTATTAAGTGATTTGTTTGCGAAATATTCAACTTTAAAGTGAAAATTTTCATTAAAATCGACCGTCCCCCCCTCTAATATCTAAACTGTTGGGTGGAAAAATTAAAAAAAAAATTCAAAATGGTATTAAATATATTAAATTTACAAGGAAAATTATAGCGGCTAAGATTGCTTGGGAATTATTTGTAGTTTAAGAGTAAATAGTAGCCTAAGGTATTAAACATACCGTCACTACTTTGAAAAACTCGTATCTCAAATCAGCATGTAAACAAAACTGAACCTTGATACGCGCGTAATAAAGTTCACTTTGCCAGATTAACGATTTTGAGATACGAGCTTTTTTCAAAGTATTGACGATACCTAACTTTGAAGATTCCGTACACATACGAAATCCTTAGAAAAATATTACTTGATTTTTTCGTAATGGCGACGGAACCCTATCTTGGGCGTGTCCGACACGCTCATGGCCGGTTTTTTTTAGGCTTCAATATACCTACCCATTAAAGAAATAGTTCGTGCTAGAGTATACCTAGAAGTGTTGGAATTACGTCCCAATTTAGGTTTACGTGGAATACGAGCACGCAAGCGAGGATAGTGGCCCAGCATTAGCATAATTGGAGGTCGGCAGCGGCCGCAGGACCGGTTTATAGCTTCGAGGTACGGACGTGACGTCATCGCTGACATCATCAACGCTATGCCAACTTAAAATAATGTAGAAAGTTTAAAAATAAATTTAGGTTCTTACATATGCCTATAGTCAGCGTAATAAACATTTCTTTAGTACTTTGTCACTTTAACTCGTGTTTGATATGAATTTCCTAGTGTAAGTCGAAGCGACAATGTACCGTCAACAGCAGAAATGGATGAGAGGTTGTATTGCTCTAAATGACCTACTCGCTTTCTTATCAGTTATCACCTTGGAAAAAAAGAGTCGTGTGTAGTTTCTTTTCTAGCATCACCACAGCTCATCCACTTTTGCTGCTGACGGTACCTATTACATACGACCCTTACTAAGGCTTAGGCTCCAGTGTACGAATAATTACAAAGTGTGTTGGATGTTTTAAGCGACAAAACTTGGTACCTATGTTACCTATTCCGAGTATCTTAAAAAGAAACTGCATCGCATGTTCGTGTGACTAAAGGTGCGGCTTTAACACAAAATTGACGAGTTCTTTTATTAATTAAACTAATCATAATCCAGTACGTATCTGTATGTAGGTCGGCGCACCCACCACAGCTAAAACCCACCCTCGGCCGCTCCCACCCCAAGCCACCAATATTTTCTAACACGGCATTTGTTGGCAACGTAGGTAACAATAATAACTCGGCGGGTGTTCTGAAAACACCTGGCAAGTTACCGCTGCGACAACTTGACTGACAAGGGTTTCAAAAACGACTAACTTATAAAGTTTGCATAAGTAGGTAAGTATACTTGCGGCGCAAAAGAGATATAAGTATACCTACTAGAAAACAAGTGTAAAATAATCTAAGTATAGAAAATTATTAAAAAATATATAATTGCGCTACCATCGAAATAAATTTATATAAATTTCTGTTAAGTTTGAAGTTGGTGTCATTTCCGATAAGTAGTAAGGTGGCTAAGGCTAGATCCACTCCAGCCACGGCTGCCACACATAGCGATGGCATGGGGGAGTGAGCGAGGCATCGTCTTCAAAGTATTTAGATAATGCACACAGAATAAATTCTGATAATTACTACTAAAACGTTTCAAACAAATCTACAGATATCACTTGTTTTTCGCTTTTTCAGTCATTTTTGTAGCTCTTTTTTTGGGTACGTATCAAATTATATAAAGTTTAAAACAAATAATGGACGAAATACATAATGGTCATAATACGTACTAAAATTTTCTATGAAACTATTGATTAAACGTATTTTTTTAATCGTGCAATCTACAGATTGGTTTAGGTTAGGTTAGGTTTATTTTATGAAAATCCTGTTAAGTTGAGAATTTCCAAGAAAATTGCATTATATCAAATGACCATTATGTATTTCGTCCATTATTTGTTTTAAACTTTATATATTTTGATACGTACTTACCCCTTTTTTTGTGGAGACGGCTTATTTTTTTTAATAATCTGATAGTAACAATAATATATTTCACTAAGCGGAGTAATATATAACTTATTCCGGTCGTAACCTATCATGAGAAATATTATGTGCGAGTCACTTTATGAACTTCACGTACCTAGAAAAATTATTCGTACCGTTAGTACATAAGTAAGCACACCACACAAATTTCAATAATTCTAAGCGGTTTTCTCGTAAAAAAGCCGCTAATTATGTTAACAAAAAAAATTTAAGCACCGACCTACGTAGATGCGGATAAAAAAAATTAAGTATGTAGTTCAATAGATTAACAATGATGATCTAAATGAATCAAAAGGTAGGTTACTAAACTTCACGTGAACTTTTCACAAGTAAACCCGTAACTGCTATAAAAGTATGCTAATACCTACAAAGGAATAATATTTCATTAAAAAGTAGAATGCCAGCTCCGTTAATAATACCCAAGGCGGTATGTAATTAATCAAAAAGGAAAATTGAGAAATTATACCTACTCACCCGCAAGTACTATAGTGATGTAGTTTAAAACAACACTTATTTAAACAATACTTCACTTTATTTGCACTATCACGATCACAATTCACTACGTAAAAGTTTCGTACAATTTAAATTAAATTTCGCCCGTAAAATCGAAAACACTACCGTCCACTGCTGCCAACTAGCTACAGAATGAGTAGAAACGAGATAGCCGATTGCTATTGCTTACTCTACTTACTCTACCCTCTCTATGCGGCAGCGTGCGTGCACCCATTTTTTTTTTTTGTGGTAACGGTACATTTCTAAATTCTTTGAGTTTAAGTACAACTAGTTTACTTACAAGAACTTTGTAGATGCATAACTCTGAATAAGACTATGTTCATTAAAGTTAAGGCTAATCCGAAAATATTTTTTTTTTGTCTTAACGTGAGGCATTTTTTTTTCTAATAAAATTTCTGCCGTATTCCGGTTTGCTTAAACCTTACACTTGAATGAAACTAATGAAACCATAGACAAAAAAATAAATGCCAAAAGTGACATTTGTTTTAGGGTTGTACAGTTAAAATTGGTATGAATTCATTTTATCGACCTTTATGTAGCTCTGAAAGTATCAGAAAGTATCATAATATTTTTTACTATTTAAAACCTAACACTTCTAGCATTGTTTCCTTTTATTTAAATCAGCTTAAGGGATCCGTTGTTATAATCACAATGATAAGAAGATACTTTAATTAGTTAGACAGTTGCTTTAAAAAGCGTTTTATCGATATTGAACATCTCTAATCTCTAAGGAAGTAAGCAAGTTGCCGTCGGTCGACGTCGTTGATTGATTGATTGTTATATATATTGTTCGCTCAAAAAATTGTACATTCGTTTCATTTTATGTGTTGTAAAATATCTATAATATTAAACTTATTTTTGTAAGTTTCTTGGTTTTTCGATAGCTGTAGTCTTAGAAAAAGTGTTGTATAAAGTTTTACTTGAAAATGATGTTTAAATGGCTTCTTCAAAAGACTGTACTTTCGCAAATTATGTTGCCGGCCTATACATAATTTGTTTAATTATTTATGGACACTTGATGCGCTCAGCTGACGGAGATTACAATTGTTATGGCTCCTGGTAACAACGAGCGCCATCCAAGTCACACGGGCACGATACCCAAGACAAAAGCACGAAACAACTGCAATGTGCCTCAGGAGGCTGTGACCCCCACTAGGAGAGACATGGCTTCAAATCTAGTCACGGTAAACAATAAATTTACTAAAAAATTAATCGGATCTACCTAATTAAATGAGTCAGTTTCCTAGGATGTTTGTTATTTTGTATTATAATATGTCAAATTCTTTGTGGCTGGCTTCAGTATGGTGTTGTGGTATGAAGTTTCTACTGAGAGCACATGTACCCACAGCTTTTATTTTTAGAAATTCAGGAGAAACATTATTGTATTGGCACGCAGCCAACTCGCTTAGTGTGCCACTCATTCAGTACCTGCTCGAGAGTTTTATAATTATTTTATCTAGTGTTTCCCATACTATTCTTTATATATTATTCTTTATTGCCTCTAATTCTTTATGGGTGGTTGTTTTTCAAAATTTCGTAAGAAAAAGGTGGGTCCAAGTAGCTTGTTTTCTCTGGGATAAAAATAAAGTTATTGAAAGTAGATTAAACAGTGAAAAACCCTGTGAATCTGTTATAATTAATGGATGCCATGCCATGGGCTAATTATCACCAACTCTACTTTTTTAGACCTCCCTGGATTGGGTACCTGTGTCGGAATATAACACAAGAACTAATTATAACCAATCAAGGAAGCAGACAAATAATACATCTGATCAAGAGCTGACTGATTTAGGTAAGTTAAATGGGACCATAAGACTTCAGTGGTGAGAATGTCTTTGTGTACAATCTGTGTAAACCTTTAAAAAAAATGAGTGTTATGTTTCACTTATCCTTAACCCCTCAAACTCCGTGGCGCAGATCTGCATTACGGTGTCTAAGATGATAAAATTAGTTTTTTAAATTTACCCATGAAACTATGCAGATCCATAACTAATAAAAGAGTACACTTATTAAGTTAAAGATCCATCCAGTATCCAAAATTTTAAAATGTAATTTTCGTTTCATTAGAGTCAATTTTGAATTACTTTCACTTTAGGATTAGCCATATTTATATTGATACAGATCAAAAAGGCTAAAAGTATAAGTTATTGTCAGTCAGTAGTGTAAAAAAGTCAGTAATGTAATTGATAAATTGTAGCCAATATGTTCACATATTGGCTAAAGTTTACAGAGCCGCTTGGCCATGCAACAATTATTAGTGATTTGAAATTTCCTGCACTACACTAGCTAAACCGATAGAAGAAATGCTAATATTCACTGATTCATAAAAATAAATAGATATAATTAGAAGCTTTTTACTGCAGTTTATTTTTAATGTTTATGTTTTGCATGATTCCAGTCATTTACAAAATAAAACTTTAACTCTTTAATCTCTATTGTGAAAATAACTAGAGACTTACTGTTTTATGAACATGAAAAATAATATAGCATTCTTGCATGTTTTTAATAATTTACAATGCCATATTAATTCAACTAATAAAAACTAATATTATTTTAGACAATTCAGTGTCATTTGAGAGTGGGTTTGGGAGGTTTGTTCCGGTGAGACCCCAGCCACGGGCTTTGCCCCTCAATGTGCAGAATCGCGAGAACCTAACAAACGACCAACATGACGACGTCGCCGGCTCTTCTATGACCGGACACACTTTACACCCTTACGCTCATCAAATGCAAAATGGTAGCTTTTACATCATATAAAACAAGTGAGGTCATCAGAAAACAAGTTGTCTATACTTCATTTATTTTAGAATTGAAAACCACAACATCATTATATTGCGGCTTGTCAACTATTTCTTACCTAGCAAATAGTACAGTACAATAGTCTGGGAGCTGCAAAATAAAATTGTTTTAATGTCACTTTATTTGCGTGTCATCAATTGTTACTCTAGTACAAATTGTAAAGAGATTACAGTTCACGAGCCGCAATATAATGTTGTTGTGGTTTATAATTCTAAATTAAATGGAGTATAGCTCCACAGAAACTATTGACAATTTAAAATTTAACACTTGGTAATGTAATTTTGTTTAATTGTAATCAATCAATTTTGGGTAAGTCACTTGTCTTCTGATGGTCTCAAATGGTTATTGTTATATCCAGAATACATCCAGAGTTGAAAGGAATAATCTTATGTAACTTGTAATTAGAAAAAAACATTTTTCTTGTTAAAATTACATGGAACATTGTTTTTTCCTTTCAACCATTCATATGATCTTCACCGTTATTCATTTTTTCCATAGGTTTAGTTCCACACTCCAATCATGTCAATCATGCAGCTGCTGCTGTTATGATCGTCAACCCCACCACACCTAATGCATTGACAGCAAATATGTCCCAACCATTTAATGTAAGTAAATTAAGTCAGTATGTTGTACATTTTACATTGTATTTTAAATGTTCTACTTTAGATATATATACCCTTAATGCGTGATGTCATCCTATCCTGTGTTTGTTACATCTATTAAAATATGCTGTCTATTTCAATTATACATCAATACAACTTCCTTCTGTAGTTAGCACTCAAAAGTAATAGAGGCATTAGTTCATGACAATAATGGAATGAATTAATTTTTCAGGCCCCAAATCAAAATAGAAAGAATTTGACAAATAATCTGAATCCCGCTCGTAACAATTTTGACGGTAACCACACAAGTAATAACAACGCCACTGTAGCAGTATCCAATTCTAGGTCAGGAACAAAGACTGTTAATCTTATGAACAACATGTATGATCAAGGGCAAGGCAGTCTAAACAATCTAAATGAGAATAATCATGTGAGTATTTATATTAAAGTTGTAGTTCACTAATCATAGTTGTAAAAACGGAAGGTAAGTTTAACCATGTATTGTTTTTAGGTGCACAGAGAATCCGCTAGAGCTTTAGGTGAAGCAATAGTGGCGGCATGTCCTGATACTGCGGCAGTTGAGCGGCGATTAGGACAAATAAGGGAGTACATAAGAGTTACTTCGTCACTTGTTGACACCATGCGCAATTCTGAAGATGAGGTAAGACAATTATTTCCTAATTGTAACTTAAAATATAATTTAAAGGTTAATTCGTCTTGGCTTCTGCCAGTGCTACAATGCTGCATAAGAATAGACCAGTAGCTACAACATTGTTTACAGTTAAAAGTAGTGTACACATAAGCCAATTTATTTGATTCAATTTCTAATTTAGGCTTTTATTGAGCATACAAAAGAAGAATATGATGAACTGGTAGAGATGGTAATGAAATTAAAAGAGAGTGAGACAAAATTAAAGAAAGTTTTGACTGAGGAGCCTGATAATGTTGAAGTGCCTGCTGAAGAAGCGGATAACGGAGCTCAGATGCCACAGGCAGAACCCGCAGATGATGCGATCAATATCAATGAGGATGAAACATGCAGTTTGAAAAGTATAATAGATACTGGTGTTCCATGTACCAAAAATCTTAAGAAAGTTACCAATTTAGAGAATGAACAGTTGAACAAGAGTTTACACTGTGCTAAGAACTCTCAGGAGGCTCTAGCAAACCAGGATGCGAGCGACAGTGGCGACGCGACGACCGACTCCGCGCAGCCAACATTGGAGCTCATCTGCGACAAGCGCAAACCAGATGACAATGATACTTTGGAAATAATAGAAATAGAAAGCATTCCTTATGGAGACAACGAAAGTAAAACACACGATCGCCACTTAAACGAGGTGTTACGTAAAAATATTATCTCATGCGTAGAAAAAGTAGCGCTAATAGAGGAAATGAAAAATAAAAACTGTAATTCCAGTAACATTGAAGATCAGGTTTCTGACTGTTGATGTTTGCTGTAAAAGTGTGTTTACTCTGTCATGAATTGGAACAATCCATAGCATGTGTTGGATGTAAAAACTCAAACCAGAAAATAACCATCTCTATTACTATTCCTTTCATAATCACCAACAATCATTTGTAACTGTCAATCGTGTGAACAATTTTTGCTTCCTAGCCTAGAGTCTAACGATTTTGAGTATTAGCTTAGTTTAGCCCTTCTAACAGAGCTTACCTAGTTTTCTTTACACTGCCAGCTGCAACTGAGAGAATTGTTTATATTTGTTATGTTGTGTTTTTTGTTCATTGCCTCTTTGTTAATTTTCTGTAATTGTGTGCTGACAGGAGATAGTCGTCCGGCCAGTGTCAGTGCAGAGTAATGGCTCGGCTTACAGCGAGAATGAGTTGTGGCAGAATGAGATCAAAAACAAAATGGAGTTGTCGCAACGCCGTTTAACTGCACTGAAACAGCAACAGAAAAGGTTGCTTAAATACCAGGTAAGACGCGTCTGAGTTTGCGTTTTCAAGTCTTATTTTGCTTGTAACCCATCCAACCTTTAATTGTGGTGGTAATTATACCTTAATGGTTGGATTATAGGAGGAAGCAAAACAACAATTGGAGGAAATGAATAGAGAAAGACAATCACAGGAGGCGCTCCCATCAACTTCTCATGATAATTTCGGTGGCATGCAGGTACAAAACATTTTTCTCAGTGCAATTAAAATCTACATTTTCTTAAATTGTTAATTATTCACTAAGACACTAAAAAAGACTCTCCTTGTTAAAGCCGCTTTGTAAAGCCGTGGTGGCCTAGTGGTTCGACCTCTGGGCTCTCAAGCAGAGGGTCGTGGGTTCGAACCCGAGCTCGCGCCTGAGCTCGCACCTTCGAGTGTTTCGGAATTTATGTGCGAAATTAAATTTAAAATTTACCATGAGCTTTACGGTAAAGGAAAACATCGTAAGGAAACCTGCACAGACCTGAGAAGAAATTCAAAGGTGTGCGTGAAGTTTTCAATCCGCACTACGACCCAAGCCCTTTCATTTTTAGAAGACACCTGTGCCATGTAGTGGGACGTATATAGTCTGGAAAGATGATGATGATGACTTTATTAAGGAAGCTTCAATTTTTAGAGTCATCCAATGAACGGCAACTACAACCAGCGGATGTACGCCGCGAATCAGATCGGCGTGGCGACGACTCTGCCGCACTCCACAGAAGCCCTGCACGCGCCTAACACTTCTAGTAACGCGAACAGCGAGCACGGCCATTCGGCTCACTCCAACAGCCAGGACGATCGGTTCTCACACCGGGACGCGAATATTGCTAGCAGTGAGGTAAACCGTTTTTTTAAATTTCTTCTTTTGTAAAAGGAGGTTCTCAAATCAATTGTTGTTTTTCACCCGACTGTCGAAGAAGTGTATGTATGTATGTATGTATCATTCTTTGGCACGCCCTGCAGCTTAAACGGCTCAACAGGAATTATACAGGCGGGTTTTTTTTCCATCTAGTATTGAAATTAAAATTATTTAGATGTCTGTCCGTCGATATCTCCGGCGCTCTTAAATATAGTTCGTTAGGGTATGTCTCACATATGGTCCCATATAATTTTTTTCGACATCGGTTTTGTAATTATAATTTGATTCGAGTTTGAAATCGATTAATGTTTATAGATATTTTAAGAAAGATTTTATACATTTCGTCCTCTACGACATCTTTCTTACGTGTGTATGTGCTTATTTATGATGGTAGAGCCCGGGCTTGCACCTCTGACTTTTTCGGAATTTATATGCGAAATCACATTCGAAATTTACCATGAGCTTTACTGTGAAGGAAAACATCGAGGGGCAATCTGCACACACATGAAAAGAAATTCAGTGGTGTGTGTTGACCGGTATGTTTGACAAAAATTATTTCCCAAATGATTCATTTGCCAATTGTTTATTTTTTCTGAAACTATTCAGGATATATTTCAGGACTTTCCTGTAGGTTAGGTTTGTTTAATAACAATCCTGAAAAGTTTACAGTTTCAAAAAAATAATAAACAGTTGGAAAATGAATCAGGGAAAAATATAGTTGGGAAAAGGCAGACAACCGTGTTGACCATTGAATTTCTTCTCAAGTGTGTGTGAACTTCTCAATCCGTACTAGGCCTGCGTGTGAACTAACGACCCAAGCCCTCTCATTCTCAAAGGAGATCTGTGCCCTGCACTGGGACATGATGATGATGATGTATCTTTATCTTGTGTTAGGAGGCGGGAGGCGGCGCGCGCGACAGCGACGCGGAAGAGGACGAAGCGCTTCTTTCCGATCGCGGGCGCATGCTGCAGGCGAAGCTGCGAGATTTGCAGCTCAAGAAACAGCATATGGAGAATCTCGTAACTATTCTCCTTTGATCAATTATAACTGAAGATACACATTGCCGAACAAAATCCCCTTCAAAGAATGTCCGAACTTTTTTATTTGTTTGCATAACAATTAAAATCATCACCTACACAGAAATTTGAACCTAGTCTTTACTTCATTACAGTCGAATTTTGGTTGACACTTGACAGCTAATCTTGACAATTTCACGCAACGTACTGAGAAAAAAGAAGGCCACTTTTATCAAAGTGGCGCTCATTTGGCTCGGACATTTTCGGGCGCGCGACTGTGGATCTACAGTTATAATTGATCAAAGCTATTCTCCTTCTCTTTCCTTTTAGGAATTTCGACAATTTGTATTGTAATGTGATACTCCGAAAAGCAGTGTCTCAAGTCAAAAGTCTTTGACCAGTGTGTGTTGCCAGTGATGACTTATGGCACTGAGACGTGGCCGCTAACGATGGGTCTTATAAGGAAGCTCAAGGTCACTCAGAGGGCGATGGAGAGGGCTATGCTTGGAGTTTCTCTACGGGATCGCATTAGAAATGATGAAATCCGCGCGAGAACTAAAGTCACGGACATAGCTCGAAGAATCGCTAGACTTAAGTGGCAGTGGGCAGGGCACATCGCCCGTAGAACTGACGGCCGATGGGGCCGAAAGGTTCTCGAGTGGCGTCCGCGGACCGGAAGACGCAGTGTAGGTAGGCCTCCGACAAGATGGAGCGACGACCTGGTGAAGGTAGCGGGAACGCATTGGATGCGGATGGCGCAGGGCCGATCTGTTTGGCGAGCCTTGGGGGAGGCCTATGTTCAGCAGTGGACGTCTTTCGGCTGAAATGATGATGATGACTCCGAAAAGGCTTGACTGATTGTTAGATATTTTTTTCTCTATATTCGGTAGGTCTGAGAATAGGTCGTAGGCTATTTTTATACCCCTATTCTTCGCGCAAGAATGAAAGAAAATGATGATAAAAATTCGTGAATGCAAAAATAGCAACTACCATTTGTAATGTAGCCGAGCTCTACTAAAGAAGCGATACTTATCTCGACAATTTTTATATGGCAGTACCTGCCTTTTCTGTTTTAAATAACCGTGGTGTTTTCAGAATCAAACAATAATCGTGTTATAATCTTACATGTCCAGGTATCTGAATTTCAAAAGCTCCAAATGGCAACGCATCTCGGAAGCTCCAACAACACGTACTCGAGCTCCGGAGAGGACAGCGGAGATGAAGAACCTTCACGTAAATGTAAATATACATTTTGACGTTTCCATTCTTCCCGTTCCACTTATTTATGACCATTCATTTTGTATTATCTTTATTGTCAGAGATTATTCCAAAAGAAGAGGAATATAAATAATTAAGCAAATATATTATTACCAGCTTTTATTAAACTCGCAATTTGTGGTTCTTTGTGTGTTAGTTTGTTTGAAAGTTAAATTTGATCCACTTTCAGTGATCGGATGGACTAAATTTGGCATACAATTGTAGGTTGAATGACAATGCATAAAAGTCAGAAACAAAACGTGTATTAAACATATTTCTACAAAACTTATTAATTAAACAGTCAAAAGGATTAGTGAGTTAAAAATCAGGCTATCACCTTCTCCATTTGCGCAAGCGTCGTTGTTTTGTTACTTTGGATCATGCTCAGTTTGTATATTAAGTTTAAATATAATGGTTACAGGCAACAAGTCAGGTGGAAATATCAAAAATGATGATCCCTTCAAGCTTATGGAAATCAAAGCAATCAAAACAGCCTTACAGAAGACGAAAGGTACGAGTGCGACCTACTTGATAAATTTCTAAATGTCTCAATATTCCTGTAATCCTTATGACACATAAACGTCTTACTTTTTAGATCTCATGCGTTCCGTCGAGAACTATGAATCGGATCATCTCTCAGGAGTGCATGACGATTCATTCCAGATGCCAAGTCATTCTAACATACATGACAAGTAAGGACATTTGCGATTTATAATAATCAGGGGCTGTTTCACCACCCATTGATCAAATTTATTTGACGGAAAAATGTGATGCCGTCTCCGTCTATTCGAACAAAACAAACAGAGACGGCATCACATTTATCCGTCAAATAAATTTGATCAATGGTTGGTGAAATTGGTGAAACAGGGGGTAAATATAGTAAATATATTTTTATTTGTGAAGGAAAGAGAACTTCATTGTTTTTTTTTTCTATTTATGCTTTGTTTTGAGAGAACGTCTTCTTTGATGTTTTTAACTTCGCGATTCTCACTCATAGCTAATATGTTTTGGGACTCACGAACTATTTATTGCTAAAATTACCTCGAAGTTTCGACCACATTGCAGTGGCCGTAGTCACGAGTCGACTGCGAGAGCGTTGAGGTAACATAAGCAATAAATAGTACGTAATTAACTCCCGAAAAATTTGGTTTTGGTTTCAAATGACAAAATTTATATCATATAAAAAAAGAAAGAAATGTTTCTTACTACTTCTTTCTAGCAAATCCGAGGGCGGTGGTAGTATCGGCGGCTGGTCCAACGAAGGAAGCGTATGCCGTGTCCGCAACTCTCTGCCGCAACGACACAAGTTCACCAACGAACAACACTCGCAACAACACTTGCAACAGGCTCAGCACCTGCAGCAGGCGCAACAACACATGCAACAGCACTTGCAACCTCACCCGCAACACTCGCAGCATCCGCAACACTCGCAACAGCATCCGCAACAACACTCGCAACAGCATATGCAACAACACCCGCAGCAAATGAGTAAAGTTTTCACAATCTTATAGTTTTAATTTTAATAGTACCTATTTACTTATTTAGTGAAGGAGTAAAATTTTAATAGAATTGTTCTTATTATTTTTAAGCTTTTTATTAACTTGCAATGTAGTTGCTTGTATCTATGTATGTACGGGTGAAATCTTGAAAGTTAAATTTGACCCAGTTCCCGGTTTCCGATTGAGCTGAAATTTTGCATGTGTGTGTGAATCAGAATTCAGAAGACAGTGCAATATTATTATGACATGGAGCTGATTTGATGATGGAGCTGGAAGTTGGCCGTGAGAACTCTGTAATAAAACAACATGGCCGGTTTGATTCATCTTGACGAGTACTTTGGTAACCAGGGGCAAAACGACAAGATAGCAAAAAAAAAAACTTAATTAAAAACAGAATTTTTAACAAAAACTTATTTTCTTTTATTCTAGGTCACGAAACCAATATAGCTTCGCTACAAGAGCTAGCTCAAGAGCTCCGAATGGAGACTGAAAAGATTGTCGGTGAACGTGCGCGGATCAAGGACTTGATTTCTAATAAAGGTAATTACCAGAGATCGGAATTTCCACGGCAAAACATAAGACTGTCGCAATCAAGCTAGTGTTAGAACCATTTTTTTATCGATATCGAGTATTATAATTACTTACCATGGCCTGTTTTTTTAACCCGTGGAGCATTAGATGGGCACCATTTGTCTCTCAACTTTTTCTGCTGGTAGTGTCCAATGACCACCAAGTTAAGAATGATATCGTGTATCAGACTAATTTACTATATTAAAATGCTATTACATTTTAAAGTACTGGTATTGTTACAAAATTTAATACTTTTGTCACTAAAAATAACTTAAGAGTTTGTAGTCGGTAGCTTAATATTTAAGCGCTGGGTTAACCCCATTGATCTTCTCTCTCTTTTTGCGCATTCGAATTCTGCTCTCGCTCTCGCGCCAAGCATGAGCGTCCTATCGCTGCCCATTCAATTGTTAGATAGTGCAATAATAAGTGGAAACACTTTGGGCATAGAGATCAAAACTGCTTGGAACTGTTAGGTTAAGTTTTAAATGGGTTACAGTTCCAGACGATAGGGTTTGTGCTTAGTCGAATTAACTGCATCATTTTGTTACCTTTCATTGGACTATTTGTAAGTCGATGATAGGCTTAGCGTATACTTAGCGTTTGTAAAAACAAATCTATCAAATACCCTATCGAAAACCCCTTTAAGGGTAAGCGCTTCCGGTCCCTGCTTTGATAGCCCTTGTACAGTAAAATTACATAAAGTTGACCACTGACAGATGGTTTGCCTTCATTTCATATTCAACTTTAACGACCTACAAATAAAGCCAATTTTAGAATACTGTTACCCTCGTTTGCAGATTTTGTAATAGCTACTTTATTTGTATGGTGTTGAAGTTGGAAATGAAATGAAGGCAAGCCATCTGTCAGTGGTAAACTAAAAGTAAACGTATTGTATCGCCAAAACCCCTTTCATCAGCTGAATCGAGTCGCAAGCAGAAGAAAGTGAACGAGCAGCCTCCAAGCGGCGGCTGGGGCTGCGCCGGGCCCGCCGAGCGGCGCCAGATGCAACTACGCGCGTTGCTTGCCGACAAACAGCGGGAGCTCGACAAACTGCTCAATAAGGAGGTAAGTACCGCCTTTTAGCTCCGAACGCACAAACAGCGGTACGGTGATGGTGACGGTTGTAATATTCTAACTTGTATGAACGAGTTCGCGGTACGGTACCGCACAACCGCTCATACAAGTTAGAATATTACAACCGTCACCGCCACGGCACCGCTGTCTGTGCGTTTGGAGCTTTAGGGTTGATGAGGAAGTATAGTATAAATCTTCCCAGGTGAATTTATCGCTTCGAGCCATTACATTAAATTTGAACCTTAATACTATGACGATACCGTTTGTTTTGAAAGATAAGGGCTCGAAGCGAAAAATTCACCTGGGAAGATTTATACTATAGTTATGGTTATGAGGAAGAAGATGAGGATGAGGATTTTTTTAGAAGAATAATTAAGGTTGCGGATGAGGAAAAGGAGGAGAAGTAAATAACAAAACGACGGTTAAAAGGCAAAACGCATGAAGCAACACTTTTTGTCAAAATGAGTACCTACATATTTGAAATCAGCGAATTTTTCTCCGTCGTTTGAGCCGGGTTTCATGTAAAGTTCAAAAAACGTCACTTCATGCATTTTGCCTTTTAGCCGTCGATTAATACAAATGCTATTTTTGGGCAAAATATACACCATGATTTTTAATTGGTGATCCTCTGTCTCGGCTTCTGATGCCGACTTAAGAAAACTTACTTTTCACTTCTCATGCTCTTAAAATGTTACTTTAGTCTCTGCATATCGGGACTAAAGCTTTTTTTTGATCTCTAGGGATTAAAGTAAAATTTTTTTAATTGACTATGGAAACCCCTAAACTGCCAATCACGGTGTTTGTGAATGAAGGATTATCGCCATTTTCAGTGACTGGGTATAGACAATTTTAAAGCTTTCCACAGACCGAAGCGCGCTGCGGACGCTCCGTAGTGCCCTGCGCTTCGGTCTGTGGAAGCCTTTAGGGCGTGGAAATAACCTCAAAATGACAACTGTATAAAAAATATTTAAGAAATAATAATTTCGTGAAACACCATGAATAATTACGAATATTAATCTATTTAATTATAAAATATTAAAGATGAATTCATTTTATTCTGCATGTAAGGAAAGATTTCCTTTAGCTTAGGTGTTTTTTAATTTGTTTTTGTTTTTTAAAAGCGCTGTCGGTAAAGCAGTTCCCTGCTCTGTCGATAAAATAGCAATCCGCACTGTCGGCAAAACAGTGCTGGATGGAGTGTACGGTAGATAGAGCAGTTACGTTTGAAAGTTAATATGGCGTGACTTCAAAATAATGCGATGTCAGTTGCATTTAATAGTAAATAGATAGTATAATTAGATATAATTTAACAAAGAATTGGCATATAGAAAATAAACTTAAAATGTCGTTTCTTTATTCACGGGTAAGTGTTTCAGTTAACAATATATTTTGTGTGTGAACTTAGTTAGATCAATTAGGTTAATTTATTTGCCGATTCTAATGAATGAACAATTATCATTCTTACATGCATATATAGTCCAATTAGTTTTAACATAGTCATTAAGTTAGAATCTGTTGGCTAATTATGCAAGCATTTAAAGCGTCACTTTACAAAAAAATATAAAAGAAAAGAAAAGACTGCGGAATTTTTTTTTGCTATTTGAATTTTGAACAGATGTCCATTGCTCGTATTGAGCATACGTTGTAAAAAAGTAATTTTGTACGTCGTTTTTTTCCTCGCATTCAAAGTGAAAAGTAGAGTGTTTAACGCGAGACTAAACTACCATAATGACAACTCGAATTATAGCCTCCCTCGCTATCGCTCGGGTGGCTAAATATCTCGTGTCATTATGGCTTGTTTTAGTCCCTTGTTGAACAATCTACTATTATTTCAGGTTGATAATTTTATTGTTATGCAATTACAGAAAGTTTTATGCGCCAGCGCAGAAGCACAGAAAGTGACGACCGACTCGCGCACAGCCTCCGTTGTAAACCAGTCTTACAACAGGTAAAATATTTCTTACTATACAACGTGCCCACCAGGTTTCCGCGAGAGTCTAACCACGCATTCCTGAGGCCATATGGAGTAATAAATGTTGTCTGAACCTAGGCCGAAATATGCTTAGTTTTTGAAATATTTCCATTTTTATGTTTAAATTTTACTATGAGAGTGGTGGAGGTGCTGGGATTGCGTATTTATTATGTATGAAAAAATAAAAAAGTTAAAAAGCATAATTCGACCTAGGTTCACATAACATTTATTACTCCATATGGCCTCAGGAATGCGTGGTTAGACTCGCGGAAACCTGGTGGGCACGTTGTATACTTTAATCTTCGGGCATAGTGCAACTATGACATTGGGGCTTTCAAGAACAGGGTTTATACTTTAAAGGCCGGCAACAGATTGGCGACTCTCTTTGAGTTGTTGATATTTATGGGCGGTGGTGATCATTTTCCATCAGATGACCCGCTTGCTCGTTTGACTCCCTCTCACAATAATAAAATAAGTGAAATACCTCTTATTTACCATACGTAAATGCCGCGTATCTGTACTACATGTACCTAATTTTACGCTCAACTGCCTTATTTCTGCTTATTACCCTAAATCAAGTCTAGGGTGAATGAGCACTTACTAGGCGGGCGTGCTCCATCAGGAGTCATCATTATCATCCCAGCCTGTATACGTCCCACTGCAGGGCACAGGCCTCCTCTCCGAATGAGAGGGCCAACAGGAGTGATTGTGGTCAGACGCAATCATCATCATCATATCAGCCGAAAGACGTCCACTGCTGAACATAGGCCTCCCCCAAGGCTCGCCAAACAGATCGGCCTTACGCCATCCGCATCCAATGCGTTCCTGCCACCTTCACCAGGTCATCGCTCCATCTTGTTGGAGACCTACCTACACTGCGTCTTCCGGTCCGCGGACGCCACTCAAGAACCTTTCGGACCCATCGGCCGTCAGTTCTACGAGCGATGTGCCCTGCCCACTGCCACTTAAGTCTAGCGATTCTTCGAGCTATGTCCGTGACTTTAGTTCTTGCGCGGATTTCATAATTTCTATTGCGATCGACATCGATCGGCTCGGCTCGCTCGACTCATGGGGAGACCCTTAAGTGGATTTGTACTATCCCCGACGAAATGTATTTAATTTTATAATTATTTATTGCTAATTTTTTATTGTATTTGCAGTGAACAAGAAGAGCCGGATTCCCGATCGGAACAAATACTTTTAGACTCGCAAAATTCAAGAGATACTGAAAACTTTAGGGTATGTAGATATTAATTCAATTTACTAACGTAGTTTGCGTCACTTTTCTGTAGTCTTTTAGGTGTAATGAATGGTCTATTTGTATTAAGAGGCTGAATGTCTGCAGTAATATCTATTCGTTAGAATTAAGTACTGGGAAAATTGACCAAATTGATCCAAAGGCCTAATTAGACAGTTTTTTTTAAGTTTTGCTGTACCTACTAACTTCTACTTTGGCGAGCAAGCAATTTAAATGGTCATTATACCTTTAAAAGCCACCTTCATTGTTCTGGCACGCAAGGTTAGTTTGTCTGCCAGTAGTGACCATAAACTGATTTGTAATATTATTATTTACGACAAGTTTACATTTTTATTACTCGATATACTTAGCATGCATGTCGTCTCATCATCATCATCATTTCAGCCTATATACGTCCCACTGCTAGGCACAGGCCTCTTCTCAGAATGAGAGAGCTTGTACCGCAGTTCCCATGCGGATTGGGAACTTAACACACACCATTCGCTTCGCAGGTTTTTGAAGGTTTCCTACCCTAAAGCTCGTAGTAAAATAATTTCGCGCATGAATTCTGAAAAACTCAGAGGTGCGCGCCCGGATTTGAACCTATCATCCTCTGCTTAAGAGGTCATAGGCACAGAATATATAATAGTACTGACGTACAGAATGGAAACGGTCCGCCCCGCACCGATTCGAATTACCCCACCCCTCAAGGCGCAGATAGCCGGAAACCGCCAGAAAACAGAAGAGTGCGCGCGCGATGTATGTAGGCGTACGCGTGTACAGACGTCGTCGTGCTTATGTAGATTCAAGAACGCGTATTTGTACGTCGTGTCCGCCGCGTGTCATAGATCAAGCCACTAGGCTACGACGGCTTTTTTTTTCGTCGCATGTCGTCTACGTAGATGAAATTACGTAAAACGGGGTTACTTTAAAATGCAGGGGCTACTTTGGAAAACAGTTTTAACGTCGTGTCCTTATTTTTTTAGACCATCTGAGGCAGTGAAATAACTGCCTTGATAAATTACCTAACTTTTTACGTCATTTGCTCAATCGAGCTATGAATATTTGCGTTTTTATAACCATTTTAAATCTATCAAAGTAGCCCCAAAATTTCCTAAAGTAACCCCAGTTTACCGTATGTAGTTATTAAATAAATGGTCAGGCGTGTCCGCAGGGCGGCGACAGCGCGCTCGGTGCTCGCTCCATTAACACCATCCCTTCGCAACTTGGCAGCGCCTACTGCAGTGACAGTGATAGGTAAACATTTTATTAATGCTTTATTTTAAGCGACTGAACTTATTTACTATTGAATCGGAGGCCATATTCTTTAAAGCGTCACCATCTTATATCGTTTGACAGAAATAAATAGTGAATGCGATAGCGAGCGCCCGCGCGTTAGACAATACGGCCTCAGGTGTCACTTATCTTGCTAATGTCATAGTGACATCTATAAATAATTGTTATTTTTTGTATATCCACTTTTCCTATCACTTACTTTTCGAGAAAGACTGTAATTATGTGATCGGTTGTAAAATAAAATAACAATAATGTTTTTTATAATACATGCAGTACCTTTTTGCCACCATCTTGACTATATTATCGTATGAATTATTTTATTATTCACCTCGACTCTAGTTTTGATACCTTTTTCTTAACTATTATATTAAAGATTTTAGACTATCGCGGTCATTACTAATATTACCGCGTACCTTGATTTCAGAGAAGCCCGATATTTCGGCACAGTTGCATGCGCCATGATCACGAGACGACTCGAAATATCGGGCTTCTCTGAAATCAAGGTACGCGGAACAAAACCCGATTTCAACTCATAATATTAAAGATTTTCCTATTTAATTTAATTCGACAGCGCGTCCAGAACTAAATCGAACCAAAGGAGTCGAGCACGACGGAGGCAACCCCAAGATCGGTTATCCGAAGATAACAATGTAAGATTATATCAGTTATTAGATCAATATTAAAGTGTGTATCATAAGTTATGCTCAATTGACATCATCTCATCAGTATCACTCCAAGACTGACCAATATAATAGCAATGACTTTAATTTCAGATACCACAAACAAATAATTCTAGCCACTCAATGAGGCACGAACCGAGAGTCGAGCCATCGAATGTTAATATGGTCCCGCCGATTTCTCAAAATAGTGAGTACAATATTTCAACATCTAATTACTTATTAGTACTGAGCTTCGCTCGGGATAAAACTCGAAAACACGCTTTTCCCAGAGATAAGACCAAGCTGGATCGATTGTTCGCTCCTGGAAACCCCCACATAGAGCAAATTCATCGGAATCGTTAGAACACGTTCACTGGCCCCATACAAAATGTTTTGACAAAGTCACACGTCCAAGTGTGCTTCCACTTTGAAGTTTTGAACCCATATTGGAAGCATGGGCCCCTGAAAAAAAGCTTTATGACATTGGGGGCTCCCGGACAGGGAAAGTGTTAAAAGTATCACATAATTGGAGCAACTGTGTATAATTCTGACTTGTTACAGTTGAAAACCCTATCAACATGCCATACCCGCATCTGCCGCCGCCGTACTGGAATAATAATAAGATAAATCAGGTAAATAAAACCAAACTAATGTATAAGGAAAGACTAGTCTCCACATTGTTCTACTCCTTTTTACCACCGTTTTATTCGGAAAAGTAATATTTGTAACATTAGTCGCAAATACGTTTTATTTTTTAAGTATTTCTCAAAATTTGGCTGTCTATTGCTAATTCTTTGGTCATATTTCACAAAAAACAAAAAAAAAGATTATTTTAGACTTACTGCTCATTACCGTCTCTGAGTGAAAAAGACCCAGCCTCACAGCAAGCAATGTTTCAGGATATGCGTACAAACCAGTTCACGCAGAACAGCCATTCACAGACCATGGAGCGGTTGTTGGGGACGCCGCAAATGGCTTTTCCGCCGTCCATGCCTATGAACATGATGATGCCTTATGGTTAGTCTGATTTACTTGCATATGTTTTAATTTTTGGTAGTATGTAACTCCAGAAGTTACACCGAGGACGTATGCTTTTCTCGAACACTTATTGAGACAAAAAAGCCCAATTTATTCTGGCGTTTAATAATTGTCATCACTTCAAAATTATATTGAGTTTGTTGTTCAATTACCATATTTATGTTGTGCATTTATTTTTATTTGCTACTAGCTGAAGTTTACTAGCCGTTCTGAAGTCATACGCGCACCTATATACATTTTCTGCAATTGATTTTTTATTTACATAAGTTACCATTATAGATTTAAGGTTTTTTTTGTATGGTTAGAATTTCACAGGATTAAAAATTAAGATTTAATAACAGGCGCGCTTCTTCATTTCACTACTAACTGCTTGCAATCGGTCGAACTGGGGTCTGCTGATTAGCATCAGAGCAGCCATAGAACGTATTTTCCCACCGCAAAAAAAAAAGGTTTGCTTTATAACAATCCTGAAAAGTTTACAGTTTCAGAAAAAATAAAAAAAAGGAAATGAAACATTTGCCAAATGAATCAGTTTGGGAAAAATAATTTGCGAAACATTAGTAAACCCTAAATAAGCATAAAACGATAAACACTCGAGGCTCGAGGCCCTCAGACCACGATGAGACGGTGGCCCACGTCGCCTGTGCAGAGTTTATTTATTTATTTATTTGTTTATTAATTGCATACATGTAGTACAGTAATATTCAGATGGTAGGATACATTAAAATAAGATCGTACATGCTACCCAAGTAGGGTGTTGCAATGTCTTAAAATCTAATATGTGGGTAAGCATAATATCGGTGAGTCACCTCACCGTTGTTATCGTTTGGTTATGATATTGTCAGGTTTGGTTGGCGGGTGCGGCTGCGGCTGCGGTTTCTGGGGCGCGTGGTGCTGGCAGCAGTTGGCGATGCAGCAGCGGGAGATACACCAGCTTCGGGACCAGCTCACTCACGTAAGACTTATAACTAGCTGTTGACCGCGCATCCGTCTGCGAAGAATTCGTTTATCGCTAACCCGTGGGTACTACGCAATTTTCCGGGATATATGTATTTCTGTACCAAATTTCATCTAAATCGGTTCAGCGGTTTAAGCGTTAAGAGGTAACAGACGTGTAGACAATTACCTCGACGTTTGAGTCACATAGCAGCGGCCGTCGTCATATTAAATTGCATTTTGTTGTACTACCCGCACTTAATGATGTATCCTAACTATCACACGGACATAGCACTAACAATGTCCGATGATATAAATATAGCGTCAAGGAAACTGAATCGCGTACCAGGGTGGAACCTTTTCACAACCGATGAAATTATATGGCAGATATACAGAATGTCAACATGAAGGAACTGCAAGGAAAACTATAGATGTAAAGATTGATAGAATTATTTCTATTAATGATGTAGAACCTTTACGCGTACACAATATGTAAACATCAACCTTATGGTTAATGACATAGAGTTGTAAAGATATGTTTGACAAAGTCAAAATCAAAGTCAAGATTCTTTATTCAATTGATGCTCCTGTGAACGTCGAAGAATCTACCACCAGTCGACTGACTTTGACTTTGTCTTTTCTGATCTTTCTCGAGCGGCTACATAGCTAAGCATTAGTGGGAAGCAGTTTCATAGTTTTTTAGCTTAGCTCTCACATGCTCGCAGCATAGTTGCTTTGTACATCTCTTGTGGAAACATACTCAAAAAGTTGTAGGTTGTTTAAAGATTTCTCTTAGGAAAAAAAAATGCTATTTTACAGCTTGAAGAACGCTGGCGGGCGGAGACAGCTTCCCATACGTTGAACAACCAAGTGCCTCCCGGGAACAGGGCAAACAACTACTGGGATAACTTCCGAAGGTAATAACATATTTTAGGTCATTTATTAAATAATCATAACATATTGAATAGCTATGAAGGCAAGAGTCATCATTCTAGCTTTTATAATTTATCTATGTAAGTTTGTGATAATTATTTTTCTCTTTTCAGATACTAGCTATGATACATAACGTTACATAGCATAATTTTTCAAAATTTATATCGAAATGTAGTCATAATTTAATATTGTTTTGTTTTCATCAATAAAGGGTGAGAATTGTGTTCGATTATGTTACCCTTTGATTTTGTTTGATTAAAGCTTCAAATAACATTTAAGCGTCTTATGTATCTTTTTATGTGATTAATTAGCATATCTATTTATGGTTTTCGCACTTTTTTAACCGACTTCAAAAAGGATTTGGCTTTTGATTCGGTTGTTTTAGAGGGTATACTTTACGTTCGACCCCATTTAAATTTGAAGAAGGGTGAATCAACTTTTTAGTGTTCAACGTCATACATACAGAGTCCCGGGTCGATAACACAAATTTATATAAAAGTAATTACTTTTATTTGTATTCCTTTATGTTCCTATTAATATTATCTAGCATTTTATCACAAAATATTTCATTTTGTTTACAATTTATCTATTCTGTAATGGTTGTCCAAAATACCAAAAGTTGATTTTCAATAGTAAACAGATTGTCCCCTTGCAACGGTGCACCGTAAAACTTTGTATCACGAAAAAATACTGTTGCAGAATTGATATTTATACACATAATCGTTTTTATGGATAAGTATCATTAATAAAACACACCGATTTCTTATATTTGCACTAAACGGTTTATGAATTTCTTGCCTTTTAATTTTGTCCCTTTAATTATTACACGCTATGCAGGTCCACTGGGCAACCATAAAATAGTCATAAAATCTAAATAAAGATGACGTACTAAGATACTTCACAACAAGCTAAAAGTTCTTTTAAGCAAATAGGCCTAGCCGTTATTTTGATTTCATAAAACTCGCGGCGTTAGTCGGTCGAGTACTGTTGAAGGCTGTGGGTGGCTTTATTGTCTGTCCATCGGACCACTGGCACAACTACGTAAGTACTTAACATATTACAATAAATTATATTGTACCAGATACTATTGTATAAATATTTTACCGTAAGGGTGAAATAAAACATAAAAAATCTTTAATATTTATTATATGGCACAAAGTTTTAGATAAGTCCTTCGGACAACTAGTCACTTGGACAACGGAATTGGTTGTCCGTAGGAAATTTTGGTTGTCCCTTGGACAAAAACGATTTGTTGTTGTCCTATGATACCCCAGTGGTACAGAGGGCCTTCCTGAGACGACGCCATCCACTCCTGTCCTGCGCCTGTTGCTCCGCGTCCCTCCAACTCAGCCGGGCTGCCCGCAGCTCGGCGTCCACGGTGCGCTGCCACGTGTGCGCCGGCCGGCACCGCCGCCTGCTCCCATGCGGCCTCCACGTGAACGCGACCCTGGTGGTATTATCCTCTGGTCTTCGGAGGGTGTGCCCTATGTTTTTTTTTTTTTTCTTTTTTTCTATCCACTTCCATTTCCGTTGCGCAATTTCTCACTTCATCGGGATATGCTGGCATCGCTTCCATAGATCCTCGTTGCTGATAGTGTTCGTCTAAAATATGCGCAGGATGGACCTCAGGTATTTGTTGACGAACACTTGTAGCTTGCTCGTCAAATTCTTTGTCTCCTTTTATGTCTCACAGCCGAAGAGCAAAACAGACTTCACTATGGAATCGAAGAGGGAAACTTGATCCGCCGGGTGAGCACGTTCGAATCCTACACAAGTTTTAGCTGGGTAAAGGCACCTTTCGCTTTGTTGATCCTCGCGTCGACGTCATCATCAGAGTCGCCGCTGTTGGTCATGGTGCTGCGGAGATATGTAAACTTTGCGACAGATTCCAGTGGTGTACCATTGAGTCTGATGGGTCTGTTTTCCAAAGACTGTACTCGCATTTCGACGGTCTTCCTAGTGTTGATTCGTAGACCCTTATCTTGAGCTTCCTCTCGTAATGAGTCCAGCTTCATTTAGAGAACGGTCAGTGAAGACGAAATCAACACTATGTCGTCTGCATAGTCAAGGTCCTCCAGGTGCGAGCTTTTGTTCCATGGGATGCCCCTAGATGTTTGAGTTACCTTATGCATGACGTCGTCGAGTAGGACAATGAAGAGCAGCGGTGACAGGAGGCAGCCCTGCTTGACTCCTGAAGTCATTGGGATTGGTTCCCCTAGAACTTGGTCGTGTAAAGCCTTGCAGATGCTACAGTTATATAGGGACTAGATGATACCTATATACAGTATTCCACTTCGCCTAAGACAGGACCACAGTGCGCTCCACTTCACGGAGTCGAACGCTTTCTCGAAGTCGACGAAAGCAAGGAAAAGTTCGGCTCGCCACTCAACGCACGATTCTATAAGTATGCGCAAGGTATTCGTGTGGTCGGTGCATGACCTGCTAGAACGGAAACCGGTTTGCCCCTGCAATCTCTGGGGACATTCGGTAAGAGCATTATGCCCCTCCAGCTATCGCAGACTGACAAATCCCCCTTCTTCGGTACCTTCACGAGCTAACCCTGCTTCCAGTCGCAGGGAACACGCTCCTTCTCCCAAACACGCTGCAACAGCAAATAAAGTATTTCGGCTGTCCTAGCCAGATCCGCTTTTAATAGCTCCACGTTGATGTTATCAACCCCTGGTGCCTTTCCTGCCTTCAGCTGTTTAATGGCGGCGACTACTTCTGCGTATGTTGGTGGAGTGGTTGGCAGATTTAAGGGAGGTCCGGAGTTGTCTGAAGCAGTTATCGGTTGGGCTTAGCCAATGCTAGTCAACAGGTTGGAGAAGTGCTCGTTCCATCGTTTCAGTTGTTCCTCTGTAGTACACAATAGTTGTCCCGTGGCGTCTTTTAGCGGCTTTTTGGAGGAAAGTGATTTGTTGCACAGGCGTTTAGTAACGTCATAGAACTCCCTCATGTTGGCTATCTTGGCTGCTGCGTTAGTCTGGTCTGCTAGCTCGTTGGCGGCATGCCGTCTGTTACGTCTCGCCAGCTTTCGGATGCGGAGGCGTGAGGCACTCCTCATCTCGAGCGTCCGTAGCGACAGTGTATTCAGCGGCCAACTGCTCTAGCTTTACGCTCTGCCTTCTCTCTATCGCGGACCACAGCACTTGGGACATCCAGGGTTCTTGCTTGGAGCGTTTATAGCCCAGGAATTTTTCGCCGGCTACAGTGAAAGCAGTGCGTACATGATTCCAAGTTTCATCCATTTTCTCGTCTTCCAGCTCTTCCAAAAGCTCAAATTGATAAAGGAGGCAAACACCGACCCTCCTCGGTCCTAAGTTTCTGCAAATTGAACATTTTGGATGTCTTCCAACTTTACGACGCGTGCTGCCATCTTGAGACGTACATCAGCGACAACAAGATGATGATCGCTATCCACATCAGCGCCGCGGCGATTCCTAGCATCAAGTAGCGACGTTTTCCAGGCTCTGCTCATCGTAATGTGTAAAATAGAACTAACATACATAAAGAAAATTTAAAATTACGACGTGAAGCCAATAAGTGGAAAACAAAATACGAAAAATATAAGAATTACGGGTTCCAAGCTGGTCATTCTTCGAAGCGGGTCATGTTCTGTACCCTCTTGTAAGATTTTTGGTTCTAATATTTCCATTGGACAACCAGATATGTCTATGGGACAACCAAGTTGTCCCGAAATTAAAAAACACTAATCATTATTTTATTTCTTTTTAAATTCAAAAACAATTCATTTTTTTTAAAGGTTCAATAACACAATATAAAACAAAGTAGCAGGAAAAAATTTATTAAGTTACTGTTACTATTTCGCATTTTAATTAAAAAGTTCACTTTCTGTGAAATTAGAGTTGTCCTGGGGACATGATTATGGGAAATACTGCGAAATTATTGAGATATATGCCATATATAAAAATAAAAAATGAAACTGTATTGTTAAATGAATGTAAGTAAGATAATTGTGTTAACAATAATTGATGTCTAGTTTAGCTAAAAATAATTTTGAATGGTGGTCCAGGGGACAGGGCAGATCTGGGCTGGTGAATTTTTTCTAGTGAAACACACTAAATTCTCAAAGAAACAGCTCTGCTCTATACAGATTCATAAATGAGAGAAAATTATCTTTTAAATAAAACATTTAAAATTGGAAAATAAGAACAAAAAATAAAAATCCAAAATTTCATCATGTGGACATTTAAAAGTTGATTCACCCAGAATCACCCCCAAGGTCATCGGTCAGTCGGGATCGTCTTTGCAGTCGGTTTTTTTTTTACTAAAATGAATTAATGTTTGAGAGTGCATTTTTGAAGCTAAGTGTTTTTATCGTCCTTTATTAGGCTGTGTTTCCACCAGAGATGTGCGAGGATGCGTTGCGAGGGAAGTGTTTGTCATGAACCAATAGAATCACTTCATTCACTTATGACCTTTTAAATGAAGTGTTTCTATTGGTTCATGACAAACACATCCCTCGCAACGCATCCTCGCACAGCTCCGGTGGATACGCATCCTTAGAGTGCATGGTTTTTTTTTACATAATGGGCTCTCGAAATTCCGTAGCGAACGAGGTCGCTACTAATACTAATCGCCTTCCTGTTTAGGTATCGAGTGTTCTTTTGCTAACACGAGCGCGCATCGCCGCTCAAATCTCATCGGCTCTCTCCATTGTTTGCAGTTACTCCCGCCAGAATTTGCTGTCCACGAACAGTAAGACGAACGCAGACGGGCACCTGTTGCCGGGCGGCGCGCCGCCGCACCCGCTGGCGTCCCGCTCGCACAACGCGCTGCGCCGCGCGCCGCCGCCGCCCGCCAAGCGCAACACCGAGCCCGGCCCCCCCGCCGCGCACGCCCCCAGCCCGCGCCGCAACCTCTACGAGCGCTCGCTGTCCTTCTCCTCCGCGCCCGACGTGCTCAACGTGAACGTGGACTCGCCCGCGCCCCCCGACGACCCCCCCGCCCCCGCCACCCCCGCCCCTTCCACCTCCAACCTCAACCTCCACCGCCCCGACGCCGCCTTCCGTAACCTCAACATCGCCGACCCGATCCCCGAGATCATCCAGGCGCACTCCAATAATCTCAACACGCCGGCCGACACCAAGAGGAAGTCGTCTTCCAAATTGCCCGCCAAGAACTCCACTAACCGGCGGAATCTCGCGCTCGACTACGCCCAGCCGAACATCAATATCGCCGGCACCTCGCAGGCGCCGAACCCGAACCTGGCGTCGACCAGCCGCGAGGTGCGGGACAAGGCCGCCTCGAAACTCTTTGACCTCCTGCGGGAGAACGTTTACTCGGAGGTCACCGCCCTCATCGGCGTCAACGAATCTCACCCGGATTTCCTCATCCAGCTGTTCAAGGAGCTGCAGCTGATCAGCTCCGATCCGCTGCGCCAGAGAGTTCTACAGTCTATTCGGAACGTCCTGTCTCAGTACGGCTCCTTATTGGACGGTCAGACGAACGACTTGCCGCAGGACGAGCGACCGGATGCCGCCGTGACGACGACCTCCGACGCCGGCGAGCACGACCCGACCCTTCCCGCGCCGAGCGCATGTTCCAGCTCGATGCAGTATGAAAACGGCATTGTTCGCTTTTTATGTCTAAAAAGTGACGAGATATGCACCCCTGAACTTTTAGAGGCTCTCGCTGTGCAAGTCACGAACGGCGGTCTGGACGGCAGACCGATCCAGATTTCCAAAAAGAGGCTCCTCGATTTCCTATCAAAATATGAAGGCATGCGAGTTTGCAACGTGTCGAACGACATTATCGAGAGCTTGCCGCTCGTCGTCTCGGGCGTGAACGACGGCGACGAGTCTGCGCAGCTGGCCAGCGAGCTGTCGGAATCGTCCATCCTGCAGGACGTGGCCGGCTCGCTGAACCTGTTCAGCTCGAGCGACTCGCAGCTGCACCAGCTGAACGCGTGTCCCTACGACATGTGGCCGGCCCACGTGCACATGGACATCGACGGCTCAGAGCTGACCGAGAACGGCAGCGCGCGCTCCAGTCAAGAGGGCAAGGTGGACCTGATAAACTGCTCGGAGATGCTCAACGGCGACCTGGCCGAGGCGGACCAGACGTGTCGCGCGGAGGCGGCGCGCGACGACCGCGGCGCCGACGCGCTGCCGGACGTCGTCGACACCGAGGAGGCCACTCCCACAGAGGTAATGCAACAGGTGCTATACTGTAGGTGCCTCCCACTAATCAATTGTACAAGTAGAAGTGAATGAGGGTCATTCACATTTTTTTTGTTCGCGTCTCTCCTGTGGACATGGCAAAAGTTAAGGGTCTATGGCTAATATGTTTAGTCACGTCTATATCAGCGTGTAGGGCGCCTGGCCAACATTCGGCCCATTTCAATAAATCTTAAGTTTCCTGATTCGGAGTCGTTAATTTTATGTCCACAGGAGAGGCAACTTTAGTTTCTTACGGTGTGTATGACCCATGAGCTGCACTGTATCGGACTGAACAATGTTTTTAATCTTACTAATACTGCATTGAGTAAACACAGTGAAATATTCTTGCCAAAGTAAAAAGTGACAATTCAGAATGAACGAAAACTGAACATGAAACTACCGTGAGACTCACTCATAGTGAAAATAAACGGATCACTCACGTCCTAAAACCGAGAGGAAGGGCTACGAATTAGCCCGAAACATGTCGAGTTAAACTCGTTTTAAGACGTGAGTGATCCGTTTATTTTCACTATGAACGAAAACTATTTATTTTTCACGACACTGCTCGAAAATATGGCCATAGATAACTTAAATCCAGTACCCAAAACTGCCTATATATGTACATTTAACAGCTGACTCATTTATGGCGCGCAAAACACGACAATAATGTAACACATTACGAAAACAGGACGTATCAATATATCTAATACCTTTAAACGAGCAATTCTTGTATATATATAGAGAGAGAGAGAGAGAGAGAGAGAGACGTTTATTTACACATATTCGATACAAACACAGAAAAAAAAATACATTTGACAGGAAATATACAAATAAATATCGAATAGTATAAATTGGGCCCCACTCAGCATAATGTTGTTGTTGTTGTTGTTGTTGTTGTTTTATATATATATATATAATCAGAATCTCAGAAACGGCAAGCACAATGTTTAGTCTCGACCAAAAGTGCAATAGATGGACTCGTACTTTCGAGGGCCTCCGCTACGCGTCGGCCCTCAAACTAACTCTTCCATCTATTGCTTACTTTCTAGCCTCTACAACAATGTACTATTTGTGCCTATGAAAATAATGCGTATTCGGAAAATTTTCGATTGTTCTCTCTCACTACCTGACCGTTTTAAGTCAATACCTAAATAAGAAGTGTGCTAAATAGGCATTCTAATTGTACTCTAGCTACTGTATGCTCCTTTGGAGAATCTGCTCAACAGGTTCCCCGTCCCATGAGGCACATGTGCCTCATAGATGACTTTACTGGTACGTCCATGAGGCACATGTACTTCATGATCATGACTGCGACCGTTTAATGTCATTGGGACGTGTCGAAAGAAAGTTGCGCATTACTTCGGGACAGGGAACCTGTTAATCTAACGATTTGGTACAATTTTTCAATGTGTTCATTCAATGTTCTGCTAGGTTAGGAGCGATAATACTGTCGCTAACTGGTTCCCAATTTTAACAACTGTTTGAAGTCAACCCAATAAAGTAATTAACTGACTAACATTATTTCTATAACCCAATTTATAATTTGTTTATTGAATTAGTGCTACTGGCACTACTACTATCGTGTGCTTTTTATACCAATGGCTTTCTCGCGTGTGTATTCATTCATATATCAGAACTGTAATCGTGAAGAAGTATAATAAACTGAGATACATGAAACTGCATTTTCACTTCTTTAGTACTTTATCAAGATTGCATGTTGAACTCTCATGAAATTTATGTATGACTTGAACCTACGGGGATTAGTATTCTGGTAATAAAATTAAAACTTTGAATTACTTTCAAACTGTATATTTACAAAAATCAGGTACATAATAATATCACAGTTACAGTAAGGAATATAAATCTGATAAAAGACTAATACATTCAGTTTCAAATAGTTGTATGAAAAGTAAATCTGTACGTCAAGTAAAGTACGTAACAGTGTGATCTATTTACATTAAAGGCTGAAGCAGAATGGCTCGGGCTTGATCGCGTGCCAACAAGGCTGCATATGGGAGAATCATCTGAAAGACAGAAAGGTGATGTTAATATTACGTAAAAGCGGAGCAAACACTCAAACCTCAAACTTATGTTTGCTTCTAGTTTGAGTGACCCTGAAAATAAAAATCACAAGATTAGATCTTCACACTGCATCTGAAACAGAAAAACGAAATAAATGGAAATTAATATTATTTCTTCTTTTTCAGATTAAATCTCGAGCGTCCAGTTGAAATCCCGAATCTGTATGTTTCATTTTTACCGCGTTCCATGTTAGATTTTATTCTATCCTCTTATTCATGATTGGTTTTTGTTTTAGAGTATGTAAGAAATTTCAATTCAAAAGTATTTAATGTTTAGATCAATAAAGTAAACTATTATTTAACAAGTGAAAACTTTTTCTTCTTCAAAAATAAAAGCCTTGATCCCGTTTTGAGTTTATTACGAAAATCTTAAATTTAAGTTATTGAGAAAAGAACTTAAGTATGTATAATTCAAGTATTAGTGTCCCAGTCACTTATATACCTATAGTTCTTAAAAATATCACATTCCACATCATAAACTACTTGTCACAAACACTGCAATAAATCAATAATGTTCCCTCCATGAATATTCCAATATAAGGACTCCAACAGTTCTTCTTTGCTTCTGTCCACTTTCTCGATTTTGTTTGTCTCAGGTCCATTGTTTTTCTCTCTTTTTACCTCTGCAGATAGAATTATTTCTGAATTAGATATTGTTTTCTGGATGGTTGTCAATTTGGTTGAGATTAGATCATATGGACCATGAGACAACGAGACATGTCTGGGTTGTTGTGGGTTGGACGCAGTAAACAGGGGTTGTAGTTGGAAGTTGATGGCACCATACCCTCTGAAATAAAGTCGGACGTATCACACTGTGCCTCAGGTGCCACAGTGGGAAGTCTCCAGGTCCATCATTGTTGCGATTTCAACCATTCTCCAAGACAATTGTTTTTGAGATTTATAGGGTAAACTATCCATTTATCTGCACTTTTATCTATGAGTATATGACTGCATTTAAGTCCATTATATTAAGGATGCCAAGATTAAGGATTGTTGACCCTACTGTAAATATGTCCAAAGCGAGAGTCAAAGTTGCCTCTTTGTTTGGCAGGCAGTTATAATGGACTTATGGTATGATAATATGTACACTTACAAACAGAGAGCATAAACTTTTTTATAGAAATACTTCATTAATTCTGTTTAACTTATGCAGACTAAAATAGTTACATTGAAATGAATATCCATTCAACTTTGATCAAACACACATCTACCAACAGACATCATAAAATATTAAAGGTGCATAGAATGATTTAATAATGATTTCAGTGGTAAATTATTGCCATTATTGGCTAGTTGAATGGTTACAGTAATGACTCCTAATATTATTAAGTAGGCACACTAGACCATAAAATTATGTATTATATGTATATACAGCCTCAAAACCTGTGTAATTGCAAGGTAGACTGACAAAACTAACTGTTGTGACTACTGTATCAGGTTTTGCAAACATTATTACAGTTTAAGGGTGCAGTTAGTGCATGATCCCACATTTGTCAACCCTGAATTAATGACAATAATGAATGACCTGATAAGTCAAACCCTTATGCCAATTAAACGAGGATTACAATTATCAATATTACCAAGGATGATATAGACTGGATTGGCTGGCAGTCGCCATAGTACGAATCGGCCGCGGTTTTTGTAGTTCGATTATTAAATCTAGATGGCGCTGAAATATAGCCAGAGGCTTTGAAGGCAAAACAATAAGACTGCAGATATTTCATATCACTGCAATATTTTTGAAAAAAAATACATTTGTAGCAATATGAAACATCTGTAGTCTTATTGTTTTGCCTTCAAAGCCTCTGGCTATATTTCAGCGCCATCTAGATTTACTAATCGAACTACAAAAACCGCGGCGATCCGTACTATGGCGACTGCCAATCCAGTCTATATCATCCTTGATATTACTCACTAATCACCCACATATTATCATTAATTCCAGAGGCCGTAATTTCTAGCACTTCTGACACTTGCCTTCACTTTCACCATCTCTTTCTGTCATTATCTTATACCGTTTGACAGAAAGAAATAGTGATTACGAAGGCAAGCATCAGAAGTGTTAGACAATAAGCCTGCAGGTCACACATTAATCACAGCCCAGTTTAACTAAGAGTTTATAGTGCAATTAAATAAAGGATATGTTGGTGTTGCTTTTCATTATTTAGTTTAATGGGAATGTCCCTTTTAGTTGCTCCCAAATTATGTTTTGGAGATAACTTGAAAAGAAAAAAAAAAAATGTTTTATAATATCTGCTATCTGGCTACACATTGCATTATACCTGGGTATTAGTTATGCTGGATACCTGATGTTTATGGATTATTTGTGGTAATTCATTTTGAAGGAACAAGCCAAAGAACTACTTGTTTTCAAAATATTTTTACACAATTAAGGGATTTAATTAATTCAAAACTTACTGCAACAAAAGTTACCCGTATAGTTTGTATGACAATATTTTGTTACACAAAGGACTTGATTGTGATTTTGTTATCATTAAGCCCTTAGTTATGTGTACAATTTTGTTGGAAATTACCCTTATGAGATATCTATTAATAACTTAAGGCAATTTGAATATGTCAGCAGCCCATTAAATATCATAATAATAATTGCTAATATAATAATAACACTTGCTAATTCTAACAAAAGTTGTAATACTATTAGTTAACTACTACATAAAACCAGTATATAATCACTAAGAATAGTAAGAATACATGTTTCTGGTTTTATTTACATAACAGCCATTAAACTTTTCTGTGCTTAGTCATGGATCCATCCAAAATAGTCATCTTTTTCTATTTTTACAAATAAGTCTAGAGATGCACGTTTTCTTTTCAGCTCTGCATACAAAAGTTTTAAGGGTTTTTTTTCTTAATCTTAAAGCAACAACAAACAAATGCACTAACAATAAGTTTGATCATTTTCTTTATAAAAATAGATTGTTTGGCTTGAAGATGACTTGGTTTTAAGTATCACAGAATAATCAGCTCCTGTAAACTATCAAAATAAATCATATCTTACATCCTCCTTTATCCTTCCCCTCAAGCCCTGTGTGAAATTTGTGGGCATAGAAAAATGGTCCTTAACCCTTTCTAACCATAACAGAACTTATTAAGATACAATTTTTCTACATTCTCATAAACTGTTCCTAGATATCAAACAAGTTAAACTTTAACAATTAATTTAACAACATACACATATACAGACATTGGTTCAAAGTCAACTAAGAATTTAGACATTTAAATAAAAGCCCGCTGACTCTGGGAAGATAGTAAAAAAATCTTTGGAGTCTGCAAAAACATGTTCTACATACTTCCATCATCAAAATTGGCTTGTCAGTACTTAGCTCTGTTGTTTCTTACAAAGGTACAGTTTTGTATTTCTATAAAATATTAATAATATCCAATTTATTTACCTATTTTATACTGCTCTTAGACTCAAACTCAATACAATAAAAACAAAAATAAATATCAAACTCATACAAACCAAAATAGATAGTTAACTAAGATGTTAATAATATTTTAGGTACATTATAATTATGTGTAATGCATAGTTTACATGAGAAGATACCTTAGCTTTAAATGGTAACTTGAGAAAATAATAAGAGATATTTTTTATACCTTGATTGATACAACATGCAAATTTGAAGAGTAATTCAATATACATTTTTGTACACAAGAATAAACCATTAATTTTCTAATCTATCTTTAAGAATATGGACAGAAGCAAGTCCAAAATACAGATGTTATCTTTTATGGCTGTAGAATGCATTCTAGTAGAGTAGCAAATCAGTTGAGGTACCTTTTCATGTTACCATTAAGTTACAACTAATGCCTGCCAAACAGATGCTGATTAAGACATTAATAGGAAAACTCAAAAACACTAAAAAAAATAAAGTGTCAATGCAACAGGTGTATCAAATGCATTCACATTTACACCATATAAAAGCCAAACTAGATCACTGATTAGATGGCATTAAATTTGACTACAAATGCATAGACATGTGGGATTGAAATTGCAACAAATTCACAATCTAGAAGTTTTCACAGGTAGGTAAGGTACCACCTACACAAATAAATATGTAGAGACTTCCCACAAATTATAAGAAACAGTGACTACACAATAATCCTGCTGCATTGTTTAAATGAAACAGATAGGTTATGAGGTTAGTAAAAAATAAGTAAATATATAATAAACATTGATAAGATTACAGGTATACAAATAATAAAGTTAAATACAGACAAATATACCTACTTTGTGAAACCTCTTTGAATTGAACAAAGTACCCACATTAGCACTTTTAAGATTATCATTTGTCCAAGTCAAAATTAATTGTAATCAATTCAATGAGCTTCCACAGACGGCAATTAAACAGTAACCTACCTTCTCGAGGTCGCTTGGATTGACGATAATCGCCGTCGTCCGCGCTGCGTTTTCTACCATTGGCTAGTGGCGAAGATTTTGCATTTTCTCGCGTGGCTTCCAGCATTTCGCAATCGGTTACCATTTCTGTATTCTCCACGTAACGTTTTGGGTCATGAAATCCGTAATAACAATTCGTAGATATGTGAATATTCTGACCATTCTGACATTGTCCCATTAATTGATTGGCATCAGAGCAAATTGGAGTAGGTCGCATTGCATCAAAATTATTTCTGGCGTCCTGCATGTTATACAAATCGAAGCCGCTGGCCGGCATTTTGTCAGGTTTCTTAAATTCAGTTCACGTCCAATGCAGAAGATCTGTACGTCGCGAGTTCTTCTTTTTGAAGTAGTGATTCAAGCAATTAGCAATGTGATTAAATTGTGCAATGAAATAACTTCCTTGTAATAATTAAAACGAAAAAGGCGTGGCGTTGGCTCTGGCTGGCTGTGTCCGCGTAACGTAATGAAATGAAGCTAGCTGCTAGTTACTAACTATTAATTATACTGTCAGATCAACGGACGCGACGCTGCAATGCAAACAGGGGGGGGGAAAGTCTCTTGAATTTGACAGTTAAAGTTTTTAGCTACGCCACCTTTTACTCGTGATAGCTAATTTTTAGCGTTTAGTGCGTTACGCGTTGCCGTTTGTTAAAATTATCGATTCAATAAAAAAAATTTTACGATCAAATAAAAAAAAATCCAGTTGGCTTTTTAATAACGATAAAAAATATATATTTTTAAGGTAGTAATAACATTCTTTCATTTTAATCATATCGCCTAAAACCGATTCGTTTTTTATAACATTAACCACATCCCTACAAAACTTCGTTCAAATCAAAGTTGCCAGATCTAATGATTTAGCTGTAGATTTAGTAAATTTTATAAGGTTTCTAGTGATTCACTTATTTCTATCTTATAATTTACGAAATCTATCTGATTTTTACCCTAAGTTATCTAATACATGTATAGTGAATATTTGAAAGAAGAAAACTAAGAAAAAATATTGAACTTTTGAGTTTTGCTAAATTTAGTGCACACATTTTAAAAAGTCTAAGAGTAATTTTTAGAAAAATAGTTTTTTTGAGGATCCAATCAGTATTTTTTTTAATTTAAATAGGATGTTAGTAGTAATCACCATTTATTGGAGAAGAATTGATGAGTAAGACCACCACTACCACCACCACCGGAACTTGTCAATAACAAATACTTCACTGGATTTATGTATTCATAGAAATTTTGTAAAGATAATATTATTTTTTAATGTCAATTTTACTTATTTTCATCTCTCCTTTACAACATTTTTACATTGTTAATATTTTGAGGCTTAATTTAAAGAACATAATTATTATGTGGCTGTCATTAATCTAGATTTTATGTTCACAATAAGGTAAATGTAATGTAACGTTTATGGACAAGGTCTCAATTAAATGTTTTGAATTAAAATTGAATTTTACTAAGTAGGTACACGTTTTATTTGAAACATAATTATATTTGGCACTTAAAATTAATCATTTTTCTGCCTAGAATTGTATTGTCAGTAGGTTTGTTGCATAGATTCGTAGCTTGGCTTTAATTTTTATACAGAAGGTCATGAATTATTTTTTATTGAAAAAAGTTGCATAAAATGGATGGATGGTATGGAAAGTCCAGATTATTCACCTATTTTCTAATGCCAAAAGTGAAATCAAGAATTTATGCAACAAACCTATATAACTATTTAAATCGCCTATTTGCGCGTACATGCATGAATCTAAGACGAAGAATGGCTAGACACGTCATATTTAAGACGAAATATAACCATCGGTATTCTCTCTCGTTCTAAAAGAAAACATCATCTGCAAATAGAGACAGATATACGTTTGTCTGTATTGGCTTTCAATTCAATGAAGCCAGTTTACTATAGTGTATTTATAAATCGATATATATATATCCTAGAGATGTGCTACTTTTATATCGATAAACTTTAGCTGTCAAAAATAATTATCGTGTCATAATTTGAAGAACCAAATTGGATTCGAAAAATTACTCACAAGCATACTATTCAGCATTTTAATGATTCTTTTTATACTCTTTTCCTTTAGTTCTAAAATTACGAAAAGCAGTTTGATATTGGAATGAGTAGTAGTAGTTGTAAGTTGTAAAATAAGAGTCTGCGAGTTTAAAAATAAGCATACTGAGGCGCTCTTGGCAGGTGGCGGGGCGGTGTGGACTAGTCAAATCTAATAACGACAAACTCGAAAAACGATACAGAATTATTAACAAAAACAAAACGCAAATTAACGTCCCTGAGCCTTACCGCCATCTGCCGATCGCCTAAAATGAATCAAATAATACGTGCAACGTACAATTTTTTTAACGAGACCATACTTAGGTCCCGATAAAGCGTATCAATCTTCAGTCTAATATATAAAAATCTCGTGTCACGGTGTTTGTTATCGAACTCCTCCGAAACGGCTTGACCGATTTTTATGAAACTTTTGCTCTATATTCGGCAGGTCTGAGAATAGGTCGTAGGCTATTTTTTATACCCCTATTGTCCGCAGACGGAGTCGCGGGCAACAGCTAGTTATTTATATTTATTTGTATATTTATGTACGAGTAGTATAATGGAAATAAGGGGAAAAGTAAAACGACAATTATGAAATAATAATTGTGATTTTATTTTTCGTAGTTTTATTATTTATTGACCACTAAATAAAACCATTTTTTTTATTTCTCAAAAAAACAGAATACATTTTTGATTATTTTTCTGCCAAACTTTCATAAATCAGGATCTTTAGGTAACCTGAGAACAATACACATCAACAATTAGCATTATATTAGCCATAATACAACTTAATTAGTTTTTCTTGTAGTGCTTCTCAGAGCCTATAAAAAGTTTAACTAAAATATATATTAATTTTAAATAAAAGTGACAAAAGCTGAACCTGAAATACAATGATGATGACATACAATATCGATTTATTTAACCACATCCCTATTATCAAATTTTACGTACATGAACTGTCATAACGGCCTGAACAGATGTTTTGTTGTTCATTATTTTAATAAATCTTTGGCCTGACGTGATCTTTATGACTTCACAATATTTAGAACGGCAATTTATTTATTGAGAACAGATCATATAATCTAAACATTGCGCAATAAGTTCATAATGATAGTCGATAACTTACCGATGGAAAGATATTCTTTGGTCACTTTCTGTTAATAGAGAGAGAGAGAGAGAGAGAGAGAGATGTTTATTTACACATATTCGATACAAACACAGAAAAAAAAATACATTTGACAGGAAATTTACAAATTAAAAAAATATATCGAATAGTATAAATTGGGCCCCACTCAGCATAATGTTGTGGCAAGCCACAACGCTGTTTTTCAGTGGGACCCATTTATAAACTAAACACAAAAACATACACACTGTGACGACACGAACGCCAGCAACAAAAACCAAATTAGAAGCTGGAAGTAAATATGTATGGCAACACTTGATCGGCTTAATCGCATTTGAACTTTTAAACCGTAACAAATTAAGCCAAGATTTGTTATGGCTATTGCAGTGAATCATCAACAATTTCAATAATACTGATACTGTAATGCATCACATAACCTTCGAATAAAAATAAAAAAACTTAAAAACAATAAAACATTCTTTTGACCTAAAGTTGGGTGGGAACACAGCCCGGCCTTGTGAAAACCCGTAAGTTGTAAAAAAAAAAAGAAAAGAAAAAAAATTAACTACCGCCGTCTGCTTGAAAATGAAAAAAAAAAAATACATATTAACAGTAACAAACGAACAAACAAAGAGTCAATCTGCCAGTCTCAGATGCGCCTAATTTACTTGTCACCCATGAGTGCTAGCCCAGCCTGAAGTTTTGTTGCAGCGAGGTAAGTACAAACATATTGTAACTAGGATGCAATTAGTGCGAGAAAGTGTCTTTTACATTTCAATTTAAAATTATGTCTTGACTTTAGAGCACGGATCGGTGGAGGCAGATCATTCCAACACTTCGTGGCCGCGTATCGGAAACTACCGCGAAATGAAGCAGAGTGGTGCGGAGGGAAAATGAGCTGAAGGTACCTCTCCGGCCGGACTTCCGCAGACCTGGCGTGTCGCGGCCAGGTCAGCCTACCATACAGGTACGAGGGTTGCTGCTGGTTTACAATACCGAACATAAGGGTGGCCATGTGCAACTTTCGACGCGAGGACATATTCAAAATACGATTCTGATTAATGTACGGACTTACGTGGGCGCGGGGAGGAATAACGAAACAGAAACGCGCGCACGCATTTTGAACGCGTTGTATTACGCGCTGTGTGCGTGCCAGAAGGCGCGGGCCATATACGATGTCTCCGTAGTTCAACTTTGACAGTACCAAAGCATCGCATAGTCTAATCCTAAGCTCAACGTCGAGAAATTCACGAATTTTATATAACAACTTAAGCCTGTAAAAGCAATTACGTACAGTGTTGTGCAAGTACACCCATTTTACTCTTGCAACCGATAGCCACACAATCCATGGTTATAGTGATATGAAATTAACTAAATTTCACTCTTCAAAATGCCATAAAACACATAAAAACAAGGGAAAACTGATAACAACGTTTGGTATCCAGCTGGCTACCACGACGACTCAGAATTTGACACACTGACGTTTAAGATGGCGGTGTTTGTCTATGCTTCACTCTTTTTTTCACAGTGAGATTTTGCATGTGCTAGAAAGAGACACATGACGGTTTTTTGTTCGTCTTAAATAGAACAGGTCTAGCCATATCCTTAGTCTAAGGCATGAATACCTATACGTATATATCTATATCTATAGCGTATCGCATACTCATACGTATAGCTACGTACCTACTTACAACCCCCCCCCCCCCCCCCCCCACCGGCCCTGTTGACTATCACAATTAACAGGTGGAGCCGCTGTGCAGACTGACTTGAGGGTGACAATAATTTCCGCTGAGAGGGCGCTCTATTACTCTATGAATGCCATATCCTTAGTCTAAGATGAATGCAAACGAAAAAAATGTTGAATTGAACGAACGAAATGAATCAATGAATGTTTTCTTTCAATGTTTTGACTTTGACGTCTTTGTCTTTTTATTGACAATTGACATTGCAGAGTACCAACATAACCTAAATGTATGACGCTGTCTGCTACCGTTAAATTAAGGATGAGTGCAAGATGAGTGGGTCGACGAATAAGCGACAAGCGACCTAAAATCGAAACTATCTTGTCTTTTTTTATTAAACAGACAAAGGGAAAATTAGTCATGTCACTACACGCCTATATTAACCGAAAAATAAGATACTGAACAACGATTATATTTTGAGGGCCTCCTCGAACTCACTGTATTAAAAAAATCAGCTGTCACTGTCAAGGTGACTATGACAATATTGACAATACCCTGTCTGTGAATTGGTATTGGCTAAATCTATCATCCGATTGTTGAAAAATAATAGCATTTTGATAAATTTACTCTCAAATAACTTTCATAAAATGCTACATAGCATGTAATAATATGTATTTTAGTGTCTTTGAAGCGCTCGTGTAGTTTTACTGATAAAATATTAGATATAAGATAGAAATACTAAAATGGTTATGTTGTCTTCGTTTACTGTTAAATCCTTTTATAGAAAACTTGGTAGGCAGTATACAGAACTCAAACATCTGCACACAATATGTACTGGAAATTCTCGTTATTTGCGTTACGATGCCAAGATTTGGCCGATCGAAACTAAAAAGTTATCAAGATGTTTCGGTACTTCGTATTATTTCTACGATAAAAGTGAACCGAAAAAAGATGCAGTGCAGTTACAAAAGGAAATTCAGAATCAAAAGTCTGTTAAAATCGAGGCACAGAAGGCGCCAAGTGGTATATCTGTTAAGGCTGAAACAGATGACGACAATGTTGTTACCAAAGTCACCATCCAGAAGAACGAAGTTCCAGCGCCTAAGCCGGTGCCGCCTGGTAAATAGTATATATACAATAGTTTATTTTACTAGTTGATCTGTGTAATAACATACAAAGTAAAACTGTAATCACTCAATGTATTTAGTACAACTTATTATTAATGCAGAATTAACAGCAAGATTTATCTAAAGGATACTGTAAATATGTATATATTGAAGGGCAAATGCATAACAAAACAACCATACAGTATCATAAGTACTATCCAAACTTAGAGAAAGTAACATAATTGAATTCCAATGAACTCACTACGTAATATGGATAACTGTATTTTCCTCACTGTTCCAGTTAAGAAAAGGCTCTTAATAGATTTCTCAGCATCATACACTGAACGAAACTTTATTACTCCAATGAGAGCAATGACTGAGTACCTGTTGAAGCAAAGTGACTTGGAGACCTTGCCTAAGGTTTTAAGGAGGTCACCGTATGAAGCCGAACCTCCAATTACTGTGTATTATCGCAAGGATGTTGAAGCTAAGGCTATTGAGGTTTGTTACTAAGATATATTATAATACTGGCCTTCAACATACATGGATGTTGCTGTGCTGTGCATCATTCTTTTCTTGAATAGAATTAAATAAAACATTTTAATAGATAAATTGGATTCAGAGTTATCAAACTGAAACTGTGGTTGTTAGGGTTCCATACCCAAAGGGTAAAAACGTGACCCTATTACTGAGGCTCCGCTGTCCGTCCATCTGTCTGTCCGTCTGTCACCAGGCTGTATCTCATGAACCGTAATAGCTTCAAATTCAAATTTTCACAGATGATGTATTTTGGTTGCCGCTATAACAACAAATACTAAAAACCAGAATAAAATAAATATTTAAGGGGGCTCCCATACAACAAACGTGATTTTTTTTGCTTGTTTTTGTTCAATATTGATAACGGCAACAGGTAGATGCTTGAAATATTCACAGAATAGTTAGTTATATATTAAATTTGAAAATAAATGTGGCCGTCCATGGCTAAAGGGTCCTTATGGCAGGTATTGAGTTAAGCACAGGTCCTAAATCTATGTTAAATAAGCTATTTAACACAGAAAGAATCATGACCCTAAGTGTCATACTTTTTAAAAAAAAAACCATCAAACTTACACTTGCTAAAATTGCACTTTTGAGAAAACGTCAAAAGAAGTTTGAAACTAACTTTAAGTATGTTCCCATTGGAAGTTACATAGATTATGATTGATTTTGTATCTGAAGGGGTTTTTCTTTTGAACTCAGTCATGGTTTTATCAATGTGACTTCCAGATCCTGAGAAAACAGCCTTTGATAACAGCAACACGCTTATAAGAATGAAATTAATAAAAACATGTTTTTCAGCTTTGTCTTTAATATGTTGTAATCTGAACTATTGTATATAGCAGGACATATTTAAACTTACAGTTTAGGATATAAATAAAATCACATAGTTAACAAAATATCTTCATTTTAATGAAAACATGATAATTATTATACTTTTCGTCTTCCCCTATAACAATAACAAATTTAGTACAGTGAGTTCTAAAATATATTTATTCAGTCCACTGGAGTATCACAAAATTCTCATTATTGTTCTACAAGTTTTATTTTCTTATTTATATACGATTAAAGTTACGTAAAAATCACAATTTGACTCCCTTACTTTTGGGAAAAGGGTCTTAATGACCAATCACAGACAAAACATATTAATAATTACAATATGGCACAATATTAACATTATTTATTTCCTAATCTTGTATTAACACAGAATACCGAAGAAAAAAGGTTATTATAAATTTACTCAAAATCTTTATCTGTAAGGAGTTATTCTCATTTAACGTCAACGAATAATTTACACAGTCGGTTACTACTAAGGAACTATTCATAAATCCCGTAATAAAGATAATTTCACGCGATTTCTGATAGGGGTAAGTATAAGGGCGGGGGGGGGCCACATTCCAATTATAATCATTTGCTAGTAAGTAATGTGGGTATGGTCTTAGCGTTAATCCAGCAAAAACTCAGGTTATTATAGTCGGCAGTTCACATTTTATATCCAGAGTAAATTTTATTAATCTGCCGCCTATATTTTTCAATGGTATCCTGATACCTTTCTCGGTTAAGGTAAAAAACTTGGGTGTTTTCATGGACCAGTCATTGGCGTGGGCGCCCCAAGTTAATGAGGTTAGTAGGAAGATGTTTGCTGCTGTGGGGTCTTTGAGACGGCTTCGCAACTTTCTCCCGCTCGCTACCAAGATTGCGTTGGCTAATTCTCTCCTTCTTCCTATTTTAGATTACGCCGATGTTTCCTATTTAGATCTTACAGAGGAGCAATTGAATAAGCTTGAGCGTATCCAAAATGTCTGTATTCGGTTCATATTTGGTTTGCGGAAATATGACCACGTTTCCTATTATCGCACCCATCTCAAGTGGCTCCCCATCCGTTTTCGCCGTAATACTCACATTCTTTCTCTTTTATACAGCATACTCTTTAATCCTGCAACTCCTCAATATCTTCAAGAGCGTTTTATGTTCATGTCCTCTATTCGCTCTGCACAAAATTTTCTTCTTACCGTTCCTCCTTCTTCCTCCAAATTCTATCATAACTCCTTTACTATGACCGCCATTCGTCTTTGGAATTCTCTTCCTTTGGCGTTAAGGCAAGCAAAATCCCTTCCCATTTTTAAAAACCTTCTAAAGGCTCATTATTTGTCACTAACATAATACACACTTCTTTGTTCTTTTTGTTTTTTGTTTATATTGTTTCTTTAATTTCCTTTTTAAATCCTTTTCTCACATGCGGCCTTTTGACATTTTTCCATTGATATTTTGTATTAAGTATATGTAGTGTATATGTATTATATTGAATATATGTGTTTATTTATAAAATTTATATTATATTTGTATTGATTTTATTGTTTATTGTCTATTAATACTAAGTTTCTCTTGTCTGCTATTTCTGCCACCTACATTAGTCTGTTGATATTTATTAATTTATGAGTAATTGGTTGTCTGGAAGAGATCGCTTTTTAGCGATAAGACCGCCTATTGTCTACCTGAATTTTTTTATTTTTGTAATGTTACTGTACTGTTTTTGGTGATCAATAAAGAATATTTGTATTGTATTGTATTGTAATGTCCCCCAGGTCATTAATATGTATACATTTTTTGGCCTTGTCGAATGCGTTTGCTTACAAATTGTAGCCGACCGCATTCGACTTGGTCAAAAAGTGTACACATATTAATGACCTTGACTATACATATTATTTATGCATTAAATTTTAAATTAACTAACAACAATCAGATATAACATGTCTCTATACCATTCCCGATGCCGACTTTAGGTAAGTATGTAGGTATCCGAATTTCGAATTCCTTATTTTATTATTATGCTACTAAATTATTTATTTTCTACTGATTTTCTTTTCTTACAAAAGTAAACACCATTTCGTACTTGGTTCCTTTGGCCGAGTTCACTACAGTAGCTACATGTAGGTTCAACGTGCAAAATGTCGTGTGTAAGAGAGAGATAGGCTGAGCGGCGGCATAACGCGAAAGAACGTTCGCGTTCCACGCCACCGAGAGATGTTTTGACGTCAGACGAAAAATGTAGTACCTACCTACATGTTAGGTAAAATCTAAAATGACTATAGGTACTTAGCAAAGAAATAGTTGTAAGCAAGTTTATCTATTGACCTTTGTCATTCTTGTATGGAATTTCCCACAAGGACCCTTTTCTACTAAACTTAAAACTCAGTTTTAATAAATAAAGAATTAACGTACACAACTGAAACCAAGGTAAAAATACAGCTCTATCTTTATATTTTACTATTATGCATAAAACAAAAAAATGATAATTTTGAAGGATTTTACAAAACAGCAAATATCTCCGTAACTAGAAACTGCCATAAGGACTCTTTTCTCATGGACGGCCACAAATTATTAAATTAAAATAACACAAATATTTAAGGGGGGCTCCTATACAACTAACGTGATTTTTATTGCGTTTTTTTTATAGTTAATGGTACGGAACCCTTTGTGCGCGAGTCCAACTCGCACTTGGCCGGTTTTTACATGATGCCACTACAAATAGATGAACAGACAAATAAAAATAGTTGGTGAATACCTCAGTTATATTACTCTAGTGATTTCTAAGACGTGATAAAAATATTTGTGATTTTCATGCTAAATGAAAATTAAAATGACAATTTATAGACAGTGCATTCCAAATTTATGTTCAGTATTCAGTCATTTATTGCTTTAAAGAATTCCATGCAACACAATATATGTTTTTCAATTCAGCTTAGATAATTTACACTAATGCAAAGTTTCAAAAAATATTAATTCTATTCCATTCTATTCTCATAAATATTATTAATGATGTCAAAAGAGATACAATTGTAATTTATAAAATCTTTGGCCTAATAGAAATACAATAAGGTATGCAATTAAAAGTTAAATTAAATACAATAAATTTTATATAATCAATCTTATTAATTCTACATTTACTGGTTTATTAATTTAATTCAGGTTTGGGGTTCAAAAGAATCACTTGACAAAGAGCTTTTGAGAAGAGAATTAGACAGGAGAAGATATGAACAAGGTTTGTAGTGAATGATATTTGGATATGAATGTCTAGTCAGTGTCAAATTTATAGTCCGACAAGCTTGTGCGCGACCCTCCGCGGAACCCTGTCGCAGTCAGCGTTTGCCGCACTTATTAAAAACAATCTTGTTAAGGACAGCAGAGGCTCCCTGCGACAGGGTCCCGCCGAGCGCCGCGCACAAGCTGTCAAGGTATAATGGAGCACCTCAGCGCTCAGATCGTAACATGTCTCTATTGTCTAAGGTTTGAACATGATATTTGAACACTTCCTTGTACAGTCACAAGCTTTGATTTGGGACCCACTTAAGGTTGACAATCCTGTCATATTGTATAGGAATTCAAAGGATATTTTTACAAAATGGGTCCCAAATTAAAGCACCCGACCGTGCATATTTAAACAAATAAAATTTTAATCATAAAAACATCAAATTATAAAAGAAAAAAAAGTTGATGCACAGTTGCTGACTGTTCATTGAAATAGTTGTTGCATATTTTGTCCTATACAATCACTCACCATCATAATATCAGAGCTGTCTAGGATTCCATAGACACAACCTTTTTGTCAACCACATAAGTGCATGTTCACTGTTCAGACAATTTTGACTACCTAGACAGCTGTAAATATTATGTTAAATGGTGACTATATTCACATTGTCTTGATTGTATGTTTGTTGTGGAAGGCCACAAACACTATTTGAGCAAAAGTTATTTGCTTGTAACTAAACTATCCTCTTTTGAACAGATGTCTTCACTGTCAAAAGGCGGTTAAGGAATTACAGAAGAGAAATGAGTCATAAGAAAGAAGCTGAAGCAGAAGAGTCTGGTTTAAAAACTAGGTCTGGCAGAGTGGTTCTTACTGCAATAGGAATGTGAGTCAATCTATACTATAAGTATTTTTAAAATAGTTGAACTGATTTCCACCTGTCACACTTAATTTCTTTAGCACAGTTTAGCTTTTGTTCTTTTATTTTTATAAATTTGATTTTCAGAAATGGATGTAACTTCCTCTTCAAACTCTGCGCTTGGTGCTACACTGGTTCTCATAGTTTGTTTTCGGAATGCATCCATTCCCTCGCTGACACTGTGAACCAACTAATCTTAGCTTATGGGATACACAAGTCTGTTCAGGTATGTAATTCATTAGCAAATGAACAATTATTTGATTAACTACTTATATTATGTCAGAAGACATATCTTTGTGTTTTGCCTAGAGTGTAAATTAAATGAGGATGCCACTTTCTTTGTAACTGTCACATTTTGAAGTAAACTGCTTGAACATGGCAACAGTTTTGTATATAAAAAAATATTAGTTCCTTTTTCATCCACTTCTAATGTTTTATGTCTCAATATAACATAATGGGTCGCTGTTTGCATTTTGTTTGTGATAAGAGCAACAGCTAGAAACTTGATGACTGCAAAAACATAAAGATCATTGATTAGTAAAATATAAGTATAGTAGGGGCCATAATTCGAGAGACAAGCTTGACATTTAAAGGGTTACCAGGGTTAGACGAAATTAAATAGAGATGTGGCCAATATAGATAATCAGTGTCGACTGGACTATATGATTTAATATAAGACGGGTTTTTTTTACTTCCTTTAATGATATCTTACATTGAAATGTGAAGTGTTACATTAATTTAATCATATCACCGTAAGTAATGAATAAATACCACAGGTAGCCAAAGCCGTAATGTTTTTTTTATTATCGACACGAACAGGACTACCCTGTCTGTGGCAACATTTGAGCAAAATGAATTGTCAAAGTTGTCTCTCGAATTATGGCCCCTACTATAGTTACAGCACTTAATGTGTCCAATAATTGCTATTTTTTTGTTATTCAGATGGCTGACCCAGATCACCCATATGGTTACACAAACATGAGATATGTCTCTTCCTTGATCTCGGGAGTGGGAATATTCTGTGTAGGCAGTGGACTGTCTTTCTATCATGGAGTAACTGGAATAATGGATCCACAGCCGTTGCACGACTTTTACTGGGTAATAAATAGTTTTAATAATTGCAACCTTTTAATCGGTACGTCCAAATCAAAGCTTAATTAAATTCCTAGTTTTGACACCTGCAAGTGAAGTTCACACCCATTAGCCGGGTGTCCACTGAGCGAACTGCCACGCGAGGGAGCCATTATCAGCGCGATTTTGAACATTGTGTCGAACAAAATTATGCCTCATGCGCCAGCCTCGCGAGGCAGCTAGCTCAGTGGGGACCCAGCTAATCTAACGCGCTATTTTACGCGTTACGTCTCGTCCATGACTACGCGCAACTGGCCGGAGTTTCTGTTCATTGTGGCTTAGGCATCGAGTACTTTACCATAAGTGTACTTGCCCAATAAGTGCGTTTTCCCTAAAAGTACACTTTTCCAAAAATCACGCTTTCCCGTAAATGTACACGTTTGTGGTACGAGGTGGTTGTGGGAGATATATTTCATATACGTTTAAATACGACTCTGAAAAAATGCACCTTCTGGAAAACAGTAGGTACAATCTGAAAAGTGCATACTTTTTGGGAAAGTATACCCATAAGGAATTTCACTTTTGAGAAAATGATCCTTCTAAAGAAGTGCACCATTGGAGGAAGTGTACACAGAGGAAAGTGGGTATCACGAACTTAAGCATTCATTGCGTGGGCTGCCAGATAACTGGTGTGTGGCGAGTATCTCAGCTGCCCAATGAATAACGAACGCGGTCGTAACACGATTTTTTTTGTTCAGGCTTACTTCGTGCTTGGTGGAGCAGTAGTGTCGGAAGGTGCGACGTTAATGGTAGCGTTGAATGCAGTCCGGAAAGGCGCGAAGGAAGCTGACACGCCGTTATATGAATATAGTACGTTATTATGTTCAGTAAATTATACACGTAAGGCGAGGTTGCGCGGACCAGGGTTAACTTAAGCAACAACAACAACAAATCCCAACAAACTTAACACACACACACACAGGGTTGAGTAGTCTCAAATTGTATGGAACTGTCACCTCTAATCCAGAACAGAGCCTAACTTTTTTTTTTAACAAACACATGAAACTAATGAGTGAGACTATCCAAGGCTGAATTAACAATGTTGGCGCCCCCAGGCAATGTAATTTTCGGGACCCCCTTTCAGTCAAATATCAACCGCATCTTTCAAGAAGTTACATCACATCAAGAACTAGCATGCATCGAAAATTGCAAGAATACTTATTGACTTATTGTCATCGAGGGTTTAAATTTTCTAATTAAATTTTCACACAGAAACCTTTTTTAATTTCTTGGTTGCGCGCGCGGGGCCCCTAGGCAACTGCCTAATGGTTAATCCGGCACAGACAATCGACATTATTACTAATTTAAGTGACATAGAAGCTACGTCGATGGCTTTATAAGTTATGACACAAGTTTGTCGTTTAATCAAAATGTGTGATAGAAATACTGCCGTCGTAAGAAAAGGGGGCACAAGTTTTTTTTTGTGAAACAGAAAAAGCCTAAGTGCACACTTGTTCTTTGTAAACTTATGCTGTTTCTTTTTTGAGCAAGTTTGCAGTTGTGCCTTTTATGAATACGACGGCAGAATATTTTTCTTAAAGTATTTTTGATTGTTCAGTAATGCGTAGCTCCGACCCGTCCGTAAACGTGGTTCTAATGGAAGACACGGCGGCAGTCGCGGGCGTTATCGTGGCCGCCTCCTGCATGGCAATGTCCCAATACACCGGCAACCCACTCTTCGACGCTGTGGGCAGTATACTGGTGGGCACGCTGCTTGGCGGAGTCGCTTCCTTCATAATTCTTAGCAACGTCGGGGCATTGGTTGGCAGGTAAACTATTATAATTCGCACTCCTAGATCAAGAGTATATTAACTCAAAATAATTAAAAATTTCAGTTGGATTATTTTAAGTTGATATAGATACTCTTTCACAAAAAAGCGGAAACCTTATATTGAATGGTCGCTGAGGACGTTATTGGGACTTTAAAAGTAATTACTACCTATTGTTTTTTAGATCTATTCCACAAGAACAGTTAGATGAAATAAACAGTGTCTTAGAACGAGACTTCATGATACGAGCCATTCATGACGTCAAGGGTATAGATATGGGAAGTAATCTAATAAGATACAAGGTAATTTATTAAAACAATTTTCCGAAATTTATATTTATTTAAAACGTTGGCTGCGGCGCTGATTTTTACGTACATTCAGACCGTGCGTTACTTACGCGACACACAGCCCCGCCCGCACAGGCGGTAAGACGCGTACCGTGCGGAAAAGACATGGTTTCGCAGCCAACGCGTTAATTAGTTTGTTATTAGTTGTTTTTCTTAATTTATTTGTCTTATTTTCAGGCTGAAGTAGATTTTGACGGCAGAGCTCTAACTAGATCTTATTTGGAAAAGCATGACTTAAATGCTTTATTGGAGGTAAGTTAAAAAATACTCGACTTACTTTTTACCTCGTATCACTTTACTGTAAATAACTAAATACACTGAGAATACAGATATAGTGCATATTGTATTTCGGCTCAGGCTCGTTCGGTCCGTTTCCTAACATGTCTGCTTCCTAAAGTGGCCTTCTTCCCACATTGACCGATTCCTATAATGTCTACTTTTGAAAATGTCTGTTTCCTAAAATGTCTGCTTCTCAAAATAACCTTCTTCGCACATTGTCGCGGCTCAGGCTCGTTCGGTATGTTTCCTAACATGTCTGCTTCCTAAAGTGGCCTTCTTCCCACATTGACAGTTTCCTATAATGTCTACTTTTGAAAATGTCTGTTTCCTAAAATGTCTGCTTCTCAAAATAACCTTCTTCCCACATTGTCACGGCTCAGGCTCGTTCGGTACGTTTCTTAAAATTGTCTTCTTCCCACAGTGTCAGTTTCCTATGTTGTCTACTTCTCAAAATGTCTGATTCTCAATTCTTTTTCCGGAAGGTTCCGGAGCCAAAATGGAAAAAACGGAATAGTTCAGTTTCAGTCTTCTGTCGGTCAGTTCGTATTTGGTGTTTTTTGGACTCTATTTGGCTATTTTAAATTTATGTTTATGTGACAATATGAGTTTTTGACATTGGGTTGTACTGAGTGTAAGGGTAATTTGAGCTTAGGTGCTAATGTACCGAAAGCGATATATTTTTTTTGTCGATAATATTTTGCTACATCACTTTCGTATAGATGCCCCGAAGTATCCCAGGCATGCTTATTTCAAGTACTTCCGGAAACTACTTCTTGAATTCAGGGACAAAAAAGAAAACATTGTCAAAAGCAGACATTGTAGGAAACGGGCTTTAGAACACAAATAGTGGGCATTCTAGGAAGCATACATCGTAGGAATAGGACATCACAAGGAACGGACATTATAGGAAGCAGGTCAATTTTTGAAACGGACATAATAGGAAACGATCATTCTAGGACAGTGGCATGATAGGAAACCATTTGCTGACATTATAGGAAAGAGTCATTTCTTGGAAGAAGACCAGTTTGAGAAGCAGACATGTTAGGAAACGGACCGAACGAACCTGAGCCTGTATTTCAATCAATTGTATTAAATGAATGACATTATCATATCCATTGACATAGAACTTTATTATTTAGTGTCATATGTGTATTGTGTATGTGTATTATGAACTACATCTGTACTATTAATTGGGATGTCCCAATTTTTGGCAACGTATAATAAATCGAAAACCGTTTGGAGAAATAGGCTTTGTGAAGCGTTTTCAGAAATCAGATTCCAAAAATATGATAATCTGAATTAAATAAAGAAAATTTAAGTAATGACCTTCATTTGACCCCTGCAGTGAATCGTCACAAAGGCAGATATAAAGCAAGTCTACACTCTAAAGCAAATTGACAGTTTGAAATGTTGCTGTCCTGCTTATAATAGTAAAGAGTGACAAAGAAACATCAACTTTAATCACATGATGCACACCTGGCTTTAAACAGTTGTCATTTATCATAAAGTCCGAAATGTATACAATACTCGCAATGTATTTTTACAAATTTAATTATGAAATTACTACGTTACAAGTAAATATGAAAGAATTTAAATATCAGATTTTAATAAAAAATATCTATTTACTATCACACCGTTAAAAAAACAGGAATAATCGAAGCTAAAAGAAGAGAAATAAATAAAACTATTTTGTCATGGTTCATTTAGGACCCTAAGCCGTGCTTGTAATATTGACAGTGACAAGACAAATCAGGGGCACTACTACAAAATTCGAAGTTCGTATCGTATCATCCCTCTCACTCTCGTGTCAAATCATATTAGCGTGAGCGGGACGGCATGAAACGAAGTTCGAATTATGCACTTCGTAGTAGCACAGATTACTTAATAGTTACTTCGTAACAGATACTGCATCCCGTACAAAATCTTGGTACTTACCGCGATTGTAGCCACAGATTATACTACTCCGTCTCCTTAAGGCGAGGTACCTCTAAGAAACGTAATTTTTAATTTCATTTTATTTAGAAACGGTAATGATTAAACACGTGAAAAAAATATATGTTGCTTTTGAGACCTTTCTCTAAGTGCGTCGGGCACTCGTTACATAATTGGACAAACTTCGCTCGATAGAAAAAAAATCCAAACATACCCCTATTTTGTACCTTTAAACTCATTTCATTTCAATATTATACTACTTGATGTATTGAAAGTCACATCAAAATAAACGTCTGTAATGATGTAATGTCCGTCGGGTTTAATTTTGTTAATTTTGTAAAATATATAATTTTTAAGCCAATATTAACGAAGTTCACGGCACGATTTACTGGCGCCCCGCTGCCAGCCCGCCGCTCAGTCCCGAGCGGAACGTGTTGGAGGTCGGACGCTTGCCAATTTTTGAAGCGCTCCACATTAAGACTAAATAGGTATCCTTGATGTGGGTAGTAGTATCATCATTTATTTCTGTTATTTACCACTACTCGTATTCAATGTAACCGCCACACACAAAAAGAAACACCCATCCACGCAACTATACACAGTACACAGTGTACAAAGCAAAACAGTACGAGCACAGAGCAAAAATGTAACCAGTTATTCAACTTCATACTAGAGCGCTCGAATCGACGCACGCACACAGCCAAGCGTATTACACGGCGGCTAAGTAATCTTCGGAATACAAAACAATGCTGCAGTCCCACGCGGTGCGCCGTCTATGACGCTTGGCTGTGTGCGTGCGTCGATTCGGGCTCTCTAGTATGAAGTTGAATAACTGGTTACATTTTTGTTCTGTGGTACGGGTCCATCAAATTTTTTACAAGTGCCTGTAATATAAATTCGCAATTATTGACAAAATTGCCACAGTACAAAGTTTACTAATGTTACCGCTGCAATCGCCGAAATGATAATTCTTATTATTTCAGCATGAAGGTGACAAAGATGACTGTTTCACACATCTAAATACATATACACGATGATTTTTAATCGGTGATCAGGAGTTTAAAAATCGTGATCCCTAGACAAAATGGAATTTAATAGATGAGATCTTAAAGCAATGAGGTCTCTGGTTAATTAATAAATAAAAAAAAATGTTAAAACTTCTTCCATCCACTGAATGCATGGTCATCGTACATTTGTTTTAGTTAAGTAGTTCCGTCAAGTGTCATCGCTTTGGCGGGAAATTTGACAGGTCTCACGTCAAAGTTTGTTAAAGAAACTGGCTTGTCAAAGAGGTTTCAGGCTCATAGACTAAACCATGCGTAGGGTGACAATGATTTTAGTTAAAAAGTGATTTTCCAAATAATTATTGTTTAAAAAAATTGATGGATTTTTTCGTGTAACTGCGACTTAAACGTGGTCGCCATCGAATACTGATCTAGAAAAATTGGTTTCTGATCACCGATTAAAAATCATCGTATATAAAAGAAGAAACTGACTGACTAAATGACTGAAATATCAACGCACAGCCCAAACGGCTGGGTCTAGAGATTCCAAATTGCCAAAAGGTTCCTTATAAGGTCTAGAGGTGCACTAAGAAAGGATTTTTCAAAATTCACAACTTAAGGGGGTGAGACGGGGGTTCGAAGTTTATATGGGGAAACAAGATTAGTTAGACTATTTTATTCGAAATTTTTCAGGAGTAACGATAAATGAGTAAACACGTGTTTCAGGTTTTTTGGGAATTCAACCCCTAAAAGAGGTCACAAAACCAACATAAGGGACAAGGTCTGGAAATCTACATGGGTATTGTTTCTATGGTTTAGGGACCTTATCGGGTCGCGCTGGTTACGAAAACAACAACAATTTTAAAATCCAACGTGGCGGACGTGAAATACCATCTCCCCCGGTGGGGTGCGAGGGGTTGAAATATCTAAATATCAATATGGGTGTAGTTTTTATGTTTTTTTTTTGGGACGTTAATTACGAAAATGACATCGATTTTGAAATTTAATATTGTGGACTCCTGACACCTATCATTATCCTAAAGTTTATAATCTCAGTGACTTTTAGGTTATAAACAATATGGAAATGACAGGTGTCAGGATTTACTTCTTAACTGCCGACCCCTATGTATATGCTCATTTTTTCATAAATCTCAAATTCGGTTTTTACAATATTGACTTAGACCGCTGACTACCGACACAGTGCCACTTTTAGCAATTTTTGTAGTGTGTGGGAGCGTGAGAAGTATGGTGTCATATGGCGCACGAGGCTCCTGCGAGTGTATACATATTTTTGACCACTTGATCCGTGAAGAATAACCGACAACTACCGTTATTTGTATTTTAGCGCCATATATAGTTTAGTTTTGTATCTAACTGAAATTCTGGAACTGTACAAGCTGCAGACAAAGAAGTATACACTTCGAAAACGTTTCATATTTTACATTTATAACACAAAAGTAATCTAAGTAATTGCACCTAAACATTTAAATTACAGCGTTATCTTGGTCTCGGTCGCAACTTACACTACTGTAAATTATATTACACTGTTGCTGGCAAGCGTGACCTCCGTCGGCGAGTTCACGGCGCGCGCGGCGATCGTAGCTTTTGCGCGGGCGGGGTGCGGGGTGTAAATTAACGTGGCGCGCTTCAAGAACCTCGCCCTCCTTAAGAATGTGTGCGTGCCGACAGTGACAAGGGCTGGCAGTTTGGATTAAAAAAATTTTTCTACATGTTGTTTTACCACTTTGTCGGGATAATTGCTATATATTATATCCATGCAAACTTTCTAGCACTAATATTCTTTAAGCTAAGCCACGGACGGACAAAGAGACAGACGGTCATGGCGAAACTATAAGGGTTCCGTTTTTGCCATTTTAGCTCTGGAATCCTAACAAAAAAGGATATTTATTGTAATGCGCAGAACACATTGCCATGCTCACAGTACCCTAGCGTTATACTAAATACGAAGGTCAAATTTCGAACTTCGCATCGTGCCATCCCGCTCACGCTTATAGCTTTTTATAGAAGAGTAAGAGGGACAGCACGATACGAACTTCCAAATTGTTATATTAGCTATTAATTCTAGCATAGTCATATTAAAATTTGCCCCCTGTTTCACCATTCACTTATAAAAGTCCAGGCGGCATATTTTTTCCGTGGAACACGAATGAACGTGCGTCGGCGCGCGCTTGTGACAACCTACTGGAATTTCGATCTTAGCAGATCGTCCCCGCGGTAGGTAAATATCGCGCGTAAGTATATGGCATGCATGAGGCCTGGTAGTAGGGTCTCAGTAGTGCCGTGGTAGTGCCACAGATTATGTTATGTACGACTTGAATTTTTCTAGGCTATGGAACGTGGCTCTCTCACTGTGACGTCATCCAACGTATTTCTAAAAAAAAATATAAAAAATTAAATACTCAATCAAATTCAAAATCGATGAAAATGGTGTCTTAAAATATCCTATTCTTTCCAAAAAAAATATAAAAACTATAGGTTATTTCTTTTGGTGCATCCCAATTGAGAATACTATTAGTATTCTTAGATGAATTTATTAATTAAGTTGTTATTAAAATCGAGCACGTGTTAATTAAGCTGCCTGTATGTTACCATATTATATTCAGATTTATAAAAAAAATAATGTTTCAGGATATGAAAAAAATACAAACAATTGACGATGTTGAAGCATTCCTGCTTAAACACGGTGAAAATATTGTAGATATGTTGGGCGGAGAAATAGACAGAATAGAATTGAAATTAAGGGTAAGAAAATATCTATATTTCCATAGTGTTATATATATTATATGTTACAATTTTCATATTACTTGAATAAATTTATTTTTGTTTTCAGAAAAAGTTTCCCCAAATCCGGCACTGTGACTTAGAGATTCTTTAAATAGGTGATTATAATAGAGCTGTGGTAAATCAGTGGATTGGAATGTAAATAATGCTAAGTTATACCATGGCGTAAATATGATAAATACACAATGTCCTATATTGTGATGTGATACTCGTAGCTAACTCTTATAAATACAAAATGCTTGTAATAAGGCTAAGGGCACATTGGAGTGGTCACATTTAAAGATAACTAATGTTTACTTTTGTGACCTTTAACACAAGTGTGGCACAAAAAATTGGTACCCAGATTTTGACAGATTCTCACGCTTGTTGCTAAATAATAAGAGTGAAGTTGACAATCGTTAATGGTAAGGGTGATTTACCGTAAATGACAATTTTTATGGTAAAAATTGTGACATTTTATTTTTTGCTACTCTCAATCTACTTTGTAGATATTTCAGGAGACCATTTTGTCGAAAGTCTTATGAATTAAAATATCCATTCGTCTACTTTCGTGATCAAAAATATGTCTTTAACGCAGCTACCTACTGAAACACTTCTTGTTAGGCTAAACCTATTACTCCAGGTGTGGCCTTAGCCCAGAAAATTGTAAATATTGTTATACTTATCACTTTTTGTTAGGTCCCTATATGCAGCTAAGAGACAAATATAAATTGATAAAAGAGCAAGTAAAGATCATTCCCCAGTTCATTTGTGTCTTTTTATTTTATAATCAGTTTATATTTAATGAGCGGTGGTGAACATTTTCCATCAGATGACTCGCTTGCTCCTTTGCCTCCCTACCATAACAAAAAAATTACTTTTTAGAAATTTATTATTAAATTCATTACATTACTTAAAACTGTCAGTGCATTGAGCGAAGCTCTTTTTGATTATTAAATTATTCAATAAACTAAGTTAATCAGTAAAACCAGTGTATTTGTATTATAATTTAATTAGTACAAAATATAATAATTCCTTTTAACTTACACGCTTTCCTGTGACACTAAAAAAACCAATATACACGACAATTAAATAAACTGCTGAACAAACAAATGTTGCAACAAAACCATGAAGATGAATTGATTTTATTCTCAAAATTAACAAGTGCTAAATTGAAAAATATGCATCAAATTGTCTTTATTTAAAAAAAACAAGACTACACAAGCATCACCGCTTTGGTGGAGCATATTCTATTGTACAGCAGTTTTATAGAATGCTTTAAACCCTTCGTATGCCTTGTACCGGATCCGTACCCAATTTAAGGCTTTCTTTTTGTATTTTTTTTTAAATCTGTATCATTGGATTTATATGAAACTGTTGAGGCTAGAATGCACGACTTTTTTTTTTAAAAAAATTCCGGCATACGAAAGGTTAAACTGCATTGCATTATATCTAAACATTTTTAAATTACTTGGCGTGAAAAATAGAAAATATTAAAATGCAATTCAGTGGAATCATAAGGCTGCATGCGCCGATTATCACAGCTCACTGTTACATAATATATTAATTTGTTAAATATAACAACAAAGAATTATGCAAATACATTGATGCAATATAATCATGTGAATGAATCAGGACCCACGAGAATTGAACGATATTCTTAAGGGACTTATTAATTTCAATGAAACTAACTTACTAGATATATCCCGCGACTCACACGGCAGGTCTAGTCTGCGGCAGGCACATATTATAATGAGCAGTTTTGTTCCAGAAGTCTGATTTCTTCCATCCGCACCAGCCCTTGCCGATAACTGTGGACAGGTCATCAGCTCCTGTGTAGTGAGGGTCCAATATGAGATATCGAGTCTCATTTATGTCCGAATTGAACTCAACACCCAGGATTGTATGTGCTAAAACGCCTCCACCTGTAATGGAAGATATAATTTATTACTTCATAAAAAGGTGGAGGAATATGTAGAGCAATAACTTTTTACCAAATTCAAATAATGATTTTGAAAAATGATACTTTAGTGGGGATAGGCCACAATAGAGAGCTCTCTCCAGGCAGATGTTACGCCTGGGGACCGAAGTCCGAAGGAATAAAGTCGGAAGTTTATTTTTGCAGCCGAGTTGAGAAACTTCGATAGTTTGATCCAGGATGTAGTAGTTAGTTCTCTATTTGATGACTAGATGGCGCTTAGAGTCGCTACACTTTCAAAATCTCTTAAACTAAATCGGATGAAAAGTTGCAATGCTTACCGATCATGATAGGACTACCATGTTTTCGGAAATGATGCATCAACTCTGGGGTATAACTCTGCATTTCCGCGCCAGTGTTCGCGAAAATAATCCTTGATTGTACACCAATTAGGGTTTCTAAGCAAAAGGAGACCTCTGTCGATCCTATCCACTGCTTAGAACCTATGAACGACGATGGTTTATCTCCAATATCAACAAGGCACTGTTGTATTTCTCGGTGGGTTGGCGCATCAACTACTGAATATCCTTGATACCTAAAATAAATGTAACAATCATAAAAAACCCGTTTATAACAAGCAAAATTTTCTCGTGTGATAATTATAAACAGTAAAAACGAGAGCCAGAATTAAAAATGTATAAACATTTGTTTTGATTTAAGTAGGTACCATCGGCCCAGACGCCAGCTGAGCACCTTAAAGGCCCAGTTTGCGTGCAGTGGCTAGACATCTGTCCATACCAATCCATAGCAATAAACATCAACGGCTGCAAGCAAATTTGTTTTGAAAATGGTAAGCTGACGTCTGGGGCGATAGTACAAGGGGTTTCAGACCCAGGATATATTACCCAGATACACTTTTGGAAATAAATTGATCCAATGGACAAATTGAGTCATTTAATAGCTCGCGATTCTTAGATTTTTTTAAAGTTTTGGTATTAATGGAAAGGTAAATAATGTCGATAATCTCCTAAGAGGTAAGAGGGTAAAGTGGATTTATCAGAGTTGGAAGTTAAGCAACTCAATTATCCCCCTGACATTGGTCAGGCCAAACTCCACTGAAAATTAGTTAACACAAACACTATAAAATGAATAACAGTTACTCTTTCAGGTGTTATCTTTCAGAGTGCCATATAAATTATTTTATTATGGCGGAGTAATAAATTGGTTTGTTTTACTATACTTAAGTATGTTTTGATTCAAAAGCCTTCAGGATATTAAATTATTTTACTTACCTAAACCACGAGAAGATAGTTTGCATTGAGCGGTAAGCGCAGCCCCAACCGTCATCATTAAAGTTGTCCTGCATGTAGTGGTAATAACCATACCTCCCGCGCACCAATGCTGTGCTAACATCGCCCTTAGTGGGTTGTGGTGGTATAGCTTCGTGTGGGTTCAACAACCGCCCTCCAGCGTTCTCCACATATTCATTTGGCCTCCGGAATATAGGCCGGTCTGTCGGAAGGCCTAACTGTTCGTGCAATATTCGTCTTTCTTTCTCTGTAACAATAAAGGAGCCGTGCTAGCCTAGTGGTTTGACCTATGGCTTCTCAAGAAGAGGATCTTGGGTTAAAATCCCGCCTATGAGATTTACTGAATTTAAATATATGCAATAAACAGTTTTTGTAGTGGTAGAGCCATGTTGTAGCTAGCCGCTGCATCACAAATGGGCCGGCTCGTCCGGGGCAGTACCACCGTCTTACAGAACACCGGCGTGAAGCAGCACTACTCCTGCTGCGTTTCGTACGGTCAGTGAGAGCGCCGGGGGCCCAATACCTCACCCCCTCCTTTATTCCCTTTCCTTTTTCCTCTCCCTTTTAGGGCCGACAACGCACTGGCATCGCGTACAGCGTTGCGGGTTTCTATGGACAGTGGTGATAATTTAACACCACGTGACCCACTAAATCGTTTGTCTGGCCTCTCTAACATAAAAAAAAACTACTTTTGAAATTTACAAGGTTTACGATGGCGGAAAACCTGTTAAAAAAATCAATGGTGGGTGTGAAGTTCTGGAAGCAGGCCTGTGCCAAGCAGTGAAGCGTATTAAGCCGGAGATGAACTATAAGTAGCATCATTATGGGCCGATATAGACGGACTGCATTTCAACTGCAACGTAACTGCAACTGGCAACTGCCCATACATTTTCCATTGCATTTCAGTTGCCAAAACTGCATGCAAACTGCACTCTAGCTGCGACTGAAATGTATGGGCAGTCGGCAGTTGCAGTTACGTTGCAGTTGGAATGCAGTCCTTCTGTATCGGCCCTATGACTGGAAATAAGGCATTCTTAATCACTAGTGTCAGGAACTTGATTACAATAGTTGCATTAACAATTTCAAATTAGCCGGGCACTGAGAGTTAGTCGAGCCAACTCAAATGTTTTGTGGCTCAAAATGGAGCTGAAAAGGGCCGACTTCAATGAAGTATCTATCGCATTGTTGCAGTTGCTGAAGTCAATAAATCCTGTTTGAGCGCGAAGAATCTTCGATTCATTATTTAAACATACTTAAACAGCTTAGGTACCGGAGTGGTTCAAAATACCGCCTTTCTTAGGAACGAATTTGGCAACTTAAGTCCAAAGGAATTCCAATCATTAAATTTCCATAACTTTTTACTCAACATATTTGATCCCTTCCAGAAGTTATGACACTTACCCATGCTCTCATCAGGTATGCCCTTTGGGATAACCCGCGTTACAAAATGCCCTAGTTCTTGAGGCATGAAGTGGAATATTTGTGGCAAACGTAGACCGGCTCCGTCGCCTATACCCTCCTGACCTGTAAGGAAGAGCTCTAATATAGTAAAGCCAATATCAAAACCTATAACCATTCAGGATTTAGTTTGTTATGTGATAATTAAGCATTTACTCATATAGAAAATATCCCTATGGGTCAGAGTATTTTTTTTTATATATAAGAGGGGGCAAACTAGCCGACGGGTCACCTAATGGAGAGCGATCACCGTCGCCCATGGACACCCGCAACACGAGGGGAATCACAGGTGCAGTGAAATTAAAATGTATTTATATCAATATCCAGAGAGACAGAGAAGGTTAAAGACCTCCTAGTAGGTATAGGAATATACCTAAGACAGGAGATCCTCTCTTCTAGAATAAATACCTAACATGACAGTAACAATAACTTTAGCTTAATTAATTTCAATTTAGTACATAATTTGGATGATTTTTATTTTATTTTTTACAATTAATATTAATATGGTATACAACATAATATAATTCAATCATTTTATTCAAAGTAGTAAGTATCCATTATTTATTGCAAGAATTTGATGTTACAAGTGAAAACAAGAGAAGCTGCAGCAAGGGTTTCCCGCATCTATCGACGCGGAACCAGCATAAGCCGATCAAAAAATTTTCCACTGTCCAGTACTGTTTGATTAGCGATAATTTAAGTCTTACCTAATTGTTCAACAAGAATACTCTCCACCAACTTGAGTGAGCGACAGGCTGCCTCCACAAGAACTGTGTACAGTTCTAACAGCTTTGTGTTCCGGTGGATCATCGCTAGAGAGTCTATGCACAGTGGCATGCTGATGCAAAATGCAGCTGAAAATAAAAACAAAAGATAGTTCCACACTTGCAGTACTAATAAATTATAATATTAAAAATTGCGATTTTAAAGTGCATTTTTGTTTAAGTCAATTTTTTTTAGTATTTGTGATATGTCACTCACGTTTACGTTGCGTAGTCATCATTTTTACAGCAGTCTTAACAAGTTTATCTGACAAAATATCCTTAGTAGCTTTCAATATTAAATTTACAGGTAATATCTCCTGAAAATAAATGCAATCATCAAAATAAATGTTAAAACATTTAATTTAAAGCCTGACCAGAAATATATGATCATTGTCAAGAGGGCGCTACTGTTTTAATTTGTGTGAACATTTCAGTACAGTCTGAACAATGTGGATTGGCAACCAGTTATTTAACTTAGGTACCTGCTTTTATTCCCTGTAGTCAAAATCAGAATCCAAACTGTGTCCATAGGGCAAGTGGCTTCAAATTCAGACCCAGAAATTAGTTCCAATGAAATCCGCAACACTGCATGATCATATATTACTGGTCAGGCTTTAAAATGGTATATGACGTCTAGTCTAGCACACACTTGGACAGGGTTGTACAAATGGAGTAAAAGCCATAGAGTATTTAAAGATAAGTAGATTTTTTTAACTTACTATATTATTTGTATTATGCTTTTTCTTTTTGGGTTGTTCTGGGCTCATTGAGTCTACAAGCTCCCCGATTGTGGCCTCTGCACTGGTTCCTGTCAGTCCGACATCTGAAGCTACACCAAACAAGTAGACAGATGTCCCATTTATGTGAAATGATACTTGACCTGATGCAATCTGTAAATAAAAAAAAATAGTGCACTTTTTTTTATCAGCCAGCTGGATTAGAAGTTAATAGAAAAATCAATCAGTGATTAGTCCATGTAATCATCGTTATTAATGCTAAAATAAATAAATCCAAATTTGTCAAAAATCAAATTTCAATTGATACCTACCTTTTTCCTTTTATTTTGCATAATATTCTTGACACCAGCAATAGTTGCTTCACAACTGAGTGGAATGGTTGTGTAGAGACGCACATGAAGAAACTGTTTCCACAGCTCATCAGAAGCTAATACTTCATACTTAGTTTCTTCAAACTTGTCATGGACCAGGAAGTGTGCTTTCATATCCTTCTTTTGATTAATGATGATCACAAGAGGATTGTCCGTAATGTCTACATCCTGAAAATTTTGTTTGAATTGTAAATCAAAACTTGCTACAATTTTATTGTTCTAGGATTGTAGGTATAAGTAATACATTTTCCTGAATTTTTACCTTTTTCAAAAGGCTCACTTTCTCAAAATCTACAGTACAAAAATGTACACTTGTACAATAAAAACAACATCTATTAACATTAACACACACACAAGGCCTCTTACATCTTGACAGATGATTTAAGCAGTGTCTGTTTGAGAGAGGCAACATTAACAACTACCAGATATTAAAGACACAGAACATAACTAAGGCAAGGAATAAAACCTATAAAGACGGATGCAATGCAATGCATCCTTCTATAAATAATCCTGCCGGTGCCTGTAAGAATCCATTTATTTCAAGACCTTACAATATAACAATGCTGGTAACTTTGTGGGACTAGCCCAGTAAACACTAGTTTCAAAATCCAGAGTGAAAATCCATTTAACTACCCATACTTACTGCATGAAAAAATAAACACTCCCATGTGCTTAGTCCAGAGCACAGTCTGGAATAAAGGTAAAATTTAAAACTGAAATGAATGAAAAATAACTTACCTGTAATATCTCCTTTAGTCTTGTCTCCGTGGTTAAAGTTTCGCCGAACTTGATCACCCCACATAGTTCTATTTCAGTGGGCAAGTTGAGAAGCAGCTGGTTGTATGTATTCCTTTCGCTTTCAAATAACTCCAAACTCAGCCCAACCACAAGCAAGGTGCCATCGTACATAAGCCCGTACAGACATCCTGTACTCTCGTTTGTGTCTATTTTAGACAACCGCTGCCGGTAATACAACAAAAATTAGTCAAAAAAACATAACTGTGATGATGACGTATTAGGTTAAACCTGTTTATCTGCTTGTGATGACCAAAGAAAGAAATGGTCATAGTGATTTAAAACAATTTTCTTTTTTAATGGCTTCGTTTTTAATTACCAATTGCTCGTAAACTTAATAATTTTTATTTTATGATTACCTCAATAACATAACTCGATATTTTGAGACGTGGTGACATTTTAACTAAATGTTGCCATATGCGATAATTGAATGAAAGACAAATTATTTTGTAGCAAGTTTAAAAATAAAATCGGTACAATTCAATTCATTTCCGTCTTCAAAACTATATAAATTAAGATTGATGAAAAGAAAATTGAGTTATACCTTTTATCATATATACTTATTATATTATGATCGAAGAGTTAAACAATCCTAAATATTTACTTATATAGCTTGTATATAGCTAATGAGAAGGGTACTAGGTACTAGGTACTACGCTATTTTATCAAGTCTATGGGTTAGTATGGAAGTGCGCCGCGACTCTCGGGATAAAAATACACATAACACAAAAAAAATCGCCTTGCGACTAAGTTGCTCGTGCGCGCATACCCTTAAAGGACGAGGTACAAGTTCGATTCACAAGAGCTGATAATTTAAATCCTTGTGGAAATTACATGAACATGAGGGTACTTTGTAATTGTTGACAAATACTAGGTCCTACTTTAACCGCACCCGAGATAGGATATATCGTCGGGGATAGTGCAATACCACTGCGTATCTGCACAACACCCATAGGGAAAATCCGCGTAACTGGCATTGGTTAATAGCGCGTATCTAATAAATAATATCTATATCTAAAAAATAAACCAGAATTTTACGTTCGTTGGCGGGAAATCTTAATTTGGCTACATTTGTTAGATACGCGGTATTAACCAGTTACGCGGATTTCCCCTATGGGTGTTGTGCAGATACGCAGTATTTATCAGTGCTAGTTACGCGGTATTGCACTATCCCCGAGGATATCTCATGTAATAGTTGGCTTTGCTTTGAACCCAAAGTACCTATTAGTCTCCTAAATCGACGCAAAATGGTGTCGGTATGTGTTATCTATACTTCTACCTTTGATTATTTATACACATGTATAGATGATCACATGAATAAGAAAAAAAAAAGAATTGGGTCAATTTTTATTTAAAATACCCTTACGTGGGAGACTATCTTATTCCTAACAGGTCACTGGACACAAGAAAAATCATATCTATTTCAAAATTTTAATTGATTTTTTTTACAAGTATTTATGGCTTCTTCTACTATTTTCGATCTTTCCTTGGCAATCTTCAGAGCATCTTCTTGTATATCCGAAGACAGATTGCGTCCACCAAATTTTTGTACTCCACATAAAATACCATCATTGTAACAAACAATTAAGTTGGACCCAATACCTCCACAGATATCTTCTTCATAACCCGATGGATCAGTCAAAATAACATTGCTGGAAAAAGAGAAACATTTTTTAGTGAAAAAAAAAAAATTGAATAAGTAAACCCTTTTTGTTGACAGTACTTGATTATTGCATTGTCAGCAGATGTAGATGTATGAAGAAAGATCTTTAGAAAGATACATCAACCAATAGTGTCTTTTACAACCTCGACATTGGCAGAATCATTGATAGTATTGAGCTCCAGCTATATAAAAAAAAAAATTAATCGAAAGTTATATCAAATTTTAAGCCAATTTGAAGTTCCAAGATTTGTTTATATTATTACTTAGTTTATTAGTTATTTTATTATTAAAATAATTATACAATCAAGACATATCACATCACATGGCATTGTGTCACGCCAATGTCAAATGAATTAGTGAGTATATTTATTTTATTTAGTCCATCAGTGAGACTCAAAAAACATTGGAAACATATTTTTTGAAAATGACAAAGATAAAGCACAACAAAGTTCGAGAGTGAGGGTTTGTGATGTCATGGTTCTACTAAGGGGTAATTACACACGGAACTTTAACAGGTTTATTTTTCATCATTTTCAAAAATATTTTTTTGATAATATGATTGATTGATAATTACACTTTTTAGGAATCTAGCATACTGAGAAGTACTTAGTACAACTATGAAATGTCGAGACCCTTGGTCCTTGGGGTCCTAGCGCTTTAAGGCTTTTTAAGGAAATATTAAAATTGTTAGTCAACATCACAGGAGATCAAAGAGCTGGCAGCTACCTCAGACAAAGAATTAGTTTAGCTATTCAATGGGGGAACGCTGCCAGTATCTTTTAGTTATTATTATTATATTTTTTTAGGTTTTTAGTTTTAGGTTAATTGTTCTTGAAAGTATGTATATAAATTTTTTTTTTGACGACCAGATGGCCTAGTGGTTAGAGAACTTGACTACGAAGCTTGAGGTCCCGGGTTCGATTCCCGTGTTGGGGCAGATATTTGTATCAAAAATACGAATGTTTGTTCTCGGGTCTTGGGTGTTTAATATGTTTTTAAGTATATATCTAAATATATAAGTATGTTTATCCATTGCCTAGTACCCATAACACAAGCTTTGCTTAGCTTACTTTGGGACTAGGTCAATTGGTGTGAATTGTCCCGTGATATTTATTTATTTGTGTATATTAGTTAATAAAATTATGTAATAAAATGATAAATGTAATATATAATTTAAAAAAAATATTATGAAATACTAATGTATTTCATAATATTTTTCACAAAGTAGGTCACAAACAGTATTCAAAATTTATTTGTTTAAAAAAAAGAAATTGTCATACCTTTGGTTAAGTTTATACACAGCAAAACTAGTGGCCACAGGAAGTCCATGTACAGTCAGAGGTTTTGTTATGGATGGATCCACAGTGAAATCCTCAGTTTCATAATTGTATGTTACTTCTGGCAATTTTACTGTAAATAGAAAATAAATACAATCATAAAACTGTCCAGGTTGGCAGCAAGTAAAATCTGATCAGAACGGATTATGAATAACTAGCTGTTGCCCGCAACTCCGTCTGCAAAGAATCCATTTATTGCTATCCCGCGGGAACTATGCAATTTTTGGCAATAAAAACTACCCTATGTCCTTCCTAGAGTCTCAAACTATCTCCATACCAAATTTCGTCTAAATCGGTTCAGCGGTTTAAGCGTTAAGAGGTAACAGACAGACAGACACACTTTCGCATTTATAATATTAGTATGGATATGTATGTGATAATGTTAAGTATCAGATTCTGGTGAAAATTAATGAAAAATACAAAAAAAAATACCATAAATTATTCATAGCATTACTACTTAACCAAATAAAAAATACTAAGTTGATTAGTGGTCAGTCGGATTCATGAACTTAATATGAAAAAAACTTTGTGAAGTTATGATTTTCTTACATGTTTTCAAACTAGCCATCAAAGTCATAATACAGGCATCTACCAGACTCCCATCGTTGTCTATGCAGACCATGTCACAGTATATAACCCAAACCAGCTTGTCTGGTACTATGCAAAGTTCTTTCAGATCAACACATTTTGAATTTATAACAATGTCTGAAACTAAGTTGCTGGTGATCTGTGCATGGTCTGACGGGGGCCCTGGTCTGTATTTGGAGGAGCACAACGGCGGCAACTCCACATTTGTAATCAGATATCCAACATCAGGTTCTTCAGCTTTTGGGATTGCTAATTCCTGAAAACAAAATTAATAATAATAATAATCTAATTATTGTTGTTACATAAAAGTTTCAACAGCATACCCATTGCGGGTGTTCAATATTAAATTTTTATTTAAATACATTTGGGTGAATCAACTTATTATTGCCTCCTGGACAACATGAGCATTTTTCTATGAAACAGTATGAAGATGTCACTTGGACAATCGGGAACAGAGTAAACATCACAAAAAGTTGACTCACCCATTTACTCATGTGCATTAATATATTCACTAAGATTTTAAAAACATTTAAATACCAACCAGTCCTTTAACTTTGTTTAATTATCCAGTAATGGAATTTATAGTAATGGTTAGTATATATTTTATCACTATAATTTAGTTAACAACTATATTTATTATACCAGTGTAATGCCAGAAACTACAGTTGTGTTGCCGCACTTGACAACAGCAGATGCATCTGCAGTTTTCAAGGAGTCAACATTCAGTTTCAGATTACGGTGCTCCCGAAACTTCCTTCCATCAGGTCTTATGTCCCTAGATACATAGTCATTGAAGTATTTCGCAGGATGAATGAGCCTGTAAATAAGTGAAAAATATAATTAACATTACTATTGCTAATAAGTACTATATCAATATTATATGATAGTAAATGTTGTTGTAAAACTTACTAAGTTAAACCGGTTAAGAGCTTACTTGTATATCTCTGCCATTTTCTGCTTTGCTGTTGTTGAAGTTTGTATGTAAATTAACCTCACTTATCGCGGCGGTTAGTTGATAACAGAAATGGTCGTCTGCTTCAGCCAACGCTCTTAATATAATTTAAATACAGGTCAATATTTAAGAATCAATGATAACGAGGCACGTTTCCAATTACAATTCAAGTTCGTAGAGACGTCTTCGCTTCGCAATTAGCGCCTAGTGCTGCAAACAACAACCAACACACACAACACAACATCACAGCACATGACAAGACACAAGTCACAGTCAGTCAACTCAACTGCTCTGTTCTGTCAGTCTGTCACTACTGTCAGTTACTGGCCCTATACTACGAAGCGCGAAATTCGAACTTCGTTTCATGCCGTTCCGCTCACGCTAATGGTATTTATTACGAGAGTGAGAGGGACCACACGATCCGAACTTCGAACTTCGGATTTCGTAGTAACCCCCCTGGACTGGACTGAAACTGCTTCTTGTCATTCATACATAATACTTTGAGAGAATTAACAATTTAGACATAATTATAACACGGCTAAATAAAACCATTGATTTTTAAATTAGACCGTAGCGATTTCTAAAACTTCACACTAAGGGCATAAAAGTAACCCAGCTAAATTCACTAGATGTTGAACAAGTAATTAAAAAAAAACGCCATCTTGCTTGACAAATTTTGACACTGACGTTTCTTTTCGTGTCGGTATTCGAAGACGTGAACTAGGTTTGCATTTTTGTTTTTAAATCACTAATAATCATAAGAAAATGGTGACAAAATGAACAATTTTGAACCGGTTTCTAGTCATTTCCTTATCGTGTATCTACGAAAGCCAATATTTTGATGTGTACGTCTTATTTCAGTTCACAACACAATGGCAAAACCAAAAGGAGAGAGGAAAGGCAAATCTGCTATCAATGAAGTAGTGACTCGTGAATACACGGTCAACTTACACAAACGCCTTCATGGAGTTGGTTTCAAGAGGCGCGCTCCTAGAGCCATCAAGGAAATCAGGAAGTTCGCAGAAAAACAAATGGGAACTCCCGATGTTCGAGTAGACACCCGTCTAAACAAGTACCTGTGGTCAAAGGGAGTAAAGTACGTATAACTCTATGAATTATTATTTATACGACTAAACTTTTATAATGATAATTTTCATTATTCAAAAGATTCGTAATACGAAGTTTTGTTATTGCTGTTTACACTTTGTTGGTTAGGAAAACATAACCTCTTTATCTAGTTTTTGCTGCTAAATACATGGCAGGCATAGTAAGTAAATTATAAGACCTAATGCTAAGTCAATTTTTAATAGACGGTAGGAAAGAAATTTTATTCAGGACCCAAGTTTTATGTTGCATGTAAGAAATGAATTTTTAATCACTTATCACCAAGCATTTTCTGGTAAGATTTATTGGATAAAGTGAAAATATTTCGGGCCAGAGAGAGTTAAACTTGTTATTACAAACAGAGCAAACTTTCTTACATTTATCTGCATTCAGTCATTTAAAATTGGTTTGAAAATTTGTTAGTTAATATTTGTAGTATAAATCTTCCCAGGTGAATTTTTCGCTTCAAGCAATTATATTAATTTTGAACCTTAATACTATGACGATACTGTTTGTTTTGAAAGATAAGGGCTCAAAGCGAAATATTCACCTGGGAAGTTTTATACTATACTTATCCATTTTTGTCTTTTCTCCCATAGCATATTGATAAAATGAGATGCTTTGAATATCTCAAAAGTACTGAGTAATTTTACAGCATCAACTATTTCACCCAATTTAAAATAGATCTTAGAAACTTGATTTTATAGCGTGTTTCTATAGCCACATAATTACACAAAATTTTGGAATGAATGATGAATAAAGGCCGGAATTCTCGAGGCATTTTTGAGGCTGTCACAGGGACTTCTCATTAACCCTTATAAGGCAGAGGCGATTTAGCAACCACACGCATTGAGTTGGAATTTCAACCTTATTGATTTCATTAAACGTCTCAATTTCCATTGTAATTAATGAAAATATGACTAGCTTAAAAAATATCCTTTGTCAGGTACACATTCGATAGCTGCTTTTGATTCTGTGGTAGTATGCTCCAATAAATAAGGCCTTATAAAGGGTTAACCAACATAATTATATTGATAAAACAGTATTCTGTAATACAATACTTAAAGTATGATTAAGAGTAGAATTAAACAACACAGTCTTTTTGTGAATGAGCGATCTCTTTGAGATAACCTTTGGATACCAACTTTTTACATTTGTCATTTACCATGAGCTTTACGGTGATGGAAAACATTGTGAGGAAACCTGCATACGCTACGCCTGTGCAGAAATTCAATGGTGTGTGTGAAGTTTTCATTGTTTTCATTTCATATTTCTATTTCATGGTCATATCTTAAAAAGTTATCTGAAAGAGATTGCTTAAAACTACCAGTTGTTTACAATGTATCAATCAATATAATATGTAAGTATGGAAGTAAATACTAATTTAATTATAAAATAAGGTATAAAAACAGGGACTAAGTATAAAATTAACATAACTAAGACTAACTTAAAATAGCTAAACAGAAATTAAAAACTAAAAATTATTATCTAAAGAAGTTGATAAATGAGATGTCCCTATGAGGGCCTCAAAAGTGCAACAAGAATTGCGGCCTCTAATTAGGAATTATTTCATCAATGACTTAGTTCCAATAATAGGCATCTTTTCTATTTAAAAAGCTTATCTTTTCTTTCACTCTGATTTCCTACACAACTTTGATTTATATGCAGTGTTTCAAATTTTCAGTTATGAATGATTACTTACATATAAATTGATTCTTGTTGATCCTAGCATACTACTTTATTGACTTAACATTAAGGTACTGTATACATATTTGTGTGACTATGGCCATGATGACACTTTTGTAGTTGACTGTATAATGAAATATTTACTAGTCCCATGGTTGTCTCTATATTTGAATACTACTGTACTATTTAATCACCACATTAATTTCCATGTCAGGCTGAAATATATGAGTCGTTTTCAAAAAAAGTGTACACAATTAAGGGACTTAATAAAAACAAAACTTAATTGATTCCTTTGTGTGACGAAAGTTACCCATATATTTTGTATGACTAACTTTCGTAACACAAAGGAAACGATCGTGATTTTGTTTTGATTAAGCCCTTAACTATGTACATTTTTTTTGAAAACGACTCATATTACAATTAACATTATTTCACAAACATTTGCTAAATTAACCCTATGTATGCAGGAAGTGAAAAAAAAATCTGCATCTTAGTCTTGACTATCTCATAAAATCCAATTTTACATAAAAATGGAGATTTAATAAAAATAAAGCTGTAGATTTTGCATGGATCCATTTCCTAAGCATACAAGGGACTACACCAACTATACTTCGTTTTTTAGCATTAGAAAGGTCTCTTCAAGAAGGATCTTGACATTACTTTTTATTGAAAAACACAAAAATAATAAATGAACAATAATACCAAACCAAATAGATGGAAGTATTATGTCAAACAGTAACTCTAGGTATAATCATTAAAATTTAGGATGCCATTCACTTAATTAATTTGGCCCTATTGGTTTGTTCCAGGAACGTCCCCTTCCGCGTCCGCGTGAGGCTGTCCCGCAGACGCAATGACGACGAGGACTCTGCACACAAACTGTTCACGCTGGTGACCTACGTCCCTGTTGCCTCCATCAAGGGTCTGCAAACGGAAAACGTTGACGCTAGCCAAGAATAAAGAATAGGTGTAACATATTTATGTGTTTTAATTATTACGGTGCCTTTACAATAGAGATGTGCTATGCAGCTACTCTGCGACGATGTGAAAGCTACAGTACAAAACTATGTGCCTGTACAGTCAAGGGCAAAAATATGTATACACTTTAGTACCCTGTCTATTTTCGTCATATTTGAACTGCCATATATGAACTGTCACAGTGGTTAAAGTGACAAGGTACTAAAGTGTATACATATTTTTGCCCTTGACTGTACCAATGTTAACCCTTTATAAGGCCCCATTTATTGGAGCATACTATATGATACTATCCTTGATACTACCACAGAATCAAAAGCAGCTTTCAAATGCATACCTGACAAAGGATATTTTTAAAGCTAGTCGTATTTTTAACCGACTTCAAAAAAAAGAGGAGGTTCTTTAATAATTACAATGGAAATTGTGACTTATAGTGATAATAACAAGGTTGAAATTCCAACTCAATGCATGTGGTCGCTAAATCGCCTCTGCCTCATAGAGGGTTAAGCTATGTAGCCGCTCGAGGAAGATGAAGAGCTCGCATTTTTTCATATAAAAATTAGAGGAACCCAGTTGATTGGTGGATATGAAATGCATCTAAGTATAGCATTGCAGCATAGCACATCTCTGGTCGAAAGGCACCATTAACCCTTTCAACGCCACGCCTCGACAAAACGTAAACCTGCTTTTAATCTTATGTCATTGTGTCAAGATCACTTTGACACTGTACTTTGTGACACCTATATGTGTTGTTGGCGTTGAAAAGGTTAATGCTGCTGATGTTCAACAATGTTGGTGGATCAGCTGGGAGTTATGAGGTCCAAAATACTTTTAATTTGTGGGCTATACAATTTACGGGTAGGTCCCATTTGTTCCATAGAACTATGAAATTGTGAAGTAACAGAGTTCAAAATCGTACCGAATATATCTTAACCAGTTTAGGGTGAGAGGATGTGTGTGCAACCCAATGTTACCATTTGACTCCAAAATCTAGTCCGATCTTGATGCGATTTTCAGTGATGGGTTTGGGTTTGATTGGTACTTAAATAAATAATAAATAAATATTAGGGGACAATCTTACACAAATCGACCTAGTCCCAAACTAAGCAAAGCTTGTACTATTGGTACAGGTAACGCCACCAGAGTTGAGGCCACGCACACAACCACATCTCATGTAATGACAGCGGGATTTTGACGTTGTGTTATCGTTAAACGTCAACACAACGTCAAAATCCCGCTGTCATTACATGAGTTGTGGTTGTGTGCGTGGCCTCAACTCTGATGGCGTTACCTATACTAGACGACGATAAACATACTTATATAGATAAATAAATACTTAAATACATAGAAAACATCCATAACTCAGGAACAAATATTCGTGCTCATCACACAAATAAATGCCCTTACCGGGATTTGAACCCAGGACCTCTTGCTTCGTAGGCAGGGTCACTACCAACTAGGCTAAAGCGGTCGTGCTTGTGCTTAGTTGTTCGGTAGTAACTCGCTAGGGGGCGCTGCAGTAATAAACATAATATAATATATTAATATTATTTATATTAGCTACTAGTACTATTAAATAAACTATATCGATATGTATCTAGTACAATGTAACATAATAAGGTAAATGTACCATATTACGGCATATTAAGGAACTTTCTACTTTGAGGTAAGATTTTAAAAAAAATACGAAGGTACTAGAAGTGGAAATTGTTTTATTTTGGAGACTGTTCTTAAAAGATGGATATAGGATATTATTTTGCCTCGTAGCTTTTAATTTAAAGAAATAATCGTTATTTTGCTAAACCCTTACTTTGTCCGTAATTCCGTGCTAAAATTTGGCTCTTGATCTAATCCCGGGAATCGTTGCACGTAATTCCGTGCTAGCTTCAAAGTTCACATTATATTAGGTAACCCCAAAAAATATTACTTTAAAATATTACTTATATGGTTTTAAATTATTTTAATCATGAAATAAAATTACAAATTTATCGTATAAATGTATTAAATATAAAACAAAATACAAAATTAAAAATCGAAATTAATAATTCCACTTAATCATTTCAATGAAAAAAACATTTGGACATTGGTATAAAAAAAAATTGTGTTATGATTTTATAAAAAAAATATAATTTAATTTCGATGCACAACTCCATTCTTTCATACATAATAACATAACGAGTTATCATTTCAGACTCAATTATAAGGCTCAGGTTAAAAAAAACATATACCGTAATTACGTCATAATAATCTGCAGTCATTACTAAACTTATTTACATCAAATTTATGAATAAATTTAGCCCCAGTTATAATTCAACGATTAAAACATTTCATACTGAGTTTCTCTTATTCCGTGATAGGTACTCCCGCAATTAGGTTCATCGCGTCAGATCTGTGAACACAATTACGGCAGTCATAAATTCGTCAATTTCCCTTAAAATATGCTTTATATTAACTTGAAATCGTTATAAAACCTTCAGTTAATAACCACTGTACAATAATTTTACAAATTTAGATTAAATATACTTACCGGCATCACAACAAATCCTTACGAAGTTACCATTGTCACCTTGTGCTCACAGACAACACGACGTATGGAACTACTGCGTGGTTACGAGTGATGAGTTTGGAAATGCGATACTGCTGCTAGAACTTATTACGGTTATTCAAAAATAGTGTTTTTTGGTTGCAATGAAACTATAGTTGATGAAGCATTTTATTAAATCATGACTTTACTCATAGTTTTCTTATTATACGACAAAAACCAAAATGACACGGCATAATGTACTACCCCGGCATAGTGTACATTTACCTTACCTATGCTCTCTAAAAAGTTTGAATTAAAAAGCAAAATTAAAAATTTTGAATAAATCCCCGACGGATAGTTAGCCTAGAGAAGTGTCCCACTACTGGGCAAAGGCCTCTCCCCATGTTCGCCATTCATACCGATTTTGAGCGGTGCAATTTTAAGTTTCATTTATTTCAACTGGTGCGTGTGTGTGACGTGACACGCACACGCATCTGGTCTGCGCCGGCCTGGCACGAACGAATACTTTTCTTTCTAATACTTAGTTTATCGATATGTTATAAGTGGCATTATTATCAATGAGACACGTTTGAAAATATAGAACAATAATACCAAACCCAATCGTTGTTCTTATTATGTCAAACACTAACCACGTCGTTCGTGCCAGGCAAATATACTTATAAATGATGAAATCACAAACTCTATGTATGGTCACCTCAAATTAAATAAAAATGACAACCAAACACACACTAATGAGTTACTTTAAACATGAAACTACCGTGAGACTCACTCATAGTAAAAATATACGGATCACTCACGTTTTAAAACGAGTTTAACTCTACATGTTTTGGGCTAATCCGTAGCCCTTTTTCCCGGAGCCACACGTCACGTCTCGTTTTAAAACTTGAGTGATCCAACGACTGTCTCTGTTAACGACTTAGGATTCACCCTGGATTTTATCAAATAAAGCTTGTTATTTGCAAATGTTTGCTGTACAATAGTGTAATTTTAGGACGGTGCCAATTAGGGCAGTTCATTTTCGTCTGTGTGAAGCAGTAATCTACCAACAAAGGAATGGGTCCCACTGAGCGACTTGGGACTAAGGCCGATGCTGGACCGTTCGAGGGATTGTGATGCGATAGCAAAATCACTAAAAAAAATCTTGTAACATACTGCAATGGCCGCATCAGTAGGCTTGTCTTGTTGAAATCCGTGTCGCAGTAGCCTGAATAGTGTGACTACGTCCTAAATAAATTACAGTGCTACCTAACAGAGCTAGCCATCCGTAGGGTATAATAAAAAGTGGACGCATTATAACTTCTAGTCTCCACGGCAAAATAACTACTGTAGGTCGTGAAATGAAAAACTACAATTAACTAATCTAGGGCCTCTAGATGGTTAAAAAATTTAATCGTTAACCCTGGGTTATGGATGACCATTTCATACATTTTGACATCAACCCTGGGTTAGGACTTAAAATATCCAGTTAAGTGCGAGTCGGATTGGCACACAAAGGGTTCCGTATCACCGTACTGAAAAGAATGTTTCTTGGATGGGGCATTCATTAATTTTTAACTTGATTTTATTTTAATTATTTCGTTATAGCACTCACAGTACACACTTTGTGAAACAAATTATTCATCTTATCTTTGGCCTGTGTATACGTCTCAGTGCTGGGCACAGGTCTCAACTCAGAATGAGAGGGCTTGGGCTGTAGTTCCCAAGCTGTTGTACTTTACCATTATTAAGTTCTAGCAATAAATAAAATTACTAAAACCGGCCAAGAGCGTGTCGGACACGCCCAAGATAGGGTTCCGTAGCAGGTACGAAAAAATCTTTGCATACTTTATTAATGTGGTTGTTTTGGTCCCTCCCACCGCGCGTAGAATTTCAACGTCGGCGGTACAGCGCCATCTGTCGGCGAATTGGGTAACTGGTCTACTAGAACTAGTATGTATGTTGATGGTTTTTCAGATGTAATTCTTTATTATATGAACCGATTTCAATTTTATTTTTTTTATTTGTAAGAAGATACTGTTAGCGTGATCTTATAGGTACTTAAAGAAAAAAAATGCTTGCAATGGCGGTTAAATTACAATCTTAATTTAGAAATATTTTTTTACAAAAACTTAAAACTGCTCAACTGATAATAGTTAATACTCAAGTTGAAAATAATTTTCCTAGAAAGTTTTTATTAAGTTACACTTACGTGATTTTTTTCATATTTTTTAGACTTGCTGTTCAAAAGTTAGGGGGGGGGGGGCACATTATTTTAATCTTTCGGAGTGAATATCTCTGAAAATATTCACTTTATCAAAAAATGGTTTTAGCAAACCCCTGTTTATTTTCAAATACCTATCCAATGGTACCCCACACTATAGGGTTAGTCGAGAAAATAAAATCACCCCCACTTTACGTCTATGGGAGGTACCTTAAAAATTTTTTTTTAGTTTGTTTATATAATCACTTTGTCGGCGTAACTGATATATATATTCATGCCAAATTACAGCTTTCTAGTACTAACAGTCTCTGAGCATAGCCGCGGACGGACAGACAGACAGACAGACAGACGGACAGACATGGCGAAACTATAAGGGTTCCTAGTTGACTACGGAACCCTAAAAAATATGTTTTTGCATGGAGACCACCTTCATTGTTTTACTTTACGAGTAGATATAGGTATTATTTGTTCATAGTTATAACTACGGCCACAGCAGTAATACCTATTCATTTTCTGAAAACTTCCAGTTATTCTGACTATTACTGTTCAAAAGATACAGCACTGGCAGACGGGTAGACACAGATAGCGGAGGCTAAGTAATATACCAAACCAAACGACCAAGAACAAAAGAATAAGACAATGAGTAAGACGGCCAAATGGCTTAGGTAGTGGTTAGAGAACCTGACTACGAAGCTTGCGGTCCCGGGTTCGATTCCCGCGTCGGGAATAATTCGTAATATTTGTATGAATAATACGAATGTTTATTCGAGTCTTGGGTGTTTAATATCAATCAATCATATATTTATTTGTAAAACATAAATGTATCTATACATATAAACCTACCTATGTTTATCCGTTGCCTAGTACCCATAACACGAGGTTTGCTTGCATACGTTGCGACTAGGTTAATTGGTGTGAATTGTCCCGTGATATGTTTTTTAGAACTCTAAAAAGAAATAGGTAGGTACCTACCTACTGTAAGTATTATTAGCCACTAGGTAGAGTGCGTCATTAAGTGCGGCGCATTGCGCTGCACTAGAGATTTTTCTGATCCTAATACGAGTAGGTAACTAACAATGAAAATTCTGGTTAACTAGGTACTTTTAGACTTTCTATAATAACGATAAGTAAGAGATCGTAGGATCGTTTGTCACCCGATGGAAAGCCTTGCAAATAATCACCGCCGCTGTTGGACGGACAACCATACCATTACAGGTAGGATTACCGGTGCGTTGCCGGCCCTTTGAGGAAAGAATAGTGTAGGGTGGGGACCCTATAAGTACTTCTTGCAGTTATATACTCACTATCAAACTGTTTCTATTAAGTAAAACGATTCACTTTCCAAATAATGGTTTTTATTAAAAGTTTAACTGTACAAACAACATCACACTTGCAAGGCCTATCGAAGAATGGCTCTTTCCGCTCTTTCTATATACTAACTCTACTCTTTGAATGGCTCCCTACACCGTGTTCTGTCCGCTGTTCGTTTTTTTATTGGAATTCTAGAAGACACAAATTCAAATTTACTTACCAGCAACACGGTCTCAGTGGCCAGAGTCTACAGTAGTAAGTAGATTGCTTTTTGAAAATACAATAGCTTCAATTACTCGTAATCACAGACAGCATCAGTTTCATTACTCCACGTATGTCCACAGTAGCCGCCTCCCATTTAGGGCGTAGTGGAAATAAGTGAATCGTCTAAATCCAAGGGATCTGGTAATCAGCAGTTCCAATCCGAAGGAGATCTGATAACATGAAGACGGCCGTTCTACTCCGCGGCAGGAAATGAAATCGCTATGTTCGAGTCGATTATTCTGAGTGAATCTAACTATTTAACGGAACGTAAAAAATATCTGGGTGGCTACTTAAGTCCATCGAACTTTGATATCAGGGGGCTTCTACGAAATTTGAAATTCGTCGTTCGTCTCGTCACTTTCACTCTTCTGTTATAATAGGTACCTACTATTAGTCTGAATGGAACGGAACGGCATGATACGAAGTTCGAAAATCGAATTTTGTAGTATAGGCCTGCGTCGAATGTCGTGTAAGCGAACCGACACGATTGCGCAAGAATAGTACATTACTGCAGCGGCCGCGAAATAGGGGATTGCCGGCCGAGTAGTTATAGATGGCTGAGTGTTAACGAGGCCATCTAGAGATACGAGGCCAGCAATCCCTGTTCGTGGCCAAGGTTTGTATAGAGTTTTTCTCAAACATGCATCATTATCATCATCATCATCGTCATCACCATTACCATCACCATCATCATCGTCGTCGTCGTCGTCGTCGTCGTCGTCGTCGTCGTCATCATCACCCACCATCACCATCACCATCATCATCACCATCATCACAATCATCATCACCATCATCTCATCATCTCACTAGAGATGCGCCGAGTACAACTTTTACCGAGTAACCGAGTAGGTACCGAGTATACTCGGTTCAAAGTTTCTCAAACCGAGTGGTCGGTTCAGTTTTGGGGCGCAAAAACAGGTTTAGACAGGATCGCGCGGCGCTACCAGCCACCGCGACCGAACGTCGCGGGGATTCTCGCCTTCTCCCCCGCAAATTAGTCAGTTGTTGTTTAACGAGAAAATCGCATTCGGTCCGCGCATTAATTTCTTAAATATTTTAAAAACATTGTTGTTCGTGAACAGAAATAGATGATTGTGTACAGTGACTATTGACACAATGAGTATATACGCAAAACTCATTTTTAAACCAGCCTGTTTTATTTTAATACACATGATTCCTCTTAAATAGGTACTAATTTTTTTTAAACCGAGTATACTCGTCATTTGAACCGAGTTATTCGGCCGAGTACGAGTATCAAAAAAACTGCCGAATACACCGAGTACCGAGTAGTAAACGAGTACTCGGCCCATCTCTAATCATCACCATCACTACCACCATCATCATCATCATCATCATCATCATCATCATCATCATCATCATCATCATCATTCATCACCATCACCATCATCATCACCGCCACCAACATCATCATCATCATCATCATCGTCGTCACCACCACCATCATCATCATCATCATCATCATCTCATCATCATCACCATCACCACCATCACCATCACCACCATCACCATCATCATCATACCATCATTACCACCACCATCACCATCACCATCATCATCACCATCATCATCATCATCATCATCACCATCACCACCATCATCATCATCTTACCTTACCTTAAATAAGCGTAGTGGCAGAATGTCATAATGAACCAAAACGCAAATATTGCTTATAGTTTTTTTTTAATAATGCTATGATGCCATAGACCTATAAACGTCATGGTGCTGTGTCACATGAAACAATAGACGATCACTTTGCTGGCCAAGGCCAGCAATGTTGTATGAAATTCCATTATTAACCTCTCGTCTAGCCGCACCTGCAACGTGATACTTCGTGGCGTATTACAAGGAACTGAACGTCAATATTTCATAGCATGTTTGAGAAAATGATCTTTGCCATTGCTCTCAGATACGAATAGGTACAAAGTGTTTTAAAATTAGGTATACCGGAATGTTTCAGAAAATATTTACTAATTACTCAATACACAGTGGTTTTACGGTATGACTTAAACTAGGAGAGTTCGTAGGTGATGGTTGGGATTTGAATGAAATCATTCTTGATCGATTTTTTTTTATTCAAAATGTAATGACACCTTTTACGCAAAACACTTTGAACATCTAACTTTATACAAACATTCGCCGTCTTCAATTAAAATTTCCTGAAAAACTGTTACAGGTATTCAGTCGCGCAATCGATATTTAACGCTGAAATATCCTGAATTTATTTTATGACACAGTGTATACCAAGGTACAGTCAAGTGTAAAAATATGGGTGCACACAACTTGCTCATAAATATATCCTAAGCTCTTATGTCGTCGAATTAAGGTATAGGTATATAACGATGGGAGGATTAAATCGATACTTATTTTTGCACTTGACCGTACATTTCTGTAAACTATATAAAGAATCAATTTCAGTTGGCATCTGAAGGATTAGGTACCTACTTTGAACTCTTGGCAAAGTACTTATCTCTTGTTTGCTTAAATTGTTATTACTTTTCTCGCTGACAGTATCAATTCTTTATTACACCGTCCACTAGTATGGTTGTTGACGAAGTGGAATTCGGCAATAGCCTTTTGTGTCAACAAATTAACGTAAGTGCCTCGAGCATTTCTAGTAGATACCTGCAAAAATACTCCTTAATTTGATAATGTACCTACCCCACAGCCACAAGTCACATTATTTAATACCACCTTTTGGTATTTTTTTAAATGTAGAGTTTTCAGGAGTCCTAATTTACCTAAGACTGGGTTTAAAATACAAACTTTTCGGAATTTTACCAAATTAAGGGTTAATCACGCAGTAACTAAGTACTCACATACATCCAAAATTTTATGTGATACATGCCCTTGTAGTGTCTCTAAATAGGCATTCACCTGCACACGTAGTTTTTTTTATGTTTCACTTATGCAAAACTGTAGGTAGGTGTTCAATATTTTGTACCAATTTGTAAGAAAAACCGAATACCTACAACTAGGTACAATGCTATTCTATATAGGTAATTAGCGATTGAAATGGTGCATGTCTCCAAAGTTCTAGATTCTGTTCATTTCCGCTCAGATTTTATAATAATAATAATAATATTAGGGGACAATCTCACACAATTAATTTTTAATTTTTAAGCAACGTTTATCTAAACTTATACTTAGTTATGTATAGACTTTAACTAACTTTATACTTTAGCTGACTGATTAAGGCAGAGCCAAAACCTAGGTTATAAGTAAAATAGAAAGTTTAAATTTGGAGGAGGGGAATTTTGTACCGTATCTGAACGAGTACTGTGAACTGATATTCCGAAATTCCCACGGAATGGACAATTAGCGTTTTCTTATTATTTTTAAGATTGTTATATGCAAGATAGCAGAAGGTAATTAGCTAGCAAGACTAGGAAACCACTAATGAACTGAAACAATTACTTTGCTCACCCGCGACCTTACGATAATTACGTTTATGCAAGAAATGTGTGTTCATGCAGTTCCTCCACCTCCACACTGTACGAACACACGCAAAACACACAAACCCAACCATCACCACCACCAAACTACATTGACGCGTTTCGAACTCAACCAGAGCTCATCTTTAGAGTTAGCACCACAACCGTATGCTATGCTACCAAAAGTTAAACTAACAAACCAAAATAAATGTTTTAACTTGTCACTGTAACTTCTCATCTTCTTCTTCACTGTAATTATCGTAAGGTCGCGGGTGAGCAAAGTAATTGTTTCAGTTCATTAATATTAACCTCGGCAAAGTAACGCCTGATTCAATAAATTAAGGAACCACTAAACTATCTTACAAGGCGCTGAAAGGAGACGAATGCTGTGAAGGGGTACGTATCAAAATATATAAAGTTTAAAATTAATAATGGACGAAATACATAATGGTCATTTGATATAAAGCAATTTTCTTGGAAATTCTGAACTTTACAGGATTTTCATAAAATAAACCTAACCTAACCTAATCCAATCTATAGATTATACGATTAAAAAAGTTCATTTCATAGAAAATAAGTATATATTATGACTATTATGTAATTCGTCCATTATTCGTTTTAAACTTTATATATTTTGATACGTTCCCGCTGTGAAGTTATATCTACATTGCAACAGGTAGGTTACGCATTAATGCCTTGTTTGTAGGAGACAGTTCCTTGGTAAACAAAGCATGAGCTGAAGGATTGTTATTCCTAGTCTATCATCATCATCATCATTTTACCCGTATGGCGTCCGTTGCTGGACATAGTCGTTCCTCATGGATACCCAATCATTACGGTTGGAAGCGGCTTACAATTAGTCTACCTATATTACATTATACGTATTTCCAAATATACACAATGATTGAAAAGTATTTGTTTTATTAACGAAGGAAGATAAGAGATACCTACCTGCCTGCCATGATATTCCTCGTGCATCAACAGAGGTAGTTTATATGTAGGTACATGTAAATAATTCTGATCCACATTGGCGATCCCTAGCTTTTAATAGCGTATTTGATATACTTTGTTAAAAAAATTAAGCTGTAGGTATTAAATATTTTTAAGTAATTAAAGAATAACAGAACAAAATACGCCTTGACCTTCTTGGCGGATTCTTCTCAATAGGGTTTTTTCGAAGCGGTAGTAGATTTTTGACATAGAAGTCCTTGTTACAGCCTTAATTTAATAAAAATATTTGGACTTTAACATCTTTGAAGGTAAAAATTTCAAACGCAAATCGCACAGGTTTATTAGCGTGTATTTTACTTACGTGTATTTTTATCGTATGTGTATTATTAATGTAATATTTCCGTTTACTCTTCATTGTATGCCTACTCCTATTTCTGATGTCCTCTTAATCGTTCTAAGGTTAACTGGAGCAGATCCCTTCAAGGCATTAGTTCGCATTTGTACATCTATTTCCCTTGATAACCGTAAATTTCATGTTTTTGTGTACAATAAAGAGTTTTACAGACATGCATACATATCAGCACCGACCGGGGATCGAACATAGGCCCTCCAGTTTTGTGGTAAGGTTCTACCACAATGCTATCCGGTCATCTAAATTATTAATTTGCGACTAATAACTTGATTTCTTATACATAGCTATGTCTGTTGTCTTGTCTAGAAAGTAGACGCTGTTCAGCATTCAGGCGGCTTCTGAAAATGGTACCCTTGAGAGATGTCGTCGCCCTGAACATACGTTTATACGCGAACAGCGTCGAAGCGACCCCCGCATGTGGTGTCTAGTACCGATCTAAATACCTAAAGCCTTATAATTTTTTTTCTCACCTCAACGTGAAGAATATTACTATTATTATATTAGCTATTGTTGTAGAGATTGTAGTTCAAAAAGGATCAACCTTTAATAGTGAGTATTGTAATTTACTAAAACCTATGAATACATAAAAAATCTGTAGAAATCCAGTGTGAGCAGAGCCCTAATACTAGCAGAATGTACGCAATGAAAGAGTTATTTTATTATGGTTGTTTGGGACTCCTCTTCATTTTTGGTTTAATTTGATTTTTATTCTTTGTTGTTGTAGCGGCAATAGCACATTATGTGTAAATATCAGTCTATCTACTCATATTACGTTTCTTGAGATATAGCTCTATGACAGGCAGATGGACGGACGGACATTGCAGGAACCTTAATAATGGTAGGGTTCCGTTTATAAACATTCGGGTACGGTCCGGGACCCCATGGTGATGGCGACATCGATTCAAGAAGGAAATATCATTTCTTTCGTCTTACTTAGTTTAGTGTTAAATACAAATATCAGAATATCTATTGGGAAGATTTTAATTCACCGTGCATGCGACCGTCTCGCAATAAATAAGTGGACAGCACAGGTTGAATGCAGTTGTATTCCACGATTTGTCTGCGTGTTTTTACATGTTCAACATTTGCGCAGGTAAACGGGCTATTTACTCAAACGTCAGATAGTACGTGTGTAGCGTAACGAGTAGATACGTGCGCCTGATTTAATTACACCGTACATTATAACGTAATTTATTCAGTTAGCATTTAGCCGCGTGCTTAACGGGTGTCACCGTTTTGCAGGATGCGGCGGGTAGACCCGTCAGCCGCAGCGTTAAGGCTGCGGTTCGGTTCCATTAGCACACCTAAACCCATTACTGAAGACGTCTCGCCGGCTTCACCATCCTGTCTACCTGGCCTTGTACTCCGAAGTACGAAATTCTAACTTCGTATTGTGCCGTCCTTTTCACGCTAATAGTACTTAATAGGAGAGCGAGAGGGACGGTATGATTAGACATACGAATTACGAATTTTGGAGTAACCCCCCTGTATGGTAAATGCTCATGTTCCAGGATGCTTCCTCGTTGAACGGAAATTGTGAATTGCTTACGTAGATCGATGGTATAATAGTGTGCCTATTGCCTCTATCCAATTCAAGTTGGTTTGATGGGAGGTCATGGCATGGCATGTCATTAGCGTGTGATAAAGCTAAAATGAAGGACTCGACACCATCGTACTAGACTACGTACGTAAGGACTAGACACACCGGTTTTGCGTGCAGTTGACTGAAATTCCGAAATATCCCGATTGCGAAAAATTGCATAGTGGTCTTCATTTACGTTGCAAAAAGAACATCCATGTCAAATTTCAAGTCTCTAAACTCAGCGGCTATGATTACGTGAATCCTGATCGACCACGTGGAAATATAGGGATAAAAAAACGCCTATCTACAATAGTTACGTATTATTATTTCGGAGTTCTATCTGCATACCAAGTTTCATAAGAATCAGTCTGGCCGTTTTAGCGTGAAAAATTATACTTTCAAACATGCTCGTACAAATTCTCACAAAATTTCACATTTATTTATTTAAGAAACATATAATCAAATATTATCTTTAAATAAGTCATTTTTAGCCGTACCCAAAGGGTAAAAACGGGACCCTATTACTGAGACTTCGCTGTCCTTCCGTCTGTCCGTCTGTCTATCCGTCTGTCACGGCTGTAATCTCACGAACCGTGATAGCTAGACAGTTGAAATTTTCACAGATGGCGTATTTTGGTTGCCGCTATAACAACAAATACTAAAAAACAGAAAAAAATATTTAATAAAAAAAAAAAAAAAAATATTAGGGGACAATCTTACACAAATCGACCTAGTCCCAAACTAAGCAAAGCTTGTACTATGGGTACTAGACGACGATAAACATACTTATATAGATAAATAAATACTTAAATACATAGAAAACATCCATAACTCAGGAACAAATATTCGTGCTCATCACACAAATAAATGCCCTTACCGGGATTTGAACCCAGGACCTCTTGCTTCGTAGGCAGGGTCACTACCAACTAGGCTAAAGCGGTCGTTAAATGTCGTTTAATGGGGCTCCCATACAACAAACGTGATTTTTTTGTTCGTTTTTGCTCGATATTAATAACGGCAACTGATAGACGCTTTAAATATTAACAGAATATTTAATTATATATTCACTTTAAAAATAAATAATTAAATTAAAATAAAACAAATGTTTAAGGGGAGCTCTACAACAAACGTGATTTTTTTGCCGTTTTTATAGATAATGGTACGGAACCCTTCGTGCGCGAGACCGACTCGCACTTGGCTAGGGTTACCATATGTAAATAGAGGGATGCCTGTCTATGGTACCTAAAATGCCTGATTTTTCAGAAAAATGCCTGTCTAAAGCAAAACGCTGTAAGTAATAAGTAAAAGCCAACAGATAATAATGAAGAAGGGTATTTATTACTGATATTTGTCAGAGGTTAAGAATGCCTGTCTCAGACCAATGCCGGCCGCACGCCTGTCTAAACCTTAAAATGCCTGTCAAATGCGGCAAACGCCTGTCATATGGTAACCCTACACTTGGCTGATTTTATATCCACGGCCGCTGCAAGGTAATTAAGTACCAAGAAATATTAGATATGTGTGAGAAATAGTGAGAATCGCGAAAGTTTAAAACATTAAATTACCTTATTTCATTTTTTTTGTGTACACAAATAACAATGAAATATTTTTTATGTTTTTTAATGAATGATTATACCTATTATGTAGTAGGAAAGCTGGATGGGCTTGTATTGTTTAGGTAGCGGACCGCGTAGCATGCTACGGCGTAGCACGTAGCGATGAGTACTACGTAGCGCGTAGCGAGGAGTACCTACGTAAGTACATAATTATAAAACTTTATTAATTGTCCAACTTTTTTTTAACATTAAAACGATGTTGTAACTACACGTACAGCCAACTGATTAGATTCCTATGCCACCTTAGAACCCTGTCATGACATTTGCGTCCTTGGAAAAGCATTGTTATAGACAAAAAAAAAAATAATATAGAATGATAGGGTTCCGCGGCGGCCCATGTATCAAATTGGTTCGCTGGACCTCCGTCACCAATTTTTGAGTGAAACAGGCACCGAATTCCGCTACAGCCGATGTCTTAACAATCGACAGCTCCTTAAACAAGTTACATTTTTACGACATAATTGTAAAAGTTGACGAGGTCAGAGGAAAAAATAAGCGAATTGTTATGTCGGTGAGCGAATGGGTGCCGGCATACTCGGTAAGGCGTAATTTATGGGGGCACGGGAAGACGGCCAACTGAGTTATGTGCTTGAAGCTTTACGACATCTCTCTACTACGTATTTGTGTATGTGGGACAGTGGGCTATGGTGCCTTTCCTGTACACGCGGTCTTATCGCTTCGTACCTTGGTTGGAATAGTTTGTGTAGAAGACTTAAGTAATAACAAATTTTATCCGATCGAGTTGTCAACTTGGAATACAAATTTAAACAAAATAAAACAGTAAAGTGAAAAGTACTGAATGTATGTGTATGTGTGCGTATGTATGTATGTACCTACAGTCGACATTTTTGAGAAAAACTGCTTCGGGGTATTAGATACGTTGACAGAATTGGAAATCGTATGTCAGGAAGAAAAATGTTGACATCAAAAAAGATAATCTCAAAGTATGCACCTCGTGTTTCAGGCTTTCAGCAGACTAAACATTAAGTAAAAGTGAACAAAGTTTCTGGCACCAGCTTGTTGTATACTTTTACCTATACTTATTTTAAACTTGCACTTACTAGGTATATTAAGTATAGGACTACTGTATCTTAATATTGTAAATGTAAGTTAGTGCCTGAGCGTTTGTTACATTTTTACACTAAAACGGCTCGACGGATTTGGATGAAGTTATGTAAAAGATGAGATACGGTGAAGGAAAATATCCCAAGGAAGCCTGCACACACCTGCCCATTCTGCTCTCATTCTGAGAGGAGGCCTATGTACTCTGAAGTGGGACGCATATAAACTGGGATAATGATGATGATATAGAAAGCTGGGTCTCGGGAACAACACAAAGGCTACTGGTTTTCTGATATTCCCGAGGGGTAGATCGCTAAGCCTAGAGACAAGAAATCTGGTACGAGTGTTCTTTATACAACGTTAATGAAAACCACACTGTAATTTTAGGAAATTTCCGAGCAAATTTTGTGAAATCCTGGATTTAATCCTGGCGATTTAGGCTTGCATTTGACCACAATCACGCAAAGTGAAGATGAGGTCTACGGCGGAGCACGCTTGCCTAGTAAATGCTCATTCACTCTAGACTTGAAAACGGCTAGGTTGTAATGTTCAGAGAACACAGACGCAGGCAGGGAAGGGAATTCCACTCCACTCTTTAGTTGTACAGTTGATAAAGGACGAGCAAAAACGCTTTGTGCGAAACCTGTCAAAGAAAGGAGAAAGTATGAGATCGTGCACCAAATTCTAGATGATTCACGTGAGCGAAGCCGTGGGTACAGGCTAGTAGTATATCACATACCTAAATATACTGCTCGGCTCGATAAGTAATCTCAAAAGAAAGAAGGACGTGTTGTGCCACACATTGTATTAACAAATACTTCCTTTTCCTGCGGGCAAAGAGCACAGCTCCGCCGGTCACATGGGGAATCCTTTGAAAATGGGAAACCTGAATAATAGCCTCCTCTCCGACGAGATAATACATTATCGATAGAAGGTGATTACGTTGCGAGCATTATTATGCGAATCGTAACAAAAAGAGACTTCGAGGAAGTGAATTTATGTACCCATTCATACATGTTTAGGTGTACCGACTTCGCGTTCCAAACAATCTATTTTTTTCCTTCACAGAACCCACACAAAGTTACTACGACAATTGCTACATTATTATAGCGCAATAATATACTTCAAATACGTGCGGTACCTATCATCATTGTATGTTATAACTAGCTGTTTCCCGCGACTCCGTCTGCGAAGTATTGGGGTATAAAAATAGCTTGCGACCTATTCTCAGACCTATCAAATGTAGACAAAAAATTTCATAAAAATCGGTGAAGCCGTTTCGGAGGAGTTCGGTAACAAACACCGTGACATGAGATTTTTAAAACTTACTAGCTGTTATCCGCGACTCCGTCTGCGAAGAACAGGGGTAGGTATACAAAAAATAACCTACCTACGAACTATACTCAGACTTACCGAGTACAGAGAAAAAAGTTTCATAAAAATCGGTCAAGCCGAGACGAGATTTTTATATATTAGAGAAGATTATTAAAACTCCTACGTAAGAAATGATGTGAAGTAGAGTAGGTACGACATTCCTAAACCTGTAGAAATTAAATAAATGAGGGCGCCATTTTCTTCGTCAATGTCACATTTGACGTAAAATGTTTAAACCTGTCAATAATTACGTAACAAAAGAGCTGATAACTTTGAAACGGCTGAACCGATTTTGATGAAACATATCTAAGAACCATCGCCAAGAAACCTGCTTTCTATAGTGTCTATTTAAAAAACCGCATCCAAAGCAGTGCACCTGTTTAAGAACTATGATGCCACAGACAGACACACAGACAGACAGACACACATACATAGCAGTCAAACTTATAACACCCCTCTTTTTGTGTCGGGGGTTAAAAAATAATTGCCTAAAATAAAGAACGGGACTGGTGGCGGTGGCATATACATATAGGTAGGTACAGTCCGTCATCAAGAAATTAATGTTCGACAAAGAATAAAAGTAAAATCTAATTAAATCTAACATAGATCACTGTGCAGAACAACTATAATTAAGTATGTCAGCATTATATTTTATCTACTATGACCCGCTCTGTTCTTAAAGTTTATATTGGTAAGTCCAGTATGTAATCAGCGCAAATGTAAAAGAACTCATTTGTAGTGAGCAATCGAATGTTTATAGTGTCCATGCACGACACTCGGGCATCGCTCGGCCATGTTAACATTTCACTGTAAATGGGGCTTTATTGTTCGTGTTTCCTCGTAATTTCAATTATACGTAGTGTAACTTCAGCGCTGGCTGTCTAGGTAGGATATGTGTGATGGAATGCCACATGCTGGTTGTGGAATATACAAGTTATGCCCACGTATGTTAGGAATCTACTTACATTCAAACAATGTACAATTATAGTGAAAATAACAGATCATTCACGTCTTAAAACGAGTTTAACTCGACATGTTTCGGGTAGTGCATGTTTGGCAGCCGCCGTGACGTGTGGCTCCGGAAAGAAGGGCCCCGAAACATGTAGAGTTAATAAACTCGTTTTAAGACGTACCTAAAGACGTATATTTTCACTATGAGTGAGTCTCACGGTAGTTTCGTGTTTAAAACGTACAACTGTCATCATGAGTAGCGGTAGGTAGGTGGTCAATTATGTACCTTGTAGCTTTACAGCCACCGAGGCACGTAATATCTTAAAAAAGTGTTAATAATATGATAACATACAAAAGTGATCACTTAAGACGCTGGTTATACTTCTTCGTATGTTCGCATCCATCATACATAACTAATTATAACTGAAACCGTGTGGCGCAGTCATGTACCTACATTTAATTAAAATTATCGGAAAAAACTCTGGTTCTTGTTTACCTATTTACGTACAAGCATTTCTTCCCTGAAATTTAATTTCAGCCGACGAAGGTTACTTACGTATGTTTATGTTCCGTTTAGACAAAGATATTTTATATGAATAAAATTGAGAGCATTTAATATATTTAACAGCTAAGTATAAACTCTGCGACAACTGTACTACCTACTTGTACAAATGGGCTTCATTTCTGGCAACAATTAATGATGGCGAAATGAATAGGTACTATTAATTGTTTTTCATTGCAAAGCGATATCATTTAACAATAAATATGAATAATAACACGACACGTGTGTCACATCCCGCATCCAGTGAATAACATAAAATTAACATTATGGAGAACAGATAACATTAACAAACTAAACTTTACGCAACTTTACATAACATACATTCTCTCATCTTCGTTTCATTATAAAACTTACTGCAGTAGTTTGTGAGATTAGGAACCAAGTTAACTAAGCTCGCAGAGAGCAACTAAGACGCTCAACTTGTTCATAAATGAATGTTTACTTAGGAACAATGTCAAGAACTTAATATTGTATAATATATTTCAGAATGTAACGTGTTAAACTTAACAAAATAATGTGAAGTGAAGATGAAATGTGTACAAGTAGTTAGTTGAAGGGAGGCGGGCGGGGCAGGCCTGGCATTATCTCTCGCGCTTGACCGAGCTTCGATCACTGCCTCGACGACTCCCAAAGCCTTGTTAAGGCCTAATGACATGGGTTTAACCGAAATCTCCACTTATTTATACCTTTCAACCTACGATGTCTCTCCAAAAGGACACAATATGTTATTTTCACAAGCTGATACGAGATATTTAAAGTGACGTTGATTTAGTGTGTTTATACGCGAGGACTTACGAGTTTTATTGCGGAAATTACAGAATACATTGCTACGTGTACGATTCACCTACCTCAGCAAAGTGCTGAGCTGTTAGACTAGCTTCAGCTTTAGCGAGTCTAACAATTACGTTTTATAGGCCCAATTAAACAGTTTAATTCCCTTACAGCTATCAAATGCAGATACCGTCTGTCTCGCATTGACTCTAATAAATTTACCGTATGTGCGCGAACGGAGGCGTTACTTCTGTTAAATTATGGACTATTTTATTTTTTTCATTTCAAAAGCACATAAGAGTAGTATGTTCAGGGTTATTTCATTTCATATAAAATTTCTGCGATTCAGCACGTATGACTTAATCCCTGTAGGCACTCGTATTATTGTCGGAGGAGCTTACGTTGCAGAACGTCTATATTTCATAGAGGCTTTTTATTTTTGCGATATTTGAGCGCCACAATACAATTTGAGCGATTAACAAAATCAATCGACGCAAAAGCTTTAGCCTGCTTGTTTTTATACATACATAGGAAGGTATTTGAAAGTAAAATAACCAACTAATTATGCAAGTGATATCTTTAACGTAAGCAAACGGATTGCATCATCCCAGCCTATATACGTCCCACTGCAGGACACAGGCCTCCTCTCAGTATGAAAGAGCTTGGGCCATAGTTCCCACGCGGACCCAGTGTGGATTGGGAACTTCACACACGCCATTGAATTTTTTCTCCTCAGGTAGGTATGTGCAGGTTTCCTCACGATGTTTTCCTTAAATCGAAAAAGTGACCAATTTATTCGGGGTTGTGATGTATAAATACTTACTTCTCATACGTGAGTACCTAATCAGTTCGTTAACAGACAGTCATGAGGTGAAATTTCATCAAAAATAACAACAACTTTGAACAAAAACAACAGATTTGAACGTTTTACGGTTAATTACATTAAATAATAATTATTTGTGATTAGTGTGAGTACGTTTAATGAGTTCCCGATATTGCGCCACACTTGTATGCATCATACATAATCACGGGGTTATTGAAGAATTTGCAGGACGATGCTAATTTTGTGTAGACCGTGGTCAGTAAGTAAATATCGGGAACTCACAAAGGTAATCACGGTCTACATTCCGAAATAAACATATGTGATAAAATCGCATCATTGTAATTATCAATGTTTTTACATTTGGCCTCATGTAAGTTGACACTTGCTGTAGACAGTTCACTTGCCGATCATCAGCCGAGCGGAGTGCCCTCGAGCGAGAGTGCTATCGAGTAAGTAATCTATTAGAGAACACCCCGTTGACCTGTTTTACTGAAGCCTGAAGTGGTGCAGGTGCTATGACGGCTAAACCCGTGTCCTAACAGTGCTCAAATTTATGGGGCAACTGTGTAGTAGCCACTGGATATTGGCTACGGATATTTACTAAGTGGAAGCTATTTGCTACTTAGGTACTAGCTTTTACATGCGGCTATGTACATAAGAGGTTTTTTTTAACTTCCTTTGGTACTATCTTTGTCCTATCATGCACGAATTGAATTTGCCCTGCTCATTATTATGTCCAGTTTAGCATTCGAAGGATTAGAAAATGTTTTCTCTAAATACAAACGGTTGAAATTTAAGCACGCATAATTATTATTTGTATGCTTGGGCCGTGTTTATATCTATTTGGCTGAAATTAAACAAAGCGGAGCGTTATGTTGAACATTTGTTTCTGTAATGGGTTTATCATAGTTCGTAATGGCTCGCGTACAGCGCACTGCAGTTTGTTGTTTGGCCGAGGAGTAAGGGTGGATGAAACTGCCTATTTATTAAAAAAAGTTCACACCAACGAAACAGACCAAAATAGTGCGCTATAGTATTACATATCTAGATGGCAATGCCAATTATTTACATTACCTAAATAGTAAAAGGGTACTGCAGTACACACGTACAAATTTTGTAGGTGTATTCACGAGTTCACAGTTCATATGTGAGTGAAATGATATGAGCAGTATACGTTCCGGTCCACCTTTTCCTGAGCGCCGTAAAACGAACCGTTCGCAAGTGTGAATGATTGCCTGATCCTTTCCACTCTCGTCGCACTCATGCTGCGACAGGCGCGACCTACATAAAAGTTTCAGATCACAGTGGGTTAGCAAAACGTACGAATAGATAATTTACTGGAAAGTGACCTTCACTGGATTTCAGTAGAAGATATGAGAAGGGGAGGTGCGCCGGGAAGACAATGTCGTACATATTTTAAGCGGGCACGCCCCGTTCGCACAAAGGCGTAATTTATAGGGCCGCGCGGAGACGGGCGCCTGAGTTATGCCCCGGCGATAGCGACGAGCTTTTAACTGCCTAATGGAGCGATTTACTCCGACCACCTTGCGCCTACTTCACTGTTTACGAGGAAGCACGCCCGTAACACGTTCAATTGTATAGATAAAGATCATCATTCACGTCGAGACCCTTGTTGATATTCTTCGGCAGTGATAATTCGATGGTTATATCTTTATCGTTGTTGACCAGACTCGTCGAAAACACGGTTTGGAGCTGCGTGGCGGCAGTGAGGCGGGCGGACTCTGACGAGGAGCAGAGTGGAAAGTTTTTCAATAAAACATAGCCCTCAGAGACATAACATTTCAATGGAGCGCAACGCGATGTTTACGGCCCGCGCGCCGCCGCGCCACCTCTACGAACGCTGCAGAACAATCCAATCTAAAGGTATTGATCAAATTGTACAATCGCTAGTAGTGCGTTTAGGTTTCAACCCGACGCGTCTGTCACAACAACAAAAATAGGAAAAACATTTCCTTAATTGTGTTTACGAAGACACCAGCACCGCATTAGTATTCCAATCTCGGTTGTAAAGAATGGGACAAATACGTAACTACCTTAATGAAATTAAAGGCAAATAATGACTGTGGGCAAGATTAGAAATCGTATAGTAAATGAACAACATCCACTTCTACTATTAATATAGTGTGTTTCCCGTAACTATAAAATAAAATCCATAAAACAAGATGCCGACTTTATGACTGTTCTCCTCCTGCGGACATCGACATTTCTGGACGTGTATTAACTCACGGAAGCGTGCGTTAATATCTGCCTAAGTGTGGAGCTATATTTTATAGCCTAACACGGAAAGATACTCAAATAAATAAGCAACAGTCCGAAAGCGAGTCTAAGCAAAAGAATTTTGACACAGTAAAAGTAGAATGAGTGTGGAATGACCTAGATGTTGCATTTTCCGCTGGCATTTCCTTAGCGCTTGCATTTATCGTACTTGCACGTTTGAATGAAACTTCTGGTTTCTTCAGATCAGAGGGATGTGTTTTGTTTTGCGAGCGCGGGCTTTTGTTGGGCGCTTTGCATCGGGTCAAGTGCGATCCTCGCAGATTGCCTCGGGTCGGGCGGTGGAATAAACTAAGCTATTTCGAGTGCTCGTCTGCTACACGTTCTGTCTTTTGCAGTATTGTTTTACAATTGTTAGAAGAATAGCGGGGAAATACTTTTAAGTGTTCAAATTTTAAAGGAGTCTGAATAGTAATGATCTACCTTTGCTGTTGCTTTTGTAACTTATATACTTAACAGTAAATAAGTAAACTAAGCTAAAGGCTGCGGATGAGTCGTGACCTTTACAGGACACATGGCCTGTGTGACGGTTTTGTTTGTATGGAACACGCCATAGACGTGTCTTGAATCGCCGCACTCGCGTTGACGTCAAGACTTAAAGCTGAAAAAGATTATGGCATGTTTTATAACTTTTATAAGTGGTATTTAAAATGTTATATTCACAAAAAATTAGAAGCCGGTACAAACCATAACTATTCCGTAACAAAAATATTAAACTATGTAGGAAGAATTAATACACGACTCATCTATTTTTAATGTAATCCACGTTTATTACTTTTTAATGTGCGTAATAAAAAACTCCTGAAGCGGCGATAATGTTGCAATTTAAAAATTGCGGACCGGCGTCAGACGGTTGCGAAGCGTCCGTAGCCGTAGGTGAAAATTTAAAATAATTGAATCAGCTGAATGTACTTACTACATTTTTAGCTACAACCGTTTAATTACGAGGTCTTGACAGTCTGCATTAAGGTTGAGATTCTGACCCCTACGGAGTAATATTTAATTTTTAGTTAACCCAAAAAACGAATAAACGAATAATAAACGATTTTAAAAGACCGAGAAGAGCCGAGAAGTCATCGAGAAGATAGTTAGCTCCCACGTTATAACAACAAAGAAAATTGACTTAAAAGCGCTCGAGAAAATTAGCTTATTAGAAACCATAGGTATCATAATTATGTGGAGATTTAAGTACGTACCAACCGGTCTATCTGACTTTCCAATTTCTAAATGATTTACGGTATTTTCTCTTACTATTTTCATTTAGGCCAGCTCGGTGATTTAACTATCGACTTGTCGTTTTGATGTTAATTAAAATAGTTGGAGCAATAAAATGGTGTTCCGAGAAAACAATTAGGTTGATGGTGGTTTACAGAGGGTGATTGCGTCGCGGAATGAGGTATTTGTGTCATCGATCCGCCCACTGCCAGCCAATTACTGCCGATACACGACCGAATATTGTTCTTGATACAGTCTTACTGAACTCTCGTGACACTACTCAGCGTCTGAGCGGGGATAAATAGAGGAGGGCTTGCATTGGGTCTTGATGAGTTGGTTCCGTGATTAGTGGGTGTCGACGCTGCCGTTGCTAGATTGGTGAAACACCTATTCCGTATATACGCTACTGACGCTTGATCATTTAATTAAATTAAAATACGTTTACGTAGAGAAAACGAGCGCAGACTGATCGTTGAATGAGTTGTAGTATGGTACCTGCATAAATATGTGAGAAGATAAATAAGCTTATGTAAAAATATATACGACCAGATGGCCTAATGGTTTGAGAACCTGACTACGAAGCTTGAGGTCCCGGGTTCGATTCCCGTATCTGGGCAGATATTTGTATGAAAAATACGAATATTTGCTCTCGGATCTTGGGTGTTTAATACGTATTTAAGTATGTATCTATCTATATAAGTATGTTTATCCGTTGCCTAGTACCCATAACACAAGCTTTGCTTAGCTTACTTTGGGACTGGGGCAATTGGTGTGAATTATTCCGTTTATTTATTTATTTCCGATCTGATAGTGCTCCTGGGCATGATAACATACCAAAAAAAAATTAGCTGGTGAACTAATTGCGCCTATTATTTTATATTTTACCTTATCAATTTATGCTTTAGTCTAGGGAAATTTGCTGAAGTCCTTAAAGAGGCAATTATAACCCCAGTTTACAAGAATGGGAATAGAGATGACGTGAATAATTACAGACCTATATCTTTCCCGCTATTTCTTTTAAAAAAATTTTGAACTCTCGAGTGATTAACTACCTTACTAAATTTAAAATACTCTCAAACTCGCAATATGGTTTCAGACAAGCTATTTCGACGGAAGACGCTGTATCAACTCTTACTCAACATATTGTGAATCAAGTTGATCAAACTAAAAATGCCTCACAGCCTTCCTCGATCTTAAAAAAGCATTTGACACGGTCTCTATTACCATCCTTGTAAACCACCTGGAGAGTATAGGCATCAGAGACATACCCCTGCTTTTACTAAAGGATTATTTACATAATAGGAGACAAAGTGTAAGTATAGGGAATTATATAAGTGAGGAGGCATCTATGACTTTTGGGGTCCCCCAAGGTAGCGTTCTTGGTCCCACTCTGTTTTTAATTTACATCAATCAACTGTGCGACATGAAAATTAGCGATGGTCACGTAGTCTCTTACGCTGACGACACAGCAGTTATATTTACTGGATCGACTTGGAGTGATGTTAAGCTGAAGGCAGAGGAGGGACTCTCAGAGAATGCAGCCTGGCTAAATGACAACTTACTTACTTTAAATGCTGATAAAACAAAATATATATGTTTCACTAAGTATAACAACACTCAACCAGAAACTAGTTTAAATACCAAAAGTCATACATGCACCACTGATAATGACAACATAATAAATTTGAACTGTAATTGCCCTGAAATAAATAAAGTAGAACATATAAAGTACCTAGGAATTATGATTGATCAAAGATTGTCTTGGCATTCGCATTCAGAACTAATCATGAACAGGATAAGTAAACTGATATGGGTATTCAAAACCCTTAGGCATGTGACCCTATCTGATCTCCTAAAACAAATATATGTCTCACTGGCTCAGTCCGTCTTAACTTATTGCATACCGATTTGAGGTGGTTTAACTAGAACGAAATTCTTGGAACTGGAGAGAGCACAGAGATCGTTACTAAAAGTAATGTATTACAAACCCTATAGGTTCCCAACTCTGGATCTGTACTCTCTGTGTGGGCTTCTGTCGGTGAGGAAGCTATACATCGTTCATGCTATTCAAAGAATGCACTCAACTGTAATATATAAACCAGAACCACAGGACAGACGGAGGAGAAAAAATGCTGCTCCTGCTGTTCAAGTGAGGACGACCTTTGCTAGGAGACAATATCTTGCACAAGCTACAAGTCCTTACAACCTCATTAATCAACAATTAGATATTTACTCCTTGACAAAGTATGAATATAAAATGAAAGTATCAAATTGGTTAAAAAACAAATCATATTATGATACTGAAAATTTACTTAAGAACATTGTATCTACTTAAGTCTGAACTTTGACTTAAGTAGAAAAAACTTCTACTTATGTCAAAGTAGTAGAACTACTACTTTGTTAGTAAAAAACAACCTCTATCTATCTATTTTCCGGGATAGAAAGTATCCTATATGTTATTATTTACCAATAATACTACTTGGTATTATTATTGGTAATAATACCAAGTAGTATTGGTCTACTTAGACCAATTAGCTATGAAATAATTTTCAAGTTTGAATCTGTTGGCTAAATATGCATACATATAGAACGTCATTCAACAAAAAAAAAACGCGGAACAAATTTAAATTGCTATTTGAATTCTGAACAGACGTCCATTGCTCGTATAGAGCGTACGTTGTATAAAAGTAATATTATAGATTTGTATAAAACATCGTTTTTTTCCTCGCATTTAAAGTGAAAAGTAGAGTGTTTAACGCGAGACTAAACTACCATAATGACACGCGAATTATAGCCACCCTCGCTTTGCTCGGGTAGCTAAATATCTTGTGTCATTATGGCTTGTTTTAGTCCCTTGTTGAACAATCTACTATTTTTCAAAAATAATTTCAGGTAGACTTTAACTTTGCCTCTATGTTTTTTATTTTATTGTTAATATGAGTAATTTTTTTGATGAGTGTCTAAAAATGACGTTGAGATTGGTTAATTTTCATAGTTTTTAAACACACCTACTTCTTATGATAATTGGAATATGAAAAAAAAAACAAAACATAGAGGCATGGCCGTGATAGATATAGATTTTACAGTAAAATAGTTGCTATGGTGTCATTATCCAGGGAGGAAACGGGGGACTACGTTTGTATGGAAAAATGGTTCGCATCGTATCCTCTTAAAACCTACTCTCTCGTCAATTAATTGAAACGTGTTTGAAATTAAAAGCGCAATAAATATACCTACATACTTACTCTAAATCTTTTTTAGGGTGTTTTACTCCAAAAATAAAAAAAAACTTACAAGAAGGCTATGGTCTTAACATAACATGGTATTTTTTTCCATATTAGACGTAAACGTACGGTGCGCGTGTAGTAAAATAGGTATATGCTGGCTCACATGCTTCTTACTCAAAATTGACTCTATGACCTGCAAAAAACCTACCTAGCGGAAACTCATTCGCCTTTATTCCAGCCGTAAACTTAAACTGTTTACGGCGAATGAAATGCAGCAAACACAACTTTGTTGTTTCATAGAAGCGTGTAGTGGCTGTTACATCCTAATGCAATATAGTGGGTAACGGAAGGGTTAACAATAAGGTATCATCAGGCTGGCGGAGCATGGTATCCCTCCCTAACGATCGAGAACAACTCTGGAGCACTCTCCACGACTGCTCTGCGCGCATGCACTTTTCAAGTACGCACTGTTTATGCTCCAGTTCAGTCCAGAAGCTTCCATTTAGCTAGTCATCGCGCGCTCGAATTTGAATATCGAATGCTGAATTTGAACGTTCCATGTAAGCTGCTGCGTGTGTAGAAAATTCATTTCGCTATGAAGCGGTCTCGCTTCAGTTTCCAAGAAAAATAACCTGAACGTTAAAAATTTTACAAATGCTCGTTTGTGTTCACATTGAAAAGGTAAAATGTTTTTGACTTATAATAGTAAAACAGTCGTTAGGTTACGTACTGCCCTGGGTACATGCTCACCGAAGTGTAAGGATGCTTAAGATATGAAGAGCACTTTCCTCTTGTAGCTCTTTGCAGTGCAGGCGAGGTGCAATGTTTATGCATTAGGTGGTCTATCAGGAGGCTTCGTATTTTTGCCGGAAGTTTTACATACAGGCATTCAAGATTCCTTCCGTACTTCAGTTCGTTTATAAAAGTTTAAAAAGTGCAATGTTTTAGAGTTACAATAACTTTAAGTCTGCTGTCTAGAAACGGGAAAATCTTTGTACAGCTACCTACTTATTTTAAACAAGATGAGGATATTATGTTTAATCAAATGTTGCCCAGAACAATTAGTTTACTTTGAATAAGTTCGTTTTTCTAGCACTTAAAATAAAAAACTGTACAAGGTTTATATTAAGCTTGATAGTTTTGTTTTAGTTTTTTTCACGAATTTATTATAGGTTGGTTGGTATTTACTTAATACACTTTGTATGACTTGAATATTTTAGACAATGTTGAAATAATCTTAAATCGAAGAATAATACCAGAAGAGTTCAGCGATTAATCCCTTATTTTATCCAGTATTTACTTGCTCCCATTCCGCAGTCAGATTAAAAGATCAAACAGTTAAAAGTTTAATTGCGCGTTGCGGTCCGATTGAATAATGACGAGAAATTCGGACCGCAATCACATTGGGGAAGATTAATGATTCATTCTGTTGTTGAATAGAGGCGACTCCGTTCGATGCTAATTTCACCCCCGCGCGATGCGCTGGCTCAACTCGGGCGTCACTGTTTCACCCAGTTTCAGAGTTGCCAGAAATGCTAAAAAAAGCGGATTATATAATCGCAAATTGGCTATTTCGCTAAAACAACACCAGAAAATTGTATTTACTACACAGGTATATTTATGAGAAACGCTAAATCATTTAATTGCTTCAATCATTGCTTCAATCATTTGAGGAGGTACTCAAGTGGACGCGTATATACATATATATTTTTTATGTATGACCACGCATAACTTTTTACAGAGTAGTCTGATTTTTATAATTTTTTTTTATTCGAAAGGGTATATCCCGAAATTTGTCACACATAAATTTGAAAAAATACTCTAACCCTTAGGGTAGGAAAACAGGGGATGATTGATGGTTCACTCACAGATTTTAATGCTGAGCTGTGTATTACAAAAACCTTACTATGAATGAGCTTCAGACCTGTCAATAATACGAAAAAAGTAAAAAACTTTAAAATATTTTTTTTAACAAAAAATTAAACCTTCGAAAAAAACCTGAAAAGCAAAAATAATAAACCTTTTTTATTTAACCTTAATAACTAAGTTCTTAAACTAATATAAATATACCTAAGTCATTTTGAGTTGGCGCCAAAGAATCATTCCTTCGCCGGAAAACAGTGCATATTACTCTATTATTAAAGGAAATATACCTAAATGTGAATGAAAAACAAAAGAACCATGCTGTAAATGTAATTTGTGATTAAAGTGATTAAACTAAAAAATTAAGAATTTTCTTCTACCTACTTGTGCTATGAGACCTTGCTACGCGCCAATTTTCATCATTCTCGATCAGGGGAAAGTACCTTCTACGTCTCTCGTCTTCTACGTCGTAAAGTTGAAAAGCATTAGGCTTGGTCTTACCTTTTGATCGCGTCGGCATAGAAGCTTGATTTTTTTACAGCTTCAAACGGCCGCATACTTTGGTATGTATTTAAGTTTTTGAGGACGCACAAGAAAGGGATCCCATAAGGTTTCCATTTTTTCTTTCGAAGTAAAAAAGAGATACATGTATGGGACACAGAGCTGCAGGGTTGTCGAGGATTTTAAAAACATGGAAAATAATAAATATTTAAGTACAGACATTTTAAAAAGAAGAATATATTCACAAGAAAAAGGATATTAATGGTTTCGTTATGTTGTCTTGACAATGGTATACCTATAAACAAATTGGTTCAAAGAAAAACGCTCTTTAATCTAGATATAACTTTATATAAAAAACTGAAAAGTCCGGGTGAAATCGGGCACCTGGTAACCCCACCCGCCTATTTTGACAACTGTATAATTATCTGCTTGCGCTGAGTAATTTGCTAATGCTTGTCAATTTTGTGATTGATAACTTTGTGATGTTATCTTCTATGAATAGAACAAGCAATCAAGTAATTAGCAACACTGTTTGTTGTACATATAATTGTGTGGGTTGACTAGAGCCCATCAAAAATTGACTTATTAAATTAATCATTAAATAAAGCCGTTTACAAAATTAATTTCCTACATACAAACGATAGATAGATATAGTGTTACTGAGACAGTAGAAAGGTCGTCCTTGGTGGTAAAAATAGATTTTAGTCGTCGACCTTGATTATATTTAGATCTTTTATGGTCAGGGCCTATCATGAGCATTGAGCAATTATTCGTAATTAAACTGTAAAGCTGCAGTAACTACTAAACGGAGTAGGTTCTAGCTTACATAATATGATTTTATTTCGAGTAAAAAGCCGTTTAGACCAGACCAGCAAAAAAAACTTTATAAAATTCGTTAGCTTTCTAGCCTTCAATGTACCTTGCACAATTTTTCTTGCAGGTCTAGAACTTCACAATGATTCTCTTAAAGCCCCTTTGTTCGTTTACCAGTCATTGTAATTCCTAGCCGTAGTGCAGTTCATGATTCTTGGGGTTAGGGCTTTTCGTTGCCATATTTTGCCATGGTAATATGGACAAAACTTTTTAGACATTTTAATGGGGTGTTTTGAAGTTGAAGAAAAAAAATTATACGTGTATACTACCTTTTACGAATAAACACAGAAACATTTCACGAGCGAAACCAATCAAAAGTCATGGGGCACATTATTCATGAGCATCCGTTTCTTTTTTTCCAAAATAAACCATACCTACGTTTGCATTGAAATTTATTGCTGATTCACGAGTCCAGTGTTGTACTGTTGTTATTTCAGTCGAATGACTGGGGTGAAGAGAAATAAATGAAACTATATTACACACGCGATTGAGCAAATATTTCATCAACTTGTTGCCACAAAAGACATGGGGAATCATTTCTACTCTCGATAACGTCCTTCAACAATAAGCTGAAGCGCTCGAGAAAGTTTAATGGAGATTCGGTTTGAATTTTAAGCGTTGTTTAAACTAGTATTATCTAACTAATATTCCACGAGACTAAATCACGAACTATGTACTGCTAGGGTTACCTGGACGTTTCGACCACATTGCAGAGGCCGTGACCATAACCCTGGAAATATTACTTATGTTATGAGTGAGGACCTCGAATGTTTTAAATATTATTTACTAGCTGTTGGCCGCGACTCCGTCTGCGAAGAATAGGGGTAGGTATACAAAAAATAGCCTACGACCTATTCTCAGACTTACCGAATATAGAGAAAAAAAATCATAAAAATCGGTCAAGCCGTTTCGGAGGAATTCGATAACAAACACCGTGACACGAGATTTTTATATATTGGATCTACTTATATACTAAATCATAGAAAACCCCGGAGAGTAAGAGAAGGTATACTGTATTCTATTGCAACACCTCGCAGTTATTGTACACAATTTGTCATACAGTCAGCACCAGAAGTGGATGAGCAGTTCTGGTCTCAAATGATCTATACACACGACTCTATTTCCTAGATATAAGAGAGTGCGTAGATCATTTTGAGCAGCACAATCGCTCATCCACTTTTGCTGTTGACTGTACCTGCCATCATTGATGTCACATAAATAAGGCTAGCTCGGACCTTGGGCTGGCATTTGCCTTTCTGTAGAATCTTGAATAAAAAACTACTTCGTTCAATTTCTTGCTGGTTCGGGAATTGGTAATAGATTTTTCGGCTTTCGTAAGAGTCTCTATAGACGGACTGCTTAGAGCAGTCAGTGCCAACAGCTTCAAGCGGTCGCTGTTGGCTAATCAGCAGTTTCAATACAAAATTCAGAGCAATCGAGTTGAAGTCGAATCCAACCGCAACGCGGCTGTTCTCGTGCCGTTGGTCTCGATGGATCTAAGCAGTCCGGCTATGGACCGTCTAAGTGTTTGTAATAGCCTATAATAATATTGGCTAGATTGAGTCAAGAAATTTTGACTTTGATTATATTAGTTAAATTATAAATGAGTGAAGATATTTGGTTGTTTGTATTGTTAGTCAATCACGCAATAACGTCTTAACGGATTTAGATGAAACTTGGCATACACATAGAAAACATCTGGATTGAGACATAGGATACTCCACATCTCGGTAAAGCGTTCCCTTGGGATAATATTGTAACTGTAACGAAGAATGGAGGGCGCTGGCCAAGAACAAATACCTCGGCTTTCAAGATAACATGTTAACGTCTGCAATCCATAGATGGCGTTGTCCGAGCGACCGTTGTGCTTTAAAAATGTTACTGTAACTTTTTTCAGGGATTTGTAACAAGTAATCCTAGGCCTAAGCAAGTATGTATGTGACAAAGGAAGGCGAACAAGCGGCCAGTAAGGAAACAGCAAAACACACCCGTCATGTAATTGTTACGCACAACTTTTGGAATGTGCGAGCAACACGCGGCTCAACAATAGTGGGCGTGTGGCGTGTGGTCGCGTCGTATGTAGCCGCGGGCCCGGGCTAATCGCGGGATGCAGCCATATTTACAGTCCCACGGGAACCGTCATCCGATAATGTTAAATCCTGGAGCGTTATACAAATCGCTGTCCACTCCAAGCTTGCAAACATTTTGCTGAATTGTTTCCGTGTTGTTTTAAGAGTTTTAAATTGACATACCTATTTTTTATTGTCAACGAGATGCTGCCCGCGACTCCGTCTGCGAAGAATTCATTTATCGCTATCCCGCGAAAACTATGCAATTTTCCGGGATAGAAAGTATCCTATATGTTATTCCGGATTATAAACTATCTGTGTGCCAAATTTCATCAGAGTCCGTCAAACCGTTTTAGCGTGAAAGAGTAACAAACATCCATCCATCCATCCATACTTACAAACTTTCGCGTTTATAATATTAGTAGGATTGTTTTTGTACTACGTTTAGCTTTACATTCAGTTAGCTATCAGTATTTATTCACTTGAGTTTTTCTTTTTAAGGTTCCGTATCTCACATGGAAAAGAAGAACCCACCCGTCCGTCTCTCTATATTTGATGAGGAGTATTTAAAAAAATGTAATAAATATGGGGTAAAAAATGTTTATTATATAACGTCTCGTAGATATCAAAGCGATGGTATTTTTGTACATGAGCGGTTTTAGCAATATTTCTCGTAATGAGCTCGTTGATTAGGCTGTCACACTCTCTGAGATCGGGTTCGGCATTCCACGCCGATACGCAATCGATAAACCAACCTAATAAAGGGATGGCGTGCCCGTTCCACTGTTGTTTGTTTCGTATATGAAATAACTCCATAGGGGCTGCTTGAAGTGAACCACGAAGTTTACTTAGCAATACGAGTCTCGATCAATTAAAAATATATTTATATTTTTTTATTGACATTAAACGATAGCAAACAATATTAAATCATGCTTATTGGTACCGAAATGTGATGTAAAATTACATCACTAGTTTTAGTGATAATAAAAATTTGTGAAAGAGGGATCTGAAACGTAGAAAGGTATTTAATTTTCCGGGAAATTAAGCAAACAGTTTATAACGCAAAGGCAAAGTTTGGACAGCGGCCTATTAAATATATACGGTATAATCGAGTGTCAAAACTTTAATACTGCGGCGATTGCAGGCCGTGCTCGACGAGCCTTAAATGATGATCACGTAAAGGCACAACATTAGGACAATAAAGTGGACCTTTTGCCTATAACAATCATAATGTACGAACCCTTTCGGCTTAACAACTTGGGACCGGTTCGTCGTTACCGAGCGGTGTGCTTGGAAAATGTCAACACCATAAAATATCATTTAAAAGGAAATGTTTAGGACTTCGCATTATTTAGTAGCCAGCAAACGAAACAAATTTCAACCTATTTTTTACTTTTCATTATACTTTTAACGACTTGTCTCCATTTCGGTACCAGTCTGAAATTTTACTGTCACAATAATTACTTATGTTGAAAACTTTTTCCAGAACGTGACTTGGTTTTGATTTGAATACAGCGAGAGTCGTATTTTTCTTTAGATGGCGAATCTAAAGACGATTTGACAGTATAATATATTGAATGCTGGTTCAATGTTCAGAATTTATAATCATGATGGGTGGTGTCGAATATTTCATGGAGCAAATTTGACGGGAAGAATTTCCGGTGTGCTTCAGCGAAGTTTTGCGTAAATGATGTAAGTTGCGCGCTCGTTTGACGTTGGGAATTAACGCCACATACGAAAATGTGAATTTCACATACTTGAATAACTCACGGCACGGCCATTATGCCCATCTAATAGCCTGTTTTGTTTTATCTAAGTTATTACGACTGTGGTCGAGCATATTGGAGAGGTGCCAAATTTATAGCCCCTAGCGGGTTCTTACAAATAAAAATATAATATACTTGTTTTACCCGATGCAACACAAAAAGAAGAAAATGTCAAAGGAAATATACAATTTTAATAACTTGAAGGTTCAATTACGAAAAAAACTATTCAAAATATATATAATTTTCCTATTCCTTTTGCGAATAGAAGACATGAAATCGTCAGGACATCCATTCATATTTAAATCGGTCCGCAATATCTCATGATAATATGGAGGGGCTATAAAAATATCAAATACAGGTCGGACGTGCGGGCTTTACGGGCCGGCCGGGTCGGTGCGTGCTGTCACCGGCCAAATTAAAATATCGCATCAATACCTGCCCGCAGATTTAACCTCCAATATACATAAACAACGAACGTAACATACCCGTATGAATCATTTTTTTTGCTAAACTCTCTTAATTTCTCCTGGAAGGTGACTAACTAGTACCTAGCTTCTAATCACCAATCGTATTTAATCCTGCCATTTGTACTAATCCTATTATTATTATAAATGCAAAAGTTTGCCTTTTTGGATGTTTGTTAGCTTCATCATGGTCATACACAGCGTAAGTAACAAAAGTTGTCTATCCTGTGGACATAAAATTAGCGATTCCGAGTTAGCAAACTTAAGATTTATTCAAATCGGTGGCCTACAGGCCAGGCGTCAGACACGCCGATGTAGACTTGACTATAAATATTGGCTATATATTTACTTCAATTTTCGCAATGTCCAGGTGAGACGCGAAAAAAATTGTATGATCCATCACAAGGCATCACGAAACTGGCACAATGGATTTGGTTGAAATTCGACACACAAATAGTTTCGAACCGGAATAAACTTAAAAATCTTTATCCGGGAAATACGAAATAGTGATTAAAGATTTTTTCCAGATGATACTATACTATAGCAGTCCACTGCTGGACATAGGCCTCCCCCAATAAGCGCCATTGCGCCCTGTCCTCGGCTAGACGCATCCAGCTTCTGCCAGCAGCCTTTTGCAGATCGTCACTCCATATGGCCGGAGGGCGCCCCACACTACGTTTGCCAAGACGCGGTCTCCACTCAAGAACTCGTTTACTCCAGCGGTTGTCAGTTCTTCGACAGATATGATCAGCCCACTGCCACTTCAACTTGCTAATTCTCTGAGCTATGTCGATGACCTTAGTTCTGTGTCGGATATCCTCGTTGCGGATTCTATCTTTCAGAGAAACTCCGAGCATAGCTCGTTCCATAGCTCGCTGAGCGACCTTGAACTGGTGGATTAGCCGTACTGTGAGTGTCCACGTTTCAGCTCTGTATGTCATGACGGGTAGGACGCACTGGTTGAAAACTTTCGTTTTCAGACATTGCGGTATGGATGACGAGAAAACTTGACGCAATTTTCCGAATGCTGCCCAGCCCAGCTGAATCCTCCGCTTGGCCTCCTTCTCAAAATTGTTTCTACCTAACTGCAAAATCTGCCCGAGGTACGTGTACTCCGAAACAACTTCAAGAAGGTTTCTATTGACGATGACGGGCCCTGGATCAGTGAGGTCGTTGACCATAATTTTGGTCTTATCTACATTTATACCGAGGCCTATCCGACGTGAGGCTGATGCTAGGTCGTCCAACATTTGTCTCAGCTCCTCCAACGACTCCGCCATTAAGACTATGTCATCTGCGAATCGTAAGTGTGAGATGTACTCGCCGTTTATGTTTATGCCCATACCTTTCCAGTCCAGCGTCTTAAACATATCCTCCAACGCGCTTGAGAACAATTTCGATGATATGACATCACCTTGTCACACTCCTCTGCGCAGTTGGATGGGTTTAGACTTCTGATCCTGTACTTGGACACTCATTGTGGCGGCTTCGTACAGACATCTCAACACTTCGATATAACGATAGTCTACTTGGCATCGCTGTAAGGACTCCAAGACAGCCCTGGCTTAAACAGAGTCAAAGGCCTTCTCATAGTCCACAAATGCCAGACATAGAGGCTGATTATACTCTTCGGACTTCTGTATAATCTGCCGTACTGTATGTATGTGGTCCATGGTGCCAAATCCTCCTCGAAACCCGGCCTGTTCCGGTGGCTGAAACTCGTCAAGTTTCCTGGAAAGACGATTCGTAATAACTCTAGAGAACAGCTTATAGACATGGCTCAAGAGCGAGATAGGTCTGTAATTTTTAAGAAGGGTTTTGTCTTCCTTCTTAAAAAACAGAACAAGCTCTCGTTCCACGCCTTTGGAGTTCTCCCGTAGTGAAGAGCTGAGTTGAAAAGGCTCTGCAGCTCCTGTATGAGGGGAGCTCCTCCCACCTTTCTTAATGAACTCATTCTTTAAGAAGAGGCCCCACAGGAAGTGGATGTGGCAAAGCCCCGATACTGAGACCAAGAATGAGATCGACTTCATCATGACGGATAAAAGGCACATATTCAGAGACGTCTCAGTGATCAATAGGTTTCACACCGGTTCAGATCACCGACTTGTCCGAGGCTCTCTGAATATCGATCTAAAGCTAGAAAGGAACCGTCTGATGAAGATGCTGACGCAAGCAAAAAATTGCTGGAAGACGTTAAATTTAAGTAAATTTAACATCTTTCAGCAATTTTTTTGCTTGCGTCTGCTGCTGCTGTTGCTTGACGTATGCTCTTGTGTTTTGATTGCGATATCAAGAAGTATCAACTCAGATGATACCTGTAGCCATAAGTAAGTAGGAACATTTTGGAATAGTGGAAAATTAGTCCCTGAGATCAGTTGCAGCTGAAGAAGTCCCGTCGAGGTGCAGTCGAGGAACTATATACAGCTTCAAGGCTTTTAGGGTCCCATAGCTAGGTAGGTACGGGAGACTCCTCCCAGATATAATATTTCGTATAGAAAACAATTGTTGGAAAATTAGTTTTACGTAAATTAAATTAATAATTTAATTAATTAAGCCTTCTTTCTTGGCATCTGTCTAGATTGGCTTAGTTAATATCATTTTCACTGTATGGTAATTAAATTAAGTAAGTAGTGTTAAATCGTTGCGCTGTGCTTTTCACTAAGGTTATAGGTTATTTAAGGTTATTGATTGGAAAGATTTTTAATGGGCATAAAAGTTGACATAATAATATGTGCAAATGTCCTCAGTAATACTTGTAAAAGATAATTTAATACTATTGTACAGGTGTTCAATAGATTTGACTTACTAGAGCATCGAGCATAACATACCGCTCACGCTTAGAATGCAATCCTTTTAACCACGCCAATACTTAGTCAATGGCAAAACGTACTTCCATAGATGAACGAATACAAGCTCACTCGGTTGACAAGCAAATATTTCATATCAAAAGCGCGTTTGCATTTTGCTTTTACGTTATAATAAATTGGTATTCCATTTGGTCAGATAATTATGTAAATAAGTGCGCCGTATCATCACGGCGAGGTCTTTGGCGCTGACCGCAATTATTTTCATACGTACGGGACCTCATCATCGTCTATTAAATTTCATCCATATAAAACGGGAACACGACCTTTCTCTCTATGAATAAAATTATTACTTGCGTTTAGTACATGTATTACATGTTAAAAGCTTTTCATCAGCTTTAATCTATACCTAAAATATAGTGATAATGTTTTTTCTTTCTGCTCGTCGAACTTTTTGGGTAGGTTTAGGTAAAGTTTACTTTTTCATGTAGAAACTAAACAGTAAACAAGAGAGACACGACACAAATTGTGAGAGCGTGGAAAATAAATTGGCCGTTTAAAAGTATTTAAATTTGTACTCGGATCTTTTTTTATAATCAATCGTTGTTTAAGACAAACAATTGTTATCTTTTCATGGAATAATTAAGTTCTTAAATAAAAAGAACATTTTTTAATTAAGAAGTTTTTAAAAGAAGAGTGTTTATCGTATTTAAGTACAAGTATATTTAAAATTTCATCTTAAGGAGCGAGATTAAAATCCAAAAATGCCACATAAATTTTTACTTCCGATTGTATGATGCTTAATTGCGTCACGGTGCATTGCCGGTAGTTATGCAGTTTCAGAACAAGGCGCTACCAGAATAAATGAGTTGAAATGTTGAAAGTGAAATACTTAACCTACATCTGAAGCGAGACAACTTCAATAATAAACCATTTCCAGTCCTACGGAATAATACGATATTGTTTTACTGTGGTCTTTAATACCACAGGGCAAGACATTTGGTAAAGCTCCTCTTAGAAATTTGAATTTGAGCGGAACATTATTCTGAGAACGACTGGCCATAAAGACTTCAAACGCAGGCTAATCGTGGCTTCCGACCTTTAGGAGGGCGAAAAAGGGCCGCAAGTACCTGCCGGAACAATTTCTGACATTACCTATTGAGTTTAATTTTGACCTAAACCCAATAGCAGCAGCTTGCTGCAGATAAGATAAAGTTACTTTTTAGACTCAATGAAGTGTGCCAATTACGAATCAATGTAATAATTAAAAAGACAATGATATTGGCTTGGTTGTTACCGATCATTTTTGTTAAAAATATTGTGTTAAGGTTAACATATACCGTTTATTTAAAAATAAAGTGTACCTTACCTATTTACAAGGTTTGGGGCAAACATTGTATTTAGCTTTTTCATTAGCTAGAGGGTTAATCCTTGGAATTAACTGGCCCTCCCGAGACGCATGTAAAATTTAATTTAGTTTAGAAATTGTGTATTTGTTTTGTTTACCTTTTCTTGCAAAGAAAACATGTTTTAGACAACACCGGGTTAGACTTTTAGAAAACTGTCTGTGCTATGTTAAAGATGACTATATTTATTACACTCGTACGTCCCATTTTGTTGTTAGTCCTCCTCCTCTCGTCGCAGTCCTCAGTATTGAGGGTCGTGACCTCCCTTCGCCATGACTTTCTCTCGTGCGATCTTTCTTCATCTGTTTCTGTTTATGTCTTTCTTGTTAGTATAAAACAATAATGTAATTTGCAGTTGCACAATTTTTCCAGTGACACGAGAAACACAGCTTTTCTCATTAAGCTTTTATTACAGCATTCCAGTATTTACTTTGATTTCGTTAATTTTTTTAAATCCTTAAGTGCATCGCTGCCAATAGGATTATAATTGGATTAAGTTTCAGCTTCGCATGAAAAAATTTCACTTCGCTGTGAAAATTAATCCTAGTTCAATATTAGCTGGCGTAAAAATGTCTATGTAATTCTTTATTCAAGCTTATCGTATTTAAAGAGCTTTACTTTCACAAAAAATTTGTTTGTAAAAATTTTTTTTTACGGTATTCGATCCTGCCTACTCTAATTTAATAACAATGATACTTTATCGAACATACCGATACTTATAATAATAGTTATATATAGAATACGTAGCAAATTCTATAAGAAATACTTCCCTGTTAAATTCACCAACTTCATTATTAATGTTCTTGTCTTTTTATTTGTATTTTTGATTTTTACAACGCATTGATGAATGATGAATAAATAAATAATTTAATTTAATAACTGTTTTCCGTTGATCTTATGAATATGACTGAATATGTTAATAAATTTAATTCTAACTGGTTGATATACTTTAATGTAATATGGAGTAGGTCACTTATGTAATATATCGTTACCAAATCTGTCTTGACCTCCTAGTACGAGTATAATTGACGGAAGAGACGTAGAAACCACAGAAATCCATTTATTTTATTCGCAGAATAAAACTTTATTCATGGTTTATTATGCTATGTTATATACTGTGAGTAAAATTAGACTTAGAGCGTGTCTAAATATTTGATTTAAGTGTCTGTTCACTCAATGGAATATAAAAAGCCGAATAAGATACAATGCCCTTGTAAGTCTCGATCTTATATTAGTACAAAAAACATGAGTTAAGAATCCCAGGAGCATTATCCATCACAATATTATTATTCACGCATCAATGAGTAGGAAGAGGGCTTTCTACATTTACTTTTGGATGATATTTAATCTTGTAGGCGCAGGGGTCCGTAGGGCGGTCGGCCGGCTGGTCAGACGGTTCGGGCCGCAGTATTGGCACCTTATTTTATCGGGAGTCACCAGTTTGTGGGAAATTAGCCTTAGTTGTCGCTAACTGTAAGGAAAACTACCAAAAAGTAACTTAAATATAGCAACTATGTAAGTCACTACTGGGCGATCCGGCATGACACATGACCACTGTATCGGACAGACTCACACTTACACGTGAATAGATGGCGACAAGCACAAACAAACAATAGGTAAACATAAACAGTAACGACGGCGCCCGGCGTCGCTCGCAAGGCAATATTTTATTGCGCGAATTGCTATAAAATTGTCGTAAAAAATTTATAAAGCTACTCAATAAAATGAACATTTAGAATTTTGTGAGCCGTTGTATTAGTGTTGTAAGTCTAGGTTACAAACGGTAAAATATATTTTATATTATTTAAAGTATTCACCATCATCATCATCACAGCCTATATACGTCCCTCTGCAGGGCACAGGTCTCCTCTCAGAATGAGAAGGCATGGCAAGCAGGCCCAGCACGGATTGGGAACTTCACACACACCACTAAATTTCTTCTCAGGTGTATACAGGTTTTCCTTCACTGTAAATTTTTGTGGTATATTTTAAATGTAATTTCCCACATAAATTCCGTAAAAGTCAGAGATGCGAGCCCGGGCTTCAACCCACGACCCTCTGCTTGAGAGGCCATTAGCCAAACCACTAAGCTGCCACAACTTTGAAAGTATTTAAAGAGTAAATTTAAATTTGCTTGTTTCCTTCAATGTAATTTGATTTACGTTAAACAACCTCGGTTTCTTTAAACATGCACTGCACTTCATTTGCATTTCCTAGAAAATGTTGATTCTAATCTCGCTAATAATTTACGTGTCCGGAGCGCGCCAAAATGCAACGCTCCCCGAGGTGGTGTGCGGTGTTGCGACACTTTGTCTCGTGGAATTACGTGCCTGTGCGGTAAATTGTAATTAAATAAACCAAGAGAACCAATAGACGTCAACGCTATTCAGTTCTAGTTATAAACTTTATCATCTAAATTTAACTGTTTATGGGTGAAGGCCAAACGGACGTAATTTTTTGAGTTATCAGTCGCGTAATTTCTGCTGCATTCGGCACACTTTTGAGTGAAACCAACATTTTGGGTTTTGTTCAGCAATGGATGAAAAGATGATAATGAATGATGATGTAAACTTAACTACAGTCAACAAAAGGTACTACTAGGCCTACTTGTAGTCAAAGGAACATGTTAGTGTGGCGTTGGTTTATTTATTTACCAAAAAAAAAATATAATTATATAATTCATCTAAATCGGTTCAGCGGTTTCAGCGTGAAGAGGTAACAGACAAACCAATAGAGTTACTTTCGCGTTTATAATAATTTTAGTATGGACTATCCTAAACTTAATGGAAGTACGTAAAGAACAAAACAAAATTACTAATAGGAGTCCCCTTACGCATGGTTACGAAGACACTGTTATCTTTCTGAGTAGCTAATTCTTTTTTTGTCTGGTTGCTTACTCGAACAAAGAATAAGCTTCGCTACTCAGAAAGGGAACACTGTGATTCCACCTTTCCAGGGTCCAGGTACCCTATGTCCTTGCATAAGATAGTTTTTATCCCGGAAAATTGCATAGTTCGCGCAAGTCGCGTGCAACAGCTATTTGCTTATAATTAAACTGATACCTACATTTCGAAAATGACAAAATGATTACAAAATGAAAGTGGGCAAAATTTGCATGTTGCTAAAAACCATAGCTCAAATAATTTTTTTCACTACTTTACAATCATGTAAACATTATACGATATTAGTATAACTAGGTCTCTAATTTAGATTAATTATAATTATTACCAAGTTCCCAATTCGCCCTGGGCCCGCGTGGGAACCACGGACCAAGCTCTTTCATTGTGAGCGGAGGCCTGTGCCCTACAGTGGACGTATACTAGGCTGGGATGGGGGATTTTATTACTATTTACTAGCTTTTCCCCGTGTCTTCGTTCGCACAGAATTCTAATGGTACTTAAAGGTTCTTCATTTCTTTCATTGAATGAAACAAAAATTCGTTAAAGCAATATCCAAAAATCAGTTATCATCATATCGGTATCAGTTAGCGAATATTACATATTCCGTGGAAATTTTGAAAAATTCTGAATCTAGTTTTTAGCTGTTAGATATAATTACGTACTTGCATGCTAGAAGAGTCTAGTAATCATAACAAATATAATGAAGATAGGGTCCCATACAATTTGTTTATTAAAGATTTAACATTATTAATACCTATAAAAAATATGTAACGACTACATAATAATACTAGAAGTCCCATTGAATTGAAGACATAAATCCCAATTTTTCCTTATGCTGTGGGAGTTTTCTTAATTTCTGAAATTAGTTTTATACTGTTATAATCACTTACTTAGGTACATGCCAGAAGTCTCTAATAATCTTAGTGACGAAGATAGGGCCACTTTGATGCGAAAATATAAATCCCATTTAGTCCTTATCCCGTGGAAATTTCAAAAATCTCTTCTTAGCGGACACCTACGTCATAATAGCTATATGTACATACCTACCTATGCCAAATTTCCGCACAATCCGTTCTCTGGTTTGGGCTGGGTGTTGATGAGTTAGTCAGTCAGCACTACGCGTTACCTATTTAAATTATTAATACGGGTAGCTCTAATTAAACTTAATTAGAGACCAAGTGTATTATCAATCTTCTAACTAATATATAAAAATCTCGTGTCACGGTGTTTGTTATCGAACTCCTCCGAAACGGCTTGACCGATTTTTATGACACTTTTTTTCTCTATACTCGGTAGGTCTTAGAATAGGTCGTAGGCTATTTTTTATACCTCTATTCTTCGCAGACGGAGTCGCGGGCAACAGCTAGTCCTTTTATAATGATTACAAGATTGTAAACTATTATTCTTAAATTAGAGCTCTAACTAAAAATCTTGTCGTATTTCAAATACGGAACAACTTTAACCACTATAGAGTGGTATTTTCCAATGATGTGATTTCGAAAATCGGTCCCCAGGCAGCAAATGGAAGTTTATTTTGATAGTGAGTTGATCGGTGCGTCACGGGGCACGGCGGCCTAGTTAGCGCCGTTCCGGTGTCACCGTCTGCGCGCCAAGCCGGTCACGCACGTTGCCGTACCGCAGACATGTTTATTCTTGATCAGTGCTCATTGAGAAGTCATCATCGTCATCATCCCAGCCTAAGTCCTCCTGAGTCCTGGCTTTTTCTAAACGTTGTATTGCTTAAGGGTGAGGCCACACGAGCGTAAATTTGTGAGAAGTGAAAATAAGAGTCATAAGTTTTGTAATTTTTAAACTTATTTAAGCGTCTTTAAAGTTCTTTATTCATTAAATTCGACTATTGCACTGCACGGCACAGGCCTCCTCAGAATGAGAGGGCTTGGGCCTAGTTCCTACGCGGGCCAAGTGTGGATTTGGAACTTCACACACACCATTGGATTTATTCGCAGGTGTGTCCAGGTTTCCTCACGACGTTTTCCTTTACCGTATGGCTCATAATAAATTTCAAATGAAGAGGAAAGAAGATCATCATCATCATTAATCCCAGCTTATACACGTCCCACTAAAGGGCACAGCTCTTAGAATGAGAGGACTTGGGCCTAGTTTTATATTTTTTTAGCATTAATCAAAAACATTTAACATTATACTTCTGGTAATTTTACCTCCAAAAATTCGCTACCGGTTTGCTACAACTAAATAAATAGCATAATACCAATATTTTAGTACGTCGCAATGTCAAAACAGATTAGTTTTAAAATGTCTAAAGCTTGAAATGACTATGGCTAGGTACTTCTCAAAATACCGTACTCGTGAATCGTGAAATCACTACAATTCATTTAGAGTATTTAGACTCTATCGCGTTTTGATAAATTTTAAATTCTACCATTTCCCAAAATGTCTAAAACTTTACTTGATCGTGTTTTGATGAACTTAAAATTATACCATTTCCCAAAATTTCTAAAACTCAAATTAACTTGACACAAAAACGTCATATGTCAAATCTATTTCAAAGCTATTTTTGAATTTTAGTAATTATGAAACTAATGCATTTTCACCTTAAGTCTTAATAATATTTCGGTAGGTATTTGAAGTTATTGTTCATTTTACCAACTATACATTTTGTATATATCGGATGTAATGTGTAAATGTTATTATGAAATTTTATTGTATTGATTTAAGTCAATTTGGGAATATAGGCATTTTGGAACTAAGAAAATTTAAGATTTGGCGAAATATATATATAAATGACATTATGACATTTGGTTGTAACGAACCGGTAGCAAAAATTCAACATTGTCCAATTGCTAAATTGGGCACCCCTTCAATTTTTAATTTATTATTTGTTGTTACAGCAGTCATACCTAAAGTACATAGAACTAAATTTTGATACAACGAAGAAAACGTCGAAAAAATTAGTTTCTTGTATTTTACACCTTTTAATTTTATTAAAATTCCAAGTACGCTTAAAAATATAACATTCCTGTAATAGACGAGCAATCTGAGACACGTACAGCGGAGGCTACTTATTAGTAAGCCAGTTAGTGGTATTCCATTGTCTCATTTGATACAGAACCATAAAAATATAGCGCTATAAAGTTCAAGATATATAAAAAGTCTGTGAAGTTTTAATGAGTGAAAAAGAGATTTTTTACACGGTTTTCGGATGAAATTATTCGGCAGCTCGGACTGTGTCGTTCAAATAATTATGGCGAGTAAAAGATTAAGTTTCAAAGACAGCCCATTAGCAGAGCACCTCAGGGCGCGCGCGCAGCGGCGATCCGACTTGTAATTAAATGAAGACACACTAAATAAAATCCATTTGTATATTTCACGCTACAAAATCCGACTTCATACTTACGTAATACCCCCCGGGTGGCCTGCTCACTTCTTAGACAAATCTATTTTACACTCGGAATGTAAAAATATATACTTGGAAACTCAAATAATACTAGGATGATGTTATAATGAATTTAATTATGAAAAGCAATTAAAAGAAGCAATCAACGCGAGGCCCTGCTGCGCTAGATTCAAACTAATGTACCAGTTCCATCAACTTACTCTGAAACAATCATCGAAGCCAAAGCAGTTTCTGTAAACTCGATTGTATCTCGCAATGACTTTACTATCTCGCTAGGTTCCCGGATTAAATCTGTTCTAACTTCGAATGTACTGGAAGACTTGCACCACCGAACCCCTTTGATGTAAGCAAAAATGCAATCTGCACTCGCTAACTTCAAGAAACAGATTAAGTTAAATGTTAGGAATGGAGCTAACTTTTTTCCGGAAACATTTCCACGATACGAGGAGCTCAGAACGAGCGAGCCGGTGCACCTTGGAGTGAGTCAACTCATTTATTTTATGCTAATAAGAAGGTGCTTAGCCGCAGAAGAGTCAGCGGTTTTGCAGAGTAAGGGCCGCGGTGCATCCGGGATTGTTCGTCCCCAACTGTGTCAATTTGAGCGAACTAAAGAAAAGATTTTGGAGAGAGTACCTCATTTCACTCCCTTATTTCATCAGGCCAATACATACACCTCTCTTACTCTTACAGCAATGGTAAGATATTAGATACGGTAGAGTAAAGAGGACAAGGTTAATTGTAGTAATTTTAGTAAATATTTAATTGGGTCATTAATCGAGCGTTTGTTCCGAATCGCTACACTTTTTTGTAGAAATAGCAAAAGATTCTGATACAGTTTTTAATTATGTGGTAGAAGTACAGGTCCTCTAATAAATAACCGAAAGCGCCATCAAAATCTGCAGCCGATTCGTAGAAAACGTGACCACGAAAGTGAGGCGGTTGAAACGCTCGAATAATGACCTAATTATGATATGCGATTCTGCGATACCAAAAATTTCTGGGTATGTCGTAAATATTTGAAATTTGAAAATGTGTAGGTATATATACCTACCGTAAAGGACATTTTGATTACAGTTTATGTACACGGTTGAATTAGTTACTCTGAACATAGCTGAAAGTGTTATTTTAGAATATTTTAATTGTGTTTGATAATGTTTTCATACATTGGTCTGTTTAAATTGCACGGGGTAAAAGGAGTGACTTTATTTTGAATTAAAATCCGATCCGATGAAAAACTTTACTAGGACTCATCAGTCAAATTAACTCAATTTTTTACTGAAGAGATTAGATAATAATTTTTTTTTACGTTATAATGGAAGAATCTCATTCACGAAAGACGTGTAGGTGTTTCTTTGCGTCAGGGCCAATCTAAGCGCGGTACAGGATCGGCCGCGTATTGTACTTAAAGGATGAACGGCGCGAGCGTCCGGGCGCGCGCCGTGCTGGGCGCCGGGCGCCGGGCGCCGGGCCGGGCGCCGGGCCGGGCGCCGGGCGGCAGTGCAGGCCGCCCCGCCGACGCGACCGGACGCGACGCCGGTTCCCGCCGCTCCCACCGCCACCTTGCGGATCTCCAAGCCCGTTAATTAAATCAAGTGTCGCATGAACTAAGCTCACGTGAATCATAAGTTACCTGGAAACTGGAATGAACCATCAGAGTTTGTCGTGCGACAACTAATGGTATGCGAATTTATTGGCATACGGTTTTATTACGCTATGTTTTCAAAGTTTAATTTATTATTTACGCTTTGAAAGTTTTTTTGACGTCTTTGTTTCGTGCTTAGACTTATGTCGAACTACGATTAAAGTTAGAATTAGGTGTTGTTGTTTTAGCACTGTTATAACGGTTTAAGAAAGGAACTTGCTTAGACCTAGAGCTGTAAATTTACATGATATGCTAACTGTCTTTGAAATAAGAGCCGAACTATTAGTTGAGTCGCTCGGTAAACAAAACTTTGTTACTTTGCTAACAAGCAATAACTGCAGCGGGAACTGGATCTTATCTGTTTGGACAACAGGGCGGTATTCTGGAGGCAAGCAGCTATTTTTGAATCAAAGTGGTTAAAGTCCCGGCCGATAACTCGCAGATGATATTAATCGCTGCCGATGCATCGCATTTCCATTTATCCGTTGCTGCCGCGGCTTGGCCGTTGGTGTTCGGCTTATCGAGTTACTGATTTAATTTTTGGTTTAATTAAGACGGTTATTGCTGGCCACCTCGTTTTATCTATAGTAGGTTCCTTTTTATTCATATTGAAACAAATAACACAGACAATGTTTTTAGAGATTGTCATTAGGCACTGTAGCTGCTTGGTGTAGCACATCTACGGCGTAGCGCTTCTGATGTTTAGGTTTTTGTCAACTTCGTAGCGATACTCGTAGCTTGCTACGTAGCGTAGTTGCATGAGTAGACAGACTTTTATTTTATTATAATTATCTTACATGTAATGCAAGAGATCTCAAACTTAATCCGTTTGCGGTGTACTTATGGCTACTTGCTGGGAGAAAAAGGCGCGATATAGTCGGTAAACCTGATCGTGTTTTTTGACAATACTAAATTTAGCTTAGGTAACAGCTGAATCAAAACTTCTTTTTCCAGCTCAAGTACTTCACGAAGCCTTTGTCAAACTTATTTAAAAATTTGAAGACACCTTCGAATTTGTAATACACAGCAGTGGCGTGGCACCGTAATAACTCAATTCTCACGAGGTTGCTTGAAATTTTTTAGAGAAGTCAGTCATCATTGTCATTTCAACACTAACTGCGAGGTGTTGGGTCCAAAGTCAAACCTAACTCAAGTTTCTGTCATTCTCGGGGTTGCTGAAGGAAAATGTTCACTCCACGCCACTGATCACATACAGTAAGACAAAAGAGAAAAATAGTACATCGCAGCATAATGATGTACCGTTCATCATCATCATCATCAGTTCTAAGTTATAAGGTTTCACATAAATTTAATTCTTTATACCTTAACTAAAACTTCGCTCTACTTCAACCTCGGTCCCACGTTGCGCAGTAATAAACCAAATCTTAACCAGAGGTCTTCTCTGTTATTTACATCCAATTCGACATTCTTAATACATTATTTACTGAGCCTAGGTTGGGCCAAGTGCTCATTCTATTCTGTACTGCGACAGGTGGCCTGAAATGCCTAGAGGCAACGACCGGGTCTTTCAACCGTGGACATAAAGTCAATGAACTAGCTTCGAGAACGTCTTGGATTCGTAATAGGGTGCGCTTCCGTAGAAGTAGAGACAAGTTCTGTTAACCACCAACCAGAATCAAAAGCCATATTGTCTAACGAACGTCCGCTCTTATGGTATTCACCATCTCATTCTGTCACCAACTTATGCCGTTTGACAGAAAGAAACAATGAACGCGATAGCAACTGTATCCTTAGTTAAGTATCTCTTCGCGATCGAAAAGTATTTGGTGAAGGCTTCGTCAACCTAATAATAAGACTAGTCATCCAAATACAAGAAAATAATATCCGCAACACGCATCGTCAAAAGCTTTACAAAAATAGAAATAAAAAATCCGCAACATGCTTCGTCAAGGAACATGGAATACATCTAATTCCCACTCAGCACCCCGCCCGATCCAAAGGTCCCCATTATACTAGCAGCATTGCCCCGCTGAATAGCAATGGAGACCTGCTGGACCAACCAGGACCCAGAGCGGGGATCGTTGCCCTTCTCTCTCAATCTTCGCCCTATCTCCCTAAAAAACTCGCGGGCCTCATCACCCCAGGGTCCAGCCGTCTCCACAGCAACCGGCACGAAGTCGTACATTGACTCCAAAGCTGAGTACTTGGCGTGTTTCAACTTGGCGGCATTCTCTGCCGCTGAACCTGCCAGTCTCACGGTCTGCCTCAAATGGGACGCAGCAAAAGTGCTTACGCACGTTGCGTCCCATAAAAGGCACCGACCTCTCCGCCAAGGAATCGATGTAAGACCGTCCGGCCTCTTACCATCCGTCCGAGACAAACCTGGCGGCTCCAAAACACAAGGCACATTTACTGAAACCAGGGCCCGACGAATGATTTCATTTATCGAATGGTGTCTCGGAAACCGCCCGGCACATCTGTGGCAACTTAGACCATGGTGCCCGTTCTCCTCCACCATCACTCCACAAATGCAGCGATGGGCCTCACATACCTTGCCCCCCAGTCTTAAGGCCACTGCTACTCTTAAGGAGTCGTTATCGAGCAGTGTACCCAATTGAGGAGACGGCAAAGCATGCAGCCATGCCCCTGACTCTGGCTTTGTGAGTGCCTTAAGACGCGCCTGATCAGCTACCGAAACACCATCCAACAAGCGGGAGTAAGAGAGCTTACAGAGAATGTCGTCCCATCCCCTCTGAACCACAAGGTCATCTGGGCGGTCATCAGTCGGACAGAGCATGGCCCATCTCTCCAAGGCCTCCAAACCAAAAGGCAGGCGGATGTTGCTGCCATCCAGTGATAAAATACGAGCAACAAGATCCCCCGAACCATGTACGGAGGCCAAAAAGGCCACCAGCCCAATATCCCGAACCCGACGTACTCCGAGACCTCCATGACGAATAGGTAAGGCCGCCTGACACCACTGTTCTTCATCTAACCTTACATTAAGTACTGATTCCAAAGTTTGCTTTAGCGTGTCATCGAACAAATCCAAATCCCGTTCAAACAGCCAAGTAGGTGAAGTTCGCAAGACATATACCATCCGAGGCAAAGCGAAACAATTTTGGTGAAGTAAAACTTATACTAAGCATACTGCTCGCGCCTTAGACAATAAGCGTACAGTTTAGCTTGAAAATATCCCTTATAAGTTGCCTTTGTACTTTTTGATTTGTTCTTTGTTTTTTGTATCTTATGTATGACAATAAAGAGTTAAAATACATAAAAGTACAAACGATCAATCACATTAATTTTTTTTATCAGAATTCTTCAATTAAGATCGATAAGGGCCTACGCTAGCTGACGCGGATTACCCGGAAAGGACGCCCGTCGTGCGCGCGTCTAATAAGAAATTGTATGAACAGCGCTAAGGCCCTTACTACACGGACGGTTCTCCCGCCGCGGGAAACCGCTTCTGAACCGCCATTAGACACAATTTTATATGGAAGTTGTATGGTGCAAACTACACTGCGCAGCTCCGTCGAGCGGTTTCCCGCGGCGGGAAACCGCCCGTGTAGTATGGGCCTAAGTGGCGCGGGCGCGTGCGACGGATTTTAGATAGATTCGAGACCCGCAAGCGTGCGCACGCGGCGGGCGTCCACGTCAGCTAGCGTAGGCCCTAACTTATGGAGTCAAAATAAAGTCACTCAAAGAATTTTTTAGTTTTTAGTCCATAAACATACCTGGTGGTATAAAAAGATTCTGTTCTACGATGAAGATTCACCTTAAATTTGAAAACGGCCAGGTTGTAGTGTTTAGGAAATTCCAACCTTTCTGGATAGCGAAGGATAAGCAAAAACACTTAATACGAGTTTTTGAAACACAAAATATGTGTGAAAACAGCCCCCTATTTATAGTCGACTTGTGGACGAAAGAAGCCGGTTATGTAAGCTCGTGCAGTTTCAAGGCACACGCATTGAAATGAAACCTTTATAAAATCGATAGACAGCCACTCTTCTGTAGTGGTGAGGCACTATCTAACAGCAAGATATCACCGCAGAGTCATCGCCGAAGAGCTTCATCGTTCGCCGCTCCACGGAAACCGAAGCGGCTAACTGATATTGGGTACAACTGTCTAAAATGTGGCAGTTTCAAAGAGACAGAAGGACACCGAGGTGATCCGTCTTCTATTTTTGTTCTTTTCCCATTAGAGCTAAGGAACCTTAAAAACAGAGATAAGTTAAGGTTTAAAGGCACTGATTAGTTTTTCATTCATTAATATAACATAACATTGTCACAGGTAATATTATAAAATACTGGTAGTGTTGTTCACGTACTCGTATAGTCGACCAAAAAATTATTTTATCATAAATAAATAAATAAAAAAAAAAAAATTCGGGGACAATCTTACACAAATCGACCTAGTCCCAAACTAAGCAAAGCTTGTACTATGGTTACTAGACGACGATAAACATACTTATATAGATAAATAAATACTTAAATACATAGAAAACATCCATAACTCAGGAACAAATATTCGTGCTCATCACACAAATAAATGCCCTTACCGGGATTTGAACCCAGGACCTCTTGCTTCGTAGGTTGGGTCGTGACCAACTAGGCTAAAGCGGTCGTTAATTCATCATAAGGCTTATTTAATTGTCATTTGTAGGATTGAACACATCTAAGACTATTTCTATTTTTTTTATAGCAACTATCTTCAAAATATTAAAGCACTGGTCGACTATACAGATATATGGATTATTATGAACTTACTTTTAAGACCTATATATACTGAAGCGGCAAAGGAATAGGAATAGGTTGTAAATCGTGAAAGCTGTTTTTCTTTACTTTAGCCGTGCATGCAGCAGGGACATTAAGATTGGCTACGCTTTTCATTCGACTTTGCACGTAGATATTGCGTTTTGTCATGAACGCAGTTCGCTTGGGACGCTTTGAGGTTAAAATGGCGGAGGCTAACGCAAATAATAAGCGGTAAACAATCTGTTCTGCCGTTGTAACAAACGTAAATTAGCAGAAAAAAAACCATATTTCCATCGCTATCTCTATTGTGCATCCATTAATGGGCTTATCGGTTAATAAACACAACAAGTCCTTTTTCATATAGCTTTTTTTTACTTTTTTTAAAAGAAATATCATAGTATACTTACTTAGTATTAGCATAGTAATAGTTACTTAGCCGACTGTTTACAAATGAATGAATGACACAAAATAAAACTGTTGTATTTATAATATAAAATTATCGTTTTTATATGTACAACAACCGATCTCTTTAGCTTATTCCGATGTTGTTTTTCTGGTTATTTTTTTTCCAATAAATACGTAGGTAAGTCACGGAAATGATCTTAGCCAATCCAGATACACGTGTCATTAAAAACATCTTGAGATATTTTCCTCAAAATAATTATTATATTTTCCTCGACTCTTAGCTTTTATAGGAACTTTTCCTTCATTTTTAAATAGGTAGATAATGCTTATGTATAATAGGTATACAAAAAACATTGAATTGTGCGATAATGAAATAAATTTCCTTATATTTCAACAACACGATTAATTACACTGAAATATTTAATAAACCTTATCAATGTCTTTCTACCCCCGAAAATATTTCATTAATTAACGCAATTATTTTCTTATTGTTACAGTAAATATCTTGTGTAAATATTATATTATTGAGGCAACTAATTTTACCGTACCGACAGCATGCGTGGGTGGGCGGTTAATCGAAAAACAAGACCGCCAAAAATGCCTATGAAACATGTACTCGTATACTTATACGTATTTTTGGTCTGAGAATAATTTATAAATACTTAATTGTCAGTGAAAGAATAAATTGCAATCAAAGTTATCGCCTACGAAAGTTGTATGGGTCAGTTAACGACCGTTTAGCCTAGTTGGTAGTGGCCCTGCCTACGAAGCAAGGGGTCCTGGGCTCGAATCCCGGTATGGGCATTTATTCGTGTGATGAGCACGAATATTTGTTCCTGAGTTATGGATGTTTTCTATGTATTTAAGTATTTATTTATCTATATAAGTATTTTATCGTCGTCTAGTACCCATAGTACAAGCTTTGCTTAGTTTAGGACTAGGTCGATTTATGTAAGATTGTCCCCTAATATTTATTTAGTTAGGATAGTGGTTAGTAAAAGTTGTAAGTAAAGCAATGTTACTTGGGTTCTTAAGTATAGCTACAATTATTAAAATATCTGCATGAAAGTGAACTTTATTCAATAAATTTATTAAATGTCTTCAGTATCCCTGAAATGTGAGCTTCAGGGTAGGAGGGTAATCAAAGATATCAAATTAACAAAAAGTAGCCTTGTAAAACATATGTTTTCATACTTAGGTATGTTTTATTTTTTTTTAGTGTGTAAGGCCTCATTTTCACATTCCATCAGGCGCGATCCACAGACAAACGCAAGCCTTGTATAAAATAAAATTGTGCAATTCTTAAATTTAAACCACTGCTGTAAAGCAGTTTCAGACCATTCGCAAATAAAATCACCGGTTGAAAAATAATTTAATGACTTGCGGATAGTAAAAGAGCCAGGTGTTTTGAGCTTGCTGCTCGGCCTCTACGAATTTAGGGACGAGCATTTCAGTGCGATGGACGTATTCGGGGTCAATTACCATTCGCTAGCTATTATGAAACGATCGCATTTGAAGTTGGTTCCACTTTAACTGAGCCCCGTGAGAGTGTGCATTAATCTCACTCTTGACAAAAATTTAAATGCCTAACGTATGTGGGTCACACACAATTAAAAAAAAAACAAAATATGTTTCTTGACCATAAAATTTAAATTAAACGATACAATTGAAACAGTGATCACCACACTAGGCACAGCCTGTACCGTGGAGATCCAGACGTAACAGAAATTACAAGAATGAGCGGCACTTAATTTTGTATTAGGTAGGTAACCTGATCTTACATTTTATTTATTTTATAGCATAACTAAAATTTATATGTGACATGCTTATATATTACACTACACTAAAATTAGCAAATGAAAAAGGTGAGTGTAAGTGAGGGATAATGTGTGTGTGTGTGTGTGTGTGTGTGTGTGTGGAGGGAAGAGAGAGAGGTAACTTCAAACTCCTGGGAACAGAAAAAAAATCCACCGCCGAATAACTTAACACCTCAAAATGTCCTCTAACTCATCATAACTCCATGACAAAAGCAAGGCACTGATACGCCTTAAGAGCGTTTATACCTGCTGAGCTGACAACGTTGCATTTTTGTTAGTTTTTCTCGATTATTCCATAAAAAATGAATGAAAATTAAAAATGTGGTCTATAAGAATTGTTCTAATATAGAAGTTAATGTGTCAACTGCAGTAATTATTCGTGATAGACTTTTATTTTCTTTAAAAACAAACAAATTATTACCTAACGGTTTTTAAAGGAAAAAAAAGTCTTATCACAAATAATTATTGCAGTAAACACATTAACTTATATATTTTAAACATGAAACTACCGTGAGACTCACTTATAGTGAAAATAAACGGATCACTCACGTCTCAGTTCAGTCAGTTGCGTCGAGTAGCCGCGCGACCAGGGCGTTAGCACGCAGTGCACGTTTGGCAGCCGCCGTGACGTGCGACCAGGGGGGGCACACTTACATATATCATCACTTTTCATGCGACTAAAGCGATCTCTGGTGTTTGCCGAAGAACTAAATTAGCGGCCATCTTGGTTGACTTGTCAAACTTGTCAGTTGTTATTCATCGGCCATGGCCATGGCGTACCAAATTGTACGGTCAAGGACTTTAATTGATAGGCCACTTGCCAATGTTCGTATTTTAGCCGTATAATGCAAATCGGGTTTAGCCGCTTATACTTCGTATATGCTGATTTGAATTAGACGGCTAAAATACGAATAGTGGCAATTAGCCTATCAATTAAAATCCTTGACTGTACATTGCTATAGGTACGCGTATCTATAGCTGTACATCACTACCAACATATAAATATAGATAGGTATATATCTATAGATACGTCACATTAGTTCTTGAGCTGCCGTAGGGCGGCAGCACCTTCCATACATGCATTTTTGACCATAGAGTTGCCACTCTTGTTCATATAATATTACAATACTCTTTGAGTGCGACTCCGAGAGGAAGGGCTACGGATTAGCCCGAAACATGTCGAGTTAAACTCGTTTTGAGACGTGAGTGATCCGTTTATTTTCACTATAACTTATATATTAGAACAATTTGTATAGACCACATTTTTAATTTTCATTCAATTTTTATGGAATAATCGAGAAAAACTAACAAAAATGCAACGTTGCCAGCTCAGCAGGTATAAGCCCTCTTAATGCCTCAACAAAATTACAGTGCCATAAGTCAGAATTCTTCGCCATTTTGTTATATACATGCGGAAAGAGAAATGCCGAGAATCTCTTGGCAAAGGCATTTCTTTGTTCGCTTCTCACCTGTGGACGTAGAAAAAGTCAAGGGACCTTAGCTAATATTTTAGCCAAGTCTACATTGGCGCGTGGGACGCCTGCCCAACTTTCGGCCGATTTAAACAAATCTCAAGTTTGCTGATTCGGAGTCACTAATTGTATGTCCACAGGAGAGACAACTTTGGTTTTTAGACTGTGTTGTATTAAGTGTTGTGATGATTGAGTATTGATTACAAAAAGTTTGAGCGCATAGATAGTCTACTTAGAATAAGGCTGCGTTTCCACCGGAGCTGTGCGAGGATGCGTTGCGAGGGATGTGTCTGTCATGAACCAATAGAAACAGTTCATTCACTTAGGACCTTTTAAATGAAGTGTTTCTATTGGTTCATGACAAACACATCCCTCGCAACGCATCCTCGCACAGCTCCGGTGGATACGCAGCCTTAGGATGGCATACGTCTGTTGGCCCGCATCTTTCCTAGTTATTAGCAAATCAATTGAAATTTTCGACCAATGGATAGATTAAGTTAATTTAAATAAAACAAAGCGTTTTAACAAGTTGTCAATACCAAGGATGATATAGACTGGATTGGCAGTCGCCATAGAACGGATCGGCCGCGGTTTTTGTAGTTCGATTATTAAGTCTAGATGGCGCTGAAATATAGCCAGGGGCTTTGAAGGCAAAACAATAAGACTACAGATATTTCATATCACTGCAAATGTATTATTATGCAATATTTTCAAAAATAATACATTTGTAGTAATATGAAACATCTGTAGTCTTATTGTTTTACCTTCAAAGCCTCTGGCTATATTTCAGCGCCATCTAGATTTAATAATCGAACTACAAAAACAGCGGCCGATCCGTTCTATGGCGACTGCCAATCTAATCAATATCATCCTTGTCAGTACACACAAAATACAATAAAATAAAAATATAAAGTTAGTCAAATAAACCGCCCCGGATCGCACCAGGCGCAAATGTGCCCAACACACTAGTCGCATTCGCATTGCCCCGCTGAACCGCGATGGACAACCTTTGCACCAGAAACGACCCAGAGCGATGGTCAAGACCTCTCTCACGAAGACGGCGCCCCACTTCTTTAAAAAAAAGTATTGCCTCGGATTTGTAAATAGGTATATTTTGTGTGAATAAATATTGTATAACATAAAAAAAATTTTTAAATAAAAAATAGAACCGCCTTCAAAAACACCCAAAAAAATATTAATTAAAAATTTAACCGACTATAATGAGCATTATAATATCTTTCTACTAATCTGTTTGAAGTCGGGCCTCAGCACGAGCTAGCAGGAGTGGTAGAAGCCCAACAGATAGTAGGTATAATAGGGATAATAGGTAGGTAAGTTAAATTACTACTATATAGTTTGGGGTCCCAGGTTCGGTTCCCGCGTCGGGGCAGATATTTGTATGAAAAACATGAATGTTTGATCTCGGGTCTTGATGTATCTATCTATATAAGTATGTTTATCCGTTGCCTAGTACCCATAACACAAGCTTTGCTTGCTTTGAGACTAGGTCGATTGGTGTGAATTGTCCCGGGATATTTATTTATTAATTTAATTACTAGGTCCACTCCTGCTGGCTCGAGCTGAGGCCCGACTTCAAACAGATTAGTAGAAAGATATTATAATGCTCATTATAGTCGGTTAAATTTTTAATTAATATTTTTTTGGGTGTTTTTGAAGGCGGTTCTATTTTTTATTTAAAAATTTTTATTTTTGGCTTTTTAGTTGTATTGGTATAAAAAAGATGCGTAGCCAGTAGACGAAGCCCCGCTTCTGTTTACGCTCTGAGGATCGCAAGGTAACTAACAAACTTAACCAGGGTAAAGGGGGTGGTTTGAAGGTATTTTTTTAATGCGGGAAGCTGTGCCCCTCGAGCCCCCCGTTCCAGTAGCGAGGCTTCTATTACTACTCTGAGGGACGCAAGATAAACTGACGAATTTAACCAAGTGAAACGGTAGATGGTTTAACAGATTTTTTTATTGCGGGTGCGTGGGGCTCTGCCCCGCGAGCCCCCCTCCCCTCCAACAGCAGGGCTTTTATTTTCACCCTGAGGGACGCAAGACAGCTAACTAACCTAACCAGGTTAAACGGGAAGTGATTTGAAGGTATTTTTTATTACGGGAGCTCCGCCCCCCAAGCCCCTCTACCGGTACCGAGGTTTCTATTTCCACTCTTGAGGGACGCAAGATAACTGACGAATCAAACCAGGTTAAACGGGAAGTGGTTTAAGAGTATTTTTATTGCGGGGGGCTCCGCCCCCCGAGCCCCCCTCCATCAACGGGGCTTCTATTTCCATTCTGAGGGACGTAAGATAACTATCGAACCTAACTAGGTTAAACAGGGGGTGGTTTGAAGGTGTTTTTTATTACGGGGGGCTCAGCCCCCCGAGCCCCCCTTCCAGTGCCAAGACTTCATTTTCCACTCTTGAGGGATGCAAGATAACTGACGAATCAAACCAGGTTAAACGGGAAGTGGTTTAAGAGTATTTTTATTGCGGGGGGCTCCGCCCCCCGAGCCCCCCTCCATCAACGGAGCTTCTATTTCCATTCTGAGGGACGTAAGATAACTATCGAACCTAACTAGGTTAAACAGGGGGTGGTTTGAAGGTGTTTTTTATTACGGGGGGCTCTGCCCCCCGAGCCCCCTTTCCAGTGCCAAGACTTCATTTTCCACTCTGAGGGACGCAAGATATCTAACGAATCTGGTTAGGTTAAACGGGATGTGGTTTGGCAGTTTTTTTTATTGCGGGGGGCTCCGCCTCCCAAGCCCCCTCTCCCACCTAATATCACTTTGAGGAGTGCAAGGTAACTAACGAACCTAACCAGGTTAAACGGGGGATGGTTTGAAAGTATTTTTTATTGCGGGGGCTCCGCCCAACGAGTCCCCTTTCCGGTAGCGATGCTTCTATTTCCATTCTGAGGGACGTAAGATAACTGACGAATGTAACCAGGTTAAACGGGAGGTGGTTTAAGAGTATTTTTATTGCGGGGGCTCCGCCCCCCGAGCCCCCCTCCAAGAGCGGGACTTCTATTTCCACTCTGAGGGACGTAAGATAACTAATGAAGCTAACTAGCTCCGCCCCTAACAGGGTTTAAAACAGGTTTGGTTTTAAATAGAGGGTGGTTTGAAGGTGTTTATTATTAGCCCCCCTTCCAGTACCAAGGCTTCAATTTCCACTCTGAGGGACGCAAGATAACTAACGAATCTGGTTAGGTTAAACGGGAGGCGGATTGACAGGTTTTTATTTAAGGGGCTCTGCCCCCCAAGCCCCTCCCCTCTAATATCACTTTGAGGAGCGCAAGGTAACTAACGAACCTAAACAGCTTAAACGGGGGATGGTTTGAAAGTTTTTTTTTTATTGCGGGGGGCTTCGCCCCCCGAGTCCCCCTCCGCTGCCTAAACTTCCATTCCCACTCTACGGGACGCAAGATATCTAACGAACCTAACAAGGTTAAGCGAGAGGTGGTTTGTAGGTATTTTTTATTGCCCCCTTTTCTTTGTACATAGGTGCCATACCTACTTACTTTAGTTTAGGTGAATAACTTACACAATTCTTAGGACTGCTTTGGCCAATTAATATTAGTAATAAAACGTTGTAGGTAATTCGATGTTCTTGTTATCAATATAAGGACGAACAAATATGTTTTAGGACTTTCAACAGTATGCCAAACATTCTTGGCCAGAAAATTTTAAAACAGTCAACATTATGCGATACAACAGGCACTCTTTGCTGACTGTACTTTTTGATCCTGGTTACCAAAGTACTCGTCAAGACGAATCCAAAGAGCCCAAACTCGATGGGGTTATGTCATTTTATTACGGAGTTCTTATGGTCACCTTCCAACTCCATCTTCAGACCCTAGTTACCATCTAGGATCAAAGTACTCGTCAAGACAAATCAAATGAGCTCAAACTCAATGCGGTCGTATCGTTTTATTACAGAGTTTCTACGGCCATCTTTCAGCTCCATCATCAGATCAGCTCCATATTATAATAATATTGCATTGTCATCCAATTCACACATGTCTGCAAAATTTCAGCTCAATTGGAAACCGGGAAGTGGGTCAAATTTAACTTGCAAGATTTGACCCGTTGAGGAGTTCCGTTGGCCATCTACGATCTTCTTCATCAGGTCCAGTTTACCAAATGATACTTTCTGAATGCAAATACTTCACTTGATACTAAAATGCTAAAATCGCTATAGGTTTGCCTGTAAAATTTGAAGGTTGCCTTCGATTTCTCTAGGATCCCATGATCAGATCTTGACTTGGTGCCAATGGGACCACCTCAGGAGTATACTGTTTCAAACAAAAAAAGAATTTTGAAAATCGGTTCACAATTGAGGGAGTAATCGCGTAACAAACATACAAAAAAAAAAACATACAGACGAATTGATAACCTCCTCTTTTTTTTGAAGTCGGTTAAAAATGAATATGTAAGTGTGTATATTCTGGTTAAACCACTTAAATGAGAATACTTGCAGAGCATGTAAGGTGCTTCCCTTTAATAGTTGATGGTCATCCAAGCCGGTTATGGATGAAATTGTAGTAATGTACGTTTGGCTGCAATTTCAAAGTTCTTCTTTGTGATTGATTTTTTTGTAGTATTTATGTAAACTCTGCACATATGGAAACATAAAAATAAAATTAAAGATAAACAAAAAAGTAGAAAGACGAACTTATCGCTAGCAAGGGATCTCTTCCAGTTAATATCAATATTTCAATATTTATACTTCTATTTACACTTTAATAGTGAATCGTAGTGCGTGTATATAAATAGGTATGTATTGAATCCATGTGGTATGTAGGTAGAAAGGTATGTGTATGATACTATAGATATACATACTTTACCCATGCTTATCTGTATAGGTGAAGAAAATTATGTGACACCTAAGACACCGTAGTCAGGCCACATAGTAAGTTGAGTGCGGAAATAAGGCATTTAGAGTCCGCGTGTGGCACCGACGTGCTCGAACTTGGAACACAACTGTTCTGGTTCTCGATAAGACGAGCTTACGACCTTACCTCTCCCCGCCAGACATCGATCTACCGCTCTTCTTTAATTCCCTTGACCTAATTAAACACATTAAAACGTTATAAAATAATTAATTGACTGCCGCTTAATTTGTTTGAATGCCGCTTAAAAATATTCTTGCTGGCGTCCCGGTTTTCAGATTTTATTGATAGCGTAAGGTAAATTGATTGACGGTTTAAATGTAAGCCTATTTAATTTATCACAAAGCAGTTTTGTGCTTCTTTATTAAACTTCGACCGATGTAGCCTTGGTGTTCATTAGAATTTGCTAAACATTACCAGCAAAGCTTCCAATTTTGCCTCAAGATAGCTCAATCAATAAAATGTAATAATTCCTAATGCCTTATTCATCTTCATGAATCAAATATGCACAGCCGCAGCTACGTAGCCAGGATTTGATCCAAATACCTCGTCATCAAAATTACGTTCCGTCCAAATAATTTTCGAGTCCAATATTCATAGAATAGTACACGGTTAAATCAGAAATGGAAAATATTTGAGCGGAGCATTCGCTGCCAAGCCCACAAAGTCGCCGTTTCGAATGTGTGACGTGCATAATAAATTTATTGCGTCATGATACTCCCACCTCTCACATATCACACGATATAATGCACTGAAATCCCAACGCAGACCAAGGCAATTTCGATGGGAATCGACGTAGGTATAATAGTCTTCTAAATTGTTCAAGTAAGATTTAACCTCGGCAAGAGTGAATTTCAGTTGAGCCGGCTTTTGCCTGGGCCATTGAACATGAGGCTGTGTTCACACGAGCGGCGAGCTCACGTCCTCTCTGCCTCATACTACTTGAGATTTAAGCCCGCCGTTTAAACTGGCTGAGACGGTCGAAGACCATTGTGATAGTCAATTTGAAAAGAAAACATTTTAACGATTACAAAAGTAAAAATACTTTACATGGTAAGTAGTGTGAAGAATCAGAACATGAAAAGTATCTGGCATTAAATGAGATCGAATTGTAATTGAAATAGCTTATTATTAAATTCCTTGTTCTTTCTGCGCACAAACAACAGAGTTCATCATCACAAACAAAGGTAATCCGCTTCAGCGAATCAATGTTTGTACGAGCGTCAACTATTCCGGGAATGTCTTAATTAACATTAGGAATGTACATTTTGTGCAAAAGCACCATTAACTGTTAGATATTTACTATAAAAAGTAAAGGTTGTAAATTAAACATAAAATTTATTCAATATAAGTTTAATAAAACATGCTAGCGTTACATTAATCTTCGATACTTAATCTGAATCAACACGCGACCCAATTTCAGGACCCTCCTTCAACTTAGAGATAAACCCCAGATTACTTCGATTTACATTAGTGAATCCGTTTTAGTAGGAAAGGCTTTGAAAAGCGTAGATGTCCACTAAGAGAAAAAGGAAGAAAAAGAGCACTTTTAGACTTAATTTTATTATAGACGCGCAGTCTTATGAGCTCAATGTCAGATAATCTAAATTCATTTCAAGTTTGTTTTCTTTGTGTAATAAATCACTGCGACACGGAAATGTGTTGGTACAGCTGGATATCAATCATTTTCACATGGAATATAGATTGGGTGGAATCCTGAGATGGTAATCATATCGATGTTGTCACTTGGCAGTAATGTAATTCAGATATACTCGAACGATAATCATATCGCACGATTTTATGTTGATAATGCTATTGGATGTTAGTGGCGCATAATTACCTGGGGTGAAATTTGAGTAGAGAATTCAAGAAATATTTGTTTGAAGCGCTCACGTTATGCGTTTAATATACAATTGGATTTTCAAGTCTTAGCCAGGATAGGTTTAAAAACAAAGCGTTGAAACATTTATCTTTGCTCGGTGGCAGTTGCTCAAGATTCACGCGATAACTCTACTAAAACTCTTTCTAACTTCGTGTTTCTTTTCTTCAATGGATAGTAAAAATGTCTAAACTTTGATAATGGAAGCAAAACATAGTGTTTATTACTCGTTGCGGTACACGTAAAGCATCAGCTATTGTTTGTTCAAATGGATGAAAACAATAATGTTCAGTAAAACCTTCGCCTTTTCTTAGTTCCTTAATGGCTTGATTTTCTAGTGAATCAGTAGAACAAATCTTCCTTATGACCGTCATTAAACATCGAATTATATAACGCTTTAAATACGTGTTAGTCTGTAAGTAGGTTTGCTGTTATTTTTGGGACGCTGCCTGGATTATCTGGATATATTATTTCCTTAGCGATATTTGAAAGTTGTTATAGTTTCATCGCGAGTTTGATTGATAAGGGTGCGGCGAGTGTGATCACGTGCGCTTTCCTCACCCCGCCTCGTCTCATTCTGATATATATCCAATTGGATCTTGCTCAGCAAATTTTCAACATCTGCTCCGCTCTGGGAGCATAAATTGTGAACACATTGCTAGACGCTTCTGTGTACATGAGCCTTTCACTCGTGTACCCAATTTTATTCTACGGTAAAGAGTGATGAGAGTTGATTATCGCTGGATATTGCCAGAATGACCTAGCATAGTTAACACGATTAGAACAAATTTTACTCTTTGTATAATTAATTAAGTTCGCGTTTGTCAGCATCTCAATGGCACTAACTAAAAGCTAAGCTCGTGGTAATCTTAATCTCATTGTTGTAGCGAATAAGCCATTGTTGCCACGTTAAAATTTTCCTCTTAAAAGAGCGTAACTGATCAAAGACAAAACGTAAAAAGTTTTCAGTGTTTCCATTCCGTTTCATTGTCAAAAAAGTTTCATTAGGGAAAAGTTGACGGATTTTGCCGCTTTATTGCCCAATTCATTTGTCCTGAAACCGGGAACAAACCGCTACTGTAAATAATGGAGGTCCGTCTCTTGTTGTTCGGCTCCAGATTACTGTGCAGTAAGTTTGTCTTGTTTCTTGTTATGCTCTAACAGGACAGGTACAAAATGAAGAGCCAACTTTGTTACCGTCGTGCTTAATAAAGAATGCCAGGTTGAGAATAATTCAGACGAGAATTGTTATAGATGAACTTAAAGAAAATACAATGATTGTTTTCTTGCTGAATACCTAAAAGCATCCACCTGGAATTATAGCACGATAGGACTTGAATTAACAGGTAAGAAGGGAAAGGAAATAAAAGCAAAGAAACGTGAGTGGTGTGCATTGTGCGAGGATTCGATGAGTCGCGCTATTCTGTCTAGAAAATTCGCTAGGGACGTACCTAATGCCTGCAAATACGAATGTTAACTCAGAATTTACGAATGAAAACCAATAAATATTTATGCGCGAGCTGAACTTGTTTCTGTAAAGAGTGAGTTTGAGTTTAGGTTTAAGCAATAAATACAAAAGTTTACTGGCACAGGAAACATCGTGAGGAAATGCTGATACATCGGTATTTACAAATTGATTTAATAATGTGAGTGAAATTCTTGTTTAAACTGCAATGGGGTAGGATCATATTTCCGTGAGTGATAGACAGATTTTGAATTTGGCAAGCCGCTTCTTTGGAGTCAGTACCTACTTATTACTAAAATATCAATGATCCATCATAAATAACACTTCCAGTCGGCAGAAGACATTAGAAGAAATCGGATAAATCACTTTCAAACAAAACTCTACCTAAGTAAAAAGCTTTCTGTAATAATATCCGATATTGTGAATGCTGGATCTTCGTTTCTTAACGACCCTATTAAAAAGTAATCGTCCGCAGCTAGATGTCACCGGCAGTGCATTTGATTGTTAGCGTCCATATTTAATAGGCAATATAGCTCAAAATAAAAATATTGCGATCATTAAAAGGAGATTTCATGGTTTATTATGTACCTAACTATTACACGAAAAATAATAAGCTTCTATATCTGCAAGGTATTTTAAATTCAATCTGAAATAATCCAGCAGACTGTTGGGTTATATACTTAGTCTTAAATGGTTTTCCTGAAAACCCTTGTAAAAGTTTTTCATTGATTTTTTTTTAATGAAAATGTGGTCACGCCTTAGACGCGGTACTCTTTGAATATCGACAAAACAAACGTGGAAACATTTGTCATCTTGTGAAAAATATTTATAGGGTTGTTAAGGCAAACAAACTAAAGCACTTTTTCATTTAACTATACTGTAATTAGAACACATAAAAAAAAAACAGAAAAGACCGCGATCAAACCCGGTTCATCATCATTCCGTGATGATTCCTTTGCCTATACACCAACTGTAGCAATTAATTTAACAGTTAGCATATACGGCGAAATTTTCCAATGTATTCACGAAACAGTATTTAATTTATGCTTTATGACTTTTTTTGTATGAATGCATGACATGAACACTTAAATTTAGGCTATGTTTAGTTCGGTCACACGACCCACGGATCGCATTTATACAAATACCTGACAGTTAAATGTAACCTTTCTCATGAAAGCCTAAACAATTTACATGTGACGATGAGAACGGTGGTGCTAAAAATACACGTTTATAATGATACTGACACTAAACGAAATTATTTTCATTTCAAAAATAAACCTGTTTTTCTTTTACACAAAGTTTATTATTGAAATGAGAATAATTTCGTATAGTGTCAGTATCATTATAAACGTGTATATTGCAGCCTAAGCTTTTTAACATAACCCTTTCATTTAAAATGATAATCGAATTATAAAGTAACTCATTGTTCCAGAGTCGAGCGTGATGTGATCTACTCATAGCCACGTGACATTTGCGTGACTTGTGACAATCATAATGTTACTGGCGACAGTCAATTACGAATGAAATCGTAAGTGTTTCATAGTAAACATAGTTAGAGCTTAGAATAAAGTGCCCATTTTATATACTCTGATTAAGAAGTGAATTTGACATTATAGCTTTTTGTAAGTGCCAGTGCAGTTGGTGTTCCGTGATACAGGGAGCTACTTCCACGGACGTCTTGAAGAGAAGAGGTAAGTAAATCTAAAACTGGATACGCAAAAGGGCAGTACTTTTCGTTTAACAAAGATATTACAATTCAATCGCAAAACTAGACTTAACAAAGAATCAGTTTTCAAATTGTACATAACCGTATTTTACTAAAGTAAACAGAACACTATCATTACAGGACACCCAATGCGATAGTATACCGAATCAATTATATACAAATTAGCTTAATTAAAATTTAACATAAAGGAATAGCATAATATTGTAGCATAGGAATAGGAAAGGATAAGCATAATATTGTAGCATAGGATAGGACTTGAGGCCTAATATAATGAGTACAAACTAAATATTTTCTTTTCTTGCAAAATATCTTTTTGTTCGCTGTAAATTAGTGGTACTGGTATTCGTACATAAATATCTTTTTGCAGGCACGGGTGAGTGAGTGCAAGTGGTGAAGGCTCTATTCTGCTCGACATCAAAAACTGCTGGCTGCGAATATAAATCGCGCCCGGTTGAAATTACCTGTACGCTTTATGACACACTCGAAAAAAGTGCTCACTCAGGCCTTAAATTCGTATGTTTTTACCTAAAATATAAGTGTTCGTAAAAAATATTTTTGACATGACAACGTCTAATAAATCGATGAACGCCGGCAGCTTACACGAAAAATGATGACGCAATGTAACGTACATGTACGGGATATTGTACGGGACATGTCCCGTACATGTACCTACAGAGCAGCGTAGGCCAGTTGCAAGAGAGCGGCGAAGGCCAGTTGCATTGCAAGTTAGGGTGCAGGGGGGGTAGTGGTTTCAAAGGGGGGATGAAAATTTCATTGATTTTGTCGTAGGATGCACCGTTATCAAGATATTTGACAAAGCACCGGTTCTCGTCCGATCACCGAGGTTAAGCAACGTCGGGCGCGGTCAGTATTTGGATGGGTGACAGCAAGGTTTTTGAATGTTTTGTTATGACGTTGTTACGTTAAACAATCGTCCGTAAACTGACTTTACAGACAACCGGTTCTTTGTGCCTTTCAAGTCAATCTAATCACTAGAAGACCTTTAACAAAGAAACAAACAGATTGTTTTTTAGCTTCTAATGTCTCATATTTGTTCAAATTCAAATGTTTTTGATTTAAAGTTATATCCTTATTTCAAATAAGTTATTTTTGTATCGACCGCTTTAGCCTAGTTGGTAGTGACCCTTCCTACGAAGCAAGAGGTCCTGGGTTCAAATCCCGGTAAGGGCATTTATTTGTGTGATGAGCACGAATATTTGTTCCTGAGTTATGGATGTTTTCTATGTATTTAAGTATTTATTTATCTATATAAGTATGTTTATCGTCGTCTAGTACCCATAGTACAAGCTTTGCTTAGTTTGGGACTAGGTCGATTTGTGTAAGATTGTCCCCTAATATTTTTTTTTTTTTTTTTTTTTTGTCTTAAAGTACCGATTTGACAGGATAATTGGCGCTAGTATCATGGTATTAGATTGAAAACTTGGTATTTCGTCGATGAAACTGCAATACCGCGTAACCAACAATTGCTAATGCCACGTAAAATGTGTCAAATTTAGATTTGGGTAAGTCTGGCATCAATAAACACAAAGATGTTCAATTTTAATGCTTTCCTGTAAAATTTGCCACAACTCAGTTACGCGGCATTAGCAATTGTTGGTTACGCGGTATTGCAGTTTCATCGACGATTTGTGTCACGTTTATGATGACTGATGTGTCAGTCGCAACGCAAGCATGACTACTGTAACGTCAAACGGATCTTACAACGCTAATGCCATCTAGCCATATCCAGTCAGAAAACATTAATGAAGCAGCCAACTACATAACGTATAGGTACATTTGACAACTGTGAAACGCTTGACCACTGTTTAATAATAATGGAATCTGGGTCCAGTTGCATAACAAAGTACAACTTATATTACAAGCGGAACTCTCGCTTCAGTTGTATTAACTAGAAAGGGAGTTCCGCTTGTAATATAAGTTGTACTTTGTTATGCAACTGGGCCCAGGTCTTAGACTAAAAACTACGTAGCGGTATAAATATGCACATAAAAGCCCATCAAAGAATGAATGCATGGTTCGGAAAGCACTCTATTAAACCTGAAGATTCTTTGCGATGTTGTCAGAAGGCGCGGCTCTGTATGTTTGATGTGGCCACACCGAAACACGTTTTCCGTTTTAAACGTGCCGCGAGCAGATCGCAGGCACAGCGTATTTGTGCACAGTGCCGCACCGCAACACCTGAGGCTGCTTGGGACGTGAGACAGATCTGGGGTCAAGTTTTTCTTGAAATCTTTTTGCTTGTTTAGGTTTACGACATGGGTGTTTCGAATGCGTTGTTGTTGAATATCGTTAAGACTCGAGGATACCAGCCTGATATAGTAAAATTTCTTACGACAGCTTGTAAGCCCTATTTTTATATCTGTACAGATTTATACTAGTCTTTACTACACTGGTGAACAAAAATAACACGCTGAAGTGGCAATGGGCCGGTCATATAACCGGAAGAACCGATAACCGTTGGGGCAGACGAGTTCTTGAGTGGAGACCACGGATCGGCAAACGTAGCGTAGGACGTCCTCAGACTCGGTGGAGCGATGATCTTCGCAAGGCGGCTGGCAAGAACTGGATGAGAGCGGCCGAGGGTCGTGCTCAGTGGCATGTCATGGGAGAGGCCTATTTCCAGCCAGTGGGCGAATATAGGCTGATGATGATGATGATGATGGTGAACAAAAATAACGGTTCACGTTTTATACGAAATCTTTTGAAATGTGACTCGTTATTTTTACTATGTATAGGTACAAACAAACACTCGGTTTTCGCTCGCGACCGCATTTGCCATCTCTTTCTACCCTCACCCTATAGGTACCGCTTTACAGAAAGAAGCGGTGAAAGCGATAGTGATTAGTGTGCTGACAATATGGCCTAAGGAATAGAATAGAATAGAATAGAATAGAAAATATTTATTTTTGAACAACTACAATAATACAGCTAAAATATTACACAACAGACCTTAAACATGAATGTAGTTGCTACAAAAAAAAGGACACCACTCAGCATGTGTCACGGCACGAAGTGCCACGACGCTGGTTTTAGTGTCACGCGGACGGTCAGTACGGATTGCTACGCATGGACCAATATGTATTAAGCTTAGGGAGCGTTTTAGAGTAATGCCGGCGGCTCCGTACGGAAGACCGTCCGCGCGGACAGCAGTTTTAATACATATTGGTCCGTGCGTAGCAATCCGTACGGACGGTCCGCGTGACACTAAAACCAGCCTAAAGAAAGAAGTTCAATTAAGGCATTCTGAACCCGACTCGTATGATTCCTTCCAAACAAAATCAAGTCGTCAATGAACTTGCGCGCGCGCTGCTATGCCAAAGCTTTTAAATATTGAGGAATTTTTGGTTAAAATTTTTTCATGCATACTATCTATTCATCCCAGCCTATATACGTCCCACTGCAGGGCACAGGCCTTCTCTCAGAATGAGAGGTCTTGGGCCGTAGTTCCCACGCGGGCCTGCTATACGTACATCTTAATAATAACTATTATCAAATATATATCGGGCGTAGTTGTGTGTCTTGTGTGTGTTATGCTTGTAACTCTTTCACGCTAAATCTGCTGAACGGACTTGAATGAGCTATGGTGTGCAAATAGCTGGATTTATTGAATAACTTGTATGCTACTTTTTTTCTATATTCCTACAGAGGTTCAAACCTGTAAATTCCCAAAATCTCAACGGCAAAGCCAAAAAATGAGATTCTGCATGGATTTTCTTCATACAATGTGAATAAAGAGCACAACGTAATTTTTAGCAATTGAAATGGGAATTTAGTAAATTCCTGGAATTTTTGTTCATTGATAGACCCAATGATAGATAGTAACGGGCTATTTTCCGCAACTCGACGTCTCTGTGCGCCTGTTTTGCGTGACTGGCTGTAGGCACTATTTGTGCCAGCCCAGCTCCTTAAGGAAGCCATGCAGACCCTTCACGTTGCCGACGACTTCCTGGAGCAACCTCGGTGTCCCGAGGTGTAGTGCCCTGTAGTTCGCCACACTAGCGCATTCCAGCAGGATGTGTGAGGTCGTTTCTTGTGCCTCCATGTACTCTCTGCATAGGGGGCTGTCTGTAACACCTAAATTGTGTAAGTGTTTGTTAAGCAAGGCATGTCCAGTTAGAGCCCCGACCAATAGTCGGAGCTGAGTTCTCCCATAACCGCGTAGTTTGCGGGATAATCCGGGGTTGATCCTCGGATGAGCTTCCCTGGTCGCCTGAAGGTAACTAGGTTTGTCCAATATTCTTGGTGCATTACCTTGGTGTTGTGTCGCAGCTGGCCGCGCAACCATCCGAAAGGCAGGGGCAGAATGGGTTCAGGTCCATAGACCCTCAACTCCGATCCCTCCCTCGTCAGTCGATCGGCCGCGTCGTTGCCTCGCGATCCACTGTGACCCTTTATCTATTGAAGGGTAATGGTGTTTGTTTCACTTACCTTCGTCAGAGCTCGATGGCACTTGTATATTAGCCCTGATGTCATAGTGTTGCTCTGCAGGGCTTGCAGGACTGATCTGCTATCAGACAGTAGAAAAACCATGTACCTCTCTGGAGTTGATCGCTATTATTGCCATTATGATTCCCATGCATTCCGCCTGGAAGACGGTATTATGGATTCCCAATAGCGATGAGATGTTGATATTCAGGTCTTCTGAGTGTACCCCAGAACCTGTACCTGTTGACGTAGACCCAATGATTCACAAGAGAGAAGCCGTGGATAAAGGTTTGCAATGTAACCAAAAGCACTTCGTATTATCTTCTAAAAAGCGTTTAAACAGTGAGTAACAATCTGGTGATTGACATTACACTTGTGATTTCTGAGTGCAGTGTAGCCTCTGTGCCGAGGTAAGCTGCGCACGCGGTGGCAATGGGCACGGGTGTAAAGGAACCGTGATTTGTATTTGCCGTCGCCAGTTTTTCCGCGATTGGATGCGCCGCTCAACGCCGCTGCCGAACTAACGAACCATTTGCGAGCCCAACCAACCGAAAATCCATATAGAAATACTACCTTGCTACTATTTTATTTTTAACTCGCCCCATCAATTTTCCACTTAGCTGCGATATAATTTATTTAATGGTAAGTAGTTCGGATATTCCATTTAGGGCGAAAATGGAATCGTGATTGATCAGACAGTGTGAAGATGAATCGGACCGCGCCGTATCTCTGTCGGCGAAACAGCGAAATGTTGTTTTGTGGTTAGGTATACTTATCTGTTTTCCCAGCGAGGTTTTATAAAACCTCTAAAATCCAGCCGTAGAGTGGCTCGCTTACAGAGAGTTACTTAGCTTTTCTGTAGCTGTATGTACCTTCCATTATAGTCGTATACTAAAAAGCTATTTCAGAAGTAAATAACCGGTGTCTCTTGTTTAAATTCCGTCGCGGGAAGTTGCCTCGAAATTGTTCTGTGAAAAAAGCAGGTATTTTAAACCACCTCCCATCTACACCAGCCATTGTAGGTGGCTGCATGCCAAATGAGTTTTGTGATGGAGTCCCCTTGTGAAAAGGCCGATAGTGAACTGCGCATCCTCTACGAAACAAAATTTACATAAATTTAACATTTCTTGCCGATTTGTGTGTTCATATTATAGTTGGTAAAGTATTGGCAGGTTTAAAATATTCTGCGTCAGTAGAGGATGTTTTACACTATGTTGCATGCAAACTTTTGACCGCACAGAGCTTTTTGATGTCTAACTTTTAAAATTATTAGAGTTGAGAAATCAAACATTTAGGAAACATACTGTCCGATTATTTAGAGTCACTACACTTCTTCTTCTTAGATTGAAACTTGAAAATTATAAAAAAAATAGTTGAAAAGGTAAATTAAATCATAATATGTTCGAATTAAGTAGCGTACCTAAACACTCAAAAATGTAATTGTTAATAAATTACAGCAACCTTGCTCTTTTGAATTTATGTGCGAAATTACATTTGAAATTTACCATGAGCTTTACGGTGAAGGAAAACATCGTAAGGAAACCGGCATACTTACACCTGCGAAGAAATTCAATGGTGTGTGTGTGAAGTTCCCGATCCGCAATGGGCGCGCGTGAGAACTACGGCCCAAGCCCTCTCATTCTGAGACGAGACCTGTGCCCTGCAGTGGGTCGTATATGGGTTGGGATGATGATGATGATGAATCTTGCTCTCAAGTCAAATTTGATCAATTTCCAGCAGATATCTGAAAAAGGAAAGATTAAGGTGGAAGCGCACGCTCTAGGCGCGAAATTCAAATTTTTTACAGTTTTTAATTTATTGTGGGTAAACGGTGTAACTGTTTAACTTCATACGGTACTTGCGCTTGTAAAACAGTGTTCTTTATATTATTGTGTAAAGTTTTTGAAGAATAAAACCATTAATTTGAAATAAAAGTTGTCAAAACGTCGAAAGTCCGAATTTCTATGTTTGACAACTTTTATATCAAGCTAACAGTTTTATTCTTAAAAAGCTTTACACAATAATATAAAGAACACTGTTTTACAAGCGCAAGTACCATATGAAGTTAAACAGTTACACCGTTTACCCACAATAAATTGAAACCTGTAAAAATTTTGAATTTCGCGCCTAGAGCGTGCCGTTCCACCTTAAAGCATATACGAGTAAAAGGATATAAAAGAAAAACAAAACCAAATGCAACCTACTTACGCACCAGGGTAATGGGGAAGCGAATTATTAAGTAGCCTTTCCCAGAAGCTAATGCAGTTACCGTAAAATATCTACCTGTTTTAGTATGCATTGGTTTATCTGTAAAGGTCTGGCCAGTGTTCTTTTTTATATGCATGTACATATATGCTTCCGGGTGTGGTTTTAAAAGAAACTCAATATTCCTAGACAGTAAATACTACCCGGTTTAGAAAAAAACTAATATAAGGCAATTAAGAAATGTGAAGCTTAAACTTACGTTATATCATTATTCAGTGTCACACTACATAATATTACGAAATTATTTCGTAAACTAAAAGTGAAATTTTAAACGTGATACAAAATTAATGTTCTTAGCTTTCATACTTTTTTAAAAATTTAATGTATGAACACCTCAAATTAAATAACACTAAGTAATTAAATTTTGTATCACGTTTAAAGTTTCACCTTGTTCAGTTCTGTTGATTTTAATAAATATGCATGATAAATCACACTTATCTGTTGTATGTCTACCAACAGTCAACAATCATCATCCAATTAATTATTTTTGTTTACGGTAATGTTCTTCTCAAAACAATCTATTCTTGCCTGATCTGATTGATCTTTTCTTATATAACCCACCGTATAGCACCGTAATAGCACTCGTTAGGTATTTACACAGAATACAAGTTTCCCTCTCAACAAGGTTTCGAGTTGCGTGCTGCGTCTTACCCTACTTACAGTTTTTTGTGTACGTAATGTACTCTTCTATTGTTCACGTGAAGCCCGCGGATGTTTACCGGTCACAGTGCCACTTGATCTTCGGGGTACCCACTCCCCTGACTTCTTCGGGACCCAACCTCTCATTGAAGTCAATTTAAACTTTGTATGCCCACCCTACTCCGAAATAGTTTTAGATTAAGAAATTCGAGAGCTACTAACAATTAAGTTAATTAAATTGCTTCTAGAACAATGTAAATATCTATTTTCACTTTGGTGCTTCTAGCTTATTGTTTCTTATTCTGTTACAACATCTATTAAATCTTACTTTGTTTAGATTGCCAAACGCAGATATCTTTTATATTAATATGATTCAGTATTCTGAATCATCTTTAAAATGAATTTACAGAAGATTTTTTACCTTTTACGCATATTTTACGCTAAAGTGGTTGACCCTTGAAAGAAATTTAAATATTCGCCTGATTGATAAGCAAACAAGGCGTGTGCGTGAGTTTTCATTACGGTTTCTAAATGGAAAGAGTGTGTACGGTTTGTGTCATCGCATATTCATGGGGCATTTTCGTGAGTCGACCTCTCAAGATTTGCGCACCGACTAAGTAAACAACGTCTAATGGAGGGATTTGAGGAGGTTACGTGGCGTTCCTAAATATTTCAACCTTGGAAATTGTTAATTTATTTCTTAACGGTTCCGATAGCTCAGTCGACGATTGCGTGGTTAAATCTGGGCCTAATTTCTCTTTAATACTTACAAAAACTGAAGTACAAAAGTAGATGGTATGGGTGTATTAAGTTTTGACGTGTTTCTGAGCAATTAAAGTCTTGAGAACTTAACCCAAACTCGGTTCAGTAACTTAGTTGCCTATATAGTGATAATTTTTCACAACGACTTGTTAAACTTTCTTCTGCTTAATATGGAAAAAGGAATGACTCGCGTTAGCATTCTGGAGTCACGGCTTATACGGATGTTTCATAAGACAGGTAGTGGGGGCACGTAGCCGTGTCGTCTTTGTCGTATTGCTAAGGTTACCGGGTGTAAAATTCAAAATTCGTAACAAAAAATCTGGTCTGTAGATAAAAAGATCTCAAAATTTCTAACAATAAGAGATATGCTTCTAAGGCTTAAAGTCTTATCTTTATTTTTAAGCTCAGTCTGTAACATCGCCCGAGTTAATCCTAAAAAAATAGTTATTACAGAGATCGTGCGTCAAAAAGGATTATATTTTACTGGTTAGCAAATAATTTAGAGAATTCTAAGAAAACAAAAAAAAATATGTGCGGGATACGCGAAAAAGTGCTGTTATCGGTCCTCGAGGAAAATATGTAGGTACGATGACATTTTTAATTACTCTTATTATTAGTACAGTTCTTGCGAGTCACGAAGGCGAGCGGTCTTTACTTTTGGTAAACACGTATCTGCATCCGTGTCAAAGAAATCATGTATGGTTAGCATAAAAAATAAAAATAAATGTTGAACAAATTTATCGCACAACACAAAACTTCCACATATTCAATCTTATACAAGTATACTCGTTCAATCACCAGTAAAGCCAGTTTGCCTTCGTGATTTGCAAGAACTGTACTGTGGGTTACCCAGCTGTTCATAAACTATCCTTTCTAAGACAAAACTTTGGTTTTCGAAGCCTGGTGGTCAGAACACAGCATATTATATTTTTTACGCGTAGGCTTATTGCCGTTCAGCGTAAATTTTATAGGCATTTCGTCTGGACACAGTTCAGATAGATTTTGATGTATGGGAACCCTAAGTATTTGTAACTATGTAAATTGTTCTGGCAGCCGGCGAGGGTGAACACTTCGGGCTGTACAGCCAGCCCGGTCAACGACATTCGACACTATTACTATTTGACATGAAAAGAAATCGAACAATGTACACAGCTCTTAACCTAAACTTTTTTTTCAACATTCCAGTTTTTACCATATGTTTAATCAATTAAATTAATTATATCTGTGTTTTTCTGTCCCATTGCCTGGTCCTGCGTTTAGGCATAGGTCTCCTGGTAGAATGAGAGAGCTTAGAAAAATCTGCGTTTTGCTTGATACATTTTTTTTTTTTTTTTTTTTTTTTTTATGTTAGAGAGGCTAGACAAACGAACTAGTGGGTCACCTGATGTTAAATGATCACCACTGTCCATAGACACCCGCAGAGCTTTACGCGATGCCAGTGCGTTGTCAGCCCTAAGGAAAAAGGAGAGGGAATAGGGGAGGGGGAGAGGTATTGGGTCCCCGGCGCTCTCACTGACCGTACGAAACGCAGCAAGGAATACTGCTGCTTCACGCCGGTGTTCTGTGAGAGGGTGGTACTGCCCCGGACGAGCCGGCCCATTAGTGATGCAGCGGCTAGCTACAACATGGCTCTACCACTACAAAACACCACACTATAGTTTTAGTTTGAGGACCGGTAGATTGATTAATCCTGATTTCGAACCCAGAGCTGTAGGTTCGAATTCCGCGAAGGACAGGGGTCAGTATAAATATGCACAACATCCCTATGTAACTTTTTACTGTATCTACATAAATATTTAAGAAGTTGCGTAGGTATATACCTAAGACATGTGTGTTATTGCTACGTATTTGTTTAATTTGAAATTGTGGAAAAAAATGTGGTAGGCAGAGGAGGAGACTAGTACAAATACTGGGCAAGGTGGAGTGAAAATGAAAAGCCCTTTACCCAGCAGCAGTTAGTGAATGTGGGCTGATTTGATTGATAGTGATAAATTATGAAGATACTTCTAATATATAAAAATCTCGTGTCACGGTGTTTGTTATCGAACTCCTCCGAGACGGCTCGACCGATTTTTACACGCTTTATATTAGCTTCAATTGTATGTTTGTTTGTATGTTTGTATGTTTGTTTGTAACCGACTCCTTCCCGGTTTCCGATTGAGCTGAAATTTTGCACTTATGTGTAAATTGGATGACAATGCAATATTATTGTAACATGGAGCTGATCTGATGATGGAGCTGGATGGTGGCCATAGGAACTCTGTAATAAAACGACACAACCCCGTCGAGTTTGGGCTCTTTTGATTCGTCTTGACGAGTACTTTGATCCCAGATGGTAACCAGGGTCTGACGATGGAGCTGGAAGATGGCCAAAGGCACTCCACAATAAAACGACACAACCCCATCGAGTTTGGGCTCGTTTGATTCGTTTTGACGAGTACTTTGGTCCTAGATGGTAACAATGGTCTGATGATGGAGCTGGAAGGGGGGTAGGTGGCGGGGTGGGGGGGGGTGTTGGGGGAAATGGGGTGGGGGGTAAGGGGGTCGGGGTTTAGGGGGTTGGGGGTAAGGGTGTGGGGGGTTGGGGTTAGGGGGTTAGGGGGTTTGGGGGAAATAGGGTGGGAGTGTTGCGGGGTTAGGGAGGTTGGGGGGGCTGCGGGAAATGGGGAAGGGGTAAGGGGCCTATATGGTAACAAGGGTCTGATGATGGAGCTGGAAGGGGGGTAGGTGGCAGGCTGGGGGGGGGGGGGGGGGGGGGGTTGGGGGGAAAAGGGGTGGTGGGGTTTGGGGGGAAATGGGGAGGAGGGGTAAGGGGGTTGGGGGGTCGAGGGTTTAGGGGGGTTGGGGCTAAGGGTGTGGGGGTTGGGGTTAGGGGTTGGGGGGTTTGGAGGAATAGGATGGGGGTGTTGGGGAGTTCACGGGTTAGGGAGGTTGGGGGGTTGTGGGAAATGGGGAGAGGGTAAGGGGGTTGGGGTTTTAGGGGGTTGGTGTTGGGAGTTAGGAGTTTAGTAGGAAGTTTGTGGAAATGGGGTGGGGGGTCCGGGGTTAGGGGGGTCGGGTTTAAGTAGTTGGGAAGTTGGGGAAATGGAGAGGGGGTAAGGGGATTTTAGGGGGTTGGGGGTAAGGGTGTGGGGGTTGGGGTTAGGGGTTTGGGGAAATGGGGTGGGGGATGTTGGGGGGTTGGGTTTAGGGGTTTTTTAGTTTTTTTAATTATGAAACTTTTTTTCTGTATTCGGTAGGTCTGAGAATAGGTCGTAGGCTACTATTCTTCGTGGACGGAGTCACGGGCAACAGTTGTCTAATATATAAAAATCTCGTGTCACAGTGTTTGTTATCGAACTCCTCCGAAACGGCTTGACTGTTCTTTATGAAACTTTTTTCTCTGTATTCGGTAGGTCTGAGAATAGATCGTAGGCTATTTTTTATAGCGCTATTCTCCGCAGTTGGAGTAGAGGGCAACAACAGCTAGTTATATGTATGAAAAATATGTATGTATATAACAAAATTCACAGGTCTGTAAAATTTTCCATTGATTTGCGTCTAAATAATTTGTACTGGCCTAAATTCAGTTAGTTATTGTGTAAAGTTACAGCCACAACTCTTTGTATAAGGAAATCGATAGCGAAATTCGTTATGCCTGTTTCATTTAAAAACAAGTCTGTATTTTTTCTGCGTAAAGAACGTAACAATAACGAACACTCATACCTGATTTATAAGACCTATACTGAGAATTTCACTTCAAATATGTATATCCCACTAACATTATAAACGTGAAAGTTCGTATGGATGGATGTATGGATGTGTGGATTTTTATTACTCTTACACGCTAAAACGGTTAGAGGGATTTTAATGAAATTTGGCACACAAACATTTATGACCTGGATTAACATATAGAAAACTTTTTATCCCGGAAAATTGCATAGTTCCCGCGGGGTATTGATAAACGAATACTTCGCAGACGGAGTCGCGGGCAACAGCTAGTAGCTATCTATTAAAAAATATGGATGGATTTGTTACACTTCGCCCTTGGTCTAAATGAAACCTAGCAAGTATCTTTAAAAAGGTAGGATAGAACTGTATATAGTGAGTACAACTCTTGTTATGTTACGAGCTGCTTGTATTTACTACATTTTAAAACTCAGTGTATTGCTAAATAGAAAGGAAAGATCTGGTAAGGTTTAGGTTCATACATAGATCGTGTATCTGCCTGCTTAATTGGGATATCCCAATTTTTGACAACGTATAATAAATCGAAAACCGTTTGGAGTAATAGGCTTTGTGAAGCGTTTTCAGAAATCAGATTCCAAAAATATGGTAAACTGAATTAAATAAAGAAAATTTAAGTAATGACCTTCATTTGACCCCTGCAGTGAATCGTCGCAAAGGCAAATATAAAGCAGGTCTACACTCTAAAGCAAATTGACAGTTTGAAATGTTGCTGTCCTGCTTATAATAGCAGAGTGATAAAGACAGAACTTTAATCACATGATGCGCACCTGGCTTAAAACAGTTGTCATTTATCGTAAAGTCCGAAATGTATACGAGTATTTCCAATGTATTTTTACAAATTTAATTATTAAATTTCTATGTTACAAGTAAATATAAAAGAATTTAAATATCAGATTTTAATAAAAAATATCTATTTACTATCACACCATTAAACAAACAGGAATAATTAAAGCTAAAAGAACAGAAATAAAAAAAAACAAATTTGTCATGGTTCATTTAGGACCCTAAGCCGTGCTTGTATTATTGACAGTGACAAGACAAATCAGTAGTGCCACAGGTTATGTTATGTACGACTTGAATTTTTCTAGGCAATGGAACGTGGCTCTCTCACTGTGACGTCATCCAACATGTTTCTTAAAAAAAATATAAAAAATTAAATACTCAACCAAATTCAAAATCGATGAAAATGGTATCTTAAAATATGGTACATATTTATGAGCAAGTTGTGTGCACCCATATTTATAAACTGGACTGTACAAAGCGAGCTCAAGTGAGATTAGATATTCTGAAAAAAGAAATGGCTTAGCGATACTAAACTAAAAAAAAATCTTAATACATCACGTCAAACCCAAGCTTTAAGAGTAAATCCACTTAAAACAACCGTAATTTCTAATCTCAACCAAATAAGGAAACTCCCTCAGGTATCTCGTATCCGATTGTGGGGACTCGGCTATATTTATAAGACAATGGGTAATATTCGTTTGTTTTGTGTATTTAGCCTGTGTTTTAACTTCATTAACGTTTACATTTATGTTTTCAGCAGGCTAAGCCTGCGTCGAGTTTAATGGTAATTGGTCTGTACTAACCATCGTTAAATTGCTCTACCACACAATTATGGAACATCAACGTTCATTGCACCAATTTTCCAGTGTAAATCATTTTAGTGGCTCACCGAATGACCAACGGCAGGTACGCGAATGTTTTGTCATGCGTTAACAACCGCCCTCAATGATGTGACTTATCCAACGAGCCATTCCATTGGCTCTATCCAATCCTACTATCATATATCTGATTACTTTGTTTCAAACTCGAACTCGAAAAGTACAAATGCCCAAAGTTCTGTTGTGTCACAGTCAATACTCAGACGGAAAACCGAACAAGCATCGATTCCTACTTGATTATTTTCATATGAAGAGCTCCCTTTTAGACTTTTACGACTGTATATGTCTTCTGAGAGCGGTAACTTAGTCATTTTATGTTTACCCCTTCTTGCCTCGACGTACTTACTACGGGAACTTCAGCATGTGAGTCCCTGAGGAGTGCCATAAATACGCATATAATTTTCCATCTTCAGTTTAAACGCGGCATATATCTGTTATTAAATTTCACCCATTAGCGCTAACAGCGAAAAAAATGCATGTACTTAATATTATGTCTGGTATTAAATTTCACCTATTAGCGCTAACACTGGGAAATATGTATGTACCTACTTATGAATATTAGAAGTAGATTGCGTACTTGACGATTGCGTTCTAGCGATTTGTTAAGTAAAACAGTAGAAATAAGGACGAAAGGGTCGCGCGCGGGCAGCCGTGTGCCAGTCGTAAGGGGCTGGGAATCGGTTGCCCGCCGCACTTTATAGTTTTAATATCGTGCGGTCTGAGGTCGCCGAGTTATGGCGGGAACACGCTTTTCCTACAAATGCGTGCCCTCAGTACCGCACCACCGGAACATGTGTTCAGAACGAACGGAAGTTGTACGAGTTAATTTACCGAGGACCACTTGCTTTCTGCGGTTTCAATATCGAAACATTTGAGCGTAACACACAGAAGGCAATCGGAAAACCCAACCGAAACAATTAAAAAGGTAAAAAGGTCGGTAGATATATAAATTAGGTTAGGCTGGCATTCCTTCTGAGTCGACTTTTATTTAAAGCAAACATTTTATTTGCAGCCTTTCCGTGTTAAAATGAAAAAAAGTGCTTCCCGGCGTACGGCTCAGGTAGGCGTAAGTTATTTCGTTTTACATTTTCCTCAAGTCGCTCTGGGCGCCCTCTCTCGGGGCAGATAATTTCGTACAGTGTACGTGCTGCGCTCCTTGTTGTCCGTGCTGGGATAACCTGGAGTGCCGTCCTAAACCTCAAAATAAAAATAAAAACGAAACAAGGAAATTGGTGGGCCTGCACGTACACACGTACCGTCATAGTACCCAGGTAGATTCCATCTATATAGCCACGATTGTGAAAATAATATTATTTACTTCACTGTGTTTAAACACTGAAGAACAAAATGTAAGGCCACTTACTGAACAATGAAACCTTAAACGGCTTATCTTAATGATTCCAAGGTGTTGTTATGAATACGTATTCGTATCTATAGAAAACGTCGCCACGAAAATGGCCTGAAATTCTTTGGGACAAACTGGCAATTTAGAAAAGCTTTCTTTTATGTTTATGAGTTTACGTGTCCTGAAAGTCACTGTCCCTTTTATAAGCAAAAATTGTCCGGAGTGTTTTAGGAATAAGTTAAAAGGAATAACTTTTTAACATTCTTGATCTCAATTTAAGGATGTTGTTTTGTTTTTCTGTGTTTATTTATATCCATTGTTTATGAAGAGGGTTACTTGTTAGGTATTTGGAGCGACGGAAAGAATGATAATAAACGACGTAAAATGTATTTCACGTAATGAAATGAAGCAGGTAATTAATAGGAGGGGCGAGGTGGTGGACGGATGGATATAAATTGCGGTTTGAGGAACACACGTCTATAAACTAGGACGGTAGGTGATGGGACGTGAGCGCAGCGCGCGGCCGCGTCCTAAATACGCTTTTTTATGGCAGGACGCTATCGGCCCTCTCATCTAACTGGGGACCTCAGATAGTGGATCACGCGCGTATGAGAGCCACCTATAAAAACTTGACCTACTTCAGTGCACGGTGACACAAGGTGCGAGACAATTTTGATTCACCCGCATAACTTTGAACTTTATAAGTGGGGGCACTGAAGATTTTAAGTTAGGGTAGATAAGTTGAAGCGCGATATTAAATAATAATGTGCTTATCTATTATGTTTTTAAGTCCATTTCACGACCAGATTTTTGACGACCAGATGGCCTAATAGTTAGAGAACCTGACTACGAAGCTTGAGGTCCCGGGTTCGATTCCCGCGTCGGGGCAGATATTTGTATGAAAAATACGAATGTTTGTTCTCGGGTCTTGGGTGTTTAATATTTATTTAAGTATGTATCTATCTATATAAGTATGTTTATCCGTTGCCTAGTACCCATAACACAAGCTTTCCTTAGCTTACTTTGGGACTAGGTCAATTGGTGTGAATTGTCCCGTGATATTTATTTATTTATTTTTATTTATTTTATTTCTGGTTATAAAACCGTGAAGCGGTGATCTCATAGAGCACTGAACAGACTGATATTGAAAATCAGCATTGATCATGCCATGACAGTTAAGTATGTGGCATATGGTTTACGCTTACGGTATTGCATGTTATTTTGGACATGGGAAAGCGTATTTGAGGCTTAAAGAAACAGTTACAGAATGAGGTACGAAAACAAAAAAAAAACATTAGTCAATTTTACATTTTACCGTGTTTAATTACTTCAAGCTAATTCACTCCGTGGTGGCATAGTAAGAAGTGATGACCTAGTAATACGTGATGTAACCTTTAACCTATGACCTCTCAAGTAGAGTCATGGGTTCGAGCCCGGGCTCGCACCTCTGATTTTTTAGGAACTTACATCCAAAATTACATTTGAAATTTACCATGAGCTTGACGGTGAAGAAAAACATCGAAAGGAAACCTGCACACACCTGAAAAGAAATTCAATGGTGTGTGTAGTTCCCAATTTGCACTGGGACCGCGTGGGAACAACAGCCTAAACTCTCTCGTTCTGAGAGGAGGCCAGTGCCCTGCAGTGGAACGTATAGGCTGGGATGATGATGAGCATGAATTACTTACTTTAAAACATTAACTTCATTTAAACTGCAAAAAAAGAATGCACGAAGTGAAATTATGAATGTAATTCTATCAAAGATTATGTAACGTGCAACGTCCTTTACTTTCCTTCGAAATAACAGTTGTAGTTTGAGACGGCCTTTTATTTATCGAATCGTATTTTTAGTTCCGAATACGTCAGATAGATCAAAAAGGATATCTTTGTTTACGGTCAAAGTGAACAACACAAACAAGTATTTGGAAGGCTGTTGGGAATCTATAACTCAATGCCAAGTTTCCCGAAGTTCGGCAACTCGTAAAAGTACTTTGCCCGAGGCAAACGGGCCACGAGTCGGAACCTCCATTCCGTTGTTCGAAAGTTACCTGAAAACAAAAACAATTTCCTAGAAATACTGTTTATTATTCTTACTGGTGGTTAATTTTTGGGATGTAAAGTCGATTACGAGGTAAAATGTTATCACATGTTGTTGACAAAGAGGCTTACAAACAGCGAATTATTTCTCCCAATAAGTTGCTTGCCTTTTAAACGTGAAGCGCACTACAGGGAACGCTCATTAATTAAGTATTATTTAATAACAAAATATTTGCCTTTGTTTATGATGTTTAAAAATAGGCAAATAATTCCTAATTCCTTTTCAACGGGAATTAATGCTAATGGTTTTGTAGAGAAATAGTTAGTAGGCGGGTAAGTAGTAGGTATATTCGAGTAGAAGATTTCAAGATCAATTAACTAGAGAGCACAAACACAATCGACTTATTTTCCTACTACAAAGCGACGTTCTTAATACGTCGGATATAAATAAGCACTTTGAATTTAAACATAGTTAAGTAATAATTAAACCTAAATGTTCATTACTCCGCGCAAATGAACGATTTTGTAAAACAATTTACAATTATCAAATCATATATCAATATTTTTAAACACTCTTTTATATTGTCTTTGAAAGATTTCAAAGTTTTCAGGGAACCGAAATTCAATTGCAAAAATGAAAGTCCAAACAGCTTTTACCAAAATAAAATTGTGTTTAGTGTTTCTGCTTCACATTACGAGAGTTATTTTGTTACTAAAGCGACAAGAAAAGTTTCCAATTTGGACGCGATGAACTTTTATGTCGGCAGCCTTACGTGAGCTGAAACGTGAGCAATGAGATTAAAAATGAATTATGTACCTACAGTATAAGTTGCCATAAAGTGTGAAAGAGAGCGAGAGATGCGAGTGTGCAGAATGCGCGACCTGTGGCTTCGTAATCAGTAGATATGATCAGTCGGCGGTATCATTTCCCTGACATATTCATTAACGGCGCACACATATCACTCATGTGACATAAAAGGGATTTGTTTAAATTGACGCCGACGCATTGTGTCGTGTTTAACTTGGCGTATATTCGAAACATGTGAGCCAACCGAATCAGACTTTAATATTTACTTTAAAATTTGCATACCGATTACGATTCATGCGGCGGATTCGGAGTTATTTGTAAAATTTGAATTTCAATGTCAGTACAAATACAGAAAGTTTTCGCTTAAATTAAAGCGGTGGCATATAAAATCGGGCTAATGAGTTGAACAGAGTCCGAACTCTTTCTGCGAATGAAGTTTTAAGTTACAGCTGTGATGAACAACTGAGCGAAGTGCGGTTTTCTCGACCTGAATAGTTGAGTAAAACCGACCCGTTGGCTGCGTGCCGACTGTTGCAGTTAAATTATTTGTGATAACCGCTTTTATTTATTCAAGTTTAAACCGTAGTCTATGTCCGGGATTAATGCGCAAATTTGGATATTACTAGTTGGAACAGGGATACTTCATGCAATACGGTAGCAAGTCTGAAGTCTGTTTGCCTTTGTTATGTTCTGCGTCGATCTGGCATTGCATATGTGTTGCATTACTATTATTAGGATATACGTATAAAAATATTAACGATGTAAAATATGTTGGAACATTACATACATTGTCAAAAAATTACCACTACAGCACTCATAAAAGTTTAAGAAACTTAATATCGAACATAAAATGTTTTGTGCCGCAATTACCAAAACTATAGATTTTAGCTTTTAACCCACGTTGCTGGGAAAGAACTTTATTTGGGTTATCAATAACTTGAATTGCTTATTTATATGAAGGCTTGACACGCAAAACACGACGAAAATTATAATTTAGGGAGTCTATATTAATTATATTAAATATGTTTACAAACAAGGTAAATTTACAGCAGAAGTATATATAGTTGGAAAATGTACTATATTATAGATTGGTGTACCTATATCAAAATGCTTATTTATCTAGTGCCTAAGAATGTGTTAGTTCCCAAGACAAAGAGAGCGTGACTTGAAAACGAAAATTCCAACTATATATCGTTTAAAACATGAATCGGAATATTTTACCATGTTTAATTTTATGAGCCGCAGCTGTGTCCCATAACACTTGGCGTAAAAAATGGCAAGTTTACTGCGATAATAAAGTGCGTATATTGGCGACGGCCGCTGCACCACCTCGCTGTGACTTTTAGGAGACCGCGTCATAATTATAACAGACAAAGTTTTAATTAAACGGCTCTTACTTGCTTCGGTTATAATGTTCCCAGTTTATGTTCCACGTTAACGGCGTGTTTAACGACGCCGAATTAAATGTATTAATATAAGAGATACAAGTAGCCAGCATTTCGCTGCCGTATTAAGTAAAAATAATAATACAAAGTCGCGTATATTTTGCATGTTATCTACTTACACTGTTGAAGATTGTGTAGGAGCCGCCACTAGACCTACATGGGGCGTTGTTGGCCGACCAGCCGAGCACACTCGTGTTCGAGCGCTGCTTGTTGCTCGTTAAACGTCTTTGTTACAAAAGGAAGCTCTGCGATCTTGTCTCGAGACGACTTAAATGCAAAATTCGACAAGAAATTGTTAACGTTTTCTAAACGCTCTCGGGTATCTCCAACTCTCGACACTTATTAATGGAGTGTGAATAAATTTGTACTACAACTCACCTCGGCATTTTTGCAGTCAAGTCTCATTCTGTTACTTTCTCGAAAGAAAATGACTTCGACTGCGAAATCTTTGTTCTGTTCTCGCAACGGGAGCGGTGCTTGTTGTTTAATACGGACAATTGAATTCGAACGGCGATTTTAGTGTCGCGCTACGACGTCGAGATCAGTGGTTTCGACTTACAATTATGAGGCTTTCAGCTTCCCCGGATGAGACTGCGAAATTCATTACTTACGTAGAAAGCCCAAGCTTTTATCTCGAAAGATGTGCTTTTGTAATCACATTACGCAAATGAGAGCTCGAGAATTCACGGCTGGTTCGAGATAGGGTCATGATCCCGACAAATGGGAGGCGACACTCACGGACGACTAAATCTTCATCAGCCAGCCTCGCGCTCACTATTGCCGACTGAAAAAAAAACGAGGAATTAAACTTAATTGTTTTCATTGTAATGCAAATCGCAAGACGCAAAATCGTTGCAGAGAAGAACCTATCGTTAGGTCTTTGCCACTGGTTTTAAATGAGATGAGGCGTGGCAATTTAAAAGGAACTTTCTTTTACTAAATAGCGCACCCGAAAAACTGTTTCATTAACAAGAAATCTTACATAATAGTCTTTTAGTCTATTTTGTTTTTTTTTTATTTATTTATTCATTCAATTAATAGTGCAAGTTTACAGTTTAACACCAAGTCACTTACATACTAGATTCAAATTCTTAAAATAACAAACAATGTCAGTGCACAATAGAAAAACTTATAAAACGAAATTAAATTAATGTCAATCTAAAGGGAAATTGCCTTGCAATACCACAGAGGCAGGCAAAGCGATCTGCGAACATGTCAGCGTCAGCGTGCTCTTTTTAGATGACAAACAACCTATTGTCATTACTTTATAATTTATTGATATTGAATATTGGAGATATTTTAATAACAAGTAATACAAATGAATATGTCACAACTTTGTCTCGTAAAAATAATACTGCGTCGGCAATAACGGCTTACTGGTGTTCTACTTACCATGCATGGGCATTGTGGAAACGTTCCCTGTAACAATGAAATGTCGCAGCACCATTCGTCACCGCTCGAACTATAACTGTGTTTCCCGCTACGTGCGACGCCACACCACGCCGGCTACAACGTAGCACTTTGCTACGTACCCATACTTTAAATTGCATAGGTGTCTTACTTTCCATTCAGTGTCATTGTTATAGTATTATAGGGTGCATTTCATGAGAATGTGGTTTTTTATTCCTATTAAAACGTAACTGATGGAGGCTACATTGTATTTACGCCACGACATAAAATGTATCTGTGCTGTGTTGGACATTACGTAAAATTTTGTATCGATTTATTGATATCTCGTTACGGCTTAATGAAACTGGGTATTATTGTCCACGCTCACATTAACAATTCATAGTAATGGCTCGCTATAAATATTGAACTAAATTATCTATACCGCGTAGGCACCCTTCAATGATAACGATTGCGAGCAGACATTTCAGACGGGGTATATTTAGGGTTACGGAGAATTTCTCATCCGAAATGAAAGATAAATGTCCGGGAACATTTCGCACCATTATGTAATGAAACCGAAACGAGTTGTGACGCGCGGGAGGGGCAGCGCGACGACGGTAGTGGCTACAAAAATGACGGTATCAATTAAAAACAGGCGGCGCAACGGCCGCGCCGTCGGCTGTCATCCATCAAGGCGAGCGGGCGGCTGACGCGGACAAATGAAGTGCGATTTGATCCAACACCCGTGGTCGCCGCCGGCCGCTGATCCCACTTTCATTCACAACTTATGCAGTCCCCGAGAAAAACAAAGAACCTCGGCTCATTAGGACAGCTAAAAAGTCTTATGTTTTATTCAGATTCCGGTCGGGAGAAACGACTGACCGAACTTATTTAACTTTTAAACGAGTGACAATTGTTCGATTCAGAACATTTTTAATAATGGAGTTTGTTGACTTCGAAAGCAATTAGTGCAGTATTCATTATGATTTAACGGCTTTGTGCTGGCAGCGCTTAAAATGTTAGATTTAGAATCTGCGGGGAGATTATTCATTTCAATGCAGTTTAGCAATTTAATATCATCGTCTTGGTGCAGCGCGGCGAGCTGCTCGGGCGGTGCCACTCAAACTGATGAAGTTGCAATTCTAGCAAAGTGAAATACGAAAATTGTATACTTGTGGAAAATGAGTTACATATGTGAAAGAGTTTTTATTGATTTATTTCTTCTGCCTGTTTGTTTCAGCAATATGTTATAAATCAATGGTTTCGCAATCTACTTATCTGCTATGGCTTTTTATGTTCATTTCCATGTCTATGGTTTTCTGGTAAAGATCGCTTTTAAGTGATAAGATAGCTTATTGTTTACCCTGCTTTTGCTTGTTATAATCTATATTTCAAACTAAATACAAACTGAAATATAGATGCACAGAAAAAACCCCAGAAAAAAGACCAATGCTGGGAATCGAACCCAGGTCCTCAGCATTCCGTGCCGTGTGCCATACCCCTACACCACCACTGGTCTAGAGGTTAGCGACGAATCTTTCCCATACATTTACAGTCTGTTATAATATATTATAATCACCTTATGCAGCGATAAAGCGCGCATCTATGTTATGCCCTCTATCGAGAGACTTAACACTCCTTCAGAACTAACCGCTCACCTGGACCAAGAGATGGCGCTACTGTGCCAACTTTAACAAGTTAGGTATGAAGTATCTTTTTGTATTTATTTTTCAACTTCATTTTTTTTTTACCTTTACGGTCATCCCGTGAAACCATATATTTCAAACTAAATACAATGTTAGGTATAATCTCATGTACTGAATTTTGTAGTGTTCAATTAACAGTTTTTGGATTGTATTGTATTGTATAAATTTATAAACCAATCTCCGTACTCGTAGGTAGACATCAAAGATCAGCAATTGATGGAAAATTAATACTTACCTGCTCAAAGTAGCCAATGGTGGCCAAGTGGTTTCACCTATGATTTCTCAAGCAGAGGGTCGTGGATTCAAGTCCTGGCTCGCATCTCTGAGTTTTTCGGAATTTATGTGCGAAATTACATTTGAAATTTACCACGAGCTTTACGGCGAAGGGAAACATCGCGAGGAAACCTGCCAACACCGAGAAGAAATTCAATGACGTGTGTGAAGTTTGCAGTCCGCACTGGGCCCGAGTGGGAACTACGGGTCAAGCCCTCACTTTCTGAGAAGAGTCCTGCGCCCTGCAGTGGGATGGACATAGGCGGGGATGATGATGGCTCAAAGTAGGTAACATTAACATTACCTATTAACCTTGTCTAAATCACATTTCCAGTCTCAACAACGAATTGCTGTTACAGTAATATAGTTTCGCTATATTGCCTAACCGTCATTGTGTTTTACAAAATAACTGCAGACGTGGCAATTAGCTTAGACTATTTTATGGACTTACAGCAACCATTTTCTGCTCCATCAATTACCGGCGTTGACATAACCTCGTTTGTTATCAAATGAGGTTTACGTCGAGGATAATAAGTTAGTATATTTCATTCCATAACGATAGACTAAGTTGACACGAGCACGTTAGTATTATTTACAAGACTTTAACCATATGTATCCTTGTAGGTATACAAGTAAAGTAAACGTAAGCATTTGGACGCATGTTCTAGTGCGCCATTACTTCTTCTACGGGATTTCATGTAACTGATATATACTCAGGTGAGAATTTTTTCTACCTTCACAATTTAGAGGTAAAATCGCAATTGATATACAAACGAAATAAAATTTTTGTGGTGCTTTATTTTTATTTAAAATTTCATCTCAGATTAAACCAAACACTACTGTTATCTTACACCTGGACAATTAAAGAAGTTTAGAAACATAAACTGTTACTAAAATAAAAATTCTAAAAAAAAGGAAATGAACTTCTAAGAAATTCTTGACTGCTATCACGACATTTCACTATTATTATTATTATTATCTTCTAATAAAATATGAAAATCTCGTGTCACGGTGTTTGTTATCTAACTTCTCCGAGACGGCTTGACCGATTTATTAAACTTTTTTTTTATGTATTCGGTAGGTCTGAGAATAGTTCGTAGGCTACTTTTCTTCGCGGACGGAGTCGCGGGCAACAGCTAGTCTAATATATAAAAATCTCGTGTCACGGCGTTTGTTATCGAACTCGTCCGAGACGGCTTGACCGATTTTTGTAAAACCTTTTTATCTGTAGTTATTCGGTTGGTCTGAGAATAGATTGTAGGCTATTTTTTATACCCCTCGGTGATATATATACCTACCTATGGAAAAACAATGTTTGCGGGGCAGCTAGTCTTCTTCTTCTAATATATAAAAATCTCATGTCACGGTGTTTGTTATCGAACTCCTACGAGACGGCTTGAACGATTTTTATCAAACTTTTTCTCTATATTCGGTAAGTCTGAGAATATTATAGGTCGTAGGCTATTTTTTGTATACCTACCTCTATTCTTCGCGGACGGAGTCACGGGCAACAGCTAGTTATATTATACTATTATTATATTTATATTCATTTATTAGTGAACACTATTATATTATTACACTGAAACGCTCTTGTTAAATCGATCCATCGCTGACTTGTAAGAAATACAAAATAAATAAAAAACATGTCGATAGAATAAGATTAATTAACCAGCTTCATGTTTGCGGACAGTAATAACTGCGGATATGAGCAGCAAGTGTGGGAGAGCCTAAACGAGATAAATTCCAACGAAAGCCGCCTAATCTATGTAGGCAGCAGTAATCTATAGCCTTGAACCAGGGTTCCGAGCAACGCCTTTTGCCATGCTTGTAGATTAGTTATATAGTGGCACTTTTAGCCTATGATCCCCCGATTGTTCAATGGATGAAAATAATTTTATATCATACTAGCTGACCCGGCTAACATTGTTTTGCCATATATACCTAGGGGTATAATAAATAAAAAATAAAACCTCCTTCAAAAAATATCCAAAAAAACTAAGAAATAATAATTGAACCGAACCGACCACAATAAGCATGAAAATAAATATCTTTGTTCTAATCTGTATGAAGTCGGTGCCTCAGCTCGAGCCAGCAGGAGTGCACCTAGTAATCTAACTTACCTACATACCTACTATCTATAGGGCTTCTACACTCCTGCTGGCTCGTGCTGAGGCACCGACTTCATACAGATTAGAAGAAATATATTTATTTTCAAGCTTATTGTGGTCGGTTCGGTTCAATTATTATTTCATAGTTTTTTGGATATTTTTTGAAGGAGGTTTTATTTTTTATTTACATTTTTTTACTTTTTGCTTCTGTATAAAATAGATGCGTAGGATAAAATCATCAGTTTGACTTCGAAATAAGTTTATATTGAAAATTCTATTTTTAATGCTCGACGGGGTTGTGTCGTTTTATTACAGAGTTCCATGATACTTTCTGAATGGAAATGCTCGACTTGTCACCGAAAATACTAAAATCGCTCTACATTTTCCTTGATGTTTTGAGGAGTTTCTTCAATTCCTCATGGATTCCATCATCAGAACTGGATTTTGGTAACAACGAGACCAACCTTAAAGCATGGGCTTTCAAACAACGAAAAAATTTTCCAAATCGGTTCATAAATAACGGAGTTCTGAGGTAACACACATTAAAAAAAAAAAAGAACATACAACCGAATTGAGAACCTCCTCCATTTTTGAAGTCAGTTAAAAAATAGCCTACGACCTATTCTCAGACCTACCGAATACAGAGAAAAAAGTTTCATAAAAATCGACCAAGCCGTTTCGGAGGAGTTCGATAACAAACACCGTGACACGAGATTTTTATAATATTAGAAGATTTAATACATTGCAAAACATATCTACAGTGGGTTGGCTAAAAATTTCTGGCCAGACTAAAAAAAACCTAAAAAGAATATATTTTTTATAAGTAATTATATTTAAGCTATAGAAATAATAAATCTGAAACAAGTCGATGTCTGAAGGTAATTTCTCAGAATCTTGAAATTTCGTACGAAGCAAGGTCTTATAGCACAGATAAAGGAAAAATAGCGAAAATCATAATTTTTTTTGTCTGTCTGTCTATATCTAACCAATCTATTTATGCCGCAAATTTTTGACACTCGCAAGGGAATCAAAACCTACAGGGTACTTCCCGTGAACTCAGAGTCTTGAAATTTGGTACGAAGCAAGGTTTTATAGCACAGATAAAAGGAAAAATTTTGAAAGCATACATTTTTTCGTCTGTCTGTCTATATCTAACCTATCTATTTATGCCGCAAATTTTCGACACTCGCAAGGGAATCAAAACCTACAGGGTACTTCCCGTGAACTCAGAATCTTGAAATTTGGTACGAAGCAAGGTTTTATAGCACAGATAAAAGGAAAAATTGCGAAAAGCATAAATTTAAGGGTTTTTTGTCTGTCTGTCTATATCAGTAACCAATCTATTTATACCGCAAATTTTCGACACTCGCAAGGGAATTAAAACCTACAGGGTACTTCCCGTGAACTCAGAATCTTGAAATTTGGTACGAAGCAAGGTTTTATAGTACAGATAAAAGAAAAAATTTTGAAAAGCATACATTTTTTGTCTTTCTGTCTATATGTAACCTATCTATTTATGCCAAAAATTTTCGACACTCGCAAGGGAATCAAAACCTACAGGGTACTTCCCGTGAACTCAGAATCTTGAAATTTGGTACGAAGCAAGGTGTTATAGCACATAAAAGGAAAAGTTGCGAAAAGCATAAATTTAAGGGTTTTTTGTCTGTCTGTCTATATCAGTAACCAATCTATTTATACCGCAAATTTTCGACACTCACAAGGGAATCAAAATCTACAGGGTACTTTTCGTGAACTCAGAATCTTGAAATTTGGTACGAAGCAAGGTCTTACAGCACAGAAAAAGGAAAAATTGTGAAAAGCATAATTTTTTTGTCTGTCTGTCTATATCAGTAACCAATCTATTTATACCGCAAATTTTCGACACTCGCAAGGGAATCAAAACCTACAGGGTACTTCTCGTGAACTCAGAATCTTGAAATTTGGTACGAAGCAAGGTCTTATAGCACAGATAAAGGAAAAATTGCGAAAAGCATATTTTTTGTCTGTCAGTCTATATCAGTAACCAATCTACAATGATCCCACACTGTGCACATTTTGCTTAGGATCAGGGGTCTGCTAAGACTGGATGTTCATAGATACATATAAATTTGTACGGAACCCTCGGTGTGCGAGTCCGACTCGCACTTGGCCGGTTTTTTTAATTTATGTATACTTTTTGAAATAAAACTCAGCTATGCTCGGACACTGGTTTATTTTTGAGCACTCGGTAACACGGTCAAACAGCAACTGCCTCTCTGATCACAATCTTTCCTTATTCTAACGAGTTTTACCCCACCACCGTACTGTACAGTCCGCCATGATTCCTATAGTCAATACAATATCTTTTTATTTGATTAAAAGTTTTACAATTAATAATAGTATTTTATTAAAGTACTATAGATTAAGTAAATAAAACAGTAACTTTATAATTTGGCAATTGTAACAAATAATACAACTGATACCCCTCTAAATACATTAAAATCGTTAATTTAAGTGTAACCACGTGACAATGTGCGATCAATTAAAATACTATTTTACCTGACCAAATTAAAATAATGTAAAAAATACTTGTCGTTTTTAAAAATCACAACATTTTTGTCACTAGTTTAATTTATTTTGGATTATTTAATAAATGTTTATACAAATTGCTAGACACAAACAGATGTTAATATAACGGAAAGCCCCGTCACACCTAATGAATTATTATTGCAGCTTAAAAATTATAACAATCCTGTTTAGCGATTTCAGAGAAACCAAAACGCCATTAAGCAAGCGGCACTTACCGAACAATAGCACTTAATGTTTCCAAAAATTAATCTCGACATGAAATAAGTCCTGTAAGGACATAACGAAACAACGCGTTCATTATTATCTCGCCTTAATATGATGAGAGTTGGCACCGCTCCCGATCTCCCACAGCGAGTAATTCTGTTTTCGACTACGTGCCGCGAATTGTTAGCGGCCACTCGAAACTGTCCACTAAGCCCTGCAACGGTTTCTTACGAAACCTACAGGGGGTATTAAGATTCCGATGCTACTCTTACAGCCAGATGTTCGCTTCAAGCTCCGAGGCAATTTTTTATCTATTAGTATGTTTCGTCTTGAAATAGGAAAAATGTGTTTTGTCTTCTACACATGCGCTGATAATTCGTGTACCTATTGTAGCTGTAGTAGGTATGCGAATTAAATACTTAAATGAGAGACACGAATAATAAAGTAAAATAAATAAATCTTTATTTGACAGTGACAAGTTTTTTTTGGTTACTTCTTCAAACTGCGTATAAACTAACTAACTAGTTTGGCTCAGTGACCCAAAATGAGTCTTGGCCTCAGAAACGAGAGCACGCCACTTAGCCCGATCCTGCGCAGTTTCACGCCAATTACCGGATTGAAGCTGTCGCAGATCCGTCTCCACAGCATCAGCCCAGCGGAACTTCGGCCGACCAACCGGACCCAAATACGCCCTCTTGACCCCTCGATCCTCCCCCATTCTCAGCAAGTGGCCGAGCTACCGAAGCCTGTGAGATTTAAATTCGCCGATTATTATTAGGCTCAGCCACCAATCTCGGCATTCTTGCGGATCCTTCAGGTGTCATCGTCTCTTCTGACGGGTCCCAGGATCTTCCGAAAAATCCTACGTTCCGTCACCAGAAGCTGGTACTCTTCCTTCTGGGTAAGAGTCCAAGCCTCGCACCCGTACATAAGAATAGGTGTATAACGTTGCCTTATTCATCATCATCTCCAGCCACTGCTGGGCAGAGGCCTCCTCTCAAAATATGGGCTGTAGTGCCCGTGCGAGTGCATTGTGGATATAAACTTCGTTTCCACACAATGTTTTTTCTGCACTAAAAAGCTCATGGTAAAGTCATAAATGTAATTTCACACAAAAATTCCAAAATACTCAGAGATGTCCGGGCTCAATCCCGTAATTCTCTGTTTGAGAGGTCACAGGTCAGACCACTAGGCTGCTATGGCTTTTAACTATAGTCCGACAAAATCGTGCGCAACCCTCCGCGGAACCCTTTCGCAGTGAGTATTTGCCGCACTTATTAAAAACAATCTTGTTAAGGACAGCAGAGGCTCCCTGCGACAGGGTTCCGCCGAGCGCCGCGCACGAGCTTGTCAAGGTATAGTTGCTAATTGCACAGCTACTGTTTGTACTCAGTCGGTTTCTCCCAAGGGAATGTTTTTAATTTGCCTAATTTCATATTTGTTTTAGGGCAGTGATTTATGTGTCTATCCCTGTGACCCAACTGCCCTGTGTAATTAAATCTCATTTATCCTCCGCCGCCGCAGCGGCCGACTTGGTGAGAGGTTGCTTATTATTATAACCATTGTTAATTTCTGGGGACAATGCCGACGAAATACCTATTAACTATTCAGTATTTTGGCGGGGGTTGTAAGTGTAAGTAATTTAAATATTAATTACTTAGTTCGATTTTTTACTAATATTCTTAAACTACCTGTTGCCTGCGATTCTCTCTACGAAGAACTCGTTTATTGATATCCCGTGGGAACTATGAAATCTTTCGGTATAAAAGTATCCTATATGTTAACCTAGGTTATAAACCACCTGTGTGTCAAATTTCATCAGAATCAGTCAAACCGTTACATTGGGTAATATCTGAAAGTGGCGAATTATTTCGTTGAAGTTACGTAATTTAAAGCTCTGATTGAAGGAACTTTTCGTCATCCAAATTGCAACTCTCTTGACAAAGTGGTCGTAGTCGTTGGTTTAGGATTGATGCGAATATTCATGACGACTTTCTTGGGGAAGTAGCGAAGTGCTGGAGTCCGAAGTTCATGATTGCCAACAATGAGGGTAGCTGCTCACTCTCACGTAATTTCCCTTTATGGTTCCTTAGTTTCACAATTTTTCAAACTGTTCAACTAAATGCACTGCTGATAACTTCTTACGGCTTCTTTCCAACACGAAATGTTTTACCGATTAATCCAAAACCAAGTCTACCTGTCACCATATTAGCCGTTGAAGCGAGATTGAACACCAAACGTCACATATTTTCTTATTTAGAATATAACTGGGATGAGAAACTAATACACTTACTAGTTAAGGTATACCTAGACAGATACCATGATCTTCTAATTATTCGGCGCGTATCCCTGTCATCCGACGTTATTAGCCGTAAAGGTAGGACGCCGCACTAATCAAACTCGGATTAGCAGTAAAGAAGTTGCAGGTTATTACCGGCGTTAAGCGAACGGCTGCGACATTTGCGGCAGAACACGATGAGATCTTATTTCGATTATCGGTATAGGCTTAGAATTTGCAGGCACACTTGATGTTACGGAATATTTTGCTTGAAATATTTTCGTGAGAAAAGATAGCCCAAACGGTTCGAGCAATTTTTAATTTTGTAATTAAATTCTTGATTTCTTGACTTTGATTGAAAAAGTTTAATTTGTAACTATCTACTTCTAATCAAAATATGGGTAGGTTAGGTAGGTACAGGTAATAATAAAAAACTTTCATTATACCTTAACCTTCGTCTAGACAGGTCTTTGCGTATTGATAAATGAATAATTTAGGCCAGACAGTTGATACCTTGTATTCGTACCGTTATACGGCGTGACTAAGTGATTGGTAACCTCGTAAGTGTCGTGACGATTCTATTGTGTGACGGTTTGGTTGATTCAAGCTCGGCGTGTGCGTGTACACACCCGCCCCGTGAAAGGCACTGAGCTAATAGATTAGGAAATAAATTCCCCGCGGCTTAATGGCTCCGTTCTAATTTATTTAGCGTCAAGAGGATCGGGTGACGCTAATTTAATTGTAAGTGAATTAAGGCCACCTTCGAGAATATTGTGAGTCGGCCCGGCTGAGGAACCGATAAATACGTCATTTATTAAGTTTACTTGCCCTTAATGGTACAGCACTGGTGGTGTATGTTGGCCTTAGCGATTAAGATCGCAGCTTGAACTACAGGATTGAATGAGATCGCTTAGTCTGTATAAAACGCACAACCGGCTCAACTTCTTTCAAGGTGCTGTTTTATGATTAAAAAGTTTTGTAAAGACTCGTTTAGTATAATTTCAGTTCGATGTCATTCTGAAATGAAACGAATTTTGAATTTTAACTAAACAACTTTTAACTCTCTGCGTCATTTAACTTTGCTGCTTGAAAAAGTTGAAGTGCTAAATCAATAAAATTGTTCTACGAAGACATCTGAAATAAATAAGATTCTGATACTACCGAATACATTGAATTGTGACCCACTGAGGAACCTTTTCACAAAAAAAAATCAGAGCGACGTAAAAAAAAATTTCAACTGTTTAATGCAATAAACTATGCAAATGATATGGAAAGGGCTATGCTCGGAGTTTCTCTAAAAGATCGAATTCGTAACGAAGTTATCCGACAGAGAACCAAAGAATCGACATAGCCCGCCGCATTAGCACGCTGAAGTGGCAATGGGCCGGCCATAGGTATAACCCGAAGAACCGATAACCGTTACGGTAGACGAGTTCTTGAGTGGAGACCACGGATCGGTAAACGTAGCGTGGGACGTCCTCAGACTCGGTGGAGCAACGATCTTCGCAAGGCGGCTGGCAAGAGCTGGATGAGAGTGGCCGAGAATCGTGCTCAGTGGCGTGCCATGGGAGAGGCCTATGTCCAGCAGTGGACGAACATAGGCTGATGATGATGATGAATGAAATAAGACACAAATACATTAATAAACCAACAGCTATGAAATCTTTAAATTTTAAGATTGTAGTTAGCTAGATTGGGGTGCATACGTCCCATTGCCTGTCAAAGAAAATCATTATAATGACACAACACATATCTACCTACTGTGAGAACGCTATACAGTGAGAGAGTGGATATATTTTTAAACTTAAATTGAACTTTTCTTTCTAAAAATAGGCTATTGTGTCAGAAAATTGTATTGTTTTCAATGGTGTTAATGAAACCTGCCCTTCTAACCTTTCCCGAGGTGTGGGCGCCTGTCAGCGGGCGGCTGAATTATTAAGCAACCGGCGTCCGTGAGGAATGTATGACGGTTGTTGTCTCTCCCTAACAGGTAACTTTCTAACGACTTCGGAAACTTTACTGACGCCAAATAGAAAAGTAATGGAATTTGAAATGTTCCGATGAAACGTTGAAATACAAGTAATGCCAACGAAAATAAAAATAAAAATTATTACCACGCATGTCGTCACAGAATTAAAAATATGAGGAATATGAATGTTATAGTTTGTAATTTCTTCCAGAAGCAATGTCGCCAATATTTCGTCTCTTTTGTTATTAATCTGCACATGGTTAGTTTTGTTCTTCACTACATTACATTTTTCTTGTTTTTTTTTTGTACAATAAAGAGTTTACATACATACATACATTACGGCAATCACAAGTAAAATGTGATCTTTTTTGAAGAGACAATCTTCATTTTTGAGAAATTAACTCAAGCGGCTCTACGTTACGGACTGAGCTGGAAAAAATAAATAGGTATCTGGCTTTTAAGCTAGATAAGCGCCTCGACTTTTCGGCAGCTAAATTAGCGGCCGTGGCATCTTTAGTCCTCTAATTATTAGTTATGTGCGTGACGATTTTTACGATAAGGGACGATGAGGACGATGATGACGTCACGTAAAAAGACGAGAGTTAACTAATACTAAGTGGTTATCGAGGTCAATGAATGATAGCAACCGCAGAACTACCTATATTTAGAGCTTACAACTTAGAGGTTACAACGTTACACACCGATCATTTCACGACTTCTTGACCAAAAAAGATGAAGCTTTGTGTACCTACCTACACGGTACTTATATTGATGTACGTTTGTAATTTACTATGTATTTTGAGTTTCTCAGGAACATCTTATGCTTGTTTTAAACTTCCAAAAAGAAGTTCGTTCTAAAATGTTAGTGAAAAAAGCGCCTTTTATTTCAAACAAAACAGAATATCGCGTTGTTGTTTCCTATCTTTCAAAAGGTACTAAGAGTCTAGGACTTGATGTAGGAATCAATTTAAATAATAACTGATGAAGGTTTTCGCACCCTGACTGTACTTATTATTCTGTTAATGCGTTGGGGATTATATTGTAACTTTAAAAGGATAATAAAGAGCGCTGTAACTCTGATTTCAAGATTACGTGTTAACTTCGTCTGCAATCAATAGATGGCATTGTCGAGCGAACGTGTGCTTTAATAATGTTAGGTACCTTCTGCAAAACTCCAAGATTGAACATGTTTTTCGTGAAAGTATTTCTAATGCGGGCAAAGCCGCGGGTTAAGGCTTGTTAAAATACTTCAAAAGACATGCCGTACCCAATGGATTTCTGGTACTAATAATATCTCATAAAATATGTATTATGTAGGTTATTCAATTAGTAAATGGCTAATTACTAACTCGCCTCAGCAATCAAATAGTCACGCTACGTGATACATACTTATATTGTTCTGTATTGTTATATAAATAGCAGTAGTAGACAAAATTATTAACAAACACATTGTATCAAATGAGAGGCGGACAGCTACGACCTAACTTTGTTAATAACATAGACAAGCTTTACTAAATTCACGCCCCGTTAATATTCATCTTCGTACCTGAGACCAATCGGTTCTCACGTCTTTGACATCCGAACAAACTAATTAGGGATGTTTGCTCGTGTTATATAAATGGCTTAAGTTTGTGTTCGGGATCTGGGATCGTTTGGAATTGGCGATACAGTGCTTGTTCAAGAAAATCCAAGGATATGCTCCTTTGTGTCTTGATGCTTCAGATTTATGTGCACAGACGCCTCGCCCTTTCTTATTTGCTCCATTTTCGATAAGATAGATATCGTTTAAACGGTTTAAGTTTGAGCAAAGGTACTTTATTTTAAACAAGTTCATTGTAAAAGTTTGCAACTAGAGACTAATTTTGTTCTAAAATTATTTGTTATATCTATAGAATGCCTAAAAGGAAGAACCATGAAAATTATGATGTCATTATGAAAATTGTTAGTAGCTACGAGACGCTAACGTTAGTAATTTGAGGTTATATTACACGGCATTAACATAAGCTCATGTTGATAACTGTAGATCCCTAAAAGGTACGGTATTTTCATAAATACGACACAGTATAATTCAGGGGAATGTCATATTATCATGCTAAAGTAAATTGGTCACTTGTCAGTGAAGCAACAAATAGAATATTTTTTATGCATAGAGCTCCGTAGTAAAGTTGGAGGAAATTTCCAACATTGGCACTATTTGGAGCAACTGGACCGAGAGCAGTGGTCGACTGATGATAGGTACGCCTCAGTTCTAACTTACTGGACAAAAATAAGTACAGTAGGTATCTAGGAAATAAATAATTGAAAATGTTGGATTAAATTATATACCTACTTACCTTGTTGAGTTTCTTGTCGGATTCTTTTCAACAGTATTTTTGCGAACCTGTGGTAGATTCTTTGACTTTCATATCGAAGTGCTTGTACACCATAAATTTAATGAAATCTTACTTTGAGTTTCAATACTGACATATTAAATTCTAATAAAATATATGAAAGAATGTGATAATTTTCATACAATTCAATTATTACGATTACAATACATTAAAAACGTCTATTTCTCTGCATTTTTTTAAATAGCTTAAAATTATGTCCATAGAAAAAACACCTCACTCTTTTGAAGGTACATGATACCTTACCTACCTCATGCGCGTAAGAACTAATGTCAACTAAAGTAATATACATAGTTTGAAGAATTGCCAGACTCAAGTGGCAGTGGGCAGGGCATATCTTTCGTAGAACTGATGGCCAATGGGACCAAAAGGTCCTCGAATGGCTTCCAGGGACCGGAAGACGCAGTGTAGGTAGGTCTCTAACAAGATGGAGCGACGACCTGGTCACGGTTGCAGGAACGCGTGGGCAAGACCGGTCTGTTTGGCGAACCTTGAGGAGGCCTATGATCAGCAGTAGACGTCTCTCGGTTGAAATGATGATATATATTACAAGTTTCAAATCCGAGAGCATAATATCCATATTTTGTAACATTGAAATATATTGCGTACGAAACTGTCTCGGCAAGACCATCCTAACTGTGGTTAGGTTGCCTAGTGTTTCTTTATGTTTATGCTCAGGTGGGCAAACCTTACAATAGCTGTATCACGTAAATGAGAGATTCGGTTTTAAGTCTTTATTCTGATTCCAAAAGGATCATAAATAATAATTTTACTAGGGTAAGTGTACCAGTGGATGAACTTCGACTTTGAAAATTAATTTTAGGCAGTTGGGCACAGTTTATTTAAAATATTACTTTTTGTATAGCACAACCAACTACTCTAGTTGGCTAACATCATCATTATTCAACAGTATTATTGCACAGTTTGAAGATATATCACTATTTAAGTGAAAAAATGGAAAATCACCAGTGAATGAACGCAAAATTCTAGTGAATGAACAAATGAAACCAGTGAATGAACAACTTTGAATATGATGTTTTGTTATACTATAAATATACAAAAGCGAAGTTATGTTAACACAAATACATTCAATATACTTATTTGGTCGATTCCGTGTTCTAAAACAATTAAAATACAAAAATAAGAGTATTATTCATTCACTAGATCTTGGAAACCAGTAAATGAACTAGCTATAAGTGACATAGTTCATTCACTGGAAAACTTGAACCAGTTAATGAACCTATATTTTACGTTTGTTCCAATACTGGCCTTTCGGTAGATAATGTATTTGGATCAATGTCACTGAAAACGAAATCTTAATATGACGACTAGAAGGAAATATATTGCACAAATAGAAAATCCTGCTGTCCCAGTGAATGAACACCCCTGTTCATTCACTGGATTTAGGCGATTTTGGGTTCCAGTAAAAAACACTGGATTAAAAGGTATTGTTTGTAAATAAATTACATTAAACTATGTATGAATAGCACTAACAGGTCTTTAAAGCTTAAAAAAACCATACCCAATGAATGATAGATGGCGGGGACAAATGCAGTAACACATCAGAAGTATAGTAGCTTTCGTTCTTCCTTAATACTGCTCCATAGAAAAAATGTACAACATACGTACGTCCACTTTACATCGTCGCCATTTCAAAACTGTTGCTTAGGAGTCGAAGCAAATTTACCAGAACCTGACAAGTAAAGGTGCTAGTCGAAAAAAAAATACGAGGCGTGGTAGAAACGTACCAAATTCTTATTATTTCAAAAAATTATCGTTTTGTTCATTCACTGGGTACTGTTCATTCACTGGTACGCTTACCCTATGAAGATTATTTAGAGTTCCGGATTTTGATTGGTTGATTGAACGGGATTGATTTTTTTGTTTCTTACGTTGTGTATGACCCAACTACATACTGAAATATGACAATAATCATCAGCATCATCATCATCCCAGCCTATATAGGTCCCACTACACACAGGCCTCCTCTCACAATGAGAGGGGCTGGGCCGTAGTTCCCACGCGAGCCCAGTGCCGATTGGGAACTTCACATACACCATTGAATTTCTTCTTACGTGTAGGCAGGTTTCCTCACGATGTTTTCCTTCACCGTAAAGCTCATGGTAAATTACAAATGTAATTTCGCACATAAATTCTGAAAAGCTCAGAGGTGCGAGCCCGGACACGAACCCACGACCCTCTGCTTGAGAGACCATAGGTCAAACCACTAGGCCACCACGGATACAATACAATAATGCATTGTCTTTATTATTTAGAAACGCTAGTTAGTGAAACTATCGTAATATTGTGAAGTTACATATAAAAGCAACAGTAAAAAAAAAACTAAATTAATAAGAACTGTTAATCTTCTTTAGCTAAAACGTCTTGCTAATACAACTGACTGCATTATAATTATATTTTAATCAATTCTATTTAAGGAAATAATGCGCTTATAGTATGATCTAACTATGGTTTGCTTCGTTTGAAATACGCGGACACTAATTGCGGTTAGGCGGCGGACTACATCAGTTTCACAAATTACAATTCGGCCCATTTGCATCGAACACCGGCATTTGACTGGCGAACTAATTAATCGAAAACATAGCACTTCGTAATTTACCTAGCACGCGTTACGACGGTCGATTCCGTGCCTGTCAATAACTGCGGATACCGTCAGTCGTAAAAGACAACAAATGGACACTGCGATAATGATTAATATGTTTTTACCGAAACACTATAAAACTAATATTTATGTTCAGCATGCCAGCGGTTAGGTACGCCCCATGGAAAAATAAAAAATAAGCCAATCCAATGCCCCATCCCACGGACATTTTGAAAAAACCTTTCTTAGTAGGCACATTGTATGACTGCCCAATTGGATTTGTCTAAAAAAATACCAACGGTTATTTATATTTTAATATCAATATTTTTTCATTTACTTCACTACTTTTTTCAAAATTAAGTCTTGAAACTATTTTGGTTGATGACCTCAGAGGTTTCACAGCTACATTTTCATAATTTAGTTGTCATTGCTTATTTGATATGTAATAAATGCATTAGGTATAAGATATTAAAATTAAATAACTACAGAAAACGTTTTGAGAAGCATTATCTTGAGATGGTTTTCGATTTAATTTAAAATGAAAAAGAAGATAGACTATACTGATATGAAAAATATACTGATTTAGGCTGTAGTTTGGTAGTTTGACTGTTAAAAAGTACATAAATATACTTAAAGCTTTAAGAAACCTGGCACGGAATGCAATTTTCCTTATCCTGACCCAAATAAATAGGGTGCGTTGAACGATGTATTCGAGTAATTAAAGCAAGAATACGATGTGTCTGTGAATTGAATTGTTGTCTGTCAGCCATTTTGACGACGCCAACGACGTCCCTAGTGTACTTATCTCTATCAAGCGACCTCTTTGCTAATTTAGATCATAGATTTACTTAGTTTGAGAGTCGTCCATCGATGTTGAAATACTTTACTATTTTTTTTATTTTAAACCTCATATTGCTTGGAGTATAATGCAGCACAAATGCTTGAAACACGACAAGATAGAATACAGCAATTATCCCACTGTGCTCCCGTGTAGGGTCACCAGCGATCCGCATCGCTGCCTTTTGTTAACCGGCTCCAAATTCAAAGGATGGATTACCGATCCAGTTCACCACGTAGTGACCAAAAACATGGCCGTACTAACCCTGTTACACTCCATTTGTTTTTGTTTTGATTATTCGTTGATTTTCGATTTCCATGTATTTTGCGTTTATTTCTTAATTAAAAACCGGTATGATTACGTCACGAGCATGTCAATTGCAGCTGCGAAATGTCATATACTGAATTCAATTAATGTTGTTTTCTAATTGAATAATGAATAAGAGTTTTAAACATGAAACTACCGTGAGCCTCAAAACTATTACAACTAAAACCACAACACCACAACACAACAACAACAACACAACAATAACAACAACAACAACAACGCAACAACAACTACTACAACAACAACACATAACAACAACAACTAGACTATTTAAATAAGGCACTTGTTACGCCGAAGATACAGCATCAAGTCGATTTACCGTCCTCATATGCAGCTCAGGCAGTTGGTGCGTTCACCAAAGGATAGAGAGCCCTTTAGTAGTCCCGGAGTATATAAGATTCCATGTTCCTGTGGCAAAAATTATATCGGAGAGACTGGATGTAATGTTCCCACAAGGCTATCGGAATCGGAGCACATACGCGGTATGAAAAACAGGACAACAAGAGGCCTGCGGTGGCCGAACACTCAATGGACTCGGGCTCGATGCACTACATTCGTTTTGATAAAGCTTCCGTACTAGCGAGAGAAAAGTTTTTCTTTCCGCGGAAGATGCGTGAAGCTTTTGAGATTGGTCGTCATCCAAATTTCAACCGAGATAGTGGTTGGTCGGTAGCCCCGAGTTGGAAAACAGTGTTGAATGTTCGTACTGCGTCAACGGTGAGTGTGAGCGAACCTTTACAAAGGCAAAGTGATTTTGTTAGTGTTGTGTGCTACCCTACATTTGACAATGACAATAAAAGTGATGATGAAAACGGGGGTAGTTGTGAGTCGCTGTCAGTTGCATCGAGTAGCCGCGCGACCAGGGTGGTAGCGCGCAGTGCGCGTTTGGCAGCCGCCGTGACGTGTGACTCCGGGAAGAAGGGCTACGGATTAGCCCAAAACATGTCGAGTTAAACTCGTTTAAGACGTGAGTGATCCGTTTATTTCACTATGAATGAATAAGAGTTATTTTCAGAAACGACTTTGAAGTACTATCATTATATCACATAATTATATACTGTTACTTATTATCATGTATTATTTTGATCGTGAAGTGAAGTATTTTCTGGCATTCCATTAAATTCAATATACGAATACGACACAATGTAATACGCTGCCCCTTTGCAAATTCCATCCAATAAATTGATAGCGGGTAAACTAAATAGATGAAATATGTACGTAATAAACGTTGAGGAGCATTCTTTGCGTTTCAAAATATTAACATTGTATTTTGGAAAGGAAGGTGGGGTATATCGGAGTTTCGACGGAAGTGGTCGTGTTCCCGCTATAACTCAGCAGCGCGACAACAGCGGCGGCTCACCTATCTACTCCGCGAACTATTACTGTGCCTATATGTCATACATAAACAGAACAAAGGAAAAACGCTACGCCTGATTTAATAACTCGCGAGCGATCGAGTTGAGAGAGTAATTCGATTACCAACGTATTCCCGATATATTTGAAACGTAATCATCAATTTTACGGATAAACTGATTGTTTTGCAGGCAGTGGTTTGTGCCTCAAAACATGCAGAGACATACGATTTGATTGGTTATGATATAATCTTAGGTAAGAAATTTAAGTACTTACATATAGCCGGCCAAATGAGTGCTATACCATTTTTAGGGTTCCGTAGTCAACTAGGAACCCTTATAGTTTCGCCATGTTTGTCCGTCTGTCTGTCTGTCTGTCTGTCTGTCCGTCCGCGGCTAAGCTCAGAAACCGTTAGTACTAGAAAGCTGTTATTTGGCATGAATATATATATCAGTCACGCCGACAAAGTGATTAAATAAAAAAGACTAAAAAAATTTTTTTTAGGGTACCTCCCATAGTCGTAAAGTGGGGGTGATTTTTTTTTTCTCGACTAAACCTATAATGTGGGGTATTATTGGATAGGTATTTGAAAATAAATAGGGGTTTGCTAAAACCATTTTTTGATAAAGTGAATATTTTCGGAGATATTCACTCCGAAATTTCAAAATAATGTGTCCCCCCTCTAACTTTTGAACAGCAAGTCTAAAAAATATGAAAAAAATCACGTAAGTTAAACTTAATAAAACTTTCTAGGAAAATTATTTTCAACTTAATCAATTGAGCAGTCTTTAAGTTTTCGTAAAAAAATATTTCTAAACTAAGATTGTAATTTACCCCCAATGTAAGCATTTTTTTTTCTTTAAGTACCTATACGTTAACAGTATCTTCTTTCAAATAAAAGAAATAAAATTGAAATCGGTTCATAATATTAAGAATTACATCTGAAAAACCATCAACATACATACAAGTTCTAGTAGATTAGACTAGTTACCCAATTCGTCGATAGATGGCGCTGTACCGCCGATGTTGAAATTCTGCGCGCGGTGGGAGTTGGGACCAAAACAACCACATTAATAAAGTATGCAAAGATTTTTTCGTATCTGCTACGGAACCCTATCTTGGGCGTGTCCGACACGCTCTTGGCCGGTTTTTATGATAGATACTACATCAGAAAAAGCAATAAAGCTAATTGCCACATTGACTTGAATGTGATTTGTTTTTGATGTTTTCAGTCGTGTGCATGACATTGAACCTTAGGGTGGTAAAAGAAATTATTGGTTGACTATACATAACCAATTTCAGACATATTTTATTCTGTTCAATACTTTTAAAAGAACAATTATTCTTGTATATTTATTTATTTTGGGGATATCTGAGACTGTTCTAACAATTTCGATGAAATTTCCTGTTTGGGCGTTTCGGCTGGCGGATAAACGATCCAGCCCGGTCCTATCTCTGGGAAAATGCGTATTCTCGAGTTTTAGGCCCAGGTAATATAGTCATTTTACAGACTAGTAACCCTTATTCACAAAGGCGTGCAAACTTGTATTAAGAAAACAAGGCATTTGCCTGTATTTATCATTTTATGAGTAATAGAGTCAGCCGATGGAAAGTAATCACCGTTTCGGACAACTGAAACACGAGGGGAATTATTTTACAGGTGCATTGACAGCCCTTTTAGATATAGGTAGGCAATTTTTAAAGAGTACTAATTTGAGCTAATTTGTAACTCTCGGGTAAAGTTGCCATAAAAAGCTGGTTAAAAAAGCTAGCTGCTAGCTAAGCTGGGAAAATAAGTATGCTCTTTAGTCCTATGGGCGCATCGCGCTTTTTGCTCGCGTGAATTATTTTTCTGTATATTTTAGCTGTGGTAATCTAGTAGCTTGACCTACGGCCTCTCAAGCAGAAGATCGTGGGTTCAATTCGGACCGTAGCTCTGTGTTTTTTAAAATTCATGTGCGAAATTATATTACCACAAGTTTTACGGTGAAGAAAAATATCGCTAGGCAACACGTACATGTTGGCGCACTTGCGAAACAATTCAATGGTGTTTGAAGTTCCCAATTCGCACAAGGTCCACATGGTAACTACAGCCCAACCCTCTCATTCTTTGAGGAGGCATGAGCGAAGTAATAGCACGCATGTATATGTAGGTATGGGCCAAGATGATGATAATATCTTTTCCTCTGATTATTTGTTCAATAGCACCTAGTGGCATTAGACTCCCTTGAGGGAGTTTGCTTTTACCACACACAGACAAAAACATAGTTACATTTTTAACTTTTTATGAAAAAGGTGGTAAATAAAACTGATTATTGTTTAATTTAATGCACTTACAAAGCTCGATGAAAACATGACTTCGCACTCGGTCGGGTGCGCATTAGTTTCCGACCCGCGGACAGCGCTTGTCCATAGTCCGGCGTTGCTTGCGCCATTCCTCCAAACACTAAATAACAAAGTGGGGTGAGCTATCTCGCTGAAAACAAATAGCCGACCTTTTGCCTTCTTTATGAGACCCTTGTTAACTTGTCCTTAATAAATTATTTATTTTGCTCTATTTCCGCGCGCAGTGCCGCGCGAGTGAAATTTAAGCAGGTATGCGGAAGATTGATTAAAAAAACGTCTACTCTAAGTACTCGCCAATTTGTTGGCAGAGCGTCTTAGTTATTCTAACAAAGGAATCATCAATCTTTTCTGGTAAACTTCTGTTAATATTAATAGCTTACTTACTAGTTAAATACAATGTTCGTTAACATAAAACGTGATATTTCGTTTGTGGAAATCTAACTTTAATCATGACTATCAACTGCATTAACGAGCAAAAATATCTCTTCGCTTTATTTGTAAAGTTCATAGACAGTTACTCTTTATTATTGCTCGTCAGTCCAACAAAAAAGCCACTAAATAGCGCAGTCAAAATTTCGTAGGTTTTATTTTAAAACCACATGTTTGCAATTTATCTTAGATTTTTTTTACTAGCCTATAATACTGTCCCACTGCTGGGCAAAAGCCTCCCCTCTGGTCCTCCATGGCTCACTGTCTTGAGCCAAATCTGGCCAATTGTTTACTTCCTCTTCCAGGTCGTCTCGCCATCTGCGCTTGGGCTTGCCTCCCCCTCCTCTGGTTATTAAAATATGTGGAGCACATATGATTCAACCACGAGGAGAAAGTCTGAAGCATTCATTACAAAAGACGAGTTTAATGTCTGTTTCAAGATTATTATGAATCAGAAGAAAAAATGGACCTTAAAAAATTTAATCAGAGTTTGTCTGTTCAAGAAATCAATGCCATAGAGAAAGCAGCAGCAGAATTACTCCAATAGGCTGGCAGCGGCACCGCGTTGGTGATGAAACAACGAACCAGGATGGGTTCTGCTGTATAGGAGGTGATTGATGTAAAATTAAACAATTGGTGTTTTGACTTGACTTGACTTCGAATGACTTTCGAATATTTAAGAATGAATTACCCAAACAGTTTAGCTGTCGTCGTATGAAATTAAAACAATATTTTGCTACTCCACTGCTACACGTTGTTATTATTTGGATGTGATATCGTCCAGAACCCTTGGTTCGCATAGCCAACTCGCCACTTGATAAAGATAATGATCATTTAATGAATAAGAATTTAATGAATAATGAGGGGATAATAAATAGCCGTAATCGACCCAAGTAAACGATTAATGTAAGATAGCATTGTCGGTCATATCTTTTGTTCTTATCACATTAGTTGCCTAGAATATAAATATTTTATCCGTTGCGTGTTAGTAGGTATTCAATTGTTGTTGATGTAATAGGCACGAGAAAATGGCGCGAGATTTACAAGGAAAAAATGTTGTTATTACGGGTGGTGCGACTGGCATCGGCCTTGCTATCGCTGAGGAGTTCCTACAAAACGGGGCGAGACTGGCTATCTTGCTGGATTTCAATGAAGATGTTGGATCTAAAGCAACGCAAAGCCTAAATACCAAATACGGAGAGCAAAAATCTGTATTCATCAAATGTGACGTTACTACGGATTTAGAAAAAACAACAAAGGACATAATTAATACGTACGAAACTGTCGATGTTCTCGTGAATAACGCGGGTATTGTTGAAGAAACCAGTCCGAAGAAGGTAATTGACTTGAATGTGACAGCTGTTATCGAATGGTCCCTGAAATTTGTAGAACACATGAGAACCGATCGCGGAGGCAAGGGTGGCACCATTATAAACATATCCTCGATTTATGGGTACAGGGTTGACCAGTACCTGGCCGTTTATAAAGCATCGAAATACGCTGTTATGGGATTTACGAAAACCAAAGGACATCAATACAATTTTAACAAAACGGGAGTTAGACTTGTCGTTATTTGTCCAGGAGTTACAAGCACGAAACTAACAGCTGATTTTAAATACAAGGAAGCTGAAGAAAATCGGGACGATTTTGAAGTGGATTTTAGTAGTATGGATTGGCAGAAGCCTGAAGACGTGGGTAAAGCAGCGGTCGAAGTGTTTAGAAAGGCGGAGAGTGGAACCGCTTGGCTGATAGAGGGCGGCAATCCTATAAGTGAAGTGTGAATTAAGAATTGATCAAAAATTATTCGTAATGCTGTTTCCTAAACTCCGTGACTTTATCATAATTGTATAAATGTTTCTTTGTTGAGGTCCTAATATTTAAATTTATATTAATCACATTTTTTGTTTCGTAGAGGAATATCTTTGTGTCTTTTCAAATTAGTTGATAATGGCAAGGAATTCACGTTACTTTATATTTATGTTGTTGAACAAAACGTGACAATACTTATAGTAACAATAAATAGTGCGGCGAGCACATGTAGTAGGTGTAAAGTTAACGACAGACCCAACAAAGCGGCCGGTATATTTGCCGGAAAGATTTTCCGTTCTGGTCACACGAAGAAAATGTATTTGATTTATCAGCACTTGAGGCCGGACCTTCCGCTCGCTATAAATTTTATTGTGTTATGATTTAGGGGCGCGTATGCGATTTTATGGTAAACACCGCTCTTTGTGTTTGCGCAGGATTTATATTGCCGCGTGACAGCTCGTGTGAGATGGCGTCAATAACCGATGATTTGTTAGCTAAAATAATTGTTACTACTATAATCTATTTTCAAAGTTTTCAAAAATAGGGTTGATTTATATCCGTGCAAGTTTGTGGCATTAACCTATGGCATAGCGAGGTAATTCGGTAACAAGCTCATAAATTATTGATTAACAAAAAACGAAAGGGAATTTCCATACGATATTCATGTTTCATTGCTTTAATTTTTGCTTTTGGCTGTAGTCTACCAAATTCAATACTTTTTATTCACCTGCAATCGGCAAAAAAGTTTTTCGGAATTAAATCCTGAATATTTCAGAATTTTGTTTTTGCATGTCGTTGCAACATGTTTAATATACTATACATATTGTATGAACACGCAATAAAAAGGACGACGAATATTTGGGTAGCAATATTTCATTATATTGGCAAATAACGTAGTCGTATTATGCCTGAGATCATCCTGTCTGAATCAGCTCATTTCTGAAGAGGGCTCCGAATACGAGGTGTCGAGCGGTGGTAATTCACGCTTGGGAAGAAGGCAATGGAAATAAAAGCTGTGTTTGCAAACGTTATTTTGGTACAGATACTTAATTAAATAATAAAAACAATGCTCTTATTTCTTTAATACATTAAGATATTTGTAGGGGCAGAATGGCCAGAAGCCAACGTCCCTGTTTTGGATGCAAGTTTTTAAAATCTGTTTTAATTTATGTCAGCCAAGAAAATTATATTCTACCACAAATTGATATGTTTAATTTCTAATATTCATATCTTTTACATAGGTAAGCCGTGGTGCCACAGGGTTTGATCTAAGGCCTCTCAAGCAGAGAGTCGTGGGTTCAAATCTCAAACAAACCTCTGAGTTTTTCGGAATTTATGTGCGAAATTACATTTGCAATTTACCATGAGCTTTACGGTGAAGGAAAACAACATGAGTAAACCTGCATACACCTGCGAAAAAATTCAATGGTGTGTATGAAGTTCCCAATCCGCACTGGGCTCGCGTGGGAACTACGGCCCAAGCCCATTCTGAGAGGAGGCCTGTGCCCTGCAGTGGGACGTATATAGGCTGGGATGATTTACATAGGTATCTGAAGAATAGATTTTTGTGGTTGTTGTTTCAGAGTCAGTGAGAACAAGGCTTTCTGATAATTAAAGAGGTGAAATTGGCCACAAGTTTAGTGTTCATTTACATAAATCTGCTTATTTGTAAAAGTAGTAAATTCATTACTTAAAAAGAAATAATACCTATATTTTGAAAAGTCCCCTAACTTTCTTTATATTTAGGCTCATGATACCGTTACTCAGTGTTAACAAAACACTGTCAAAAGCTACTTGCGAATTTTAAAAATAATCCAAAGAATTGCGACTTAAACGACAAATTAAATTGTTAAAGTTGAACGATACGCGTATTACATGGAGAAGCAGGCATTAACGGTGCGAACGCCCGCTAATCCCCCCAACGACGGCCGCTAACAAAACGATTACTTTCAACACAGAACTTTATATCACACACTTTTTAGGATTCCAGAGCCAAAATGGCAAAACGGAACACTTATAGTTTCGTCATGTCTGTCTATCCGTTCGCTGTCTGTCTGTATGTTCGCGGCTTAGCGCAGTGGCATTAGTGCTAGAAAGCTGTAACTTTGCATGGATAGGTATATATAGCAATTACCCCGACAAAGTGATAAAATAAAATGTAAAAAAAACCCTCCCATAGACGTAAAGTGGATAGGTCTTTTAAAATCATTACGGGGTTATGAAGACAATTTTTCGATACTGTGATTCGTTTGCGATATATTCAACTTTAAAGTGATTTTTTTTTGTTAAATTCGAGCGCCCCCCCCCCCCCCTCTAAAAGCCAAACTTTTGGAATACAAATTATGAAAAATAACAGGATGGGAGCAAATATCTCAAATTAACAAGGAAAACTATAACACTCTAAGTTTGCTTCAGAATTATTAGTAGTTTAAGAGTAAATAGCAGCCTGACCTATAAAATAGTGCTTGTTTAATAAGGACAGTATATAATCTATACCTATAAAACAGTACCGTGACTGACTGACTGAATGACTGACTGACTGACTGACAGACAACGCACAGCCTAAACCACTGGGGCTAGAGACTTGAAATTTGGCACACATGTACCTTGAGTATTGTAAAGGTGCACTAAGGAAGGATTTTTCGAAATTCCCATGGGATAGGGAAATATCTCAACTTTCTTTGTTTATTTGTTTGTAGCGGAATCTCTGAAACTATTGAGCCGAGTTTAAAAATTCATTCAGAATTAGAAAGCTACACTATCCTTGATTGACAAAGGATACTTTTTATCCGGGAAAATGCAAAAATTCCCACGGGATAGAAATAAATTAACTCAATTTCGGGGCTGATTTTAAAAATTCTTACACACTATGTGATTATGACTATCCCCGATTGACACAGGCTACTTTTTATTTGGGAAATTTCAAAATTCCCACGGGATAGAAAAATTTGAAATCAACTTTGGGGCTGATTTTAAAAATTCTTTCACCAATAGTAAGCTACAGTATCCTTGATTGACACAGGGTACTTTTTTCCGGGAAAATGCAAAATTCCCACGGGATACAAATAAGTAAATTCAGCTTTGGCACTGATTTTAAAAATTCTTTCATTTAATATGATATGACTATCCCCAATTGACATAGGCTACATTTTCTTCGGGAAAATGCAAATTTCCCGCGGGATAGAAATAAGTAAATTCAACTTAGGGGTTGATTTTTAAAAATATTTTACAATTCGAAAGCTACAATATCCCTGATTGACTTAGGCCACTTTTCTACGGGAAAACGCAAATATCCCGCGGGATCGAAATAAGCAAATTCAACTTTGGGGCTGATTTTAAAAAATATTTTGCAATTTGAAAGCTACAATATCCCTGATTGGCATAGGCTACTTTCTACGGGAAAATCCAAAATTCCCACGGGATAGAAATAAGTGAATAGAACGTGGGGGCTGATTTTTAAAATTATTTCACTAATAAAAAGCTACACTGTCTCTGATTTTCAAAATGTTTTGACAGTTATTTCTATCCCGCGGTATGCTGTAGGTACACTTTCCCGGGATAGAATGTTGTTGTTTCAATCAGGCCTCCTCCCAGAACGAGAACACATGGGCCTTAGTTCCCACTTGAGCCCAGTGCGATTTGTACAGCGCGGGTGTATACCATTGAATTTCTTCTCAGGTGTGTGCAGCTTTTCTCGCGATGTTTTCCTTCACTGTAAAGCTCATGGTAAACTTCAAACGTAATTTAGCACACGAATTCGGAATAACTCAAGAGGTCCAAGCCCGGGCTCAAACCCATGACCTTTTGCTTAAGAGACCATAGGTCAACCCACTAGACCATCGCGGCTTACCGGTTTTAGAATTCACTTATTCAAACTCCGCGGGAACTTTACATTTTCCTGGCATTACCCTATGTGTTAATCCACGTAGTAAACTACCAGTGTGCCAAATTTCATGCAAACAACTCTTACGTTATTGTCTTCGCGTACGAAGTCGCGGGCAAAAGCTAGTAAATAGTAAAATTAATAAGATTTGCAAGGATTTTTTCGTAACAGCTACGGAACCCTATCCTGGGCATGTCCAATACGCTCTTGGCCGGTTTTTATACTTACCACACTTTCTTTTTTTACTGATAAGTCATTCATAAACAAGTTGCGACTCAAATGACTTTGTTAGGGCTTGTAGAAAAGCCGCTTACCAACGAGTTCCGAAGTTAAAGTAACACGTTTTGTTACACAGCGCAATAACAACTAAACTACAAGAAAAACTCTCTTTGTGTAGCTTTAATGCTTTTGTTTTTTTCTCTTTCAGATAAAACTCAAATAAATATGATAATATAGGACCTTCTCTAATTTTTCTTTTCTGAAACTGTAAGTACTTCAGGATTGATCTAAAAATAACTTAAACTAACTTATATGTAGGGTTCTACAGGATACTCCTGAAATATATTCTGAATAGTTTACAATTTCGTAAAAAACAGCTGGAAATGAATCAGTTGGGAAAAATATTGTCGGCGAAAAGGCAGGATTCGACGATATAATAATGTATTTTTCATCATAATCCTTCTCAAAAGTCAAAAGCAAGCTAACTTTCTAATTTATACTTACTTAATTAATTGAACATCAAACTATCAAAGGTTTATTAGAATCTTAATTGAGCAGAGTAAAGCAAAATATCGTATTTCTTCAGCGCAGTCTGTTATTTTGGTTAGTAGCTAGTAATTACCTGCTTGCCTACTTGCTGCTGACAGATCCAATTACATTAAAGGGATCGAAACCTATTGCATTAGACACTGTTCTGTTGTACGTATACCGTACTCGCTTTTGTTTTTAATATCGTAATTTATCGTATTATGAGAGTAATTTCTGTAATGTAATTTTTAGTAGGTGAAATTATTTTTGATAACATATTTAGTAGTGTTTTTTCTTGTGACTGATAACATTGTTCTGAAATAACAATTTTTAAAAAGAAGTTCTCTGTTAACGTTATGAGCTGTAATGCAGCTGAAAATCCAACATGACTCACAGTCTAATCTTTGACTTTTAATCTTACAAAGTATCTCTTTCCAGCGACGGCTTTACATCATCTTCAATCCGTCAGCCAGTTACGTTGATAGAGTTCTTTTCATAAGAGGCAAAAACTGATCAGTTTAATCAAGAAGCGCGGCGGGCGTCAATCAGGAGACCTCGTTACCCAAACGACCCGTACTTTTCTTTCGCTGACCGAACGCGATTTCAAACGCTCCGCTCGCCGGGAACATTAACTAGCCTTTTCTTCATTCTACCACCTTACGCTAGAACTCTGATGAATAACGCTTTACGTATCGCAATATCAGAAAAGATAGCACTTGAAAGTACCGCAATCGTTTTATCAAAATTTTTTTAAATCAGATTTTTGTTTTCGATTAGTGTAATCGTATCTCTGTGTTAGTTTAGGTAAGTAACTCAATAGAAATGTAGAAAGCTAAAACAAAACGTGTGTTAGCTCGTTTCGGATTGCAATGCGACAACGGCGAGCGTGATTACCTCGGAGCAGCCGGAGCGCGCCAGAACTGTAGGTAATGATAGCAATAATTTGACCCTAATCGGCCGCATGCCGCTTTGTAGTCGCCTTGGGATCCGAGTCCGATTTTAAGCTCACTCTATGTTGCGCATCACTGGACTACGACCTAAATCAACCTGGATAATTGCTACGCTGCCTCGTTAGCCTAATCGAGAGGACCAATAAACTACCCAACACATTTTATAACGAAAGTTTTTAATGCTGCTCAACTTAACACATACATCTTCATATTTCACCACTTATGTAACCTAATCTCGCTGTCTTAGTTTATGCTTGCTCCGGGATAAACTTTGTGGAACGGTAATTAAAACAATTTTCCGGGACAAGGAAGCGAACTTAATAGTGACGCGAATGATTTAATGACCTTTAACAAACTTAGAGGCGCCGCTATCTCGGGGAACTATTGTGCGTTGATAATGAAGGAAGAGATTAAACTTTGATTTTCGCGGATCATCTCTTAGTTATAGATCCTCAAAGACATAGAGGTATCAAACTGTTTGCAGCTTAATCTGATTGCAAATAATGATAGTGTAAAGATTGAAATAAAGCAACTTAAACTCTCGATAAGGCCGTTTTAAGACTAGTTTGTAAAAAAATCTTCATTGTCGATTGATTTCACGTGTAAAAATTACACCTCGAGCTACGATGGAGAGATAAGCCCACCACAACCCTGCACCTGCACCTGACTGTACATTATTTGACAAATCAATTAGGAAAGTACTATCTTATTTTACTACAAAAAATAAGTAAAATGTAGTAAAATAAGATAGTACTTTCCTAAATGATTTGTCAAATAATGTACAGTCAGGTGCAGAGAAACGTGACCCCCACCGCATACAAACTTTGGATACTGTAGTAAGCTGCAAAGAAACGTGACCCACGTTGTCTGCAGCTTACTGTACTTGCATACTTATTAGAACACCAAAGAACTCGCGCGCACCTTTACAGTATCAAGATATAAACTGTCTCAGATCAAACACTGGGTTTATCTTATGAAAAACTTTAAAAGTTCAGCGTATAATTCCCAGCATTTGCCTAGCCAAATTCTGTTAAACAATACTCGTAAGGACGCACGTTCACAAGAGGGTACGAGCGGTCCGAGCGATACATTACAGCAGCAATTCCTGATATAAACAGCGATTTACATGAGTTGGACGGTGGAAAGGATTTCTTAAAACCCATTGACCCGGGCCGGGCGTAACTCACGGCAGGCGCGGGACACGCGGACAATAATGGCCGCCATAATTTGCCTGTAATGGGCCACACACTATCGCGCTGTCAGCCCTACCAAAAATAAGCTTCTTTCACCTAAATCTTTTGCCCGATGCCAGGAAAGATGATCCTCCTTAGTATGTCATGCGTTCAATGGTTGGTTTAACTAGTTATTGGATCAGAATTTATTTGTGACCTAGTTTCTTTGCTGATTTCTATATTTGCAGAATTGTGTGGTGTTGAATTATATTTGGTTCTTGAAGACGTAAGTATTATCAATTGTTGGGAAGAGCAGAAGGAAAATTACAGTAGGTAAAAGTAAACTACAAAAGAATGATGACACTGTATGTTGTGGTTTTTGCATCAGTTTACCGACTTCCTTCGACTATATTGCAGTACCTACACTATCTTTTGTCATTTGGTATTAAAATTGTACTGTTTTAATGACTGTAATTAAAAAGGGAAACAGAAATGAATAGACATTAATATTCATTAAAGTATTGTTGCGAAATTAAAAACCTATGAATACGAAACGGCAGGCTAATAATGTATGAGCAGTCGTCTGACATTTGAGAATTAAAAGTTCTTGAAGGTTTTCGAGACAAATTTAAATAACACATACAACATTAACATTAACATTTGGTAGCATAGGGTACGACGGTTGTGGTACCTACTCGGCTCCTGTTGAGTTCGAAACGCGTCAGTGTAGTTTGGTGGTGGTAATAGTTGGGTTTGTGTGATTTGTGTGTGTTCGTACAGTGCGGAGGTGGAAGAACTGCATGAACACGCATTTCTTATATAAACGTGACTATCGTAAGGTCGCGGGTGAGCAAAGTAACTGTTTCGGTTCATTAATATGGACCTCCGCATAGTAACGCCTGATTCAATAAATTATTTAAATAATTCAGTTTTTATCATACCAAAACAAAAAAGAAACATCATTTAACTCGATCTAAGAAAGTATACGTTACCATCTTTCTGAAGAGTCAAAAACAGTCTAAAATTATCTATTTTCTTTGAGTTATTTAAGCTAATTCGATTTTCTTCCCGTCCTTTATTTTCTCAGGTACCTAACGACAGAATGAAATTCCTTCCTAATTAATTATAATTAGCTTTTATTGCACCTGCAGGTAGGTAATGTAATAAATTATTATAAGTGGATCTTGGCCCACTCCCATTTTGGTACTCGTATATTATGTTTAGAGCTCGGGCACGTGTCAAAATACATAAAGTTCAAAAATAATAATAGACAAAATACATAATGATGTAATTTCATTTTCGGCGAAACTATGAATAGGTACGACAAACTTTTATGATCGTTTATTCTACAGATGCATTAAATCAAATTACCATTATGTAATTTTCTCCATAATATTCTTCAATCTTAGTAGTACACAATAGTCTAATGATGACCTGGGACATCATCACATCACTGTAGGAGTATTCCAAAGAGGCATGAGTGCTCGCTAGGGATCTATTCGTTAAACTTGAATGGAAACAAACTTCCAACTCTTAGTTACTTTATGAAATACGCTTTCAGGTTAATATACTTCAAGAAAGCAATTATTCAATTCTAAGAAACTTTCTTTCCTTTCCATATTTAATTTTGAACACGAATTTTTTAACTAGTGGTAGGTGTGTTCATGGGTTCATTTACATGACTAATGAAATGAAGCTAGTTAAGTTTTTATTAAAATTCTGAGTTATTGCCATATGTTTGTAAAAACTTGGGTTTTAACAAGTTTCTAATAAATTTGTTGATATAAATTATGGATATTTATATGTCAGTCAATTTTTTCATACAAAATAAATATCTCGTTTGTCTCCCTGAATTACATTATTGGCACTAATCCAATGGTTTTTTTTTATTTTATTTTATTTTATTTTTATTTATTGGAGGAAAAACAGATACATACACAATTAATATGAAACAAAGCATATAAATAAGAATGTACCTATAGTATGCACCCTAAATTAATTCTCACTTAGAATTATTGAAGGATGCGGCAATTGAATAACAATGGGTTCATAAAAAAAAAACACATTAAGAGCAACCGCACATCGAGCCATTACTGTCTCAATGTGCGCCCGCACAAGAACCACCACCACTTACAAAAAAAAACAGCAAAAAACAAAAAAAAAAAAACATGCAAAAATACCTAATAATATTAAATTAGAAACAAAAAAAAAACATGCGGATTTTTAAAAAAAAAAGAGAGGAACAAAAAAAAGGAAAGCATAGAATCTGGGCTCACCAGTTAAAACACATAAATTAACAAAATCACACCTTACAGACTGACATAAGTTCTATTAATAATTAGGTTCCTTGACGCTTGAACTTAACGTACGAACTACAAAACATGTCGACAGAGACCAGTCGCCTGTTGTACGATTCGTAGAGTCTACGCAGCGGTGCACGGACACCTGTTTTTAAATGCTATTATGAAATACTACTAAATCATTAATTTATTCATACACTATTTTCATGATAATAATGTGTAAACATGAAGCAAATGAAATAATTTGCAATCGACACGCATTTCATGTAAACACCATCAATAAATCAGTGAATACCGTGCCGTGGTATGTAATGTATGTAGATAGCATTGAACTCGAGTGTTCAACTAGCGATATATTTCCAAAGGCACATAAGGCAACTTGAGGCGAAACAGAGGGCGTGGCCGCGAAAAGTTGTTGAGGAAGGCAGAAGGCTCGACGAGCCCTATCTTAATTAATCGCGAGCGCCACGGAGGTCTTTATTACAACCTTCTCGCTTGATTTACCAGCTTTTACCAATCAATTTCAAATATCTCCCTCGTTTTACCACCGAATATTGTTTTCAATTTCAGAATATCATTTTATCATTTAGCAAGCCCAATGAATTACAAATGAAATTAAACTCGTTATACCTACTTGGTTATAGACGCGAAATGTTATGATTAGCCCCGGAAATGTAAAAATTGTTTAGTTTTTTGTGGGGCGATAGCGGCAGCACACTTAAAAATGAAATTTGAGATTTTGTTTTTCTACTTACGTTCACGAATTTACGCAATTCTTCAACTTATCTTGAAACATTTATCTACTTTTGAAATAGTATCGAGTAGGCATATTATTTGTAACCCCTCCATTAAAGAGCCGTGCTAAAATCGGACAAAATTGTACGATTACAATTATCTGTTTTTTTTTTTAAATATATTTAAGCGTCTGAGTCAAGTATTGTATTTAATTTTTACAAGCAACTCATTATTATTGTTTTTATCGGTTCTTTTATACGATACGGAGCGTCATGAAATAAGCAGTAAGTATACCTAGTTAACGTCAAATGTGTTTTGCCTAGAAATTAAATGAAATTGGTGCTGCAAATTATATCCGCAGCGATGAAATTTTAACTGCAAAACTGTTTAAGCTGCCTATGTCTATAGCAGCTGCCTCTAACTATTGTGGCGTTAGGTACATATCTTTTTTTAGGATAGGTTGTAAAAGATGCTATAAGTAGTAGCGACAAGAAGGTTTACTATGATTAAAATTGTCTTAAATTCAAGTACTTAATAAGCGGTAATCATGGGTCAAAACATACAGTTGTTAGACGTAAATTATGGCCGTTGTGTAGGATACAGTACCCGGCCATAAAGATTGCACACGGTCTTTGAAAAAAGACTCGACAAATGTCGGACATTTGCAGTCTTTTTCCAAAGACCGATGTGTTATTTTTGAGTTTTTTTTTGTGTGTTACTGTAACCGACCGACCGACTGTAAAACCAATGAGTTTTTTGTGTGTTAGGTACTGTAACACCCTAAAAAAAACACATTGGTCTTTGGAAAAACACTGCAAATGTCCGTCATTTGCCGAGTCTTTTTTCAAAGACCGTGTGCAATCTTTATGGCCGGGTATGTACGTACCGTACCTACTCACTAAACTTAACTTCATACCGGTGAACAAGTTCGAGATACTTATTCAGTCCAACACTAGCTGGAGAAAAGTAAATAACACCCATATGGTACTTACTCGTAAACTAGGTCAGTATACGTCTTGTATTCAGTTTTAAACGCAGAATGGTCCATGAGGATTTATTCAATTCGGTTCTATAATTTTTCGCCAAAAATATGTTTACTTAATTTATTGCCCAACTATTTTTTTTCTGAAACTATATATGTGCTTCAGGATTGTTATAAAACTAACCTAACCCAGCCTATAGGGTTCTACAGGATAATCCTGAAATACATATATTCAAAATACTTTGAACGTGAAACTCATAGTGAACAAAAATACGGATAGCTTACGTCTATGATCGAGTTTAGCTCGATATGTTTCGGGCTAATCAGTAGCCCTTCCTCATGGAGCACACGCCACGGCGGCTGCTACCAAACGCGCACACAACTCGATCATAGACGTGAGCTATCCATAATATTTTTTCACTGTATTTTAAATAGTTTACAGTTTCAGAAAAAAAAGCGAAATTAATCAGTGAATGAATCAGCTGGGAAAAGTATTTCCGGCGAAAAGGCAGGATCCCATTCAGTTTATTAGCGATGAGATGATCCAGTCTTTATTGGTGGCATTGACTCTATATTTAGAATTTTGTTGTAATCGTTAAGTTCATAATTTTAGTAAAGAAACAATTTTATGAAGAGTTTCCAAGGAGCACATTATTCTCATAGCTTATGCGGACAGAGTAGTATTTGAAATAGGGTAGATGACACTATAAAACAACGCCTAATTAATTTTAAGACGCGACTCTAAAAAAAATCACTTTATTTTAGTCCTGAAAATCAGATTAATTTAAAATTAACTGCAAAATTATATTTTTAGTCCATTGTTAGTTACGTCATAACTAGCTATTCCCACACAAAATCTATGAGCATCGAGTTTTGATAGGCCATGAAAAAGTACGTCATTTGTAAGGTAGTGTCTATCACATTTCATCCCTATTGTGGGAGGAGGTTCGTCCTGCGGAGGGCGACGTAGTTCAGTAAAACGAAGCTAGATGGCGCACATAAACTTCAAGCTTCCTTCTTTTGCCACACCAAAGTTTGGGCTGCGCTTGAAAGATGGCGCTGTGTGTAACTTTGCATGTAAATTGGTTTTGATCGGAACTTCACGACTGTTCACTGTAATGAAATGACTGTTAAAATGTATGATGTAAATGAAACCGCAACATTAGAAAACGGATAAGAAGGAATTAAAAATGTACACACAAAATTGTTGCCGTGTTCAAACTTCTGCAACATGTTAAATAATTTAATTTAACCCTTCTAGGTTCAATCTACTGTAGGATGTTTTTTTTATTATCTACTTGCATAGTGTAGGTGCCTAGCGTAACCATAATAACGAGTGATATTTTTAAGACTGGTAAATTGGTTACTGTCAAGCAATCCTCATACTCATACCCATTTTCCAGCGTTGCGGCGAAAAACTTATTCCGTGGACTAATAATTAAAATATTAAAAACCCACCTGCGGTGTAAATAAAATAATAAATTAAAAAAAATCAAAAAACTCGCCTGCAGAAATACTGAAAAGGTGGAAACAAGATAAAATGATCAATAACAATAAAACGAATTTAAAACACGTCGATGGCAATATTTCAAAATTTAATGCAACGATAAAATGCAGTCGGAGGCATGGGAGTCAGTGGCTGTATGGGATTTAATATCACTTCATGCATGCCTCCGACTGCATTTTATCGTTGCATTAAATTTTGAAAGATTGCCATCGACGTGTTTTAAATTCGTTTTATTGTTATTGATCATTTTATCTTGTTTCCACCTTTTCAGTATTTCTGCAGGCGGGTTTTTTGATTTTTTTAATTTAATATTTTATTTACACCGCAGGTGGGATTTTAGTTTTTTAATTACTTTTTTATTTCTTGCTTTTTAGTGTAACCTCCTGAGACCCTGATAAATTATTGAGTATTTGAATTAGGAATCCGTTGTTATTTAGTTAAAGTTCAAAACCAATTTTGAAACATGTAGGTTAGGTACTTAATTTTCCACATGGGTTTCATAGAGAAAATTATTGCTCAAAGATATCTTAGTAAGTAGGTACGTCATCGTTTAATGCATTGATTGCCAATTTACTATTCCAAATTGAATTAAAACACATGACTTGCATATATTTTTGTAATCTCTTTTAAAATCCCTTTATTTTGATGCCCTACTCGATAGGTTTGAATAAAAAAAATTTTTTGGAGACACAATTTGGCGCCAAAAATCCGCCATTTTGATTTTTCAAGAACTTCATGTATCCAGTGTTACTCGCGTTATCAAGACGAATCCAATGGCGTATCATTTATCAAAATCGGTTCAGCCGTTGTGTAGTTACGAGAGGACATAGGAATGGACATACATACATACATACGGGTCAAACACATAACCCTTCCTTCTTCGCAGTCGGGTAAAAAGCAACTTCATCATCATCATAATTTAATTTAATGCGAACAGGCCTCCACTCAGAGGGAGAGTGCTTAGTTACTTTTTCCTACGCGAGTCCTTTGCGGATCGGGAACTTCACGCACTTCATTGAATTGCTATGCTGGTTTCCTCGCAATATTTTCGTGTACTAAAATAATTTTACACATACATTTTGAGAAACTTTGACATTTCGAATCCCCGATCCTACACTATGCTATGAGAGTCCAAAGGCCAGACCATTACGACTGGATGTCTAAAGTAAACATCAAGCCCCGAATCAAAAAAATTGTAGAACTCCGAAATACAACCTAACAAATTTCCTTACACTGTTTTATAAAAGCTAACAAATTCACGATTAATTAACCCGCAGCTACTTTAAACAAGTTCGTAACATTTTTAATTTGGCAGGTAAACTCTAGGGATGGACCGTAAAAAAGCTTATCCAGAATCGGTTTCCCCTTGGTGTGGGCACAATGAATCATGGCCAAAGTTATCCCTCACTTGGCACACAATCACGCAGCCTCTTTCTTCATTACAAGATACTTTTTTGCCGGCTTTGTCTTTTATTTTAGCGCCGAAAGCCGTTTATCCACTTTAACAGTAAGAGCGTGGTGAGAGGAAATGTGTGTTAGCTTCTGTGTGTAAGTAGTTGGTGTATTTTAGGATAATTCAAACGAAACAGATACAAAATACACGCGTATTCTTTTCCTTTGACCAAAGACTGTACTGAAGAATGTCGTTAATGTAAGAAAATTAAAAGTTTCTTGTGTGATCCCTGTATTAAAATTCACTGGCTGATTGTTCGGTTGCAACTTACCTTTTTAATTTCTTACAATATTTTTCATCGATACGAAGCCATTTACGGTTAGGTAGGTACGACAGGAGTCGTGTATTAAGTATTTGAATACTGTATTTATAACATAAGTTAACAAGTTTTGCAAGTGTATATACGCTTTGTCACTGTTTAGATATAGCTACCAGATCGATCAGAACGAACGAACTAGCAAAGAGTACGTGCACATGTTAGAGAACTTTTTAACGTATACTCATATATTTGAGCAGCAATTTATGCATTTACATAAAATATTAAATGAAATATTGTTAAGCTAGTTTTTAAGTCGTCTTTTTTCCTATGAAGCTTTATAATATGATTTGATTTACACATTGATTTCTTCTTAAAGAAGATACTTTATTACGTACACGATGGTTTTTACTACACTTATACATAGACAAGGTCATAAATATATGCCACTAATCATAAGGTTGGTGTTTAAATATATTTGATGCGATGGGTGTATTGCATAGATATTTATGCCCGTGACTGTACTAAAAGCTTAGAATGTTTTTTTTTATTTATATCAGGATTCCCAACCTTTTCTTGGTCAGGGACCACTATGTAGGTGTATACTTAATAAAAATAATAAACTGTACCTAATAATCAAACTAAAACTTTAATAAAAAACTCAATAAGAAATTACATCAAAAGAAATTTAAAATCATTCACGGACCATATTTTGACTTCTGCGGACCACTGGTGGTCCACGGACCACTGGTTGGGAACCACTGATTTATATAAAACAAATGGAGCAGTTTTCCAGGAAGCCAGCTGACCCCGCCACGCTTGCACGCGGTTTCGCCGCGGGTGGGAGGCGGCTCAGATGATTTTCCGTTTTTGTCTCCGCATGGGCCTCTGACACTGGCTGTCAATAGCGGCCCTCGTTGGGAAACTTTTCAAAATTGGAATTCCGAAGTTCAGAGAGACGTGCCGGCCCGCGCGAGGCGCACGCTCCATCTCTCAAAGGAAATTCGGCAACGGGCCATGTATTTACGGGAATTGAATTATCCACTGTGGCGTAGATTATTACATTCACAAAGCGTGAAATTGCTAAATACCGGAATTAGGAAATATACAATATGTTAATATTACGATTATTGGCCTTTTCTGAGTTTTTCGGTCCGTGTTAGACGGGAACGTATCAAAATATATAAAGTTTAAAACGAATAATGGACGAAATACATAATGGTCATAATACATACTAAAATTTTCTATGAAAATATTGATAAAACGAACTTTTTAAATCATGTAATCTACAGATTGGTTTAGGTTAGGTTAGGTTTATTTTATGAAAATCCTGTAAAGTTGAGAATTTCCAAGAAAATTGCATTATATCAAATGGCCATTTTGTATTTCGTCCATTATTAATTTTAAACTTTATATATTTTGATACGTACCCGTGTTAGACACAAAAATACTCGTTTTCTCATGAGATATGGCCGAGAAAAGTTTTTCAAACCTTCACATAATTAGAAACACAATTTTTATTGCATTATTTTATACCTACATTTAATGCAATGAAATCCATAACTTTCCATCAAGCTCCCCCATAAATATCAAGGGTCGTATTATCTAACGCATTAAGAATCGCTATCGCTTTCACCATTTCTTTCTGTCAAACAGTAAAGGCTGAGAGTAGACAGAGATGACTCCCGCGCTTTTGACGATATAACCTCAGGTTCATAAATAAAGTCCAACTACCGCCGGTCCCTATTTCAATTTTCATCTATGGTTAATTGTTTAAATTCTACACGCAATAATTAGGCAAAAACTTAGGAACATCACAACTTTGTGTACTTACTTACCATTTTATTAAACATTGCGCTCTCTTGATAAAAATAAATGCTCGTTTAAATTTCTCCGCGGTCGCTTAGGTTTGTACATAATTAGAAACGGCTGGATAACTAAGCTCCCAGACGATATAAAGCATGAGCAGCTTTATTGGACAGCGAAAATGAGTCTAAAGTTGCAACGTGGGGATTAAACGCAACCCAATTAACTGGGTGTGGAGTCCGTGCCTGCCTCGACTCGATATCAGATTACCTCGACGGATTACATTAGCGGTGGACGTCACAGTGCACTGTCTGTTAAATTATAATCTGCTGACGTATATTCGTGAGATTGTGACTTCTTGGTAACGAACTACGAGTATATTCGTACGAGTATTTAGTTTATCCGAGTGGCATTGCATTGCGGCATTCATCACATCATACTACTTTGGTAGCCTCGTAATCTGTATTTATTCGGATATTTTACTCGTAGCGTGCAAACTTGGTTTGAGTAGCGCTGCAATTAGTTGTTTTGGAGCAGAATTTTGGATTATTTTTGGTACAAAGCCTAATAAATTGCTTTGTTTCGACTAGAAATATCTGTAATCTATTTTGAATGGCTGTGTTAGTAAAGATTAATGACAAATTAACTTTTTTTTTTACATAAAACTAACTCGCGTGTTTAACCCCTATCTCACCCGATGAAAAGTGCAGATGAGGCCAAAGGTGTATCTGACTGGATCAGTATTCACTCTAGCCTTGAAGAATTTACTTAGAATTTGACAATTATCTTTTATCGTTTCAACGTAGGGTCCCTATTAACAGTAATGCTCGAACTCATCTTTTTATGATACCGGTCAAGTTTTATAAAGGAAAAGGATAGGTACTAACTTGTTATCATGAACGAAACATTATGTCTGAACTTGACTATTTAATATTATGATAAATGCGAATGTCAGTTTGTTTGTTTTTACGTCCTCACGCTTATGTAAAGAACGCAACCGATCATAATCAAATTTGGTATGCAAATACACTTATTTATCTACTGGGATAGTGATAAATCGCGGGCAACAGCTAGTGTTAGAAGATTTCCGTACCTAGACTATTTTTTTTCAACGATTGTTGCAGAAATGGCATGCACCTAGAGGTTAACACCGGCATTTCATTTTGAATTCTTTCCAATCCAATTGTTGAGTGTAATTTTGTTCTATCTACCTATAGTTATGTTTAAAGATAAATCTTGTGCAAAGCCGTGGCACATCGTAAGTCTATTAACGTGAATGGGCATGGTGACATTCAATAGTCATGCAGATTACACCCCTGCATGTCTCCGCCTCCACAGCAGGGAAACACTGTAATAGTGTTAGGTATTTGATTAGTGCAACATCCGATTCAATACAGGATATTGAATGGGGTATTGTCGTGTGCAATGGTGTTGGACTATATTATTATTGGCTTATACAAGGTACACAGCACGAGTAGCCTTCCTGTTACAAAGAGAAGATCAACATTATAAAATACGACGACAAGAGGATTCACACGAGGATTACGTGTCTGTACCACTACCATACCACCGATCTACCATATTCAATTTCGTACTGTGACATGACTGTGGAGCGTTTTTTTGAAGTGAAACTTCTAATGCGACTTTCAACAAGGTCGCTTTAAACGTTTAACGCTACCATGGAGGGGGCATGAAAGCATTAGCATATGTACTGCCGAAGCAAGTAATCTCGCATTATATATATACTAACGGATGTTAAAAACTTCCACAGTGCGATGCAGAACTCATACTGTCTGTGCAAATTTGTATGAGATTTGATAAAAGCGCCATCTAGTGAGTAATTTAAACACATAGATGCATAAGTAAATTTAGTTCTTTAACAAAAGGTTCGTTCATATTGTACCTTTTTCATTTCCACATTACGAAGTTTCACTTCTTCCGCGCGGAGGAACTGCACGCACGATTTTTTTTCTAGCAAATCAGTTGACGCATTCACTGCCGCCATATTTTTTAGAAATTTCGCGAGGTACCGAACTTTACTTAGTGCGTCAATCAGACATGTAAATTAAACGTTTTTAGGCGTTCATAGTGTTAATATAGTAACGTTATGTGAATTCAAAATAGCGTTCAAGTCACTCAGCGAAGTTTTTGAAATGTATGAAAGCTTTATGTGCGTTTAGGGCATAAGGTTAAAGTCCAAGTCCAAGGCAGTGAATGTGATTAAGCAATCCTCTTGGTGAACTCCTTCGTTCAAAAGCTACTGATACATGAAATTACTAGTTTGTGCTTTCTTCTCACCTGACGAAGGATAAAAAATAGGCTAGTTCCTTTTTTTTTTTTATATAAGAGGTGGCAAACGAGCAGACGGGTCACCTGATGGAGAGCGATCACCGTATTAATATTAATATTATTCTGAGGTAATAATAAAAATTGCTTATCAGTGCACCTTCCAACTGGTTCCCACAACCATAAGCAAGGCCGTCGCTCCATCTTGTCGGAGGCCTACCTACACTGCGTCTTCCGGTCCGTGGACGCCACTTGAGAACCTTTTGGCCCCATCGGCCATCAGTTTTGTTGGTTTTGTAATTTGAAAAGATGACTTCCTGCCAAGTTTCTTGCGGCGCATTCTTCTTGGCAATGATGGTCCTTACGAAAGTGCTGGTAGTTTTAAAAAAAAGTGACATGTAAAAGAGTCCTTTGCGGCCTACTTGCAGAATAAACGTTTTGATTTATGATTTTTGAGTTCTACGAGCGATGTGGCCTGCCCACTGCCTTTGAGTCGGCGATTCATCAAGCTATGTCGGTGTCGGTAAAGTTTTTAGCAGGTGCGGATGGCGCGAGACCAATCTGTTTGGCGAGCCTTAGGGGAGGCCTATTTCAGCAGTGGACGTCTGTTTATAGTAATAGTTATTACTAAGATTTAAAGCCTCTAGCCCCAGTGGTTTAGGCTGTGCAGTGTGCATTGTCAGCCAGTCTGTCAGTCGGTTTTGAGGCATATATTTTAGAACTGTCGCATTTGTCGAGCTTTTGGCGCATTTATTGCATTCATTTAATCCCTTGCTGAATTCATTACTAGCATTGATTTAGTTCTGAAGTTCATGTGTAAGATAATTGAGGATTCACTCTAGTGACCAGTATTTTTCGAAAAACGATTACTTGTATTTAATTTGCTCGATAGAAAAAAATCCAAATTCGTCCCTAAAGAATAAAATGAATGCTTAGTACCGCGTAAATACGACGGCAGGTCATGATTTTTTGAATGTTAATAACACAAGATGTTTTCTAGGGCTTGATGTTGCTACATTTTTAAAATGTCTTTGTTTTTGTAATACGATGATAATACCTAAATACTCGCGTGGTCTGACCAACCTATCTTGAGCCGTCGTGCTTCCCCCTTGTCCGTATAGTTAGTTGCGTTAGTTCTCCTTCGGCCATTGGACGGGGAACTTGTGTCGCTTACGCTTACGCACGATTTTGATTCACACGAGTGCATAGAATACCTAAAATCGATTAGCGCAAGAAGCTCGACAGGGCTTTAAGATCTAAAACTGCAAACTTAAAGTAATTACGCAGTTCAGCAGTTCCTGTCAAGGAGTAAGTGACGGGTAGTTGGGTATATTGAGGCTGCTAATGTAATAGCGCGGTCCCGTGGGTCCGCCGAGAGACACTCATTGCATTGTGTTAATATTCCTGCACGTCAATTGGACCGTTATGGAATTAGCTGACTATACCGGTAGTATTTATGCAAAGGCTTTGACTGGTCGTATTAGCCAAGCTAGTAGAAAACCTAGTTGAATTTCTACTTCAGGGTATAAAAACCCAAAAAATAATGTCCTGACCGCATTGATTCTTCATTCAGCCAACTGGAACGAAGCCTAAGAGGCAGGGATTTGTGTTATTTGTGTATTAGACCTCATCATTGTCATCATCATTTTAGCCAAAAGACGTCCACTCCCCAAGGCTCGCCAAACAGATCGGTCCCGTGCCATCCGCATCCAATGCGATCCCGCAACCTTTAACCAGGTCGTCGCTCTAACTTGTTGGAGGCCTACCTACACTGCGTCTTCCGGTCCGTGGGCGCCACTCGAGAACCTTTTTACTCCATCGGCCATCAGTTCTACGAGCGATGTGCCCTGTCCACTGCCACTTGAGTCTGGCGATTCTTCGAGCTAGGTATGTCGGTGACTTTAGCTCTTGCGCGGATTTCATCATTTCTAATGCGATTCCGCTGAGAAACTTCAAGCGTAACCTTCTCCATTCTATCCAGTACATATTAGACGCTCTCGATGGACAACTATGAACTCCGGAATCCAGCACTTTGATATGCAGGGCTACGGAAAACCATCACATAATTAAAAAAATACCAGCCTCCACTTCATAAGTATAACATTCGGCTTCCGAGATAAAAGTGTACCCTTATCCTAGGTTCCATTTATCCGCTCGTGCCTAATATACCACATTTTTTTTATATTAGAGAGGCCAGAGAAACGAACTAGTGGGTCACCTGATGTTAAATGATCACCACTGTCCATAGACACGCGCAGCGCTTCACGCGATGCCAGTGCGTTGTCGGCCATAGGAAAAAGGAGAGAGAATAGGGGAGGGGGTGAGGTATTGGGCCCCCGGCGTTCTCACTGACCGAACGAAACGCAGCAGGAGTACTGCTGCTTCACGCCGGTGTTCTGTGAGAGGGTAGTACTGCCCCGGACGAGCCGGCCCATTCGTGTTGCAGCGGCTAGCTACAACATGGCTCTACCACTACCAATCTACACTACAACAAACTAGTGACATTCCCTAAATACTACATTTTTCAAAATACTACATTAATTCACCACATTTCTAGTTTACCAGATTCTTGTTGCACTACATTGGAAAATCGAAGATTACTCAAGGGTGTGATTTAATTGGAGGAATGTCTTATTTTGGTCATTTGGTATAATGGGAATGTAATAAATAGGTAATGTATTATTTTGAAAAATGGGTTTTTGGGAATGTGGTATTTGAGGCACGAGCGCATTTATGTCTATACAAAATTAATTACAATGGTTTTGCGGTTTAGGCGTAATATATAAGTTACTGTTGCACTAATATAAAGGCAGTATGGATGAAACAAGAAAAATCCTTCGCAGAGTGCTACGCGGGTGCTACGCTGCTACGGCGTAGCTCGTGCGCTTGCCTGCGGAAGCCAGAGAAACCTTTACATTATTATACTGTGTATCAGACGCCTTCTAATCTACGACCATTATACACCAAATGTATACACACCCTTATACATATACATAAGATCAGCTGGTGTAGCGTGTTCAGCATAAGTTACCCGAAGTCAATCTATACTGTGTACATAGCGATGAATCTGTACGTAGACAGATGGACGCGGATACAGAATTAGGAGTTAATTAGTTTACGACGTGACTATAAATAGATACCGGTCAATTTACATAAGGAGCTTAGCACTGCCAGGGCTTAAGCGCTGGAGCCAAAACATAATTACTGTTTGTGTTTAAAAGAACTATGGTCGTGATATACTATGAATACGCATGTATGTATACATGAACACAATACATATTAATATTTCGCATGTATTCAAGTACGTATGTATTAATATTTTGGATTAATTTTAAATCACCTTGTAAGGCTTCTCTAGCAGAAGGTTGTGGGTTCGAGTTTTTCGAAAATGTGCGAAATTACATTTGAGGTTTACGGTAAAGAAGAAACCTGTGAACAATTGTAATGGTGTGTGTGACTGTGAAGTATCCAATCTGCGTGGAAACTGCGGCCCAAGCAATCTCATTCTAAGAGGAGGCCTGTGGTCTTCAGTGGTACACAATATAGGTCGATGATGAATCCAACAATAAGTACAAATTACAATAAGATTCCACACTTACTAACAAAACAAATAGGTTAATTGTTACGTAGTATGGACGCTTTCAGTCATCTTTTAACTGAAAGTGGACTGCGTTCCAGTTTCTGTGATTAGTCAGTGTAATCCTTACTGAGTTCAGCCAGTGCAAGGCTGCGATTGCGGGTTCCGCACACGTGGTGGTCGGCTCTACGTGATTAAAATTCTAACCTGACCACGCCATTTCACAGAAATGTTCACACTTTAATCTTCGATTCAATTACGGCATTGTCTCAAATTTAACTGCAAAATGTGATATAAGAGTGCCGTTTTTCAAGCATTCTGCGCATATTATAAACTTTTTAGAATAACCCTCTTCTATTTTCTCTCGCTATGTTACTTATATTTTCTCTGTACACGTGAAACGTTTAAATATTTTGCTACTATAATTTAAAAAAAAAAACGAATTTTCTTACTGACCACGTCGGAAGCACTGCACATTTTAGGTAGGTGTTTATTAGGGCAACACCTAAAAATTGCTAAAAGTTTTGTGGAGGTTATTCTTTAATAAACAAGCCAAGCACAAATCAGCTCGCGAACCGCGGGTTCCGTACATCTCTAAAAGATCAAACTGACTGGGTACGTATTTAAGTTCTTAAAGTAGGTAGGCAGCCGCTGATAGACAAATGAAATTATAAACTTTTAATTTTGTCCCTAAGACCGATTCACGCTTGACCATTTTTTTTTATTTTTATCTCTATTATTGCATAGTGATATTGATAGTGTATTGAGGTTAAGTTGTATGTTTAAACATAGAGAAATAACGAAAACAAAAATAATACATTTTTTTCTATAAGTGCCTCCTTTAATTTTTAATTTAATTTAGTTTTTATAATTTGTTGATACAGCAGCAATATAAATACTGTAGCACGACAATACTAGATGTCGTTAGCAGTCCTCCAATATGCAGTCATCTCGCACCACTTGCGCTCATACTACATACATCATTTACGCTGCGCTCCAAGAGATGGCGCGCGCGATGTATGTAGGCGTACGCGTGTACAGACGTCGTCGTGCTTATGTAGATTCAAGAACGCGTATTTGTACGTCGTGTCCGCCGCGTGCCTCAACACAAGCCATCGTGATTATTCAGTTCGGTTAGGGACTAACACATACAAGCATACTATGCGCTGTCACCCCTGTGAGACGTTTTAGTATCTGATTGTGTTGAGCCTACTGTCATTGTTTTAGGGTACTTCCACCTCTGTTGGGATATCGAAGAACTATTACAGTTGCTCTCTAGTAGATTGTATAATAGTTATTCGTTATAGTAAACATTCATACGTAGGCTGTCTTCGTTTCCCCGCCGTTTCCCCGCATTATAATACCATATTACGTATAAATTTTAGACAGATGAACAGCGTACCGATATTTGGTTCCGCGTTTGTCACTCTCCAGATACGTAACCCTAAAGAGTAACGTGATAAGTAAAAACCCAATGTATGACGTACAGCCACACACAGTACAACATTTTCATCAATTCTTAAACATCATCCTCAATTTAGTAGCTAAGTAAAACGGGATTACCTAGTAAAGCTTCAAAGCCCCATCGCATCAAAAAGCATTAAAATATCTTACTTCTTTTCCCAATGAACTGGTTTTATGAAGCGATCGTATCATCAATGCAATTTTAATATAAACTAGAATCTAGCCTGTTCCTGCAGTAAGTATAGAATCATGAACGTGCATGCGCCCGGCATTCATTTTGAGTATGTAAACTAGATGTCTAAGGAAGGTCAGCGCGATGCAGTTTTAATACAGCCCGGCGGCGCGGCGTGCGAGTCATATTTCACATGCTTGTCTTGCTCCCCATTGGCCTGACGCTTATTTTATACGTGACAGGGAGACGTAATACTTGTTACGGATATCTTTATAATGTCTTTTATTTCGGGATTTGTTGAGGTTAAGGGAAGGACGATGAGTCATGCGTATCCTGCGCCCGCTTTATTAGTTTCTGTCTGGGAAGATAAGCTAGCCTGATGTTGTGATAGATTAGTCATAATTATACAATTTGTCTTTGCTTTAAACATGGATATTCGTAACAAGCTTATGCCCGAGGGTTTGCCTCCACGGAGGACTTAAAAAGTAGTCCCAGGGATTAAAACTGTGCATTGTTTGTCAGTAAGTTAGTCATATTACTTTTTTACAGGTGTGAACATGTTACGAGTATATATCGTTCCTTTCCACGCTAACTGTCGTAACTAGCATGTGATCCCTTGTTAGATACGACAGTTAGCGGATTATATACTCGTATTTATTTGTAACGTAGCGTGGGATGTCCTCAGACTCGGTGGAGCGATGATCTTCGCAGGGCGGCTGGCAAGAACTGGATGAGAGTGGCCGAGGATCGTGCTCAGTGGTGTGCCATGGGAGAGGCCTATATCCAGCAGTGGACGAACATAAGCTGATGATGATGATGATTTGTAAAAGTTGATAAAAGTCTAATACATTATTAGGAAAGATATGTTAGACGTTAATAGGTATTGTTTAAGTTATATCTCAATAAAAAGTCGATAATAAAGAAAGTTTAAGTGTTAGACTGTCTGCAAGCCATAATAATTTATTGACATATAAACTGTAGTCTACAAGTCCATTGCTTCGTCTTTATTTTATTCTTAGTGCAAAAGTTGTGCCTTGGAATCATTGTTATACCTTTTTAATTACATCTTCGTTTACGATATCTCATGTACAAAGTAATAACCGATGCAGGCGAGATGTAAAAGACATTTGGACCAAATGCTATGTAAATACAGTGATTACGGAGGCGGACTGCTGAGAAGCTGACGAAGCCACATTCTCCAGATTTGCGGGGGAGGTGTCGTGTCTATAACATTGTTTTGCTTTTTCTTTTATTTGTCACTAGCTGTTGCCCGCGACTCCATCTGCAAATAATTCGTTTATCGCTATCCCGCGGGAACTATGTAATTTTCTGGGTAAAAACTATTCTATGTCCTTTCTAAGGTCTTAATCTATCTCTATACCAAGTTTCATCTAAATCGGTTCAGTGGTTTAAGCGTGAAGAGGTAACAGACAGACAGACACACTTTCGTATTTAAAATATTGATATGAGTGATTGATATGGTTTGAATACAAACATGTCACTGTATTAATTAAATGTTATTTATCTACACCCATATAGTAAATCCTCCATTATGCGTTCAAAAACCATAGATAATGACCAGCATTACGACATTGGATTCTATTATGAACACAGTAGTATCGTAATGGTCATAACGATATAGAAAACTGTAACATAGATTTCATACATCATTATATTACAGTAGGTACCGGTGCAGAAGGAGCGCGCAATCACGTCGCGCAGGTTCTCGGGCGCAGGGCGCAGGTCGTGGGGCAGACATACCTAGTTTTCGTTAATGCAGGTCATGAACAATGGTTCTTGAACGCATGATAGAGGATTAAATATATGGATGTAGATAAAATATTGTAAGCAACTGTACGTAATTAGGCCTTAAAACACTAATCTACGGCTACGCCTCGGCTACGCCTCGGCTACGCCTCGTTTCATGAAATCACACTCGTGTTTTAAGGACCCCTATTACGATACAGTTGCATAAAATACTATTAATTATACATAATAATGGTAATCTTAGCATTGCCTACCAAGTATAAGTTTGGCTTTACCAATAAATCACGATTATTTCGAGTCTACACTTATAATGCCTCATACTGATATTTAGCACGGGCAAATAAATAAAAATCGCTGTAGAGCCGTCTGTCTACTGCCTATAGAGGAAGGCGCGCTTATGAACGGCGCGACACGGTCGGGTAAACAGGGAATCTACTTTATATTAAACCGAGCGGTCTATCAGACGCGCTATTAGCCTGCTCTGACAGATACAAGCAGAGGCTAGACCTGGCAATATACTACTAATTAACACAAATGCGAAAGTTTATGAGTCTTGTTGAGGATCTTCAAAAAACGATCTTACTCTTTTCTCAAAAGGCCAGAAACGCATCTGCAACTCAACTTGTGTTGTGGGAGTCCATGGGCGGCGGTTTAGACAATTTAGATGAAATTTGGTAAGTCAACAGATAAATCTTTGGAATAACACAGTTACTTTTATTCCGATGTTCCCATGGGATAGGGTGGAACGCACGTAAAATTTCATCTAAGTCTGTTCAGCAGTTTTAGCGTGAAAGAGTGAATCTCGAGAATCCACACGGTGTGCTACCTACTTCTAGGTACCATTGGAATATCATAATAAAAAGTAGCTTCCGTGTGATTGCCTAAATCTAGTTAAACTATTCATACATGTAATTTTAACCAGACCCATTTAATCGTTTTAGAGTGAAAGAGAAAAAAACACACACACACACACACATACACACACACACACACACACACACACACACACACACACACACACACACACAAATATTATTTTTTGAATTTATAATAATATGAGCAGGATTTACTAATCTTAAACGTTCTTAACTCTATGACATGCGGGCGAATCTCTAATGAAACCGCTTCTGTTTATTCTGTCGATACGAAATGAGAAATGAGTGCAGCAAACCTTAACAATTGTAGCCCGCCCCAGGCTCGATACCTCCAGCTGTTGAACATTTTATTGTTGCGTTAATTTTTAATTTCCATCGCTTAGGTACCATTTTTTTTTAATTTCTCAGTTTTTAATAATGAAACTTTTAATTCTTTCAGCGTGTTGTAAAGTGTTAGTAAAATTCAGCTAGTAAAAATCATTATTATTTTTTTTTTTTTTTTTTATTGAGAAACAAACAGTCATACATAAATATGAAATTTAAATAGATAACAGTAAACAGACCTATAGTTTCCTTAATCGATTGGTTAAAGAAAAACGTGGCTAAAAGGGGTAACAATAGAAATATACATATTATTATATAAACTTAAAAACTCCATAAAACGACACAATAAAAACCAATCCCAAGAATCAATAGATCAAGGGATAAGTCAACATTCAAAATTTATAAAAACTCTACATGTCACAATTAAATACCTAATTTAAAAAGAATTAAAAAGTCAACTACCCAAGGGATACGTTAGGGATAAGTTAATTTTTTAAACATCCATCTCCATTGATAACTAAATTATTCAATTATCAAAGTTAATTTCAATGTTTATGGACTCGTTGCCCCCTAGCTCTTTTGAATTTCTTCATCAACTGTGGATCGAGTACATCCCTAAGGTGGTCCCATTTTCATGAGTGGATCCCCAGGAAATCGAGGGAATTCTTCAAATCTTTTAAATACACCTATAGTTACTTGGGTAGGTATGTTTTGTAGTAACTCGTAAAATGATTCCCGGAAATCATTTGATGAAGTGAAACTTATGAGGAAGATCACATACTTATGGTTACTGGAAGTCCTCAATACAAGTGTTTCACGGGCTTACTGTCAAAATCAAACTTAGAAGTTAACGTAAAAAACTCTGTTAAATGCGAGTAGGGCTAGTACATGGAGGGTTCCGTACTTCCGTACAATGTTTTAAAAACATTTCAGTAAAGAATCGCCGAAATGTAAGCACTAAAATGATTTTGAAAAAACATCCAAACAGCATAGGGTCGCTGGCGCGTATGCGCGTGGCCAAGGCTATGGCTGTTAATCGTTGCCTAGCTACTACTGTCAGCTGTCGCCTAACGACCAGCGCCGCAGTTTAAAAACGCCAAAAAGATACGTTTCTTGTATGGCGATCACCTTTAATTATTTTTAACTTAATTACCCGACTCCTAGGTTATGTTTTTTTTTTTTATTTTTAGTAGGTAGGTATTTTTTATTATAGTGGCCAAAGTAATACATAATCGGCGGAAACTTCAAGTGTCTAGCTATTACGGTTCAAGAGATAGAGCCCTGTGACAGACGGACAGACAGACAGACGGATAGACAGACAGACAGATAGACAGCGGAGTCTCAATAATAGGTTCCCGACTTACAAATATAAAATTATCTCACACTGCGTAGGTACATTTACTTAAAAGTAAGGCTCTGCTGACACTGGATTATAATTATAAAAGACGCGACTGTTTACGACGTATAATTAATTTGATGTATGTTACGTAACTACGCTGCGCACTACGAGGAGAGTCGCCGAACCAACATATAGCAGCCTGACATTAAGAATTAGCCTACGCCAGCTGCCACTACGTGAGGCGACACCTACCACTACGTGAGACAACGCATCAACGGGACGTGACTCGCGTTTACCTAGTTAAGACAATTGTAAACTGTATCACTTTAGTTTCTCACATCGGGCTATTGTCATTTAGTATTTAAGATGTAGGAATAGTTATTAATTTTAATTAAAGTAGTTTTAAGTCATTCTCCTGGTTTTCTTCGGACCTCTGGCTGCTGCTTACATATTTGGCGCAGTCGTTAGGTTACTCGCGGGTCGCGAACGGGAACCGAAACCTTCAAAATCAAGATTTTGAGTTCCTGAGCCACCCGGGTCGCTTTCAGGCACCGCTGCCGAGTATCCAGAATCTACGAGCTGCAGTTCAAGAGGTGAATCCAGAAATCGATTCTAGAAGGAGACCAGAGATGAAACTTGGTAAGTACACTTGAATCGATCTTGTGTTGCTTCCTTCCCTTATCCTTAGTCTATTGATATTCCCAAAAATTTCCTTCCTGGAAATTCGGGCATTGGGAACCTGCATCGCGCCAGGCCCCCAGTAAAGAATAAATTAGGAATAAATTAATTTAGTAACTTAGGCGATTCGATTAGGTAATCTATTTATGTGGAATAGATAGAACTACGAATTTATAATTAAGAGAGTATGATTTAAGTGAGCCCAGTTTTTATTATAGAGATAGGCAGATTATGTAGTTAGTTAGTATTTTTCAGTAACGTTTTACGTTTACCACCCTTTAACAACCCTCCGCAATTTAATTCTGCCCCCAAGCCCATGAGCGGTATTCAAGCATTTACCCCTAAGGTGATGCCCAATCCGATTCAAGACTATTTTAAATCACAAGAAATACACTTGAATGAATATACACCTTATGCTCCAGATCCATATTACGATTAAGTATTATTACAATGAACCGAAGTACGCGAGCCATGCTGACTTTGTGAATTTTGTCGAGTATGATGACCCCGCACATTACGCGGAACCGACTACGGACGTTCAGCTGACTTGACAAGGCCGAACTAGTACTAACGATGGTGATGATTTCTTTTCGGTTAGGCCGGAAGTCACCTTATATCCAAATTTCCAACCCTCCTCTAAAATTTTTAATAGATACTGGCGCTAACTAGTCCTTTATTAGCCCTTGTGCAGTTAAACTATATTTCACCACACTAGACCTTGCTAGTGGATTTTACCAGGTTGAAATGGACCCCCAAGATATTCCTAAGACTGCGTTTAACGTCGAACATGGACATTTCGAGTTTCTACGAATGCCCATGGGGTTGAAAAATTCACCCTATACCTTTCAGCGCGTTATGGATAACATTCTGAAAGGTCTCCAAAACGAAATTTGCGTTACCTACTTGGACGATATAATAGTTTTCAGCACATCCCTTCAGGAATATATGACTAACCTTGAAAAGGTATTCCAGATATTAAGAGATTCCAATTTCAAGATCCAGATGGACAAGTTATGTAGTTAGTATTTTTCAGTTCCCTATAGTTTCAGCAGACACCTTTGACTTTTATAGGCTTTCAATAGTTCTTGATAAGACAAACCAAATCCTTATCCCTATAATCTATCCCGTATATAGCAACTCATAAGACCGCATTCGTGTACATGGAGGCTGAATGCCCGAAGTATGTCATCAATATCTCTACAGGAAGGATACAAATCTTCAACTTCGGACCACATCAAACTGCGTACTCACTATCTATTTGCTAGGCCGAAGATATCACTTAATGAAAAGATCTATGTCTAAAGACACTACGGAAGATACACGAGTCATGAGAAACCCCAGAATATCCGAGAGGGCCATCTTCAGAAGGAACTTCCAGCAACATTTTCACTAAGCGTTGGAAAATAGTTGCTGATCTACGGGTGGAGGTGTTACGTAACTACGCTGCGCACTACGAGGAGAGTCGCCGAACCAACATATAGCAGCCTGACATTAAGAATTAGCCTACGCCAGCTGCCACTACGTGAGGCGACACCTACCACTACGTGAGACAACGCATCAACGGGACGTGACTCGCGTTTACCTAGTTAAGACAATTGTAAACTGTATCACTTTAGTTTCTCACATCGGGCTATTGTCATTTAGTATTTAAGATGTAGGAATAGTTATTAATTTAATTAAAGTAGTTTTAAGTCATTCTCCTGGTTTTCTTCGGACCTCTGGCTGCTGCTTACATATTTTGTACCTACCTACTTATGTTTACTAAAGTAATTTTACGATTGATCCTATGATTGTAAGTAAAACTTTGCCCACAAATTATTTTCGACTTTTTAACATCACCCTATAAGAACTATCATTGCAATTGTCACAGGGATCTTCGTAAAATAATAGATGATAGATAATATATCTTAATACATAAAAATTAATGTTTGTCTGTATGTCCTTTATAGAATCGTAAACTATGCATTTGATCATGACTGTGATGATCTTTAGCAAAGTTGTTGTGCATGAGCCAAAGAAGGTTTCTGAGCTGGTACGACCAATTTTCGACAGATGGCGCCACACGGGGGCGAAGCCGCGGGCATCAGCTAGTAGTAAATAAACAATAGTAAATGATTATTTACCAAAAAAATCTTTTGACCATGCCAACTTCGTTACGTTAAAGAAAACCACTCAACACAAAAGTGGTCCTTCATAGTGTTTTCCTTGAAATTCAATGAGTATTTCATGAAAGCGGAGAAATACAAAGTAAAGGAAGGAAGTTTGCATTGAAACTTACTGAGTCAATACGAGAATTAATACCGCTCGGGTTGGCGCGGACGGCGCGGGCGGCGCCGCGGCGCGATCCACTGGATTAGGTCCCCAACACGCACACGCGCCAACTTCCTATTTATGTTGGGTCGCTAACCAAACAACTTGTAGGCTCTTTATTACAGTTGTTCTTTTCCGCTCACGACGTCGTTACTGCTTCGATAAAATATCGTGTCGATTCTTTGTTTTGAGCAAGGGCTTATGCCGGCCGTTTGTGGTTGATAAGGAGTTACCTAAACGTGAACGTTTCCGTTTACTAACAATTTGCTTTTGTGTCCTTATCCTGGTGTTTTCTTCTCAGTAATCAATTCAAGAATTTAGAAGGACGTTTAGGTTGTAGGGTATCATATTATGTAGTTAGTTACGTTACGATAGTCATGATCATGAGTCAAATAAATAAAGGCATATCTAATCCGAATTTGTGTTCCTTCTGTTGAGCTTTCCATACTAATAGTATAGCTTAAACAGAGAATGATTAAATAATTGCGTAAATAAGTGCGGTATAGTTAAATAAAGGTTTTCTTTGTATAATGCATGAAGTGTAATCTGTAACGTATGTACCTAATAATGAAATCGAAATTTGTTTTTTGAAAAAAATACTTTGTGCCTAATTTCTTGCTGCGTATTTTTCTTAGCAATATATCAAAAATCTTTCTGAAAGCGTTAGACTCAAAAAAATACATGTAACAAAGTATGCTTGAGTATGCTTCTCAAATATGGGACCCTTGTTATAGAATCTATATCGATAGGATTGAACGCGTTCAGAAAAAAATTGTTAAATTTCTTTGTTTTAAATTAGGTCACCCATATAATTCTTCTAATTACGTAGATATCTGTAGGAAGCACCATCTTGTCCCACTTTCTGAACGTCGTGAAATTGCAGATATTATATATTTGTTAAAAATTACTAATGGCAGCATTAACTGCCCTGAACTGCTAGCTAATATATCATTCAACACTCCATCCAGACCGAAGAGATACGCGCCCCCTATTTCTGTGCCTTTTGGCCATTCTAACTATAGGCGGAACAGTTTTTGTATACGTGCAAGAAGACAATTAAATAAACTAACGAAGGAGCTTGATATTGACGTGTTTAATGTTAACACTGACACCTTGAGACGTACTTTGGTGAATCGATTTTTTGAGAGCGTGCATTGAGCGTTGTACCTTACTGTAGATTAAGTTTGTTAGGTTAGGGACTTCATTAATTTTTCTCCTCCGATAAAATAGTGCTGAATTATTTGTCACTAAGTAGTTATTTTCTCTTTTTTCTTTTTTGTGTGTCCGAAGGGGCTCTGTGTGGGCATACTGCCTTATTGTTACACTGTAATTGTCGGCGAGAACCTGTAATTGGCTTGCTGTATTTACTGTAATGTTTAAGATGATGTATAAGCTGTTGGTTCTCCATAAATAAATAAATAAACAAAATAGCCCTTAACGCTCTACTTATGGAAATATTTTTTTGATTTTGATTTTTGAATCACCCTAGACGGGTAGTTTTAATTATTAACAAAATTAATTAAAAACAAAATTTAATTAATTACCTGTGAGTAACGGAGTTACCCATATACTTTGTATGACTAACTTTCGGGACTCACAGGTAATTAATTAAATTTTGTTTATAATTAATCCCTTAATTGGGTACAAATATTTTGAAAACTACTCTACCTACTATATTTGAGTGTTTACACTCATACCTAATAGTTAAAAGCATTTTTTGTCTTCATCTGTCGCGTCATTGTCTGCTTTAAGCTAGATGCATTCAAAAAATACTTAATTTAGTTGCAACAACAGTTTCATAACTTTACGAAATAAGGGAATTAGTAAATGCTTGTGGTCTAAATACTCTACCTTTAGTTCTTCACTTATAGTTGGTCTTTCATTGTCCTCAGATGATTTGACAAAATGTCATGAGCACGACAAGAATGGAGCGGGCGGGCCGGCGCAGCAAGGCAGGCTCACTGAGCGGCCTGCCAGGCGCGCTCGGCAGCGGCGCGGCGGTGCGTCGGCAGCGCTCGCTCGAGTGGGGCGGCGATCGCTACAGCAGCAGCGATGACGACCGCCCGCCGCAGCCGCCGCCGCTCGCCGACAGGGTCTTCGCGTCCCTGCTCGCTCAGGCTACACAGCAGTTTGACAGTAAGCCACTTACTTGATTGCACTAAGGAGTACTGTACTGTACTGTTGGGTACTCTGGACAGAGAAACGGCGAAGGATCGGCAGCGCTCGCTCGAGTGGGGTGGTGATAGCTATACTGGAAGCAAAGACGATCGCTCTCCGAGGCCGCCACCGTTTGCCGACGGGATCATTGCATCCCTGCTCGCTTAGGCCATACAATACAGCAGTTTGACAGTAAACCACTTGCTTTGTTTCACTAAAAAGTACCACTTTAAAGAGTGGTCTGGCAGGGACATAGCGGTGCGTCGGCAGTCCCGGCTATTATTAGTAAAGCAACAGCGATAACAGCCACATCTCTTAGCTCTAGCTAGTGACTTGCTTGGTTTTTATAAAGAGTGGCGTGCTGATCACGCTGTGCGTACCGGTGCATCAGCAGCACTCGCCAATTGGTTCTTATGTTGCTGTCTCAGGCCATGCAGCAGTTTGACCCTGAGTTACTTATTCCCCCCCCCCCACGGGAGATCTGCCAAGCACGAGAGGCATCATCTAAATCTCGTTAGGCAGCTCGCAGTCTGTTAGTGATTAACTTTGTTTGAGTGTTTTCTTCGTAACCTGAAAGTAACAAGACGTGATTTGATTCTCAACATTAGTAATAAAGACCCGAACCTTTCTTACGAATCTTGCCAAAATACTTAGGCACAATATTGTTAACGCTTTCACAATAAGCAAATAATTTGAACTTTGCCATTAGCTTTTAGGTCTGCGTCTAAAGTTTACGTAAGTGATCCATAAATGATCCTGCTGGCTTACATAAGGAAAAAAATTGCAAAATGCCAGCGGTCTGCCAGTCGCGAGTTGCATGACAATCTTATGGCCTTTAATATTTGCTCAGCGGCCGCTACGGGCTAGGATCAGCTTAGAATTTGTTATTCACCGAGTGACACGGCCGAAGGTCCGTGCTGAGCCCCCAACAAGTGGGATCATTAGTGAGCCTGCGGGGCGGGGGGTGCCCGGGTGGGAGGCAGGGGGAAGGCAATTGATAGGGGAGCGCCCTGCGGTGAGCTTATGAGGAAAACTTTACACGTAAACCCGACGCAACCTTCGCTCGGCTTCCTTCTGTCATGCCAACTACGGACTTGATGAACTCATACAGGACACTGCATAATGTTACGACGGCTTTCACCATTTTTATTTGATTCAATAATTCAGTATTTTCCTTCGGATTTCATCTGAAGATCCTTTGGACTTAATAGTATCTTCGGAATCGAATATCAATGCCCGATATATGATAGCACACATTTGAAAAATAAACCGAGTAAATACCGGATCAGTAATATTGCACAGCTTCGTTCAATTTGTTTCACTCGAGGCCGTAAGCTTTACGTATATTAAACGTCAACAAGCCGGCACTGAAATAAAACGCCAGTTCCTACGCTGTACAATGCAAATGGTTTTGTTAACGTCTCTTATTGTAAGCGGGCATACAAATTTAGTTCGTGAATTGTTCCACAGCCCCACAGATTCACTATTCACGTCATATACACATTTAATAAGCACTGAAAAGTGCTGTTCGCGACTCGTATTGTATTTGAATTATATTTTAATACCGCAGCAATCGCAAGCTGTAATTAGACTATTTACCTTTATGACTATACTCGACGCAAATAAGATGCGCATTCGTATATCGATAACACTAAAACTGGGAAGCCTTAACAATGCTTCATGTGATTCTGTGATAACAGCCTTTCGGAAATTGGGGAAAACGGGTATCGGAATAACTTCCTTACGAGTGGTGCACAAGGTTGACAGTCGGCGGTCTGTGCTGGCGGCAAGGTATCGGTAAAGGTTTAGAGCGGGATTATGACGGAAAGTCGTCTGTCGAAAGGTATTCGCAGCGATGAGGACAAACGCGGAGTACAATCGCAGACTGAGGGGATTGAAGCTTCAAACAGTGTTTGAAGGATTTGGAAATTGATCTTAGGTCAATGACCGTTAGTAGGATCACTTTGTAGCTCACACTACAGTTCGGCTCATTATAATATTCATAACTTATGCGTGATTGCAACTTAATCTACATGCATAGCTTGCTTGCTTTTCGTTGACAATTCCTGTTTTAATTATATTCCTATGTATCCTCTCAGTTATGGACTTTACAAGTGATCAAGTTTAGAAGTGAAATCGACTGACCCGTATTGGTTAATTTTACATGTTAATTTAGATCCCTGATGTTCCCAGAAGTTTGGAACGTAACACTTAATTGCTTTGGTTTTATATGTACCTACCTATAGCTTCAAGCTTTGACATTTTTAACCCCCGACACAAAAAGAGGGGTGTTATAAGTTTGACCGCTATGTGTGTGTGTCTGTCTGTCTGTCTGTCGCATCATAGCTCTTATATGGGTGAACCGATTTGGAGATTTTTTTGGCGATTTTTTTTGGCGATGGTTCTTAGATATGTTTCATCAAAATCGGTTCAGCCGTTTCAAAGTTATCAGCTCTTTTGTTAGCTGCGGAAGGGATCCTAGACGCATAACGGGCATTGACTTAACGTTCAAAACGAGTGACATAATTGCGTTGGGGGTTTTAAAATTTTCAATTTTAAGTCCTTAAGTTTCCGGAATATTAAGGTATTCAATAAGTAAACTGATTTTAAATTATTGGGAATCCTATTAATATTCTAACTAAATGTGAAAGTTTGTGAGTTGGTGTGCGTGCGTGCGTATGTTTGTGCGTGTTTGATACTTTTTCGCACTTAAACGACTAGACGGATTGGAATGAAATTTAGTTTGTGAATAGCTGGACGTTTAAAACACATAGGCTATTTTTTATCCCGATATTCCCACGGGATCCAAGGAAAAAAAATTACTCGCTAAGTGTAGAGACATGAAATATTGCTCGGATGTTCGTCATACTACATAAATGAAGACCACGATGTGATTTCTGGGAATTCCCAAAGGTTTTAGTAAAATCCCGGAATTTCTCTTCAACAGTAAGATCAAAATGGTTGCCGCGACTTCAAAAGAGCCACAATCCAAAATAGTAACTTTGAAAGTTTTCTAAATACGGCAAGGACCTATATCGTAACCGAAAATTGAATTTTTTAATTTAATTATCTACGGATGATGTTCTAACAAAATCTTTCGACCTGCTCACTGTCCTACCTGTCTCACCCATAACCAGCTGAAATTACTTGGCCTGTTCGTTTAAACAAAAAGCAAGTTGGGAGTGTACAAACTTTAAATGCTTCCACGAAATCCATTAAAATTTTACAAAGTTTGTTATTAAACTGAAGGTTTTCCCCTATCTCCTAACCCTACGTAAGGTGAATGCAGGAATGTCAGGGTGGTAACGGAAATGGCTGTAACGGAAGCTGATGCGGACGTAAATGTTTGCTTCCTCACGGATGTGGCGCCAAAATATATGTTACATTGAAGTTGAAGTAAAAAATTCGCTCAAGCACATTGTAGCAATGAAGATAATTTTAAACTCAGACAGAGGACATATTATCTAACGCGCAGACGCTTCCTATCGCATACACTATCTCTTTCTGTCACCATCTTGTACCGTTTGACAGAAAGAGAGTTAATGCGATAGCAAGCCTCCGTGAGACAATACGGCCTCAGATGTCAGGAAAGTAATGTTTTGAGCCTTTGTTTGTCTCTTTTACCATTCAGCCTTAACAGCCTTATCACACTTGCGCTTTGCAGACAAGTTAAAAGCGGAGCAAGCGCGTGGCGAGTTCCGCGAGCGCGCAAAGATTTCGCCGCGCCTAGAGTTGAGACCCCATGCTGTACACTCACGTACGTCAGCTAATATGTGTTTTACCCACTTTAGTTTTTGTACAGCATCCCGTCCCAGCTCGCTACACGCTCGCGATTAAATCGTTACGCCTTCGCAGCGAAATGAGGGTTTTCTATGAGAGGCTATTTGGCGCTAGTATCGTCAGGTCCGTTTGACAACTTTGACATTTGTTGTATGGGTGTAACGTCAAATAGACCTTACGATACTAACGCCATCTAGCGATATTCCACCTGTTAGTAAACCCTCATTGTTGCGCACTCGTGGCAAACATGAAACGCGCTCACCAATGTGATAGACAAGGCTCTGAAGCGCTAAGTATTAGAATTACAGATAAAGGGTGGGACCGTATATTTTGTACATTGTCATCTATTCTGTGATCTATCAATGTTACTATTATCACGATAGCATTCAAATACAGAAACTTTCAAATTTATCCAGAAAATTGCAGCTAAGTAATGGGCCATTCTTCAGAGGGCTAAATTACAGCGTCCAGGCAGAAAAAGTACCCGCAATGTGCAAATAATTGACTAGAATATTTTTTATACATTACTTTAGAACTTAATCTAGCTGGGGCACGATTCCTTTTTTGTTTAACCCTTTCACCGCCGCGCCTCGACAAAACGTAAACCTGCTTTGAATCTTATGTCATTGTGTCAAGGTCACTTTGACACTGTACTTTGTGACATATATATGTGTCGTTGGCGTTGAAAAGGTTAAAGTAAGTATAATTAAGTGTAAATAATTATCAAACCTCTAAAACCTTATTCCCTTGGTGCATCCATTGTCCATTTTGTGAACAAACTTCCCCGAAAAGAACATGTTATGAACTGAAATCAAGTATTGTATTTAGTTACATAATTACAATATAAGTTATTGGTTAAAAAGAAAAAATATGGTTCCTATGTTTGGGTGAATATCCCAACAGCATTTTTTACGCGTCCAAGTTGAGAATCCCAGTGTAAAATGCATATTTTTTTCAAAATTCTTTATGGTTAATTATTTGAATAACAAAATAGTTGGCTACATGTATAGATTGCAGTAAACATAACTATTTATTTTTTAAAAAAAAGAAAAGTAAATTATTTAAGAACAAGGTGGCTTGTCCTCAACGTACTTCTTATGAAACAAGCGCTCGGCATGGCTATGTTTTAAGCTTGTATATAAATAAGGCAACAAATTAACAATTTATGCAGTCATAGCCTCTTAATGTTGGTATAATTTCATCATTTTACCTATTTAAATACACATGACTCTGGATCAAAGTTTGTCCGGGCAAAATTTTAAGTTACGGTGGCAAAATTTCAGCATGTCGTAGCTGGTTATTAAATGGCGCAGGACTTGTCGCATTGGTATAGCCCACTTAGGTCAGTCGTGCACTAGCGCTTGCGCGGAATGGAGGTGTGACTATGACGGAGCATTTCCCCCCATAACGTACGTAATCTCTTTGGTGGCATTTTGTTCAAAGATTTCTTAGTTTAGGTGGCTCGAATTGTAAACTTGTTCTTTGTTCTTCGTGTCGGAAGTTTAGTGTTGAATAGTATTTTGGTTTGTAGTTTAATCTATTCTATAATTACATGTAGTGTTAAGTCTTCAAGTAAAATACTTAGATGGACGGAATAACCATATAATTAAATCAGAACTTAATAAAACACAATTTTTACAAATAATAGTCATCACTCGCACACGTCTTCAGTCTTTCTCTCATCTTCCATTCACTCTGACTGGCTCATTCTATCGTCTCGTTCGATCAATCATTCATCAAATCATTCAATCCTACAGCTCGGCCGTCCTGCATCCTTGCCTGTCCCCAGGCACACCTTGCCTAAAGTTACAATACAAACTCTTAACCTTACTCAGACATCCTAGCACCATACTAAACGTCTTCAAACATGCTTACAATGTAACACCAACAATCTTTCACCCAAATAATATGAACTAACCCTTAATTCATAAGGTATCAACATAAAAACTTCAACACAATACACCGTAAATTACAATAGTACTAAGTACTATTAGTCTTAAACATCTCAATATCCATTTTATATCACAAGTCTTTTAAACGAATCATCAATTTTGTTTGCAGAGTAGTCAGTCGAATACTTTTGTGAAAACATAAAATCATAAAAACAAAAGTTAACGTAATAATATGTGCAACGTAGCGTCTTTTGACTTTTGCAACGTAGTTCATTGACCCCTAGGCCACGGCTTCATGTTGTCAGTCTACGTCGTACCGATCTTTGCTGATCACCGCTACTACGCTACGCGGTAAGGTCCTAGAAACTTGCGTCGTTTCTTGTAGTTGCGTATATTTTCGTCTTGCACCTTCAATATCCGAACATCACCATTGTAGAGTCGTTGTGTCACCTGACGCTCAAGCTCTCGTTGCTCGTCCAAAGCCAACCGTCGTGGTCGTTGCGCTACTGGGATGTCATCCTTTAATGTAATACGCAACTGAATCGGAGCCTCGTGCGTCTTGTTAGGCTGATACGTCTGGACAAGTTGCCTTACCTCCTCTTGAAACTCTGGGTCTTTCATGTAACCGTCTATTAAAATGTTTGTTTTGATACAACCCGTCGTATGAACCTGCGTCGAACCAAGTTCACTCGAAGCACTTTCGTTTTCCACATATTTCGGTGCGTCTAAATTTTCGTAGCAGTCATTTGGAATTACAATAATGTCACATCCTGGGTCGTTAACATTATTTTCCAATAAAATAATTTCTTCCGTCGGTTTTGTATATGACATCTGTCCGTCATCATTGTTGTTGTCATTCACGTCCTTAGTAACAGTCGTCTCCTGTGGCGCCATCATAGCTGCCATCGTGGTCGAATCGAATGAAGTTGATGTGTCAGTCTCGTCGTGTCGTTCGTTCGTTTCAATCAAAACGTCATCGGATTCATTCTTGTTCTCGTTCAGAATGATGTTACAGTCGTTCGTTTCATTTGAATTCGTCTGAATACACATTTGTCTCGCCGTTGAGCCGCCATTTTTCTCTTGATGTTTTCTAGTCGTTCCCGCCGTCGATGTGCATTGCGATGAAATGTGTCCAAACTCATTGCACCGGAAGCATTTTAAACCTTTAGGCCTGTGCGGACACTCGTCAGACAAGTGGTTACTTTCACCGCAACTATAACACTTGATTTTCGGCTTGTTTTTAAAATCTTGATGAGATAACTTTGAAGTCTTGCTCCTTCTTATCTCTTCTTTGATCGTCTCGTATATTTTGAACTTTTCTTTTAGCTCCGTGTACGTCGTCACCCCATATAACATCATTTTTATCATTGGGTCGTCTCTGATGCCGTCGACAATATATTTGATGGCAACATAATCGGGCATTTTACCTCGTCTACCCAATTCCTTCATAATCAACATGTAGTCGATGCATGATTCATCAGATTTCTTCACCCGTGAACTCATCATTTCGTGGATGGTCTTGATATCCACAGAATCTGGAAATTCCACCGAAAGACTAGCCTTCAGCTCGTCCCACGTCTTGTATGTCTTCTCGGCGCGTAACCATAATGCTGCAGTTCCAGTTAGCGACCGCCTTGCTGTACCGGCGTCCATCCAAATACCTCGGCATTGTCTTCCACGTCTTGGATCCACTTTGCCGCAGGATACGTCTTATCCCGGCCAGAGAACTTTGGAACTAGTCCCTCTGACAGATGTAACATGGCGCCGCCACCTCGTGATGATGACATGGCTTCTTCAAATGAATCTTCTAGGTCTACTCGCCGGCTGTTACGTCTTGTTTCTTTCGGCATTTTCCACCTTTTACATTGAATTGTACGTCGTCGTTTCGTCGTCTAGATTTTTTTCACGCTGTCATTCGCTGTCAGCCGTCGTCGTCTTCCTTTGTTCTTCAAACACGTCGTCGTCTGAAGAAACAAATCGGATCGCTTCAATCCCGGACGAGCCCCCAAAACTGTAGTGTTAAGTCTTCAAGTAAAATACTTAGATGGACGGAATAACCATATAATTAAATCAGAACTTAATAAAACACAATTTTTACAAATAATAGTCATCACTCGCACACGTCTTCAGTCTTTCTCTCATCTTCCATTCACTCTGACTGGCTCATTCTATCGTCTCGTTCGATCAATCATTCATCAAATCATTCAATCCTACATACAATCTTAAAATAAATCATTAAATTGTAGCAATTTTTTTTGTAAGTTTCAGTTTAGGTGGCTCAGTTTATTTTTTCATACAAATAGTAAAGAGTTTCTAGTTTTTGGTGGGCAAAATTAAGTTTTGGTGGCGTAATTTCAGATTAGGTGAGCAAATTTCAGTTTTGGTGGCAACCTAAAATTTTTTGTGCTCATATTTCACTAATTATTGTTAAAATTCTTGGCGAAATATGAAAATATGTAATATTGTGAATAGATATTTAGTATTATAACTTTATTTCTTCTTAAAATGTGCCACCAAAACTTAAAAAAAATTGTAATGTTGATACCTATTCACCAGTTTATCACAGTTTAAAAAAAAAACATCTTAAAGCTTTGTCCAGAGCTAAGCTATGATTCCCTTGGTGCCTCATTCAACATCCTGCTGATCCCTACTTAAACGTCATATGACGCGTTGTGATCGCGGGGTTTGACAAACGTCAGTAACGCTTCCAGCACGGACGGGAGAGGTCGTGACTCGTCGCTGGAATTATTAGTTATGGGGGTAAATATATGATTCCTTTGGCTTTGGTTCACTGTGATTCTGATTCTGTTGGACTTACATATAAAATTTTGTGCATGCAATTTGTACATAGTGTTAAGTAAAAAGAAAACTACATTACTGCCTGCATATGTTGATTTAGTAGTAAATATTATAACAATGACAGTTTCGGCAGGCCTCATGCATGCCATGTACTTACGCGCGATATTTACCTACCGCGGGGACGATCTGCTAAGATCGAAATTCCAGTAGGTTGTCACAAGCGCGCGCCGACGCACGTTCATTCGTGTTCCACGGAAAAAATATGCCGCCTGGACTTTTATAAGTGAATGGTGAAACAGGGGGCAAATTTTAATATGACTATGCTAGAATTAATAGCTAATATAACAATTTGGAAGTTCGTATCGTGATGTCCCTCTTACTCTTCTATAAAAAGCTATAAGCGTGAGCGGGATGGCTCGATGCGAAGTTCGAAAATTGACCTTCGTATCTAGTATAACGCTAGGGTACTGTGAGCATGGCAATGTGTTCTGTGCATTACAATAAATATCCTTTTTTGTTAGGATTCCAGAGCTAAAATGGCAAAAACGGAACCCTTATAGTTTCGCCATGACCGTCTGTCCCTTTGTCCGTCCGTAGCTTAGCTTAGGGAATATTAGTGCTAGAAATTTTGCATGGATATAATATATAGCAATTATCCCCACAAAATGGTAAAATAACATGTAGAAAAAAAATAATTAATCCAAACTGCCAGCCCTTGTCACTGTTGGCACGCACACATTCTTAAGCAAACGGAGTAGTATAATCTGTGGCTACAATCGCGGTAAGTACCAAGATTTTGTACGGGATGCAGTATCTGTTACGAAGTAACTATTAAGTAATCTGTGGTTTCGGCAGAATCGACAAGAAACATACATATTCTTATTCCCCTGGTTCTTATTCCCTTGGGTTTTGAACAAGGGAATCATAGTTTTCTTGCGTTTTCTTGTAAAGAAAAATAGTTTTATTTTTATTCGCTAATTTATTCATTTAGAAATTTATTCAATTGATAGCAGGTCTCAAATATTACATTCTCTTCAATGTTCTACTTTTTTATTTCCCTGTCCTTTTGTATGATTCCCTTGGCGTTTTTCTTATTCCCTTGGAGTTTTTTCTTATTTCCCGGTCATTTTCTTATTCCCCTGGCACTGAAAACTTAAAGTATAGTATTCGATAAATCTGCTTATAATTAAATACAATTTCATATTTTATAGTAAATAGGTTGAAAGCAGTAAAAGTAAAAAACGCCAAGGGAATCACACGAAGAATCCGATTCTGAAGAATGACCCTAATACCTTATTATTAATATAATAACGCCTATGTACAGTAAACAAAGATGTCTATCGGAAAGTAAAGCTTAAAAAACAGTACAACACAATACAAATATTCTTTATTGAATAGGTACCACAAAACAATGAAGGCGTTTGGCTAGTTCTACTAGCGTTTCAACCGCTATCACTCTCCTGTCGCATATATTAAGTAAATGAGCGACACCTAGCGGAAGGTTTTTATATAACGATACAGCGTGCTTGTCGTATAATTTCAATTTGTTGAAATTTCACTCTAGCTGTACCTTATTTCTTACGTATATGCGACAGGAGAGTGATAGCGGTTGAAACGCTAGTAGAACTACCTGTTTTCAAAAATAGGTAGCAAAGTTTTTATTGCCTTTTTTAAGTTTTTATTGCATTCCTACTATGACCCAGGCTTCAGCTAAAAAGCTAGGTTGCAATTCGTATTCTGTGCCTGCTCAAGATACCGACATAAATCATAATAATTTTCATCGTATAGTTCGCGCTGTTCCAGATGTTCGGGTATCCTAACACCTAACATTTGCTTCTCATATAATCTTGCCTATCGATAAATGGATAGCTGGCTAAAACTTCGTCCTGATACCATATTTCTCGGCGTACAGGGTGTATTTACATGTAACGAGCAGGTAACATTATCATAAAGGTTCTTGTTATTGCGCTCAGATATTGCACGTCGGTTCCTTTCATAAAATATACGATATTCCAAGCTCGCCTTGCTCTTTAATTATAAGAAATATCTTCATATAGACTTGAGCTCTTGCTGTTTTGTACACGTCTAGTTCGCATTGAAAAGTATTTTGAAGTAGTCGTAAGTCCCAAGCTTTCACATAAATAAAAACCGGCCAAGTGCGAGTCGGACTCGCGCACGAAGGGTTCCGTACAATTATCTATAAAAATCACGTTTGTTGTATGGGAGCCCCCTTAAATATTTTTTTATTTTAATTTAATGATTTATTTTTATAGTCAATACATAATTAAATATTCTGTGAATATTTCAAGCTTCTACCTGTTTGTTGCTTCTAAAATTCACGTTTATTGTATGGGGCTATAAATAAATATTTATTTTATTCCGTTTTTTAGTATTTGTTGTTATAGCGCCAACCGAAATACATCATCTGTGAAAATGTGAAAATTTCAACTCTCTAGCTATCACGGTTCCCGAGATACAGCCTGGTGACAGACGGACGGACGGACGGACAGCGGAGCCTCAGTAATAGGGTTTCCGTTTTTACCCTTTGGGTACAGAACCCTAAAAACACAATAGGTAACTTTTCTAGTTAATATTAATTATTTTGTAAAATCGCCTCCTAACAGTCGACTTTGGAGTATTGTGTGCAATACGGAGTCGGAAATGGTAAATGATTAATCCTGCCATTTTCAGGCTTGGAATGGAAATACAGATATCAAATATGCGAGTGCGATTTCAAGTTACTATATTGGTTACAGAAATAAACATATCTACCTAATTGATACCCTACAGCCATAAAAAATTTGGTCGGTAAGTATTTAAATATATAACATGGTGTATAGGTGATTCCATATTAGTAAGATAGCTTACTTGGCATAGGTAACAACTTCCTACAGCGCTATGATTGTATATAACAGGACTTGATATTTTTAAACATTCTATGTTTTATAGGGTTTTCGTTTACGCTATCCATTTAAATACTTTTGTCAACAATAGTTCCTGCGCAGATGTCCGCCATTTTTGTTCAATTTATATACCGCATACTGTCTCTATAGTTTACATTTGAAATTTACCATGAGCTTTGCGGTGAAAGAAAACATCGCGAGGAAATCTGCACACACCTGTGAAGAAATTCAATCGTGTGTGTGAAGTTCCCAATCCGCACTGGGCCCGTATAGGAACTACGGTTCAAGTCCTTTCATTCTGAGAGGAGGCTTGTGCTAGGAATAAGTTTCCTGAGTTGAGTAAGTAGGTACAAAGATATGTAAGTATCCGCTTTCTTACCTTATTGCATGGTAATAAAGTGTTCTTTTATAAATATTTTGTATTCTACTGAATACTGGTCTATTCTATAAACAGTCTAGTCAGACTATTATTATACTCTTCTAGGACAGTGAACATGACGATATCACGAGCATTTTCCGCGTGGTAGAGTATGAATGTACATGCCCTTGTCATCATGTTTGGCGTGCTCGTGCATTGAGTGTAAATATGCAGTTAATTGAATGAAACCATAAATGGCAGTAATTATACAGTGTCGAATGTTCGGTAAACAACGCTATGGGGGAGGTTCGTTCGAGCGTGTAGGCACTTTTCGTGGCACGACACACCAGCAAATGAAATGACGTGCCTGCCAGCGTATTGGCGTTATTACAAAGTTTAAAAGCCGAGCAATTTGCCTTTCAAGAAGTTGTTCTTCACAGTCTGATAGCTACATAGTTTGTATCATTGTTTGTTTCGACTTGTCGAGTATGTTAATCCTAGGTGGTAATTAGGGTTAGGGTTGAAGAATATGAAGCTGGAATATGGCCACTAAAAAGTTAAAAATAAAATTGAAAGAAAAAAAACTTTTTTAAAAACAAGCTTTTATAAGTGGTTGTTTATAAAAATAACTAAATAGCTGAAAATAATTTAATTCTGATAAAAAATAGACTATGCATTAAATCTTTGCGTTCTTGTCATAGTCCCAATTTTTTCAATAAAAGCGTGTTACATTTTAGCCTAGTTGGTAGTGACCCTGCCTACGAAGCAAGAGGTCCTGGGTTCAAATCCCGGTAAGGGCATTTATTTGTGTGATGAGCACGAATATTTGTTCCTGAGTTATGGATGTTTTCTATGTATTTAAGTATTTATTTATCTATATAAGTACGTCTATCGTCGTCTAGTACCCATAGTACAAGCTTTGCTTAGTTTGGGACTAGGTCGATTTGTGTGAGATTGTCCCCTAATATTATTTATTTATTATTTATTTATTTATTTTGTCGTCAAGAAAAAAAATGTAGGTGTAACACGCTTTTATTGGAAAAATTGAGACTGTAATAAAAACATTCTGAGAGGAGACATGTGTCCTGCAGTATATGTCCATATATAGGCTGGGATGATGATGATAATGAAAGAGTTATACATACATACGTACATACATACTTTGACTTGTTATGTTAGCTTTCGTGTTCATCTCCCGATTACTTCCATACTAATGTGATTAATGTACCCGCGCGATGATATTTGCACCGCTTTCATGCATGACTGGGTTTGCGATTAATGTAGCCATTGCGGATAGATGCCTGCTAGCTCTCATCCGTTAATTAGAACGTTATTGACGAAGCTAATTAACGTTGGCATGGCGTGTCTACCTTTTACTCGGATATTAGAGTACGACAGCATAGAGTAGATATTAAATGAGAGGGTCTCTTTCTTTGTAGCTGTCACATTGACGTTAAAAATGCTTGAGCATGGCAACAAATTCGTATATAATTTTGAATTTAAGTTCTTTTTTATCCGTTTATTTGTCGTTCTGTAGGTATTAGACATACCTATAGGCTTAACATGACTTAAATTATATTATCGACAAATCACTAAAAATGTCTGAAAATCTGGCTATTCTTTTATGTTTTTTCAAGTCAATAATTGTTTGATTCAAACCTCAGGGGGAGGTCCATATCAATGAACGATTCCTTGTACCTTGCTATTTTGCCACCTCCACATACCATTTCCGTACCGATGATTCCATACTCCAAGAACTCGGCATCAAGTAAACTCGGCATCAAGTAGCGTCTATCATCCATAGTACAATCCCACATCCTTACTTTTTCCTGACACATTGGTATGTCGTTGAGGAGACGTATCTGAGGAGCGACTTGTGATCTAGGGGAAAGTCGAAGGCACTAGGCTGCAGTAGAAGGACCACTACACGCAAGCATTAGAAAGCGGCTGTCAGAGAAGAATGGAGGCGTGTAAGCTTGCTACCAGAACCTAAAAAATGATGACCACAACCATTCTGTCAAGAGTGAAACGACGATGACGAAGTCCGTATGTACATACCACATACACGCAAAATAGCAAGGTAAAAGGTCGTAGTTAATACAGAAAACAAGTCGACTAATTCTAATTAAATTAGTTGCGAGATTAAGAACAAAAGCCTGGCTCGAGCAACTTCGAGCATGCATACGACCAAGTTGCCGCAGTTCACATGCACGAAACTTTTGGAAGTCAAGTATGATTTCATACTTAGGACCAACTCATGCTTTACTATTAAACTACTAAAACATTTAAGAATCTTAACTGTTTTGGGACAAAATTCCTTATTAATAAATGGAAGTTCTTTGAACTGGAATGCTTAGAAATAGTTAGGTACTTGCATAAAACTTTTGAAAATGATTTCTTACTAGGTAGTCCAATATTTTTATTTATTCTTTAAGATTTCACCCCCATCGTGAAAAATGCTCAGTTGAAAGCTAAAATTAAAGAAGCAATAGGTACCGGTTGTTGGCAAATTGTAAACTGAGATTGGAAACCATAAGGCGGCGGCGGCTAGTTTCCATTTCATTTCGTATTTTTCTCCTTACACAAACGATATCGGTGGTGTTATTAGAGGCGAGCCCGGTAAAGTACGCAATATCTCCGGCCGCTCGGCAAGAATCCTCCCGCGTCGAGACTAGGGGTTGCCATCTTTTAAAAACCATGCCCGTTGCTTTGATTCGGAAAAGTTTCGGAACAAAACAGTATGTATGTATGTATGTAAACACTTTATTGTACATAAAACACAAAAATAATACAAAACAAAAAAACAAAGGCGAACTTATCACTAAAAGGGATCTTTTCAAGCTAACCTAGCATGACAGGAAAAACTTAAAAAAAAAAAGATAGGCAAACAATAATTTATGTACAGAGAAAAGAAAGGAAAATATAACATATAAATAAATACACAAAATAAACAACAATAAGTGACTACGACAAATATACTTATACCTAACTTTACACAGAAAAAAATACACACATATGAAAAAACAGTACATGTAAATAACAGTTTGTGTTATGGAACACAAGTGGTACACTGAAAAAAATAATCTGGTAATCTGTTACTGCGTCCACACATGCCTGCTTTACCAGGACATTGCAGATGCGTTGCCAGCTCAGAGATGGAAAGTTTGATGTATTACCAGCAAATTTCCGGGCTGTCTTACCCTACATCCTGAAGCGTAAAAATAGATAGAGCTGTCTTCTTTATTTTTTTGGGAGAAATCATAAAAAAAACAAGTATTTTATTTGTTAAATGTATATCCCGGATATGAACCATAGACTATGACTACCGGGAGGGTTGCCAGCCCTAGCGGAAGCGATGCTCCGTTATTGCATGGAAATTCTTCTGCGTGCAACTTCATCGAGCGACTCTCTTTCGTATAAAGGTTTCAGAGCAATGTTCCCAGGTTATTGTTTTTCAAAAGCGGGAAACTGATATTACCTCTACTGAATCACAAGCAGTTAGCTTTATGCAATTAAGCTTGAACGAGTTTTGATATTGTACGATGCTGCGTATTTACGCTGACCGATACAGACAATTAGTTGCTTTGGTAAATGACACTGCTGCTGCTTTTTTCACGTTGCAGGTTTTTACATGAAGGTTTCTTCATATTTAGAATATCATGGCCAATACATTTTATAAGCTTTATGATTGATTACCGGTCCTTTGACAGCAATGCAGCACTGCAGCACTGTATCTGTGAGATGTCGTCTTTACATCGTTACTTGCAGCTTTCGCACTTGAATGGACTGGACAGAAGCCATTTTAATGAAAAAATAATCTTTTTTGATTAGGTTGAAGTATTTCATACCATTCCCACTATACATTAGCAGTGTAGCATGATTCGACAGATTTTAATGACTTACTAAAAATCTGATAGAAAACATCGTTAATCACTTCGCGCATGTCAGGTGTGTTGTGCAAAGTGTCAGGCTTACCAACATAATTGTTCAGTATTGAGTCACGTCTACGCTTCGGAAGTCAGTCATAAATATGAGTTAAGGCGGAATTCGGTTTATTGATTGATTGATTATTTAATAAAATCGTTATTGTTGCGGCGGTGAGCGTTGGTTCGCGGAGCATTGCGCCTGCAAATGGAAGTGCTAAATGGATTCATTTGTTAAGCTAAAAGCTTCCGCTAGTACTCGTAGTTTGTGCGAGTGTGTTATGTTATGAGTTTGAAGAATTAAAATGTGCAACAAGAGAAATACCTAGTCACAGTATAGGTACAGTACTTATTATTGTCTGTGTCTCTGTATTTGAAACAGTTTTTGACATATTGCCTCTAACCACGATTGGCAATCAAATACTTACCTCGTATAGTTTTAAATTGTATCAAACATATTTTTAGAAATTTATTGATTTCAGAATAAATTAATAGCATTCGTATAATTTATGACTAAACCCCGCAAATTGCACTGACAATTTTATCTTTAAGTCGATTTAGAAAAAAATCGTGCGTGCAACTCCTCCGCGCGGAAGAAGTGAACCTTCGTAATGTGGAAATGAAAAAGGCACTTAAATTATACATCAATTTGAACCTTATTGCAATAACTTAAAGAACTAAATTTACTCATGCATTTATGTGTTTAAATTACTCACTAGATGGCGCTTTTAGCAAGTCTCATACAAATTTGCACAGACAGTATGAGTTCTGCATCGCACTGTCGAAGTTTTTAACATCCGTTAGTATATATACAATGCGAGATTACTTGCTTCGGCAGTACAAATACTAATGCTTTCATACCCCCTCTATGGTAGCGTTAAACGTTTAACGCGACCTTGTTGGAAGTCGCATTAGAAGTTTCACTTCAAAAATATAAGCTTTAGAAAAAATAAAACTTTTACCCATCGTAAGTATGATCATTAAATCTTTTTTCAGTACTTTAGTTTACCCGGGCAAAAGTAAAATAAAATTATTTCAAGCTCATTCTTTTATTCAACTTGTCTGAGATTTAAAGAGTAATGTATGCAATGCGCAGACATTAAACTCACTATCTAATCTGAAAGCTCGTCTACCCTCATCAAACGGAGCTTTATGTGGCTTCGCAAATTAAACTACTACGTATTGTAGTCAATGGCGGATCTGCATTGACAAAATAACAGCAGGTATGCAATTAAATTAATCATTTTGAGACTATTATGTTGCTGAAATTCGAGAGAAAATCGTCGTTTCGCCTCAAAAATCACAAAAAGGCAAAGCCGCATATCTCATTCTAAAAAATGCTAATTTACTATTGATTCCATGCAACATTCATTGTTAAAAAAAAAAGACACTTAGAAAGGGTCAAACAGTATTTTCATCTATACATAGGTATAATAAATCTGTAACAAGTCGGTGTCTGTACATTGAAGATATTTGAGAAAAACTGTCACTAGGGCTATTTATTAGCGCAATAGAACCCAAAACAATGATCTGTTTGTCTGTGCGTTTGTGCGCGCTAATCTCAGAAACGGCTTAACCTAGAAGGATGCGGTTTTCACTGATATGTTGGTATTTTCTTGGTATTTAGTGTTTGTTTCATTTGAATCGGTTGACAAATAAGAAAGATACGATACTTTCAGTGTTAGATAGCCCATTTATCGAGGAAGGCTATAGGCTATTATATCATCACGCTGGGAGTACGGTGGTGAATGTGAACGCGGGTGTGCGGGGGGGGGGTTTGGTTGGGGGTGGGGTTGAGAGGGGGGGTGCGGGGGTGGGGAGAGGGGTTCGGAGGGGGGTCGAGGGGGGCGGGGGGCGTAATTTTTTTTATATCGAGGAACTAAGGAGAGCCATAATTGATGAAAAAGCAAATTGGATAAAAAAATAAGCTGCCCAAATTACTAATTCCACGCGGACGGAGTCGCGGGCAAAAGCTAGTGAGTAATAATTTTATTTCGTTTGCGTCGACTGTTGACAGTTAAGAATATTTGAACAGAAGACAAAACTTCGACAGGCTGCTTGTGCGGCTGCGCGACATGTAGTTCCGCTGTCCGGCGCTAGGTAGCGTGGCGGTAGTGTTGCTACAGACATATGTCATAAAATATAAAATGACATCGTAGAAGAAAAACCCATAAAGCAGCGTAATTTGAACCGGCCACCATATTAATTAATATTACGTAGTCTAGTCTACTGGTGTGGTCGAACATCACAAGTACAAGAAAAATTGATAGTTATAAAATTCACATTATAACAAACTTTATTTTGTGATGACAGACTTATATTTCGACCTGACGTGTTATTCTGATGACTAAAGAAGAGAAATTTAGTTCAGTGCCTTCAGTAACTTTAGTGTAAATGTTAATGTCCGTCCAGTGTAGTTTATGCATTGTAATTGCAGGTTCATATTAACTAACGACTTTCTTTAATTAAGTTTTTCATAGGATTTCATTTAGTTTCACATGTCCCGATGTCAGTCTAACGGTATTAAAATTTTGCTAGTTAAATTTGACGCGATCGTGGTAGATTTGACTTGAAATTCGCTATGAATATGTAGGTCGAATTGAATGAGCCAGCAAATAACCTTGTAAAAAGTGTTTTCTTTTTTTAACAAAAACTTACATTCAGAATATGGATGTTGGTAGTACTGTCAACTGTCACTGATGTGTAGTTCAGTGGCGTTGCACCCGCGTGCTCGCGACGCGACATGCAACAATATGTAGGTCGAATTGAATGAGCCAGCAAATAACCTTGTAAAAAGTGTTTTCTTTTTTTAACAAAAACTTACATTCAGAATATGGATGTTGGTAGTACTGTCAACTGTCACTGATGTGTAGTTCAGTGGCGTTGCACCCGCGTGCTCGCGACGCGACATGCGGGCGGCTATCGTGATAGCACCGCTTCTGATAACCCGACCTTCTAATACAATCGCTTGCCGTTAAATGCTAGATTGGGATGCGAACTGACTGAGGTGACTGGTCAACGTTATAATGCAATTGCTTTTAGAATCGTTAAAGTCGCCAGTGTCAAGTTGGAGACACTGTATTTGTAAAAAAATCAAGATTAGTAACTATGACCAAGGATGATAATAGACTGGATTAGCAATCGCCATAGTACAGACCGACCACCGCGGAAAAATAATTCGAATTAAATCTAGATGGCGCTGACATTATAGCCCAAAGCTTTGAAAGCAAAACAATAAAAGTACAGATGTTTCACATTACTGCAAATGTATTATTTTTCAAAAACATCTTCTTCTATCTATCTTCTATCTATCTATCTATACTATAGTAAAACAGTAAAAGTAGAGCTCTGTCTGTCTGTATGTAATCGCTAATCTTCGAAACTACTGAACGAATTTTCTTGCGGTTTTCGCAGATAGATGAAGCTTAAATTGGAGCAACATATAAGCTTTTCGAGAATATGATAGGTAACCATCGCTTGGGCATTGTAATCTTTTAAAATGAGGGTAAGTCACAATACTACGGTCGGTTGGCGGCAGAAGAACTTTGACAGTTCGAGGTAAACGATCGTACGCATCACATGTGTTCTGGTGTGTACTGTTCTTTTAACCAAAGTACTGAGTACTGGTTTTTTGGTGATATTATTTTTTTTTTCATCGGGATACTACATTTAAAAATTATTGTGTGTGTGACATTATGGACTCTGTGTAAATATAACAACAGCGCCTGAGAGCAGACCATGGTGAGTGGCTTTCCTTATATTGAGAGAGTACAATGCCTAAGGCCCTGGGGATATCCTAATAAGAACCTAGGACCAGTGATCTCCACTCCAGCTATCGAAGGGTTCTTTACACGAACATATACCTACTTATAAAACAGCTCCGTGACTAACTGACTGACTGACAACGCACAGCCTTAACAACTGGTGCTACAGACTTGACATTACTAAATAAATTATTTTTCAATACAGTTGCTCAAAAAGGTCCCTTTTTTTGGCTGTATTGCGTGCGCAAAGTTCATTTTTGCGAACTAGGGCGATTTACTTTTTTTTTTTTTCCTGTTTCGTCCGTTCGGACAGGCTAAGGTCTGGGACCATATCGCCTCGTCATCAGTTGTTGAGAGTTGTGTTCATCGTTATTTTAACGTTTATTTTACTTAAACGCCACAAAACTTCTTTAGTATGTTTTTTCTACATTGTCATGTCCAATTAAACTTCTTCAGTAAGTATTCTTCCAATGTTGTCACTTCCAAGTAAACTTCTTTAGTATTTGATTTCTATGTTGTCTCATCCGGTAAAATTTCTTCAGTTATTGTCAAATCTAGTGTTTATATATCACATCCAGGAAATATAAGATAATATTTGTGTACTAATGCGATTTACTTTCTATTTTTTTTTTTTTTTTTTAATTTGTACTTGTTCCAATTCATGACTACTTACCGAAGAGTTATTACAATGTCAGTCTGTACCAAGACATAATAAAACTAAAAACCTATTATTAATGTAAGAATATCAAAATATTGAGATTTTATATTTTATTACTAGCCTCTTAATCATTATTTTTTATATATTGAATTCCTAAAAAACAGTTCTTATTAAGGGTGTCAGAATGGAACGGAATATCGTGGGAATAGCTGCCGAAACGCCTGTCAAAGTAGAGGCGTTTTTCCAACTGCAAGCATGTTTTTTGAGGTTTTAAAGGCAACAGCAGTTTTTGTGTACATGCAATTTATATATTTCTATACACAAATAATTGGACATAATGATACTAAGGTAATATTAGTACAGTGTTATATATTATAAAATGGTTTCCTCCTTATAAAAAAACGTATTAAAAAAATCATTGAGTTGGCTGAATAGCAAAAGCCATTGCCTTATGAAATATGAAAGCTAAAAAAAATGCCTTCAATTTGTCAAAATGATTGTTTTGTATTATGACACCTAATAAAAAAAGTCGCAAATTATTCTGTTGTATTTTTTTTTCGCAACTGTACAAAAAACGTCGTTCGATACACGCGCGGAAATGTCATTCTTCACTCGTCCCGTCGTCGTTGATATCTCGGGACCCGTGAAGTAATGACATACTTTCCGCACTAGCATCGAATACTATTTCAAAATTCCTGTAGGATAGGAAAATATACTTAGTCTAAACTTTGTTGGTTTTTGTCCGTGGGGTAGAAATAAATGATTCAACTTCGGGCTTGATTTAAAAATTCTTTCACTAATAAGTATTACATTACCTAATCCTCCACATACCTAACATGTTTTGTACTAATATAGTAAGAAATAAAACTTACGAGTCATACAAAATCATAATTATAAATGCTATACTAAAGCAGGCATCGGCAAACCGCAGTTTGCGTGGGGTATGTAAAATATTTAGATTTTTTTTGCCAAAATGTTGAAGAAACCGGCCAAGTGCGAATCGGACTCGCGCACGAAGGGTTCCGTACCATTATCTATAAAAACGGCAAAAAAAACATGTTTTTGTATGGGAGCCCCCCTTAAGTATTTGTTATGTTTAAATTTTTTTTTTGTTTTTAAAGTGAATGTGTATAACTAAATGTTCTGTGAATAAGTATTTCAAGCGTCTACCTGTTGCCGTTATCAATATCGAGCAACAAAAAAGGATAGATTTGTTGAAATTCCCACGGGATAGGGAATAATAGTAGATTGTTCAACAAGGGACTAAAACAAGCCATAATGACACGAGTTATTTAGCCACCCGAGCGATAGCGAGGGAGGCTATAATTCGAGTTGTCATTATGGTAGTTTAGGCCCGCGTTAAACACTCTACTTTTCACTTTGAATGCGAGGAAAAAAACGACGTACAAAATTACTTTTTTACAACGTATGCTCAATACGAGCAATGGACATCTGTTCAAAATTCAAATAGCAAAAAAAATACCGCTGTCTTTTCTTT